>CM035406.1:37354308-37954308 GCA_020310875.1 Ceratopteris richardii
CTCAAAGTCTACTATAGGTTTGGCAGAGCTCGTCAAGGTAATTCTGTTCAACTTTTTCAGATATAGTCATTTTTCTACATTAGGGTATTTTTGTCAGTGGCCGTGGCTGAAAGCAGTGATGTATTCTGTATGTTGGCTATTGAGGATCAGTTGAATGGTACCAATTACCCATTGTGGGCTTATACGATGCAACATATATTGATTGCAAAAGGACTATGGCACATTGTGCAAGGTGTTGAAAAATGTCCTATTACACCTGCAAATATAGGTATTGAATTTGATGCAGATGGCATTGAAGATGCTGATATTCTTCAAATTCATGTTCATACTATAGTTTTTATTGCACTTACTGCAGAGCAGATTCATTGGGATGGCAGAGATGCTCATGCACATGCACTAATAGCCTTGTCTGTCAAATGTGCCATTATTCCTCACACTCGCTCTTGCAGAACAACTAAGGATGCTTGGGATACACTTATTGTTGGAGAATTCCTCTGTTATTCGCAGCGGAAAGTGTAGAAGACCTCCTCAGGATCAAGACTCTTGCCAACAGCAGAACCTTCAAATGCAAACTGGTACCAATTGAAAAATACAATGAACTTGAAACTTTGGTCACTCAAACTAGACACCTACAGCTTTCAAATGAGCTATCAAACACTCAATTTGGAGTTGGTTTGGGTTGTCAACTCTTTGATACAAAACAGGCTACTTGTCCACTCAGTTAGGCTGAAAACTAGACTTCACTAAAAACTGAATAAATCACAGAGTATAAAGAATTTCATAAAACTACTTTAGATAAAGGAAGTAATTAAGATAAGCTTTCCAACAAATATTTAAACACTAAAATTGGATACATATATTGAGTGATATGACTCTCACAAGTAGACTACCCAGAAATGGGTGTGCTGCTGGACATACTCTATGAGAGTGAACTGAACGAAATGACTCAAACCAAATGAACTAGCTACAAAGGGACTTCCACGCCTTCTTCCTTTATTCTTGAGTATCCTCCCTTGCCTCTTTATAGCCAAGTGACCAAAATCTCTCATGATGAGTTTGAGAGCTCTTCTCCACCATTTCTCCACTACTTTGGACAGCCACTCCTCTTACAGTTCAGTTTTTGGATTTGATTCTCTTTTGATTGATTCTCTTTTGGCCTCCACTACTTGCTGAAGTAAATGCTTCCATTTTTCATTTTTTTATTTTCCTTCTACTTGAAGAAAATCCTTTTTGCAAAAATATATACGAGCTTACTTCTTTATTTTTAACACTTGCCCTTAAGCTCACATGTGAGCTTGCACCTTCAGCCATATCCTACAAGTTGATGTCGTCCTTGAACCTCTTTAGCTTAGAAGCATCTAGGGACTTTGTAAGCATGTCTGCAACCTGGTCATTAGTTCCAATGAACTTTATATCCACATCCTTGCTCAAAACTTTTTCTCGAACATAATGATAATGCACTTCTATGTGCTTGCTTCGTGCATGAAACATTGGATTGTTTGTCAAGTGAATGCTTGACATGTTGTCACCATAAATTGGAATGGTCTCCACCTACACATCAAGATCAGCCAAGAGCTTCTTAATCCACATAGCTTCACAAGTTGCAAAGGCTAAACCTCTATATTCAGCTTCTGTAGATGATAGTGCAACAGTAGGTTGCTTCTTTGAGCTCCATGTGATAGGTTTGCTACCTATCATGAACACATAACCTGAAGTGGATCTTCTATCTTCCTTTGAACCAGTCCAATCAGCATCACTGAAGCCCTTTACCTGCAATTCTTCATCATATCTATAAAACAATGCATGATTGACAGTGTGCTTCACATATCTTAGCACTCGTTTGGCTGAATTTAAATGTTCACTTGTTGGAGCTTGCATAAATTGAGAAAGAACTCCAACAATATAACACAAATCTGGTCTTGTGATCGTAGCATAGATCAATGAACCTATAATACTCCTGTATGTAGTTACATCATGTAACTGCTCTCCATCATTTGAGCATAGCTTCACATTTGTGTCCATAGGTTGAGTGGTTTGCATTCACTCATTCCATTCCAAATCTGAAAAGAACATCCAACAGGTACTTTCTTTGCATCAAGTAAATGCCATCTTTCTCGTAGACTATCTCAATGCCTAAAAAGTATTTCAACTCACCAAGATCTGAAATTTTAAACTCCTTGCCGTGTTTCCTTTTGATCTCTTGTATTCCTGTAACATTACTTCTTGTTATGATGAGATCATCAACATATATGCAAATATATACCTGCTTGCCCTCTTCTTTCTTCATGTAGAGAGAGGGATCTGCATTAGTTGGACTATACCCACACCTTGTGAGGTACTCGACCAATCTTTGATTCCAAGCACGTGGTGCTTGCTTCAACCCATACAAAGCTTTCTCCAATCTACAAACAAAATTTGGATGCTTTCTATCTTCAAATCCAATAGGTTGACTCATGTATACCTCTTCTTGAAGTTCACCATTGAGAAAAGCATTTTTTATGTCAAGTTGATATAATGGCCATCTCCTTGATGCACTCACTGCAATCAAGGTTCTAATTGTTCCCATATTTGCAACCAGGCTGAAAGTCTCTTCATAGTTGATGCCGTGAGTTTGCTTGAATCCTTTTGCTACTAGTCTAGCTTTATGCCTAGCTAGAGAACCATCAACATTTGTCTTTATTTTAAACACCCATTTATTTGGAACAATATTCATACCTTCAGCCTTTGGAACTAGCTCCCATGTGTGATTGTCCTTGAGAGCTTTCATCTCTTCTTGCATAGCTTCTTGCCATTCTTTTTGTGTACATGCCTCTTCATATGCATCCGGTTCTTTGTTTTTGACCACCTGTGTCATATATGCAAAATTCTTTGCAATAAAACTATCATATCTCAGCCTTTGAATTGGATACCTTGCTCTCGAAGACCTTCTTTCATTTTTTTTTGAATATTGCTTCTTCAACCGGTTCAACTTTACCTTTGATGTGATCACCTCTTCATACTCTTCTTCACTTGCATTTGAATCACTATTTTGGGCAGCACTTTCAGCTTTAGATCTTTCATAACATGATGTTGGTGATAAGGAATGACTCCTTAGTCTCCCCTTCCATGTTGAGCTTTCTCCAAGTGATGTAGAAGCTTCTGGACCTGATATTTGAGTGCTTGTTTTCTGAAATTCTTCTTGGACAACCCCTCCATCATCTTTGCAATCTTCTTCAAGAATCTTCTCTTTCACTTTGTCTCCAAACCATGGTCTTAGCTCATCAAATACCACATCTCATGAGACTCCTACCTCCTTTGTCACCGGATTGTAGCACCTATATCCCTTTTGCTCTGATGAATATCCAATAAAAATACATTTTTCGGACTTTGCCTCCATCTTTGTCCTTAGTTCTTGAGGGATGTGAACATAACACACACATCCAAAAACTTTGAGATGTGTAAGATCAGGTTTCTTACCGGAGTAAACCTCCTCGGGAGTTAGATTATGCACTCCAACTATTGTGCACTCGTTCATCAAATAAACGGTTGTACTAGTTGCTTCAGCCCAATAGTTTAGTGGCATCTTCATCTCGTTGAGCATGCATCTTGCAACTTCTGTGATATGTCGATTTTTCCTTTCAGCTATTCCATTTTGTTGAGGCGTGTACCTACATGTAAATTGTCTGTTGATGTCATTTTCATAAAGAAAATCTGAAAATTCTTTGGAGAAATATTCTCCTCCTCCATCGGACCTCAAGGTCTTTATTGTAGCGTCCCGTTTCCTTTTCTACCTGTGCTTTACATCTCTTGAACATGGAGAACACATTTGATTTTTGTTTTATGCAAAACATCCATACTTTTCTTGAATGATCATCGATAAAAGTGACAAAATATCTATTACCAGCCACTAATGGTTGTTGTGATGGTCCCCATACATCCGTGTGTATCAAGTCGAGGACATTCCTTGCCACATAGTTGATCTTTTTGAATGGTTGTCGAGTTTGCTTTCCTAGTTGGCATGCTTCACAAAACTCATGTAGTCCGGCATCATTGAATCTTGGAAGACCTCTTACCACTTCATGGTTGCTCATGTCCTTGAGCTTGGGAATGTTTATATGTCCAAATCTTTTGTGCCACAAATCAATTTCAGCAATCCTCTTGTTTCCAAATTGAATATACATCACCTTTCCATGTGGTTGTTGAATGTCCAAGGTGAACATCCTACCTTCTTTCCTTCCTTGATCAATGACCTTGAATCCTTCTTTTGGATTCTTTATAAAGCAGCCTTTTTCATTGAAGATAACATGATATCTTTTCTCTACCATTTGTCCTACTGAAATCAAATTCTTTGCAATAGTAGGAACATGAAGAACATCAGCCAATACCCTTCTATCTCCAAGCTTGATATCTCCAACATGCTCAATTGCATGTTGAGTTTCATCACTGGTCTCCACACATCCTTTCCCACTTGGAGCTTGTAGCTTTGTGAATAAATCTCCTTGGCATGTCATATGGTTGCTGCAACTTGAATCTATGAACCATTTTTTGTCATCACTTCTCGAGTTGTTGTAGTCATGCTTCATGGCAAGCATGGTTTGCGTGTCTCCTTCACTTGATGTACTCGCATAGTTATTGCCATTGAGGGCTGTTTGGACGATGTCTTCCTCTTCTATCTTGCATCCAACTGATGCTAGCTGATCTCGAAGCTCCTTGATCCTCAATGTATACTCACTAATGCTTTGGTTTGAGCTTTTCCTCATGTTTTTGAGCTCGTTCTTGAGTTGCATCCTTCGAGACCTTGTTGAGGTAGCATACACCTTCTCCAATGCTTCCCAAACTTCCTTGGCTGTTTCTAAGCTTTGCATTGACCAATTATAGAGTTAGAAATAACTTGTGAGATGAGGAACATCACCCTTCGATTCCTCTCTTCCCAATCAGCAAATTGTCTCCTTTGTGACGGAGTAATGTTGGGATCTTCAAGGTCCACCAGTTGTGGATCGTCTCCACTAACTAGACCCCATAAACCTTTACCTTTAAGGTAATTTATCATTCTATACCTCCAAGACTGAAAATTATCTTTGTCTAACTTCTCAACTTGTTGTCCTAAATCAGCCATTGAGAACTTCCAAGATTGAAGTTTACCTCAAGTATTGTGTGGCACTCTTGCTTGACTTTACAAAGCTCCCCCTTGATTTGTAGCTTCTCCTTTGCTTCACTTCAGTTTCAATGCTTTGCCTCTTCAAGCTCCAATGCTCTGATACCAATTGTTGGAGAATTCCTCTCCTATTCGCAGCGGAAAGGGTAGACTTAGCTACAAGGGGACTTCCACGCCTTCTTCCTCTATTCTTGAGTGTCCTCCCTTGCCTCTTTTATAGCCAAGTGACCAAAATCTCTCATGATGAGTTTGAGAGCTCTTCTCCATCATTTCTCCACTACTTTGGACAGCCACTCCTCTTACAGTTCAGTTTTTGGATTTGATTCTCTTTTGATTGATTGTCTTTTGGCCTCCACTACTTGCTGAAGTAAATGCTTCCATTTTTCATTTTTGTATTTTCCTTCTACTTGAAGAAAATCCTTTTTGCAAAAATATATACAGCTTACTTCTTTATTTTTAACACTTACCACATTGTACTAAGCTAGGAATGAGGCTCATGTTGCTTACTCCAAAAATAGTTGGAGAGTGAGCATATGAATGAAGGTGATTCTATGGAAAATTTTCTAAAAAAGGTCAAAGACTTGAAGGAACAATTGATTTTTGCTGATGAGGTTATACCAGATAGCTCACTTGTTCAGACCACTCTGAATGGTCTTCCTAATTCATATCTGAGTTTTGATGATGAAAGGCAATCCAAATGCCTTGTCATTTGAGGAGTTAGTTTCTATTCGATTGCAAGAAGATCAATCTAGGCAGAACATGTCTATTATGCGTGTTGCACATCAAGCTTTCTTGGCTAGTCCAAAGGGCAAAGGTAAATGGAGCTCATCTAGTAGTAAGTAGAAATCTGCAAATACTGCACATTCGAAGAAGGAAGACAAAGATGAGAAGAAATCAAAAAAGCAAAAATTGTTTTGAAAATACTGTAAAGCAAATGATCATGTCATTAAGAGCTATCCCAAACTGGATGCTAAAGAGGCAAAGAAAAAAAAGGCTGGAATGGTTGTTGCAGAGGCCTCTATACCGAAAACAGAGTCTGCGAATCTTGTGCAGAATGAAGAATAGGCATTTGATATTGTTTGTAGTTTTGACCCATCTTCTCATGAGCAGTGTATGTCTGTAGTAGACTCAGTTGTTTGGTATTTTGATAGTGGGGCAACCAAACATATTACCTCATAGTGCAATTTCTTCACTTCACTCGAGCCTGCCCCCTACATGGAATACTATCACATGTGCCAACAACTCCTCTTATCCTATCATGGGAGATGGTAAGATCATTCTGCCTACTGTTGATGGTAGTTCTTTCACGTTGTCAAATGCTTTATTTGTGCGAGGGATCAACAAGAATCTGTTATCAGTTTTGGCTTTAGCCAAGATTGGCTTGGTTGTGAAATTTGTTGATGATAGGTGTATAGTTCATGATTTGTCAAATGGCGATGTGATTATTGCTTCTGGCATTTTATGTCATGGGCTGTATAAGCTCATAGACTATGAAAGATCTATTAATGATTCAGCATGTGCAACACATGATTCTCAAGCTATGTCAGATGCAAAGCTTTGGCATGCATGCTTTGGTCGTCTGAATTTTGCTAGTTTGCTATGCCTAGAGAAATCTGAAAATGGTGTCCTTTTTGGCCAAACTTGAGGCACCCAGAAAACATGTTTGTGAAGGCTATATTATGGGCAAAATGTAGCCTTCCTCCTTTCCAAAAGATGGTTTAGTTTGCGCTACTCAGAAATTGCAGCTTGTACATAGTGATATCTGTGGTCCCATGTAGACACCTTCTTTTGAAAACTATCTTTTACCTCGTGACTTTCATTGATGATTTTTCCAGGCATGCATGGAAATATCCACTCAAAGAGAAGTCCGAAGTGTTTTTGTGCTTCAAACAATTTCTAGTTTTGGCTGAAAATCTGTCAGCATGTAAAATGGGCACCATCTGTTCTGATTGAGGGGGGGAATATATGTCTTCTGACTATAATGCATTTCTGGCTGAACGTGGGATAAAACATCAATGTATAGTGTTGTATACACCTCAATAGAATTGAGTTGTTGACAAAAGAATAGATCACTCATGGAGATGGCGAGGTGTATGGTCAAGAGTCAGACTTTACCACATAGTTTCTGGTTTGAGGCTGTCATGTGTGCAGCATATGTACTTAACAGGTGTCCCACTAAAGCACTATAGTCTATCACTCCATATGAAGCTTGGGATGGTCACAAACCATCTGTTGCTCATCTGTGTGTTTCTAGTTGTCTGGCATATGCATTAGTTCCTGAACAACATCATAGGAAATTAGATGATAAAGCAGCCAAATGTATTTTTGTAAAAGCAAAGGATATCATCTGTATCATCCATAGAATAAATGCATTTTGGTGAGCCGTGATGTTGTTTTTGTGGAAGATGCAATTCAGCCTTTAATTTCATGTACGAAGGAGACATCTGTTAGCTCCAAAGACATGTATGATACTTTGCTGCCTCTTTTTACAAGTGGACAGTCTTGTGCTGGTCCTAATGAGGCAACTTCTCAGCCATTGTAGGTTTCATGTGATGATGCAGATCATTCTATTTCTGATGCAGATTTACATGATGCACTTGTTGATGAGAGAGCTGATATTGAGGAGGCAAAAACTATGCCAAAATGGTTGGTGCAGACTTTGCATGATAGAAAAATAGATGCACCTCTATGATATCGTACTCGTTTAGGCTTTCATAGTGCCTCTTTTGCATCAGATTGCTATGCTATGGCTGCATCTAGTCTCTATGATGAGACTGAGCCTGTTTCATTTGATGAAGCACAAAATTCTCAACTTTGGATGGCTACAATCCAATCTGAATATGATGCTATCATGAAAAATGGTACCTGGTCTTTATGTGACTTGCCTCTTGGCAAGAAGGCCATTGGCAGTAAGTGGTTATACAAGCTGAAGCATAATCCTGATGGAACAGTTGACATGTATAAGGCTAGACTTGTTGCAAAGGGGTTATGCTCAGGAAAGAGGCATTGATTTTGATGAGACCTTTGATCCTACTTGCGGAATGACTACTATTCATAGCATTTGTGCACTTGCAGCTCATCATGGTTGGAATGTACATCAATTGGACATTAAAACAATATTTCTAAATGGTGACTTACATGAAGAAGTGAATGTCTTTCAGACTCATGGCTTTGTGCAGAAAGGGCATGAAAACCAGGTGTGCAAGTTAAAGAAGGCATTATATGGTTTAAAGCAAGCACCACATGCTTGGTATGAAAAGATACATGCCTATCCGCTTGCACATGGTTTTGCGAACCGTCCAACTGAAAGCACCTTATATGTTAGGCATGCTAATGATGTGCTTCTGATCATTGTGGTGTATGTTGATGAGATGCTATGCACTGGTCCTCATGAGAAGCATATTGCTGATTTCAAGGCTGATTTACATCATTTGAGATGTTTGATTTTGGGCATTTTCATCATTATTTGAGCATTCAATTTATGCACATTGATGGTGGAATGGCTTTGTGTCAAACGAAATATATTGACACATTATTGAAACATTTTGGCCTTGAAGACTATAAATCTATTGCCACTCCTATGGAGACAGGTTTACGATTGAGTCTTCATGATGTTGGAGATGCATTTGATGTTGTTCTCTATAGGCAGGCTGTTGGGTGCTTGATTTACTTATGCATTACTCGATGAGATATTCAGTTTGTTGTCTCATAGATGAGCAGGTTTATGCATTGCCCATGTGTTAAGCATTGGCAAGAAGTTAAGCTGATCTTTCACTACTTGAGTGATACCCGGCTACTTGGGTTGTTTTATCCTAAGGGGGGATCACTACCACTAGATTTGCATGCTTTTTCTAACTCTCACTGGGTTGGTTGCTATGACACTCGTGTGTCCACTAGTGGTTTTTGCTTCATGCTTGGTAGCTCATGCATATCTTGGTTGAGCAAGAAGCCCCCTATTGTGGCCACTTCTAGTTGTGAGGCTGAGTATAGGGCACCTTTCAGAACAACTTTTGAGTGTGTGTGGCTCAGATTCCTTATGGCTGATTTGGGTGTTAGTCAGTCTTCTGCCACCACCATCTTCACTAACAGTCAGAGGGCATTGATAGTTGCGAGGAACCCAATGTTCCATGCTCACACTAAGCACATTGAGGTGCATTATCATTATGTCAGGGAGAGGTTCTCTACTAGAGAGATCAGCTTGGCATATGTGCCCACATAGGAGAACATTGTAGACCTTTTCACAAAGGCTCTTCCTAGGGAGAAGTTTGAAGCATTCCGCAAAGCTTTGGGCTTACTTCGTTTTGTGGATTGATTCCACATAGCTTGGCACTTCCTTATGCATGAGTGCCAACTCCTTGTTGATCACATCACTCCTAGGGGGTATTTGTTGATATATTTATGTAGTGATGTGTGTGAACACACTAGGACCACCATGGCACTTTTTTTCCTCTTTAGGAGGTTTTTTTCCCTGGCTTGTATATAAAACTATAGCTCTAATGGGTTACTCATCTTTGTACATTCTAGTGGTAATACATTCAGTATTGTGTGTGTGCTCCAAGCTTCTTCTTCTTCCTTGTGCTTTGCATGCTTTTGCAGATGTCTAACTCCAACGTATGTTAGATGGCTTGTTTGATGATGAGGAGGAAGCCTTTTTTACTGCAAATTAGGATTTTTTTCCCTAGGAACGATAGATCTTCAATAGGTGCTAGAAAAATAGTCTTTGGCAGCCTGTACTGTACAACCACTGGATGATGCTGTTAGTGAGACTGAGGAGCTCACAGAGCCCATGGATATTAAACATCTATTCCAATCTACGGATGATCCCTCTAGCTCACAAAAATTTTATGTGTCGGAAGACTAGCTAGTAACTTGCCACTTAGATGAGGATACTAATCCACGTCCAATTAAAATCAAACCTAGTCTGATGCCTACTTTCCAAGAAGATTTGCTCAATTTAGTAAAAGAATTTATAGATTTCTTCACTTGCGATTATAGAGACATGAAGGGCTTCATGTCTCTATAATCCCAAGTGAAGACATCTATAAATTCTTTTAATAAATTGAGCAAATCTTCTTGGAAAGTAGGCATCAGGCTAGGTTTGATTTTAATTGGACGTGGATTAGTATCCTCATCCAAGTGGCAAGTTACTAGCTAGTCTTCCAGCACATTAAATTTTATAATAATATTTGCATAATATAGTTGGCCCAACAAGTGAAAGAAGAATTAGATATACTATTGAAAGTTGGATTTATTGTTCCCTTCGAGCATGCTGAATGGATTTTGCCAATAGTGATAGTCCCTAACAAGAATAAGTAGTTACAAATATGTGTTGTCTATAGAAAATTGAATGTTGCTATGATGCCTGACCCTTTTCCATTGCCATTCTTGGATAGCATGTTGGACGATGTAGTTGGCCGAGAGATGTACTCATTTTTAGATCATTATAGTGGGTACAATTAGGTTAGAATGGCTAAGACCAGATATTCCTAAGAGTGCGTTTCTTACTAAGTGGGGAGTTTATGCATGTGCTATCATGTGGTTTGGCTTGCGAAATGCACCCAACACCTTTGAGTGTTGTATGCATGAGATATTCTCACCTTACCTAACGAGTTTCATGAGAGTTTACTTGGATGATTTCTTTTTGTTTGGTGACACTTCTATACATTTACAACATCTCCGGTGCTGCTTTTTAAAGTGCAAAGAATACCATCTCTGTTTGAACCCTAACAAGTCTATTTTTTTTATTACCTATGGTAAACTATTGGGCCACATTATTTCTAAGCAAGGCATTGAGGTGGACCTGGATAAAGTCCAAGTGATCTTAGATGCACCTACACCGAAAATACCTAAAGAAGTCATGCATTTCCTGGGCTAGATCCACTAGCATGGCCGCCATCTTTGATGGCTGGCTCATTTAACTATCCACTCAGCTGATTGACCATAATGTTGCCTTGCCAATTTTGTTGGACTAATGAATGCTAGTTGAGATTTGAATGCGTCAAAAATCTCCTTATGGAGGCTTCGATCCTACAGGTCCCCAACTGGCAATTACCATTCCATGTTTTTGTTGACGCATCTGACATTGCCATTGAAAGTGTACTAATGCAATGTCAGGAAAATTGGTACCAACCTATTTATTATGCTAGCCATCGTCTTGCTTTCATAGAACCCAATTACTCTATAACTGAGCAGGACTTATTGGGGTTAATGTACTCCATTAAAAAGTTTTGGCACTATTTACTTGGCTATAAATTTACCTTTCATGTAGATCATGTTGCACTAGTGTACCTAGTCTGGCAACAACATCTGGGTGGATCGCTTGCTCACTAGGTACTATTGTTGCAGGAATTTGACTATGATGTTGTACATCGACCGGATTCAACACATGCCATAGCAGACTTTCTCTCTCGACTAGATTTCGGTGAACCTCTAAGTAGGGTGGATGACTCTTCTCCAACAATTTATTCCACAACAACACTGAGTGCACCAAAGGTTGCTTTACCAATTGCCGACTCTTACTACGATACTCTAATGATTTTTCTCACTATTGTGTGTCCATCAGGTTTGGTGTCTAACACAAATCATCATAAATAAGCCATCTATAGACGTCAGTTTCACATTATTGTTGGCCAACTATATTATGCAAATCCTTCTGGGGTCTTGCTCTGATGTATCCCCATGCATGAAGTTCCTTTTGTAGTTGCCATGGCTCATTCTCTTCCATCTAGTAGATATTTTTTTGCCGACTTAAACTTATCAAAAATCTTGCAAAGTGGCTTGTGGTGGCCTACAATGCAACATGATCTTTATGCTTATATAAAGCAATGTGATGCCTGTCAGCGTACGAGACAGCCCTTGCATCATCATCATTTTCCTCTCCAACCAGTCCTTCCTTTGGAACCTTTCCAAAAATGGGGGTTAGATTTTATTGGACCCATCATGCCGCTAGCTATTTTAACTAATAACATACATATCCTCACCTATACTAATTATGCTACGTGCTAAGATGAAGCCTGGGTAGTCTGCTCTACAACATCTCAAGTTGTGGCCAAATGTCTAACTTGGGATGTTTTTCCTCACTTTGGGTTGCCTCTAGAAATTATTTTAGATCATGGTACCCACTTTGCAAATAGTCTTATATAGGCCTTAACTAAAACTTTTAATATTATCCATAAATTTAGTACGCCTTATTACTCGAGGGCCAATGGACTAGCTAAACGTATAAATAAGAACTTACTTACCATGCTCAAGAAGCGAAATATCAAATGCCCTAAGCGCTAGGATCAACTTCTCCCTTGTGTCCTTTCGGCCTACTAAACTACATACAAAATATCTATTGGATGCACACCCTTCAAATTAGCTTATGGTCTAGAAGATATAGCTCCCATGGAATTGGTCCTACCTACTCTGCGAGTGGCTATTGACAAGAAGTTACTGCCAGCTGATTCTTTATCTACATGTTTTGATGCCTTGCATTCTGTTGGGGGATTCTTTGACAAGAAGGAGTTTGAGTGTTTGTAGGAGAAAATGAAAAGACCAAAAGAGAAAATACACCTTGGAAGTTTCTGCCGTTTGATTACAGTAAGAAAAGTACAATGTTTGAAATACAAGATACACCAATACCTCTGTGCACAATCCCACAGAGTGCCCACTTACAAAATATCCAATATCCCAATGTCCTCTTGCTGCCGACCTCCTCTGCAACAAACCTCCACCTGCTTCAAGCTTCTCCTTGTGCACACCTTGCACCAAGCTTCCACAAAGGGGGAGGAGTGAATACCTGCTGTCGGCAAGCGTACACTGCCAAAGGACCTTGAGATACTTGGGGGAACTATAGCTTAGCACTTCACTGCACTAAAATCCTTGGTCACTCTCTATGCACCTTGCACTTCCACTTCTGTGCGACGTACTCTGGTGACTCTTGCACTTCTCTCTCTTGCTCCACTTAGCCTATGCTCTTCTTGCTTACTCTAAGATTGATCCAAGAATGGTTCTTCCTTGATTTGAGTGTCGATCACGTACGCTCCTAACTGCAAGTGAATCTTGGTGCTCACTTTGATGTCCCAAGATTGCTCTCACAAGTGGCAGCCAACTACTCACTGTTTTGTCCTGTAGTGACTTTAGTCTAAAACCCAAAAATTTTAATGGGGGGGCCATACTTTCACCTGTGCGTACACTTTTGCCGCTTCACATACCTTCATGTTTCCTTTTAAGTCTTCACTTTTACACATAAGAGGGGGTTCACCTGAACCTTCCAAAACACTTTAAAACACACTTTGAACCTTAGGGAAATTAGAGAAAGTACCTCTGCAACCTGCAACCCATTTTCTCCAATTTACCCTTTGTGGACAATTCATTGTGCACTACCTGTGCACTTTGACACCTGCACTTACGCACTTTGACTTTGCACCTGTTGACTTTGACCTTGACCTTGTTGACTTTGACCTGTTGACTTTGACCTGTTGACTTTGACCAACATGACTTTTATGGGCTCAACACATTCGCTAGATGAACAAAGATTGGAAAGTCTTTTGTTGATGCAAGAAGTTCATATTATGCAGGCCAAGACTCATGATCATTTTTTGTGCACCCCTGTGTTCGAAGTCCGCTAATTGGGTTTATTTTATAGTTTTGAATCTAATCATGTTGGAGGCAATCATCAACATAAATAGCCACAATCGTGATGCCATCATTACCCTTCCTTGCATTTAGTGAATGATCTGCATCACACATAGAAAACCCAATGGTGGTTATGTTATCATCAATCCTTGCATGCCAAGCACAAGAGGCTTGTTTAAAACCATACAAAGACTTTTGCAACCTACAAACATATCCTTCTGGTTGCTCCATGTATACTTCTTCCTATAACTCACCATGTAAAGAAAGCATTCTTCACATCCATCTAATGCAAAGCCCATTCTTTTGTTGTGGCTAATGCAACAAGTGCTCTGATAATACAGATTTTAGCTACAGGGCAGAACATTTCCTCATAATCAATGCCATATGTTTGTGCATATCCTTCTGCTACTAATCGTGCTTTATACCTGCTTAGGCTACCATCAACATTGTGTTTTACCTTGTAAAACCACTTGCAACCTATGGATTTCTTTCCTTGAAGTAGTGGAACCAGCTTCCATGTTTCATTTCATAAAGTGCCACCATCTCCTCATCCGTAGCTTTCTCCTAGTCTGCATTTCCAATTGCATCTTCAAAACAAGAAGGTTCACCATCTTGTATTACCTTGTTCATATAGCACAATGACGAGCCATGTAACTGTCATATGTCAATCATTGCATTGAATTCGGCATCCTTCCATATCTTCTTGGTCTTGGGTCAATTCTCCTTGTATCATTTGCATATGCCTTTCTTACTCCTAGAGTCTTCATAGAGGGCAATCCAGGTTGCTCATCAAGGCTCTATCCTGAATAACTTGAATTTCCATAAATGTCTTCAAAACTTGTAGATGTTTTACTACCAATAGAAAGCTTTTATTTATATTTCTTGGATGTATTTGATGAATTAGCAATTTCCACGCAATCTTCCACACCATGGATTTGAATTGGAACTATTGCTTGGTGATGCAACTAGTCCACTCAAGACTTGAGATTTTGCACTTGATTTTTTAGCATTTTCTTTGTCATTTGGATCAAGGTTAAGTCCTTCTTTGGGACTTGCATAGAAGCTTGACATTTCATCAAATACCACATCTCTACTTACCTTCGCCTATCGTGTGAGTGGGTTATAACATTTACATCCATTTGGCTCAATGGAGTAACCAATGAAGATACATTTTTTTGCTTTTGGATCAATCTTTGTCCTCAACACATCTAGAATACTTACATATGCAATACAGCCAAATACGTTCATATGTGATAAGTTTTCCTTTTTACTTGTGAAGTTCTCTTCAGGTGTAACTTGGTGTACAATAGTACTCGGAGTTTTGTTCATGATGTACACAATAGTGTGCACAACTTTTGCCCAATAACAATGAGGCAAATTCATCTCAACCATCAAGGCTCTTACTATTTTTGCAATATGTCTATTTTTGCATTCAGTAATGCCATTTTGTTGTGGTGTGTACCTGCATGAAAACTCACGTTGAATTCCATGACTTTTTAGAAAGTTATTGAACTCATTTAACATGTATTCACCTCCTCCCACATATCTTAATGCCTGAATATAATTCCATTTCTTCTTTTCAACCATAGCTTTAAAACCTTGGAAGTAAGTGAACACCTCACTCTTCTATTTCATAAAATATACCCATATTTTTCCTGTATGGTCATCAATGAAAGTATCATAGAGCCTCCAACTACCCATATATGTGTTCTTTGTAGGACCCCAAACATTTGTATTGACTATTTCTAGCACATTCTTGTTGAGAATATGAGAGTGCATCTCCATTTTATATTATAACCTTTGTATTTGGGTACCTTACCATTTGCTTCTATCATTGTATTCATTCTCCTTTGAGGGGAATTATCCCACATGAGATGTACTTTAGAAAGCCCCTCCCAAATCTATATGAGGAGGGCCTCTCCCCCCATTTATATTTGGTTAGAAGCTTGAGGAGCCTACTCCATGCTCTTGGCAAGCTCATTTTAATCCATGTGAGTTTACCCATTTCTTGTTCTACTCACTGTGAGTCTCTCACACTCTTTCTTTTGTGAGTACACTCTTTTTTTCATTTTGCTTCCGCATGTGTACTCTGTTGGGAAAGATGGATGGATGATCAAGAGATTGAGTAGATACTGCTAAAACCTGCTTTGTACCAGCCCTCTTTAGCTTCAAACTTGATTAGTAGACTCCCTAAGCTTTTCAATGACACCAAGAAATGGCCTATGTCCTTTGTAAATGAAGTGTGTAATGATTGAATCAAAACAGATAACTTTGGAAGTCACAAAGTAAAAAAAACCTTCTATTTTGGTCTTGACACCTGCTCAATGTTTTGCTCGGTGTGACCAGCACAGTAACAATTGATAAAATTCCTTCTAGGGGTATTCAATTAGCTTAGTAAGCTAACATTTGCAAGTGGAATGATGTAAAATAACGAACTATGCTAAGAGAAATTAATTTAGCAAGATTTGGTATACCCCCAACTTTTTAGGACTGTAGCAGAGATAGACCAGTGAGCACCTTGATGACGATTTCTCTGAATTGGCTGAATGAAATCACTTCAAACTTTGTCAGCATGTAGATGAATTTGAGCTGAATCCAAAAAGCTTTGCATCACTGAATATAGTGGAGTAGTGACTGAGATATGCCCTTGACAAGCTGACAGACTTTGGAGTAGACAATCAGAGAACACAAAGATGAATGATGTAAATGTATCTATTGATTAACAATTGTGTACAATCCCATTGGCATGTCTAGCATTGCCAAATGGTGTAGAGAGGTGTAGGATATGGTATAGTCCTTACACACACTCAAACTCAACAGAATGAGCCTCGGGAATGGAGTGATCTGCCCGCAACTTTTTCACATCCAATTTTATAGGAAATGACTTAGGATTTGAATTCAATCAAATCTTTGGCTTCCTATGATCAAGCATCTAAAAGTTTGAAGATATTCTCTCAATCAAGTGATCTACTTTTCCACGAATCACTTAGGTAGGTGATTACAAAAGATTCTAAGTCAAATTAGACTTTTACAATGAGATAAAGTGGTAAGTAATCACTAGCATATGTTCCTATGGTTCTTTATGTATGTAGAGTCTTCATGATAACTTCCAAGCCAAATGTGTAGGCTTGTGATTTACACCAACAGCTCCCCCTCAAGCCAAACATTTTGGCTCAAGTCTTCATCTTCAATCTTCAAGTACATCCTGCAATCCAATCATAGATTTGAACCTGCAAAGTTTGGTTCCATCCAAAGCTTTAGTCAGCAAATCTGCACATTGCATGTTGGTTGATACATAGGTCAGCTGAATGTCCTTGCTTAGCAACTTCTCTCTCACATAATGATAATGAACTTCTATGTGTTTGGTCCTGGCATGATAGATAGGATTAGCTGCAAGGTGAAGAGAACTTGTATTATCTCCAAAGATAATTGGAGGCCTAGTATATAAGCCCAATTTTGAATACAAAAGCTTAATCTAAATTGCTTCTTGAGTGGCATTAGCTAGCCCTCTATACTCTGCTTCTGTAGAAGACAATGCAACAATTGGTTGCTTCTTTGTAGACCATGAAATTGGTTTGTCACCTGCAAAAGAAATGTATCCAGAAGTGCTTCTCCTATCATCCTTGCATCTTGCCCAATCTGCATTTGAATAAACTTTTATGTCAATATTTGAAGTGTAAGGAAAGTACAAACCATGGTTCTGTGTACCCTTGAGATACTTCAAGATCTTTTTGGTAGCCTCTAAGTGAGGTATCCTTGGCTTGTGCATAAATTGACTTAGCACACTAACTCCATATGCAATATGAATTCTTGTAAGAGTAGCATAGTTCAAGCTACCTACCATACTTTGATAACCTGTAATGTCTTGGACTTCATCACCTTCATGGGCACTTAGCTTTAGGTTCACCTCCATTGGAGTACTAGCTTCTTCATATGATTATGGTTCTTCATTTAGCAAATCCTTTGCAAGATAAATTGAATGTTTAGTAACAAGAGATGTATCATATCCATATCTGATAGGTTTTTCGCTCTCTCTTTGAGACCTTCTGATTGATTGAGTTGAAGATTCTGGTATGTCCTCAAGCTTCTTCATCTTCATTTTGCCTTTGGACTTCCATGCCTTGAACTCTTCAAGGTTGATTGTATCTTCATCATCTGAACTTGACTCTCCATCCTGAGTAGGTTCCTCCTTTGTAAGTTTTGGAAATTCTTCTTCCAAATCATAGGGTAGTTTGACCTTCCTGCATTCATTCTCATACCAAGAATCATTCTCATCAAAGATCACATCTCTGCTTACCATAAATCCCTTATTGGTAGGGTTATAAAACCTGTAACCTTTTTGATTTAAATCATATCCAATGAAAATACATTTTTCAGCCTTTGGATCTAGCTTTCCTCTTACTTGTGAAGGAATGTGTACATATGCTACACATCCAAAACTTTTGCAGTGATCCAATGATGGTCTCTTACCATGCCATGCTTCATATGGTGTCATACCATCAAGTGACTCTGATGGTAACCTATTTATGAGATAGGTGGCAGTAGAGACACTCTCTGCCCATAGATAGTTAGGTAATTTCTTCTCATTAAGCATAGATCTAGCTGTCTCAACAATTAACCTATTTCTTCTTTCAGCTACCTCATTATGTTCAGGAGAGTACCTTGTGGTTGTTTCCCTTTTGATGCCTCTATCCTGCAAGAAGTCCTCAAATTCATTGTAGAAGTACTCACCTCCTCCATCTGACCTTAGCCTCTTCAAATTTCTTCCTATCTAATTTTCAACTAATGCAAGATATTTCTTAAAACAATTAAATACCTCATCCCTGTGCTTCATAAAGTATAATACGGTCCATCTTCTATATTCATCAATAAAAGACACATAGTACCTTGAACCTAAGACTGAGGGGTCTTTGCTAGGTCCCCATACATCTGTGTGTACAAGCTCTAGATATTCTTCATGCATATATCCTTTCTTGGAGAAGGGTAACCTATGGGACTTACCAAATTGACAAGCACCACACTTGTAAATCATATGTTGCTTGGACACATTAGGTATCCCAAGCACACATTGGTCCTTGCACATTTGCTTCAAGGTCCTTTCTCCTGTGTGCCCTAATCTCTTGTGCCAAATCTCAAGCTCCAAAAGTGTCTGATCCTTATAATTGTATAATGCAATATTTTTTGTATCTTCCAACTCAAAAGTGAAAAGTCTACCTGATTTTTCTCCTTTAGCTATCCTTTTGAATCCATGTCTTGGGTCCTCCACAAATGCTCCATACCGATTGAATCTGACCTGCAACCCTTTCTCTACAATCTGACCAACACTCATTAAGTTCTTTGTACTTGTAGGTACATAAAGTACTCTGCTCAACAAATTCTGATTACCATCACAAGTTTTCACATTTCCAACTTTAACTACAGAATGCTTTGTATCATCACCTGTTTGGACTTGGTGTTTACCTTTTGGTTCCTCAAGATCAGAGAGTAGTGAAACATTACCAGCCACATGATTTGAACACCCTGAATCAATATAAAATAAGTGATCATCATTTGTACCTGACTTTGAAGTCATGTTCATGATCAAGAGAGAATCATCCTGCTCCTCTGTGTAGTTGTTGTAGTCCTTTCTATTTTTGAATCCTCCTTGGTAGTTGCCATTGTAATTGTTGTTGTAGTTGTTGATATAATTGTTGTTGTGGCCCTGGTGATGGTTGAACCTTCCTCTAGACTGAGAGTATCCACCTCTTTGGTAGCCTCTTCCTCTCTGATTTTTGTAATTCCTATAACACTCATCTATGGTGTGGTTTAACAAACCACAAATGTTACATGGTGATGAATTATAGGGTCTCCCCCTACCTTGCTTACCTCCTCTGCCCCTTCCTCTTGAAGATCTACCTCTCCCTGCATAGTTGGCTTGGGAGGTAGAGCCTTCATCTTCCACCTTTTTACTCTTGCCTTTATCCTTGGATTTCTTATCGGTGTATAGGGCAGAAGAGTTGTTACCTTTGGTAGTATCTCCACTCTTGGTAAGCTTTGCTTCATGTGTGAATAGTTGACCCATGAGAGTTGTAAGATCTGGAGTGTGCATGTCCATGTAGAGATCCATTGCAGTGGTGAAGCTTTCCCACTTGTCATCAGCCTTGATTCCATTAATTACCTGCCTTACAATTTGTTCTTCTTCAATTTCTTCTCCTATGCTTGCTAACTGATCTACAACATCTTTAATCTTGGTCACAAATTCTGAAACAACTTTCTTAGGTTGCTTCCTTAGTGTTGTGAATTCAATCCACAACTCAATTTTCCTAGCCCTTGTATTAGAGGAAAAATATGATGACAAGGTTTCCCAAGTCTCTTGGGAAGTCTTACAATTTCTGATATGAGGTAAAAGAAAGTCAGATATAGATTTAAGTAAATAAGACCTTGCCAATGCATCCCTTGCACACCATGTGTTGAGTTTTTCTTGCCCCTCCTTGGTTGGTAAACCTCTTGCTTTGAGTGAGGGCAATTCCTCATCTCCTGAGATGTATCCATAGAGACTCCTTCCTTGTAATTAGGTCTTCATCCTTAGAGACCAAGCTTGATAGTTGTTCCTATCCAATTTATCAATGAATGAAGGAAAACCATCTCCCATTTTACCTTATTTGCTCTGAT
This sequence comes from Ceratopteris richardii, assembly GCA_020310875.1. Classification (NCBI taxonomy): domain Eukaryota; kingdom Viridiplantae; phylum Streptophyta; class Polypodiopsida; order Polypodiales; family Pteridaceae; genus Ceratopteris; species Ceratopteris richardii. The sequence continues at coordinate 37,374,713 of CM035406.1, forward strand.
ACCACTGTTGGGAAAGATGGATGGATGATCCAAGAGATTGAGTAGGTACTACTAAAACCTGCTTTGTACCAGCCCTCTTTAGCTTCAGACTTGATTAGTAGACTCCTTTAGCTTTTCAATGACACCAAGAAACAGCCTATGTCCTTTGGAAATGAAGTGTGTAATGATTGAATCAAAACAAATAACTTTGGAAGTCACAAAGTAAAAAAAAACCTTCTAATTTGGTCTTGACACCTGCTCAATGTTTTGCTCAGTGTGACCAGCACAGTAACAATTGATAAAATTCCTTCTAGGGGTACTCAATTAGCTTAGTAAGCTAACATTTGCAAGTGGAATGATGTAAAATAATGAATTCTGCTAACAGAAATTAATTTAGCAAGATTTGGTATACCCCCGACTTTTTAGGACTGTAGCAGAGATAGACCAGTGAGCACCTCGATGATGATTTATCTGAATTGGCCACTTCAAACTTTGTCAGCATGTAGATGACCTTGAGAGAAATCCAACAAGCTTTGAATCACTGAATTTGGTGGAGTATTGACTGAGATATGCCCTTGACAAGTTGACAGACTTTGGAGTAGGCAATCAGAGAACACAAAGATGAATGATGTAAATGTATCTATTGATTAACAATTGTGTACAATCCCATTGGCATGTCTAGAATTTCCAAATGGTGTAGAGGGGTGTAGGCTATGGTATAGTCCTTACACACACTCAAACTCAACAAAATGAGCCTCGGGAATGGAGTGATCTACCCGCGACTTTTTCACATCCAATTTTATAGGAAATGACTTAGGATTTGAATTCAAATTCAAATATTTGGCTTCCTATGATCAAGCATCTAAAAGTTTGGAGATATTCTCTCAATCAAGTGATCTACTTTTCCACGAATCACTTAGGTAGGTGATTACAAAAGATTCTAAGTCAACTTAGACTTTTACAATGAGATAAAGTGGTAAGTAATCACTAGCATATGTTCCTATGGTTCTTTATGTATGTAGAGTCTTCATGATAACTTCCAAGCCAAATGTGTAGGCTTGTGATTTACACCAACATACTCTCTACATGGTATCAGAGTGCTAGATGGAGGTCTTGCTAGTGTGTCTGGTGGTTGGTTTGGTGGTGGTCCTAGTAAAGCTTGGAGGTGTGGCTCTCCAATCATTGGGAGGTCTTTTTGCCATCCTTTTGTGCTGTCTTTGGGTTATTTTGCCCACTTGCCTACCCTTCCACCCCTTCTTCTTCACTAGTTTGTTCACAATTTACCCCCATTTTCCCTCCCTCCCACCTTCTTTATGGAAATCATATGTTCGTTTGATGCCATTTTACGGATTTGTTATTGGATCTCAAAGATTTGTAGCATTTATAGATACTGTTGGGAAGATATCCTTAGTATGAAGTCTTATATTACGTGTTCATATCCAACTTAATCCCATCATTTTCTTTACCAAATTAAGCTTAATCGGTTCTATAATTGTCTCATGGGCTGCTTCAAAACGTGCCTCCCTGTAATACTTTGTTCTGTCATCATCTGCAATATTCTTTTGTCCACCCACAATCTACACTCTCCTATTGGCAGGAGAGATCACTGGATGTGCAAGGAGCTTTCTGTCGACGTGGTTCACTGTGTTTGTGTCCTTTATGCGAGTACACAACTTATGAGCTCTACTTCTCACTATATCTCCCAATGCCATCTCAAAGCAAGAAGGGATAGATGAAACACTCAAGGATGTTCAGGTTCAACAACAATCTTCAAAGATGCCACTTAGCTAGTTGAAACAATGACGTCACAAAGATTCAACCTATTCATGTTCTTTTTTTTTTTTACTCGAGCTTGTGTACATGCAGATCTAGCTCTATCAATGGGCACATTGCAAGATACTCTCATGTTCTAGAGCACTGTGCTTATGCCATGTCTCAGAGAGACCGAGAGAGAATTACACTCTATGATTCTGTGGAAAGCTTTTGATAGAACAGTGCAGCACTATCTACACTCGATGTGAGAAGCCATAAAATCCCCACTCGTGAGTGCTCATTGGCTTGATAAGTGGAGGACATGGAGAACATGCTGGCATCATTTGAATTCTTTCTCTAATGAAGAGAGATCTAGGGCTCGTTCATAGCATTAGCATCCACCAATAGGGATTGTGTTAGCCCCAAAAAAATGGTTGATTTTTATGCACTAATGTGGTTTTATTTGGCAGGAAATTTGCTTGATTTCAGGTACTTGCAGAGCAGATTTGGTGATTGATGAGAAACATGTGGAGATATTGATTGCAGGGATGTGGAGAAAAGGGATTGAGCATGGAGGAGCTGTAGATGGAAAAGATGATGGTAGAATTTTGGGTGCTTGGGAAGTTGACATGAGAGGTGAATTTCCACTTCTCTTTGTATCCAGAAAAGAGGCACGGACTAAGCTTCCGCATTCTGAGGTGGTCAAGAATTGCCAAGGAAAATTGGAGCACTTGTAAGGTCAGAAGTTACACGGTACCCCCAGATTTCTTCCAGAAGGAGCCTGGAGGGGGAATGATCTCATGGGGAGCCCCTTGAGGGAGTGTGAGGTGTGCGCGAGAGCTCGAATTCAGATTCAGGTCGAATTCCTGGAAGGAGTTGGATAATCCATTCTTTTTGGTGCTATAATCATGTTTGATGAACAAGAGTTCGTCATTTCCGATTGAGGCCAACTCATAAATATGATCGAGTTTTAAGGGTCATAGTATGTTCCAGGTTTTAAATGCTATTACGTGCAGAAGACTACAACTCAGGAGCTTAGAGTGGTTCACCTATAAAAACTTTTTGCACGCTTCCGCGCCAGAAGTGATCTTTTACAATACACAAAAAGACCATGAAGATCGCAAAATTGCCAATTGTCATACATCCAAGTGTTTAGGAACACCACCACACAGTCATTCTGAATGGAAAACCCTTAGCTTATCAGAAACCCTTGCTCTTTTGGAGGATACCCGCATGCTGCCATCCCATGACAATTTCCTCTGCATTCTACTCAAATGCAAGAGGGAGAGAAGTTTGGGACACTTGAGACGCTTGCATCACCTCATTTCAGATAGTAACCCAACATTTGAAGCATTAGGAAACTATTTTGTTCCTGCTTTTATCGAATGTGGTTGTGTACAGTCCGCACTTGAAGTTTTTTGATAAGCTGCACTACAAGAATGAGTACTCCTGGACATCACTTATTCAAGCTCACACTAACAGTGGGGACGCTTCACTGGCTTTCAAATTTTATGCAAGAATGCTGGAAGAACAAGTTCTCCTTCCGTTTTTTTGCCAGAAAAGGGGGGTAGGCCATTTTTTGCAGCTCTGACAAGAGAACCAGAAAAGGGGGCGACGTTTCTCTTCCGGCGGCAGACATTGAAGAAGAAGTGGGGGGGAGGTCTGACGAGGGCACCAGAAAAGAGAAGGGGAAGAGATCAAAGGGGGGTACTGAATCGGACGAAAAGGAGAGGAAGAAGTAGTTGTTCCTACTGCTGGTCGAGGGAGAGGACGGACGGTTTGGCACACTTTTGTTTCAAGAAGGAGGCTTACATGCAGATGCCGAGGGAGATGGCAGCTCTGGAGGGGAGTTTTTTTGACCCTTCTCAGTAACGAGGACCCCCGAATCGTCATGGCTTGCTGATCGACTTCATCCGGAGCAGATCCTACATTCAATTAAACGCACCTACTCGATCCTCAGAAGGAGACCATGGATTGGCAGGGTCAGCAGTCGGCGGAGCTTTATTGGACAGAGGTAAATTATTGGAAGTGAGGAGGAAGGGAGGGCGCGTTTTCAGAGGAGGAATAAGGATACGTGGGCTGCTGCCGGAGGTTTTGGAGAAAGGAGGAGCTGCGCTTCTTCTGGGAGGGGAGTAGCACTTCTTCGGGAGAAGGATTTGCTCCACATATACGTTTGCTGAGGGGTGCCTGGTGGGTATCTCAGTTTGATCCCATAAGAGAGGTGTCTGCAGCCGCACAACAGTCTTTCCAGGTATTAGCTGAGACAAATGTAAGGTGGAATGGATGTATGTCATTCTTTAATGGCATTACTATGCATTGATGCAGCAGACGTCAACTTTGCATGTGTTTCTGTTTGTTGTGTTTTCATGTTCTAACTTTTCGATGATATAAAACAAGTTGTTGAGCTGGTAGGGACACACATCTATGAATCAATGGCTTGTATAATTAACATCATGTTGCAAATGTAATCAAGGAGTCTGAAACTAGACTCGTAGATTACTCAGGAAAATATAGAAGACTTTGAAGAGGATTATGAGCTTGTTGATATTCATTTTTTGTTTCTGTGTAATGAGTTCAAGTGGCATATTATATCCTTATGTCCCACCGTTGACAGCCTTTGAATCGTCTAAGCTATCAAATGTCTAATTGTCCCAATTATCAAAAGTAGTTATGTGGAAGTGAAAGGCTTTCATTCTCATGATTTGTTCACAGCTGTGTGTTCTGGTGAATGCATATTCTGCGCTTTCTTTTGGCTGGCAAATGCATAGCTCCTTAACTGAAGTTAGCAAGTGAGAAAACATACCGTATTTGTAGCAAGTCTTGTTTCTCAGAATTTTAAAGTTACGACACATATGCACTAAGAGGTTAAGCATTCATATGTGTTTGCAAGAGTGGAACGAAACTGTCCTTCCTTATTCAGGAATTTGAGAGACCAGAAACACTTGGGTAGAATGCGTTATGCATTAACACATATGCATAGGTCGTAATATTCAGAAGGATAGCACATACCTATATGTAAGGTGCATGTGAAGCTTGGCCGAATTGAATATAACATTAACAAATATGTAAGCATTGTGAAAATTAAATAAACACCAGGATGAACAAGTTGGAAAATAAGTTAAATTTTGGTGAAAAAGAATTAATTTCCATGCTATCTTATGATTTGTTTCTTCTGTTTGGGAGGAAAGCACGTTATGAAAGAGTTTGTTCTAAACCTATAAGTGTCTGATTGGGAGGAAAACCTTCTTTTTGCTTTCATATAAGCTGAAAATTTTCTGGAAGCCTTTATTCACTTGGTGTGGAGAAGAGAGAGAGAGAGAGAGGGCGAAAGAGAGGCTAAGAGCCAGAGTAAGAGAAAAGAAGGGAATCGAGAATTAAGTAGCACAGGAGCAGGTGAGCAAGAAAGCACTTGGGAGTACATTCACATACAATTTAGTGATTTGAAGTAATATTGGGAAGCTGGAACAAAATACGAGCGCGTAGATGCACTTTTTCCTTGGGCTAAAGAGCTGATTCATTTGGTGCGTCTGCCGGGAATTAGCTTGGTACGTCTCTATAAGAGAGTGCCATAGGTTCGCCTAGCGCCACAGGTTGGCCGAGCTTGCGGACCCCACGATCTAGTACATGAGCGAGGGAAGCTCATCGTTAGGAGCAACACAAACGCAAAGAGAGGAACGCGCTCAGAGAAGAGCCCTTGAAAGAGAACGAAGAAGGTGGGAACCACCAGGTGAGTGGACCTCGATTGGCTCGAAGAAATCAGTCAGAAACGTGTACTCCCGTAGGAGAGTCGCGAGTCAAGTACGGAAGTTTGAAGGAGGGATCCTAAAGCCACGTGTGCTAAATTTTTGGGATCGAAGTGATATTGACATCACACCTCTGTTCGAAATGGCTCAGCGGATTTCAGTTCACTTGGGGGACTTCATCAAGTTTTCGGGTACTTGGGACGAAGATCCGGATAGTTTTATCCAACTGTTTGAGGTTACCTATGAGGCCAATGACGTAGTTGACCAGGATCAAAGGTTGAGAATTTTTTCGGCTATTCTCCGTGATGAGGCAGCCAATTGGTATGGGAATCTGACACCACAAGAGCGTGGAACTTATCAGATGCTCAAGGAAGCCTTCTTGGCAAAGTTTCGGCGACAAGGCTTCCAAGATAGATTGGCCCAACAAATGGATTATTTGCGACAAGGAGTAAACGAGAGCATCGATAACTACATTCAGAGAATGGAAACATTAGTAAGAAAGATGGGCGTGAATGCCCCGAATGATGAGACATTGAAATGTAGATTCATTTCAGGATTGCGAGATCCTACGGCACAGCAGCATATCAGCCTGACAAGACCTGCGACCTTAATGGATGCTAAGGAACAAGCAAGGCTTTGGGAGGAAGTACAATTATGCCAACAAAGGAAGATGGAGCTCTTATACGAGCCTATGGGAGGCCCAGGAAACATACCAATGAAAGATCCTGGCCAAGGAAGTCCCGCATTGACGACCCCGGCTTTTGTAGCTGCCACTAGCACGCCAGGCGAGGTAAAGCCTGCGCTAACTGAAGAATGAATATTGGAATTGGTCACGCAAGCTATAAAAGCTGCCACGATAACTCAAGAGACGTATACAGTAAAACCAGAGGTCACAACAAACCCGAATCAAGTGTTTCGATCAAATACATGGTGTGGAAAGTGCCATGGTTATGGCCATTTGGCTTCAGAATGCCCTACAGTCTCGAGAGTATTCACAGGTAGATCGCCACCTAGGATGCGTTGTACTTTTTGTGGAAGAACAAATCACACAGAGGACCGATGTTACAACAAGAGAGCCTATGAAGAAAGGACCATGAAATCAGGAGATACAAGAGAGAGACCTTACACAGGATTGCCCGCTCAAAGTGTTCCACCTACATCTCGTTGGGAAAACAGACCGACTTATGGATATGGTGCTCAGGGTCAAGGAGGAGACTATCCAAGAGGAGCCGTATGTGATCAAAGAAGAGATGGTCCAATCCAGTGCTGGAGATGCCATGGCTTTGGCCACACTCAATCTAGATGTTCAAACGAAAAGAAGCCAATTGATTATACTCCATTATGTAGGTACTGTAGTGGAGAGGGCCACTTTGATGAAGATTGTCCAAAACGAAGAGCTGCCGCCGGCAAGGAAAAAGGACCAGTAGGGTCCTCGAACTATGTTGATACCCAGATGCATCCCACATCAAGATCTCAAGAGCACGTTCCTACGATCGGAGTAGTGTTCAAGACACCGAACCCTCAAGAAGGCTCTAGCTCGTCGATGCACTTTGTGGATGCTTACGAGGCCAAGAAACCACACAAAGATCCAACTGTGGCAGTAGTCACAAGAACTCAAGAGTACGCGAAGAAGAATCCAGGAGGCGAAGGTGAAGAAGGGAGTCAAGAGAAGATAGCTGAACGTGGAGAGGTAGAAAACCAAGTTGGAGGACTTGTTGAGCAGCAAGAGTTTGAGGATGGGGAAGAGATTGAGATTCTTCCACCAGTGACTAAGGAGTTTGTGCCAAGCATAGCACCATTCCCTGAAAGATTGAAAGCTCCTAAAATTAGAAAGGAAAGACAAAGTTCGGAAGAAGTGGATATTGTAAAGTTGCTCGCTGACACGGAAGTCACGCTGGACATTGGCACATTGCTAAAATGTTCACCTGTTTATAGGAAACAATTCTATAACGAATATATTAAGAAGCCAAGGAAAGCTCGAGATAAAAATAGACAAGACAAGGATGTCCAAGGAATCATTCAAAGTATTACGACGCAAATTGATTCGAATGCTCCAGCTGTGACGGTTGAGATTAAAGGGTATGCAGTCCTTGGTGCTCAGTTAGATAGTGGAGCCGCAGTCAACCTGATGACTGAGTTCATGATGAAAGCTTTGGGCCTCAACCACATGGAAGAGACGCCGATGTCTTTGAGAATGGCGGATCAAACACAAGTAAAGCTTGCGGGTCTTTTGAAGAATGTAAGCACAGTTGTGGGCGGTTTAGAGTTTAAAGTTGATTATCTGATAGTAAGACCAAGGACCTCAGAGGCTACCTTCTCGATCCTACTTGGACGGCCATGGCTGGTGCAAGCCGGATGTGTGCATGACTGGCGCACAGGTTTTATTTCAATAGGGCCAAAGTCTGATCGGATTCAGTTGCAAGTATCCCCACCCTCGAGCAACAAGAAGAAGACAATAATAGTCGATGAGATGGAAAAGAAAGAAAAGGAGAAAGCAAGGCACGAGAGTGCACGAGCTAGGTTTTCCTTGAACACGGACGCCTACAAGAATCTGCTTCAAGACGGGTTCAACTTGCAGCTCTTTAAGAATCAAGACACGAAGATGGGAGAGTATCAAAATCCATTACTCTATAACGACGATTCAGACCAGGAGTTGCTAGGATGGTTGACACATACAAGAGAATTTGATTGTTACATGTTGAGTATAGACTCAAGTAAGAACAAAGCTACTCAATCCCTGGAGAAGAGAACTTCAAGAGAAGAGTTGAAACTAGAGTTAGCTCCGACAATGGAAGTGCAACAGTTGCGAGAATAGGGATTGGCTATGGGTAATGGTCATAGATTTCGGAGTTTCAGCTCCCTCACCATTCAACAATATAGAGGGACATCTACCCGTCCATTTTGAAAAACGCCTCATTTTGAATGGATCTCCATTAATGTAATCCCATACAAATCATATATTTGGGAAACTTGCTCTTTACACAAACCTTCAATTTTCCAATCATTGTAACGCACAAAGGTTTTACCTTTATATTTTTCTAAGGGTTACTTTTGAAATTTCTCCAAGCGTATTTACCCTAACCATTTGGCACTCATTTGGCATTAAGTGCCCCCATCTTTGTACACCAAGCATATAAGGAACGAGGAGTATTGTGCGTGTGCATTAGGAGGCTACTCTAAGCCCTGAAGTGTGACCTTCTCTATGTGCAAAGGGCTATCTAAGCCCTCCTCTCACATCCACTCGTCTCGATTTTTGTGCAAGCATAGGGATACTCTAAGCTACCCCCCTCTCCAAGGTGTCTACTTCCCTTTTGGTGCAAGTGTAGGGATACTCTAAGCCCCCCACCCCTGCCCCATCTCAATTTTCTACAAGTGTGGTACCTTCGTTTTGAGAGCAATCATGTCAATGATTTCAAATGCCACATCCTCGAGTTAGTTATATTTACCCTCCTTTACATCCATATTCATGCCAAAAAATGAAAGGATAAATGGCAAGAATTACAACCTATGGAAGGATACAATTAGGGCCTATCTCTATACAAACCTATTGTACGAGGTTGTTGAAGGTACATAATGAGAGCCTGATAAGAATAGCGATCTGGGAGCTTAGAATATATGGAATGTAAAATACAAGCGAGCATTAGGCCAACTTCTCCTTGCATGTGATGAATTGACAAAGGATCACATCATTGCATGTAAGATGTCAAAAGAATTTTGGGATACCCTAGCAAATTTCTATGAGGATAAAACCTCTTCTAAGATTTATACTCTAGAGGCCGAATTTCACAATCTCACTATACGTCCATAAGACACCATCACAAAGGTGATACCCCAATTTGAAGATTATCAATGCAAGTTAGCACTTTGTGGATGACAAATTTCAAGTGAAGATATGGCCATTAAGTAACTCAACCAGCTTCCTTGGACTTATGAGACTTTCATGATCACTCTATACAATAGAGGTCGAGCACTCACTTGGGAAGAAGTTAGAAGATTATTGCTGCTCCATGATTCTAGACAAAAGCCCCAAGCTACCCAAGAAACAATCATGAAGGTTAAAGCCACCTTCCACAAGAATAAAGGATAAAAATGAGATCAATAATCGAAGGACAAAGGCAAGAAGAAATTCACTTGCAATTTTTGTGGCAAACCTAGTCACATCGAAAAATATTGCTTCAAGAAGAAGACCATGGATAAGTCTAAGTCTACATCAAAGAGTGAACATCACTCTCACTGCACAAGTGAAGATCTCTTTCTCACAATTGAACACAAGGCACTTGTCACATCCACTCCCAAGAAAGAATGGATTTTTGATAGTGGTTTTTCATCACACGTGCCATGACAAAGATGATTTTCATGAGTTTGAATATCACAAAGGTCAAGTTTATCTAGGACATAACAAGTACATTGACATCCAAGGAAGAGGCAAAGTTCATGTTAGTAACTCAGAAGGCTAGACCAAGTCACTCAAAGATGTTCTTTATGTACCAAGCCTTTGTAAGAACCTTCTCTTAGTGAAGGATAGTACAAAGTGCAGCATGACGGTGCAATTAAATTACAATAAAGTTCAAGTCATCGATCATAAATCCAATGGAGTGATAGCTCAAGGATTTGAAGACAAAGGTGTCTACAAGCTTTCAAGTTTTATGGCCAAAGTTTCAAGCCTTAGCTTGTGGCATTAGAGATTTGGAAATACCTCATGCTTAGCTAAGATCTGTTCCAATCATCTTGTCAAGGATTTACCCTAGATCGCACATGTGGAATTTAATTGACAAGCATGTGCCAAGTAGACAATTGACCCTTTGCCTATAGAAGCATCCATTTCTACATCTAAACCCTCAGCATTAGTCCATGCTAATATTTGTGGACCTATGCATACACCTTCTCTTAGTGGGTCAATTTTCTTCATCGTGATAGTAGATGACTTCATCAAATACACCTGGGTTTATTCACTCAAGCATAAAGAGGATGCGCTTTGCAAGTTCAACGATGTGGACACAAATAGTTCAAGAAGACTTTCCGAGTTTTGTGAAGATCATCTGATCTGATGGAGACAGTAGCTTTGTCAATCACAACTTCTCCAAGTACTTGGAGCAACATGGAATCAAGTATCAATCAATGCAAGATACTCAAAAAGTTATTGCCTTACAAAAGATTTGAAGTTTGATCGAGATGGCCAAGTTTATGTTTAGTCAAAAGAAACTTCCACTAAAGTTTTGGGGTGAACTAGTATAGACATCAATACATATTTAGAATAGAGGGTTCTCAGATGTCTTAAAGGCCCAAACACCATTTGAGGCTTACTTTTAGAAGAATCTGAGTGTGAGCTATTTCCATGTCTTTGATAGTGATGCCTATGTCTGAGGCCATGATGATGATCGACCGAAGCATTACATTTTGATCGGTTATAGTGAAAGGCACAAGGCATACAAATTCTATGACCCAAAGAGTCACTCAATTACAGTAACCAAAGACTACACCTTTGATGAATACTCTAAGTATTCATCCCTTTTGGATCCTCCCATTTCCTCTTCAAAGGGGGATCATTCCATTTTCAAACAGTCACACAATGTGGAGCATGCTCTCTTTGTACATGACTTTCCAGATTATGGTACAGTTTTGGAGCATGGGGCATCACAGATACAATCTCTGCTCATACCTCAAATGGCTACACATCCTATCGTACCATCGAAGGTTTATATTTCCCTTCAGCTTTAGTTGGGCATTACTCCAGGATGAGTGACTCGTCATTTTCCATTCTTGTCTTTGAGAGTCCACTTATCTCGTCTATAGAAGCATTCTGAGCATGCACTTTTCCATTCATGGAATCCAACGTATTTTCATCTACCATCACAAACTCCCACATCTACTTGGATTCATCCCTTAATTGGATCATTTTTCAGGCGTGTTTCTCTATTCAGAGGGGGCTTCCATGGTCCTATCGACACACATCACGACTTTGTACACTCCATGGAGGATTACAACATACATATGTACTACCATGTGATTATGGTTTTATGCTTCATGCTTTACACTTCATTCTTGCAAGACCTACTTCTTGGCTATACACATCTCGTGGTGGATATTGCCAAAGCTTTGGAGGTTCCCACGTACCACATGAAGTTATCCTACCTATCTCTTTGTTCCTGTACCTCATTGGTGGCGTACCTACGGAGCATCTGCTTGATCCATCTAGTGGACATCTTATGGAGTACCTACAATTGCGCATGGTCGATAACACTTGGAGGCTATGGATTTCTAGATGGATACTTCCTATTTGGTGCTCGTGCTGCTACTGCTACATTCTTGGTGGACCTTTCTCTCATACCCTAGTAGCCTCCATACTCCACAAAATGGAGCTGCAGAGGGGTAGTTGATAATATTAGAGTGCATCTCCCTTTTGTATCTTGGAGGCACTCTATTTCCATTCCATTTCCATTATATTTCCATTTTATATTATAACCTTTGTATTTGGGTACCTTGCTATTTGCTTCTGCAATTGTATTGATTCTCCTTTGAGGGGAATTATCCCATATGAGATGTACTTTAGAGAGTCCCTCCCAAATCTATATAAGGAGGCCCTCTCCCATCATTTGTATTTGGTTAGAAACTTGAGGAGCCTACTCCATGCTCTTGTCAAGCTCATTCTAATCCATGTGAGTTTACCCATTTCTTGGTCTACTCACCTTGAGTCTCTCACAATCTTTCTTTTGTGAGTATACTCTTCTTTTCATTTTGCTTCCTTGTGTGTACTCTCTACAATTGTCATTAACATGCTTGTGATGTGGAAATGATGCTCTTGACTGTTTTACCAAATTTATATGCTATAAATACCTTTTGCATCTCTACAACCTTGAAATTTGGTAGCCCATTGACAATATCCTTTGACTGCATCAATTTCAGCCTCTACAAATTTGCATGTCCAATTCATTTGTGCCATATCTCTATACCAGCAATAACTCCTGCACCTTTTGCAACATGGCTGCATTCATTTTAGGAATTTTCACATTTAAGGAGACATCCTACCTACTTAGTTTCCTTTTGTAATCAATCTTCCATCTAGTTCGTATTCATCTACATATAACCCATTAGCATTGAACCTGACTTGTAATCCTTGGTCAACCATTTATCCAACAGAAACCAAATTCTTTGTTATATTTAGAACATGCAACACCTCAGCAAGATGTTTTACCTTCCCATCCTCCATAGATAGTGCTATGTTTCTTGTATGCTTGATAGGATGTGATGTCTCATCACCTCTTTCAACATATCCAGGGACTCGCAATTTTTGCAACCTACTAAACTACTCTACGTGATTGGTCATGTGATTTGAAGCACCTGAATCAACATACCAAACATTTCCATTCGATTTTGAAACATCAGTAGACATCGTATTCATCATATGATGTTGAGCCATGAACAGCTTCTCAGAATCATCTACACTTGTGGATGCATATATGTTTTGCTACCTTCTATTATTTTGATTCTTCAACCTACAATCAAGTTCAAAGTGTCCATGTTTACCACAATTCTAAAATCTTTTAATTTCATTACCTAAATCATTTCTTTGGAAATTTATGCAGCCTCTTTGGCTCCCCCTACCTTGAAACTGTTCTCCACCTTTTGCATGATTCTAATGTTGATCTTGGTCTTGGTTATTGTTTCCTCTTCCACTTCTAAATCCTCTACCTCTTCCTCTGCCAAAGTAGAATACTTGTGCAGAACTAAGTTTTCCTTGGGAGTTTGAGTCCTCATCAAGATTCTTTTCTTCAATAATAACCATGGACATTAGATCACTATAATTCAAAATATTTTCCTTGGTCTATATAGAAGTTCTGAAGTGCTTATATGTAGCTCCTAAACCATGAAAGCACACTTCCACCTTATCATCATCTTCTACATTCACACCAATAGATGCAAGTGCCTCAAATATTCTTTTGATTTTTGGGTGTAGTCACTTATTGACATGCCCTTTTTCTCCAATGTATGTAGATCGTCCTTGAGTTGCAATTTCTGTGCCTTTGTATTGGTCTCATGCAATGTGACAAAATTGTTCGAAAGCCACTTTTGGAGTCTTGGCATCCTGTATGTGCCCAATCATGCTATCGTGTATGTAATAGATAGCCAATACATTACCTTTCATGCTCCTTGATTCCATTCTTCATACGCTCTTAACTAGTCTACAACTTGATTCCTCTTTGGTAACTGCAGAGCATTTTCATTCTCTCCTTCAATGTACTTCCAATAGCCTTTTCCCATCAATAAATTATTCATTCTAAATCACCAAGCATGGAAATTGTTCTTGTCCATCTTATCACTCATAAGCTGACTTGTTCCATCCATATATGCCATTTTTGTAGCAATTCACAACATTGCAAAAACACTATAAGCAATACTTCTGCTTGAACACTGTCGCAGTATGACATGACAGTTTGATCTCAAAAAAACACAGTTTTCATGGATCAACAGTACACGGAGTCACTTGAAATTCTTGATCTAGATTATCTAAGTGTTCTCAAATAGGACGCAAGTTACAATTTTGCAAACCAACTTGGTTTTTTTGTGGGGCCCAGCTTGCGGGCTCGAAATGGAGGTCGAGATGGCCTCGAAACAAAAATGTGACAAAAACGAGTGGCCCTAAAGGGATAAATCACGGAAATATTATGATGCCTTCTACCTTCATGCCAATTTTGATAGCAATCTGAGATTCTTTGTGAATTGTACTTTCTCTGTGCCTTCTCTCATACTCTTCACTATTGGCCTTCTCCATGAGATCTCTATAACCACACTGGCTCTCATACCATGTCACAAGGAAGGAGATAAGGAAGAGAGCTCATACACACACACACTCACAATCAAAGAGGAGCATGCACATAGATTGAGGCAAGGAAGAATGATCTTCTTCTTCTTCTTCTATTACATAAAATGAATGTACAAGAATGACCTAATACAACAATACATCTAGTGCAATATATAAAGAACAATACATACAAAAAATCCTAATGTTTGTGAATGAGTGAGCTGGCAAGAGAAAAATGTGCCATCACTCTCAGTAGGTAAATCCAGTAAAGCTAAATGAAGTATCCCTAACATATAATGGTGTGAGCACTATACATGTTAGAGAACTGAAAAAGTGAAACATGTCATTCTTGATCATCACATGTTGAGCTTGATATTGCAAAAACCACGTTGCACCACAAGGCCTTTATTTTTGCCTTGAATGGCAACCCAATGACCCAAAAGTTTATGCCCTACCTAACCTAATGGCTAAGCTCACAAATGTCATCTATTACCATGAACGGTCACACATAGACCTCATCTAACTTGGAAGTTAGGGTTCCACAAATGTCTAGGCTCTCAGAATGGCTTCTCCTCATAATGGGGGCCTTAAAACTTAGAGCACCATGGATCATTTGTGGTCACTTGAGGGTGAAGTATTGAGCATATCTATCAGGCATTATAACCAAATCCACAAGATGTGCCTGAGATTTTTGATGTCATGATGATAGAGAATTGGCTAGAATGAAAATTGAGCTAGAATATTCCAAATACCACTAAGGATAAAAAAAGGATGGACACGTGTTAGATACTAGGACAAATTCAATAGCCTCGCTAGAAAATGGATGAATGAACAAAAATCACCAATGAAAAGGATTATGTGAGAATGTAAGTGCTCACACAAACAAGTGTGTCAAGGAGTAAAATCGACCATTGTATAGCTGAAAAATAAAAATATGGAAAATTTTAACTACAGTCTCCACTACAAAATGAGCATATGACGAGTGTCAAAAATTCATTAGATTGCAAGCAGTGACATGTAATCCTATGTAGTGAATCATTGAATCTACCGCATACAAACACTTAATCAAAAGACACCAACTAGGCTTATCGAGCACCTATGAAGGAATAACATATATCTCTTATGGCCAGGTTGGGTAAGTCTTCCACATGCAGCAATGAAGAGACCCCAACATTTGGGTGTCTCCTAGTTAAGAAAACCTCACCATGACCTCTTTATTAACCTCAACGGCTTTATGCAAAAATGAAACCGCTATATCAATGACCACATGGGCGTACATAAGTGGTATCCATAGAAGTGTACATAGTGTATATGTGCTCAGTATATGTAGTAAAATGGGAATGAAAGGCTAAAGTTATAGCCCAAACACTAGCCAACAACACCTGCAAGTGTCTATCAACGTTTTTCGTTAGGCTCAAAAAACCTACATAAATGTGTAGTAGCTACTCCCACCACAAGTGAAAACCTTTCAAGAAAACTGTAGATTTACTAATATGGATGAAAACATAGCCCCGGAGCTAAATATTCAGTTTTGGAGAAGTACAGACACGAATCTTCTTGATGTTCTTGAGCCTAGCTAAATATTCAGTTTTGGAGAAGTACGGACACCAATCTTCTTGATGTTCTTGAGCCTATGTAAAGAGACCTATGTGTGAAAGTAATCCAATATGGCTCAAAGAATCACTCCAAAAGTGCTTCAAAACAAGCTTTGAGGGCCCAAAACGTGTTCAAGATAATGTGATTGTTAGCCTTTCCCATTCCTCAAACACCACAAGAGTGTAGCTTAAAGGCAAGATATTTCGAGTTCAGTGAACTTTGAGGAGAACGGTATTGGGATGGGTGACCTTCAAGGAAGTATCAGGAATCTCCATCTTCCTTGATTGTTGAGGTCTTCCCTCCTATGTAGCCAATGGTGTCAATGATGTCTTCGGTGACTTGGATGACAAGGTGTGCAAAGTTCTATGCCTTGGTTGCTGCCTTATTCATAAGCCTTGGGGAAAGCCTTTGACCCATCCACATCCAAGGAAATTCATTTTTTCTAAAAAGAAACACATTCTCTAGATTCCCTTCTAAGGAAATTTTTCCTTTGTTTTTTATATTACTATAGTTTTTAGCAAATATGGTGGCGACACTTAAAATGTGAACTCTCAAAATGAATATTGATATAGCTAGAGAAACGAGTATTGACCTTTGGACTCATGGTTGACTATATCCTCATGATCCAAATGTATCCTTAGTGTCGATGAAGCTAGAATATTGAGTTATTGCAAAAGATGCACATTCATATGCCACTACTAAGTATTGAATCAAATAATTTCAATTAAATCATGTAAAGGTGGTCACTTTAGAAAATAAGGTTACATATTTACAAGGACAAATTGTAGACCTTGAAAACAATATGGAAGATAAGGAGAGAAAACTTGAAAAGTTAAAAGTCAATATCCAATGGTGGAAAGAGACTCTTCTTAATATGTGAATATGAAACAATGTTTATCATCCTTTGATCAATTGGTGGTGGAGCATCAAGACGATGTATTTTTTCTATCAAGTATTCCTTGTGGTGGAGCATGAAGACGACATATTTTTTCTATAAAGTTTTCCTTTCACTTGTAAATTTTGTTATGCGATTTTCATATTCATCTTCATATTGTGTTGATCATTCATTTAAGAGGTTAGTGATTCATCAAGTATAGGGGAATGATTCAAGTTACTAAATTCTTGTTTGAACAACAAACATTTGCTTAGTATTTTGGAGTCACCAATATGAAACTTTATTAAGATACAAGTGATTAATAAATTTACAAGAAAATTATAGGATATTATCACTAGAAGATATTACAACGTTAGTACTAGAGAAACAATGCATTGTACAATATTTTAAGCACACATTAAAAAAAGGGTATTTTGCATGATATTTTTCTATGACCTTACAAGGTATCTCTAAAGAAGATGACCTGCAATGAGGATGTATCTAGTATTCCTCGACACTACTTTATATAGAAGATATTATGCCTATGTCCATTTATCAATTAATTGCATCCAAAAAGGGGTGAAAAGCCCATATGGAAATTGATTCCCTTACAAAAATTACGACAACATATTCATCAAATTGGAACTTCAAAAAGAAATTGTTTGATTTTATTAAATCTTGCATACAATGTATGTCCATTATTATTACAATGATATTTGTTGTATTTTAATTTTATAATTGTATTTCTTAACTTTATTCAAATTGTAATGCCAAATTGAGGTTCATATTGAAGCTAGAAAAATGCCAAATCATAATGGGATGGTGAAGGAGAGATTGTGCACGACATTCACATGCCATCTATGATGAAAGTAATAAATCTAACTCTCTTTTTGCATAAAATGCTCAATCCAAAATTGAAATATGGTGTCTAGGTTCTATTGAAGTACCTAAAAAATCCAATGATGTTCTTTTCTTGAATTTTTAGTAGGGTCCCATGGATAAAGTAAGATAATGGCTTCTAAAATTCATGGTGGAAAACTCAGTGTAGCACATTTAGGTGATTTCAAGATAGATAAGCACTTGGGTGGGGATTTGTGTTGGAATTTATTGACCTCCAAAGTATAGCAGGAAGTAGGTGGAACCCCCTAGGAACAAGTTGACCTTCTCACAAACTTCATCATAGAAAACCAGTCATGCTTGCAGAGCTTACTACTCTCTACTCACTCAAAAGTTTTTGAAACTGTTTTAACCACATATACTAGAGACCAAGAGCTTTCCAATGAGCCAAAGAACACTCAATTTGGATAAATACTCAATGAGCTATGACCTCTGCAATATGCAGCTTTAATGGAGACCTTGAAACAGAGATGAACCTGAGGACATACATCACTTGCAGAGACTACTGCTCTTAACTCACAACTCCAATGAATCTGAAAATTTCCAGAATACAAATAGACTTGGAGAGCTTTCTAACAAGCCAAAGAACACATGATTTGAATACATACACAAGGAGATATGACCTCTGCAAGTTGGATGTTTAATGGAGACCTTCAGCAGGGATAAAAAACAGAGAACACACACTACTTGCAGAGAGTGTTGCTCTCAGCTCACAAATCCAATGATTATGAAAATTGGTACTATGAAAGTAGACAAGAAGAGCTTTCAAATGAGCTATCAAACATGTAATTTGGATATATAATGAGGGAGATACAAGCTCTGCAAGCTCTGCATACAAAAACTAGAGTAGCATAGAGATACTCTCTTGGACATCCCACAAGATCACGACTTTTCTCCTCTTTTTATAGCATGGGAAACTAATCTAAAACCTTCCTAATACATCTAAATTCGTGGTAGACACTTGGATGGAGGTATTACATGACTCAAGTGCTCAAATAAGCAAAGTATTGATGGACTTTGAGAACTAGCCACATCGACCTTCCACTAGGACACCACTGAAGCTCCCTTGTGACTCACTAATTTGACTCACCATGTTCTAGAACTCACGTGGTATTTTTGCTAAATTTTATGAATAATATGAGCCTTCTTGAAGTATTTGAAGACTTCCCAAAGGTATTTACATAATTTGAAACTTGTACCCTACATAAAACAAATGTTCGCAACATTCTCCCCCTCAAGTTTCAAAGGGTATTTCCTTCATGCCAAGAATATAGTTGAATCTTTGAAGCTTTGGTCCATCCAAGGATTTGGTGAAGATATCTGCAACTTGATCCTTTGTTCCAACAAAAGAAACCTGCACTTCATTGTTCATGGCCTTCTCCCGAACATAATGATAGTGAACCTCTATATGCTTTGTTCTAGCATGAAAAATAGGATTTGAGGTCATATGAATGCTGCTCAAGTTATCCCCATATATCAGTGGTACATCAACCTGCACATTCAAGTCATGAAACAACTTTTTAAACCACATAACCTCAGTAGTAGCCAATGCTAAACCTCTATACTCAACCTCTGTAGAAGATAAAGCAACTGTAGGCTGTTTCTTTGAACTCCATGTTAATGTCTTGTTTCCTGCTATTACCACATATCCACTTGTGGATCTTCTGTCATCTTTGCTTCCAGCCCAATCTGCATCACTAAAGACTTTAAGAGTTAGATCAACATCATGACTATAAAATAATCCTTCGTTCATGGTACCTTTCAAATACCTAAGCACTCTTTTCGCTGCATGCATATGAGGTACTCTAGGTTCATGCATAAACTGTGACAATACTCCCACTGCATAACATATATCAGGTCTAGTTTTTGTTGCATAAATCAAAGATCCTACCATGGATCTATATACATTCATATCATGCAACTCATCACCTTCCTTTGCACTCAGCTTTACATTACATTCCATTGGAGTAGAAACAAATTTACATTCCTGCATACCAAACCTTTTCAGCATATCACATATATACTTTCTTTGTATCAACCACATACCTTCATCGCTATACACAATTTCAATCCCAAGAAAGTATCTGAGCAAACCAAGATCTGAAATTTTAAATTCCTTTCCCAAATTACCTTTTATCTCATCAATTGCTTTTGCATCATTCCCTGTAATCAACAAGTCATCCACATAAATGCATACATAGACACACATGCCATCTACATGTTTTACATAAAGTGAAGGATCAGCATGACTCGCTGTGTATCCTTGCAGCATAAGATACTTTACCAACCTTGCATTCCATGCCCTTGGTGCCTGCTTAAGACCATACAATGCCTTCTTTAACCTGCATACATGATTAGGATATTTTGCATCCACATAACCATCTGGTTGTGACATATACACTTCTTCATTTAACTCACCATTAAGAATGGCATTCTTTATATCGAGTTGATATATATTCCACCTTTTACTTGCAGCTAAAGCCAACAAAGTTCTCACCGTTGCCATATTTGCTACTGGACTAAATGTTTCCTCATAGTCCACACCTTGAGTTTGATTATATCCTTTTGCTACAAGTCTAGCCTTATATCTAGACACACTACCATCACTATTTCTTTTAATCTTAAAAACCCACTTGCAACCAATTACCTTTTGCTTTGGTGTACTTGGAACTAAATTCCAAGTCTTGTTATCCTGAAGTGCTTCCATTTCTTCTCTTATTGCTTTCTCCCACTTTTCATCTCCTTTGGCCTCATCATAACATGTGGGTTCATTTTCCTGCTCAACTTTTGTCATAAAAGCATAATGAGTATTCATGAAAGATTCATATGTATACCTTTGAGGTTGCTTACTTACTCTTGAAGTTCTTCTTACCTCCAATGTAGATGCTCTTCCTTTCTTATTAGGAACCTTTTATGATTCTCCATACTCACATACATCACTAATTTCCTCTCCTTCATCATTAACTTCAACAAGTTTGAGTTTACCTTTACTTTTAACACTTGGAGGTGACTCTTGCCTTAATCTTCCATTGAAAGGTGATCCTCTTTCTTCATCTAGACCACTCCTTTCATCATTTAAACTTCCTGATGGCTGAACTATGCATTCATCTCCTTCAACCACACCTTCTTCATTTTCATCCATGACCTGCAAACAATTCTTATCTGCATACCATGAAAGTGATTCATCAAAGTTTACATCTCTTGACACAACAACCTTATTGGTATGAGGATTATAGCATCTATATCCTCTTTGAGTATCTGCATAACCAATAAATATACATTTTTTTGATTTTGCATCAAGTTTAGATCTCACCTCATTAGGTACATGTACATAACATACACAACCAAATACTTTCAAATGACTTACACTTGGTTTCCTTCCATGCCATACCTCATATGGTGTCAAATGATGAACTCCAGCAGTCGGAACTCTATTCATAATGTAAACACTTGTGCTAACAGCTTCAGCCCAAAAATAATTAGGCAAACACATATCATTAAGCATACTTCTAGATGCTTCTGCTATGATTCTGTTTCTTCTTTCTGCGACTCCATTTTGTTGTGGAGTATACCTGCATGTAACTTCTCTTTTGATACCTTCATCATACAAAAAATCAGTAAAAACTTGAGAGAAATACTCTCCCCCTCCATCAGACCTTAGCTTCTTAATATACCTTCCTGTTTGCTTTTCGACATATGATTTGAACTTCTTGAAACAATCAAAGACCTCACTCTTATGTTTAATGAAATACACAAATGTCATTCTACTATGATCATCAATGAATGATACATAGTACTTATTACCAATCAAGGATGCCTCTTTAGTAGGTCCCCACACATCTGTGTGTATGAGATCTAGCAAACCATCACTTACATAACTTGAATGCTTGAAAGGTTGTCTACTCTGCTTACCCATTTGACATGCTTCACAAAGATGCACCATATGTTGCTTAGTAAGATCAGGTAATCCTTCAACAATCCTCTTCTTTGATAGCTCCTTTAACCTGTGTACATTCATGTGTCCAATCCTTTTGTGCCATAGATCAAGCTCTGCTATTCGATGCATACCATAAGAGAAATAGTTTGTATGATTTGGGTTTACCTTGAATGTAAACAATCTACCTTGTTTTTGACCTCTAGCAATTAGCCTCCTTTGCTTTGGATCCTCAATGAAGCAACCTGCATGATTAAATCTCACTTGTAGACCTTTTTCTACCATTTGACCAACCGACATCAAATTCTTAGTGATCGTTGGCACATAAAGTACATCCTTCAAGCAATTTTTCTTGCTCTTATCCTGCATAACAACATCTCCAACCTGCATAATCTTATGTGTTGTATCATCTCCTGTTTCAACATGACCTTTACATGACGGATTATGCATATTAGAAAACCATGAAGCATCATGAGACATGTGATTAGAACAACCACTATCTACATACCATACATCAGTATTGGAATTCATCTTAGTTTCTACATTCATCATAAGAAGAGAATCATAATCATCACTTTTACCTTCAACTGCATAATTTCCTTGTTGTTTACCTCTTCTTGAATAGCCTCCTCTTTGATTACCACCTTGATTATTTTCATTTTGATAACAATCTTTGGCATAGTGTCCATACCTTCCACATATATAGCAATTGTTCTTATTATCTTCACTCCTTTGTCTTTGGTTGTAGTTGTAGTAGCCTCTCGTACCTCTAGCGCTTGATCTTCCTCTTCCTCTTGTGTTGAAGAAGCCACTTGAAGTCCTTTGATCATCGATCCTTCTTCCTCGACCTCTATTTGAACCTCTTCCACCTCTGTTTCCACCTCTTGATGATCCTACATAAAGAGCTTGTCCTTGAGATCCTTTTTGATTTGAAGTAGAACCATTTAGATTCATCTCCTCCGTGACCATGAGGGCAATAAGTTGATCAAAATCTGGTAATTCTCCTCTGACATAAACTGAAGTAATGAAGGGTTTCCATCTCTCATCATCTTTGAGTCCGTTGAGAGTATGTGCAACCAAGTCGTCGTCCTCCACATGAGCTTGAATTGATCCTAGTTGATCTGCAATCTCTTTAACTTTCAATATGTAATCATTGACCGATGTCCTTGTATCTTTCTTTATGTTATTCAACTCATTTTTGAGTTGAATCTTCCTTGCTCTTGTACCTGTAGCATACAAACTTTCCAATGCAAGCCAAACATCTCTACTTGTGTCTAGATCTTGTATGTGTCCTACCATTGAATCTTGAATATTTTGTGATAAAATGAATATAACCCTTTTGTCTCTCTCATTCCAAAGTCTAAACTCCCTCAATTGTTGCTGATTTGGGTCCTCTGGTAATGTGGGTTTGATATCTGTGCCGTCAATCAAACCATACAAGCCTCTACCTTGCAAGTATGCTGTGATTCTAAACTTCCATGCCTGATAATTGGTCTTATCAAGCTTCTCTATTTGTGCATGTTGGTCTCCCATAATACAAATGCTAAGCTTCCTCCTTTAAGCCTCCTTTCCAATGTGTGTGATGAGAAGAAATATAATATTTACCTTGTAAATGAGGTATGTGCACCTTTCTTTGCTTGGATGTTGCTTCAGATGCCTCCTTGCAATCTTCTTCTACCTTTGTGTAGTGTTGATGATAAACTGCTTCTTTGATAGCTTCAAATTCTTCGTCAAGGTATGATAACCTTCTCCAAGCCTCCAAGTACTTGCTCTGATACCTATGTTGGAATTTATTGACCTCCAAAGTATAGCAGGAAGTAGGTGGAACCCCCTAGGAACAAGTTGACCTTCTCACAAACTTCATCATAGAAAACCAGTCATGCTTGCAGAGCTTACTACTCTCTACTCACTCAAAAGTTTTTGAAACTGTTTTAACCACATATACTAGAGACCAAGAGCTTTCCAATGAGCCAAAGAACACTCAATTTGGATAAATACTCAATGAGCTATGACCTCTGCAATATGCAGCTTTAATGGAGACCTTGAAACAGAGATGAACCTGAGGACATACATCACTTGCAGAGACTACTGCTCTTAACTCACAACTCCAATGAATCTGAAAGTTTCCAGAATACAAATAGACTTGGAGAGCTTTCTAACAAGCCAAAGAACACATGATTTGAATACATACACAAGGAGATATGACCTCTGCAAGTTGGATGTTTAATGGAGACCTTCAGCAGGGATAAAAAACAGAGAACACACACTACTTGCAGAGAGTGTTGCTCTCAGCTCACAAATCCAATGATTATGAAAATTGGTACTATGAAAGTAGACAAGAAGGGCTTTCAAATGAGCTATCAAACATGTAATTTGGATATATAATGAGGGAGATACAAGCTCTGCAAGCTCTGCATACAAAAACTAGAGTAGCATAGAGATACTCTCTTGGACATCCCACAAGATCACGACTTTTCTCCTCTTTTTATAGCATGGGAAACTAATCTAAAACCTTCCTAATACATCTAAATTCGTGGTAGACACTTGGATGGAGGTATTACATGACTCAAGTGCTCAAATAAGCAAAGTATTGATGGACTTTGAGAACTAGCCACATCGACCTTCCACTAGGACACCACTGAAGCTCCCTTGTGACTCACTAATTTGACTCACCATGTTCTAGAACTCACGTGGTATTTTTGCTAAATTTTATGAATAATATGAGCCTTCTTGAAGTATTTGAAGACTTCCCAAAGGTATTTACATAATTTGAAACTTGTACCCTACATAAAACAAATGTTCGCAACAATTTGAAGGCTATCTAATGCATGATAGCTTGCAAAGAAGATGTCTCTACTCTTTATCTTTGTCCACATTGCACAAGAGGCATAAATAAACAAATAGAAAACAAAAGGCCATATATAATTTAGATGATAACACAAATGCACCTATTTCTAGAGAATGAGATATATCTTTATTTTGTACCATATTAGAAAAACTTAACCATGTCACACTTGATAAAGGTTGGGATCCCATTACTCCATTTCCTTTAGTTAATTTCCACTTTTCATGTTGCATACCTTCATGAGAACTTTTGATAGATTATTGAGGATCCATATAGAGTGTGCATTTTCCATGAAGCCAAACAATACATTTATACAAGCTATAAAAATTGAAAGAGGTTTTTGATTCAATTGGTTGTCATGGTAGGAATGTAACTTTAGTTATCAAAACCTTGCTGAATCCCAAGATAATTTGCAAAGAGTGTCATGGACAACAAAGAAGGCAAGATGATTTTTTAGAAGAGGTATTAGCACTAAATATAATGGATGTTGGGAGCTATGGAAATATCCATGATCACAACCGAGAATGATTCTTGAATGTATCTTACTAATAAGCGAATGAAGGTTTGGTCATGCTTAGATAAATTGGTAAGCTTAATGAGTGTTAGTAGCTTATATGATAATCACCATCATTTGTTTCAAAATACATTAGTGAAGTTTAAAACATGTTTCAATTGTCTTGTAGAAAGAAAAATATTTCACATTACATTGTAAAATTTCTTAATCTATGAAAATATTTGTTGAAAAATTTTTGTTATATGTATTTACAAAAATTCATCATATCTTATTTGTAGATGGAGCATTTTTCATTCATTGATATGGATCATTAGAGATTTTTAGTACACAAGTAATGGAAAATTCATTCTACTAGGCTAGAGTTGTTGACTTCAAAAACATGTGGCATGTTGGTGGCACAATGCAATCAAACTATACGAAGGAATGATTAATTGGTTTTATCGCATTACAGATTCTCAAGAAAATATCCCATGGAATGAGCCAAGGAGTTAGATATAACAAATGCCCCAAGCATTATTCAACACATCATGGTCAATGAAAAATCAAAGTCATCGTTAGGACTTCTACATCATCCTCAATGGAGAGCTACAAGGTTATCAAACGAGGAGGTGAAGTCACTGAATCCATTTATGGTATATTTTGGTAAATTATAAGGTTCCCAATACACTCTCTTCTATTTTTCTTTTCTTAAAGACGTTTTTAGTTTTTAAATGTTTTTGTCAATGAATATAATCTTTTTAAGTGAAAAATATACAAAAAAGAGGCTCATTCTCTCATTCCAACGTTGTAGCACTATAGAAGATGGCATGAACAAAGAAAATTGGTGGGAAGGATCCCATTACTTTTCCTATCTATGTACAAGGCACTCAGCAACCAGCATGAAATTGCCATAGAAGACCACATAGTGGATCACGCTCTGCATCCATCGCAACATATGTTGTGGAAACTAATCGCAAAGTGAACAATTGCATGAACAAGAAGTTGCATGTGGAGAAACTTTGAAATCAACTTCAAATCAATCACAATCACAAACAACATCTTATGATGATCCTCTAAAACCAAATAAATCATTGCAAAAAAAGAATGAAGGAGCATGCTAGAAGAAAGGTTATTTATTCAAATTGTTTTGATGATTCTTCAAAGGGTGATTCATGACACTCCTCCACAAGCTTTAGAAGGCTCAAGTAAGGAGAGTAACACTCTTAGTCCAAGGAAAAGTGCCTATGCACACTGAGGCTATTGGTTGCCTAGATTACTTGAAAAAGCTATTGGTTTGCCTAAATTACTTGAAATTGACCTATCTGCCCTTTTCTAAGTCCGCAATAAGGCACAAAGGACACTCTTTTCCTGCTTACAATCCATATCTCTTGCTCTTCCTCAATTGCTAACCCCTTTACTTCACTCTCTCTATCCTTCATCCTCTTTTTCTCTCACCTGCTCTCTTTCATTCTCACTCGCGGTTGCACACACTTACCCTTTTTGCTCTCTCTCTCTCTCACTCTCTAACACATACTCACACTCCCGTGCACCCCTGACCCCCCTTTTTCTCACTCACCCCCACATATGCTCACACCTAAGGACACACACCCACGCACTTTTGGGTTGTCTTCTTCTTCCACACACCTCGTAATCTGAAGCACCTTTCACACTCATGTTCACATAAGCACTCCGGCATACACACTCTTTCTCTCGCGCATGCATACATTTCCCCATACATATTCATCCAATTTCCATCCCTTTTCCTTCCTACTTCCTTCTTGTATTATTGGAGAGAAACAAATGCTAGCTCTATTACTTACCTACCACCCTTTTTAAAGTCAACCCTTCTACCTATGGTGTAGCGTTCATGATGGAAGAGTGCAACACAAACCTCGATCGTTCCAATGCAATTCCAAGGCAATCAGTCCTCTTTCCTAGTTGGCAAATGTTCCATGAGCTTAGTGGTCACTCTCATGGAATGCATTCAAAGAGATAAGCTGTAGTATCACTTAATATAATTAGAGCGACTGTTTTAAAACAAGAACAAACTATTTCTCCCTCCCACTGCTGTAGCACATGTTTTCCCTATGATTTGGAATGTACATATATCTCACATATTAAAAGTTACTTCGCACTTGGGAACTCGAGCTACTGCAACTTTTCTCAAACTTCACACAATTGCAAACCCGTCTGATCTCTCTCCAACAATCAGTTTAGCCAGCGCATATCAACCTCTTTTTTGTAAGGGAAATAAAGCACATAATAAGACGAGAGCGTTTTATCCTTGGGGGAAGCTTCTTAGAGTTGCGTATGGCAATGCTTTTGGAGATGTTGGCCTAGGAAATAGCAAGAACAACGTTTCAAACTCAAGGCAACCACAACCCTTCTGATTGGCAAACATAGGTTTCCATGAATTTGGCCATGATCCTTTTCCAAACATCAATATGTACTTTCATTTTTTAAGTAGGCGCAAGCACGTATGATTTATACCACTAAGTGTTTTTGCTTCCATTACCATAGTTTCTACGTACCAGTGGCATAAATGACATCAAACAGGAAATACAGTAGCACACAACCCTTTTTCGTTGCCCTCCTGAAGCTATAGCCCCTCAATAGTGTACTACACTGACAGCTGGTTGAAAACCTATTACTAGATGCCTTCCATCAACAAGGCATGCCACCATATTCACTGAATAACTTCGTGATTGCAGGAATTCGAAGTGCACAGTCAGTCTATTACCTTGATTTTTTTCGAATACAGACATACGCAATTGTAAACATCACCTCTCATGAGTTTGAATTATACACTTTTAGTTACCTTCATATCAATCATCAACGCAGCCCAATGCAAACACACTGCAACTTGCAATTTTTCACAATAGATTAGGAGTTCATGGAGTCATCTCAAATCCTATTCTATCTAAATCCTTGAGATGATGAGCGTAGAGAAATAATTAAAAGACAGACATGAACCGAATACAAGCAGAGGTCTGGACCTTTTCGTCATGTTAAGAAGACTAATGACTTCCAGAGATTTTGTACACACCTCAGACCGACAGAATATAAGTCCTCAATGTAGAGGTAACACCTTTTCCAAAGATTTCCTGCGCAGCCAGTTGCAAGGGAAATCAGGCATGCCTCCAAATCTTCCGCTTCTAGCTCCCGTAGATTTTTCACCAACGCCAAACT
Organism: Ceratopteris richardii; assembly: GCA_020310875.1. Taxonomy (NCBI): domain Eukaryota; kingdom Viridiplantae; phylum Streptophyta; class Polypodiopsida; order Polypodiales; family Pteridaceae; genus Ceratopteris; species Ceratopteris richardii. The sequence goes on from CM035406.1 coordinate 37,402,815, forward strand.
TGGACAAAGTTGTACCCTTCAGGAACCTTTATCTCCCTTCCCTTTGAATACAGAACCCTAGATGTCTGCACCCCTTCTTCTGTTCCTCTCCCGAAGAAGTAAAACCTCCGGAGAACACCCCGCTTCATCCTCACTGTGTTGCACCCAGTCTTCATCCAGCTGGAACGAAGAAAAAACCCCAGATGCTCTCCTGCTCTGATATCTTTATAAAATCCCTCCAGGAGATGGGTATTCCTCCCCTCCCTCAGATCTGCACTCAAGCTTCTTGCTATGGCGAAGAACAAGGACAGTGATTCCTCCCCATGAGCAAAAAGAGATCCCCTCAATGCATAGTAGAAAAATGAGGTCGCTAGCCAGAAGCAAAAAGAAAAACAGAGAGCGACCTTCCTCCTTCTCCGCTCTCTTCTGTGCCCATGACTCTAAAAAAAAACCAGCAACAATCGCCATCCCCCCCCTTCTTTCCTGCAGCCGAGATAAAAAACCCCCCTTCTGATTTCGGGTTTTCTGTCGACCACCGCAGCATTGTATAGCACCTGTACACCCATCAACCAAAGGTGCAGAACCCCCGAAGAAGAAGAGACAACAGAACCTTAGTTCCCATTCAAAAAAGCTTCCCCCTTTTTGTTTCCTCCAGTCCTACCAACAGCGAGTGACTCTTGTCCTTCTTCCTCGAGCATACACCTTACTGCCCTTGAGCTCCCCTTTGCTGAGTGGAACTTCCCTTCCTCTACTACTACCTGCACACGCATCCCCCCCTTTCTTTTGTTCTCCTCAATTCCTTCCACACAGCGAGCAAAGAATGAGGGCTGCCCCTTCTATCCCACAGTTCTCTTCTCTAATTCCGCAACACCTGTAGATCTCCTTTTAGCTGTCTTATGACCCGCAGAAGACAAACCCCAAGAGAAGAGAGATTGCCTGCTCCTCTTGCTGAGGACAAGCGAACAGTCTACAATGAACGCCTCTTCTCCTTGTATGTCTCTCTCGAAATACCTCCCCTGAACCGAAGCAAAAATGAGCAGAGTCCCCAACAAAAGAGAGATCTTGCCGACCATATATCATTGCTCCGCAGTCAAAGAAAGAGACCCCCGTATCCTAAACAGTTCCGCCAGTCATTCCCTTCTGTTCTCCATCTCTTCATCTCTTAAAACTACCTAGGGCACATAGAGAAACTCCAACACAAGACTCGCCGACCCCCCCCCTTCCACTGAGGTTTGACAGCCAAGAAAATGAAGACACCCTGACACTCTAGTCCCCCCATTCTCTGACACTCCCACGTTCCCCATTTCTGTTGTGTTGCTCTGTACAGACTTTTTCGAAGTGACCAAAGGCAAAAAAATTCTAGATTGACAAGACATATGAGAGCAACCCTGCCACATAAGGTAATTTCTGTACGAGGCTCAAAACACAGCAAGCGTTGGTATTCTATGGATAATTTTAGTATTACCCTCTCTATTGACTCATGGAAAAAACACACATCTTAAAGGATTCAAGAAGATAATTAGTCCCTCACTAGAATCTCTTCAAGGTAGTAATTTAATCAATTGAACAAGGGGAGATGAAGTTCTTGATCTCCACATCTTGAGTGCAATCCTAAGCTGTTCTCCCCTCCACATCAGTCACATCATGCTTAGCTCCTGCCTCCCCCTCAATACCTTGTCTTGAACCATCATGTTCCATGACACATTGTTCAAAGGCACACCTTCTCGGTGCACTTGCTCCCATAAACTTTGAGCTTGTTGAGAGTGTCTACGCTAAGAGTAGCTTGCCATAAGTGAGTTCCCAAAAAATTGCATCATGAACATGCTCATATTCCCTGCAATCAAGTAGATTCTCTGCCAAATAGAAACATGGTAGTGCATAAAAACCGACCCTTTACTGAGCTAACACTCTCCCTAGCAGCAGTTTCTATTCTAGCAGTTTCTACCTCAGTCTGAAGTCGATCAAGCTCTTCAATCAGATTGGCTCTCTCTGTTAACCACTTATCCTTTTTTGTAATCATGGTATTGTATTTTTTCTTGAAATCTTCTAACTTGACTTCACTCCACGTAATTCCTCTGGCCAAATCACCAAGTAGCTCTGGTCGAACTGTTTCATTGTTATACATCCATGGATAGATGTAGTCACTGCATCGAACTCCGGCCAACTTTAATTTACCTTCTTCATTCTTCCACCTATTAGTAAGTCCACAAGAAGAAAAGGTGTGTAAGACTAGAATTTTGCGGGATGTACCTCCCAAATGATCTCCTTGTTCTTGTTGTTGTTTTTTGCATCTTTCTTTCTCGGGAGCCCTTTTTTCCCTCTCCCCCTTCTCTTCTCTTGGTTTCTTCTTCCTCCTAATGCGGTCACCTTTCTTCTTCCAATTGTTCTCGTGCTGCCTCTTCCTCTCTTGCCTTCCTCTCAGCTTCTTCTCTGGCCTTTCTCTCAGCTTCTTCCTTGGCCTTTCTCTGAGCTTCCCGCCATTGATTCTCCTCCACCTATCGCCTTTGAGACTGTTCGTCGTCATCTCTATCAGTCTCCGTCTGCTCATGAGAAGGTTCCTCCACTGAGCACAGAATCGTGAAAAACACGATTTTGAGCACAGAATAGTGAAAAACACGATTTTGAACACAAAATCATGAAAAACATGATTTTAAGTTCAAAATCGTGAAAAACACGACTTTGATCACAAAATCATGAAAAACACGATTTTAGTCATAAAATCGTGAAAAATCATAAATTTGAACACAAAATCGTGAAAAACACGATTTTGAGTTCAAAACCGTGAAAAACACGATTTTAGTCAAAAAATTGTGAAAAGACACTAGCTTAGGTAGAAAATCGTGAAAAACACGATTTTCAACAGAAATTTGTAAAAAATCACTACTTTGATAACAAAATCGTGAAAAACACGATTTTTAGTCAAAAAATTGTGAAAAAACACTTTCCTAGGTACAAAATCATAGAAAACACGATTTTCAACAAGAAATTAGTGGAAAATCACTAGTTTGAACACAAAATCGTGAAAAACACGATTTTGAGTTCAAAATCGTGAAAATTAGCTGAATGATCCTTAGGTCTGGGAACAAACTAAATTCACTTACTAAGCAAGACCTAGCAAGGAAGGAGATAGAGTCAGCAGTAGGGGAAGGGCAAGAAAGAAATTTAGGACAAGAAAACAACATGGAAAATTTGAATGAAACAAATGAGGCCATTGAAACTGGGGATTACAGAAATATCCTCAAGTACATGTATACAAATAGGTTTGGCACCTATGTATATCAGGATGGGATGCATAAGTTTCTCATTAGATTGAGAAACTTAGAAGCCCCCCTAAACATAACACCTGTAGCCCAATTCAAGGATGGTAGGTATGAGGATAGGCAAGGGTGTGTGTACATCTTCTCCCAAGACCCAGAAAATTCAAATGACTTAGGGCAATGTGCTGACAAAGGACCCTGGGAACATAACATGGGACAACCAGATTTACCTAGACCAAATGAAAACTACACTACTACTGGGCAACTACATGGGAGGAGGACACATGTTTCCCCAAATCCCTTTGACAAGGAACCAGAAGGATATAATGAATTTTCACTGAGAAGAAGACATCCTTGGCAACCTCAGGGTAGAATGCTTAGACCATATCAAGTAGCCAAATGTATGAAAAATCAATATGAAGGGTATTCAGATCCCCATGCTCATGCTGTAGAGTTTAGACACTTAATTAGAGCTGAGGAGGTGGAAGATTACAAAGTTCAATTTGAGGCATTTGGTCTAACCCTAACTGGACCAGCATTATCATGGTTCATCCCTTTGAGAAAAGAAATGTACCTAGATATTGAAACCTTCCTAGAAGCCTTTATTGGAGAATTCTCAAAGACTGGGATAAAACATAGCACAGCCACTTTAATACACAGTTTTAAACAACAAAAAGATGAAAATGTCAGAGAGGCAGCCAGGAGATTTAAACAATACATAGACAGATGCCCTAAAGAGGAAGTACCTTCCATGGCTAGACAAGTATCCCTATTCATAGAAGGGTTGAGAAGTGCTCAATTAAGAACCCTAGTATACTACAGGAGATGCCCTGATCTAGGAGCTTGTGTAAAAGAAGCAATAGATTTGGAGGATAACATAGGCCAAGATTTGTTAGCATTTGATCAACCCAGATCATATGAAGACAAAATTCCTCCAGCAGAAGAGTTGGCTCAGGCCATTGCTAAAGCTCTAGAGGTAAGCACTAAAACTAATTTGATAAACTCCAGGATAAACACAAATAAAAAATGCTACAATTGTGGAGAAAGTCATCTGGTACAACATTGCCCATATCAAAAACCTCCACATTTGCAAGATAGAAAGACACTCAAATATTGTACACTAGAAATGGACCAACCATACCAGGGAGGAATGCTTCTATAATAAACAACCCATAAAGGAGAGAGACTATGGGAGCCAAAGAGAATCAGTGTATAGTGAGCAACGAAGACCTGTGCTGGGACAACAACCTCCTATACCAACAAATGTAGTGCCAATCAAATACACACCAGTAGAGGAGGGAAACTCAAGAACAAAGTCACCATACAAAGAAGATTATCAATGGAATGAGGGATATCAAGAAGAATGGGAAGGTTATGAATCAAGAGAGCCAGAATTACAAGCTTTAGACTTGGGAAATGGAAGAATTGAGATGGACACTGCCACTTTCATGTATATAACAAATAATTACATGTCCAATCAAAAACCTCAATTCAAAGGAGGACCAAAGATAACTTGTTATAGGTGTGGGGGAGATCATTTTATTAGAGACTGTCCACAACCTCCTACATTAAGAATAGAAGGAGCATATTGCAAGGATTGTGGCAGGGAGCATTTGATAAAGGATTGTCCAAAAACAACAAAACACACCTAATAACATACCACTCAAAGCAGTCAGTATCATGGAACAAGAAGAGTTGAGTGACATTGACCTAGTGGATGTAAATGCTGTAACAAGGTCACAAACAAAACAACAAAGAACAACTAGGGAACAAAATGAAGGATCAATCTCAAAGGTGAAGAAAAATAGACAAAAAGGGAAATGGGAGAGGAAGCAAAAAATGAGTAAAAATATTGAAGAAGAAAATAGGGAACAATCAAACAATACTTCTTCTTCAAAGACACAGACCCAGTTGGAAATAGGAAATTCAAAAAGTCTAGATACTCTGATAAAAGCATACAAAGGAAGAATTCAAGAGGGACCAAGCCCTGCAGATCATACAATGGATTATCCTATGCCAGACTTAGAACATGAAAGAATGCAGAAGTGTAAACAGATCATTCGGGAAGTACAACTCAAAATGGGGGAAGAAGACAATTCTCAAAAAACAGTTGAGGAATCTGAGACAACAAAAACAAGAGGAAATAGTATCAAGGAAGAAAACCCACAAGTAACACTCCAAGTGAATATAGACAAAAGATGCACAATTCTTTATCATACCACATGGGAAGATTTAATGAAACAAAATCCTCACTTACAGAACCAAGTGAAAAAATGGGAGACAATGCCAGAAAATCTTCACCCACAACTACAGGAAATGGAGGAGTTGTGGTATATTCCCATTGATAAGATAGGAGGATATTGTGAGGGAGAAGAGGGAAACTCAACTTTAAAAATACAATTTGGTAAAAACCAGGCCAAAGCTATTTTGGATAGTGGATCAGGAGTGGCCATCATGACTAAACAAACTTGGGAGAAATGGGGAAAAAATGAATTATTACCCACAAAAATGAGATTGCAACTTGCAGATGGACATATAGAAAGACCCCTAGGAATATGGGAAAAAGTGATTGTGGACATATGTGGGATAGAGATAGAACATACCTTTGCTATAGTTGAATTCCCACAATCTACTTCATATGAAATTATCCTAGGCAGACCATTCATGAGACAAATGCAAATTGTACAAGATTGGGGTAATGATTGCTTATACCTGTAGAGCAAAGGAAGAATAACTAAAGTAAATCTAAGAAAGGGGCACTACTGTGACATATCCCCTCAAGAATGGTATAAAATTCACCGGAATCAAGAGTCCTCCAAGGAAGATGATTGAAAGGGAAACAGAAGGACAAACTCGCATGAGGGGAACAGGTATGAAAAGAAAGATGATATCTGAAGAAGTAATTCTTGTAAAGAAAAGACGGTTGGACCCAAGGAAGGTGGAACTAGAAATGGAGGAAGCCACAAAAGAAGAACATGAGGAGGCACAAAAACAGGTTCAATCCTCTAGTGAACCACATCCACCCCAAACAAGCAAAGAGCAATTATACACCTATTTAACCCAAGGGAATAATAAGAGAGCTATGTATGAAGCACAATACCAGAAAATGCTGGAAGACTATTCATGCAAAGCTATAGACTGGGTTCAGGAGGAGGTGGAGCACTACGAAGCTCTCCATGATCAAATGATGACAGCAAAAATTGAGGAGGTGTTTGTCAGAAAAGAGGTTGAATTGCTAGCCTATTTTAAGGAATTACAAGGACCTCCAGAGACCAGAACCACCATTGTGGTGAAAAAGAAGGTTCCTAAGAAACCGGTACAAAAGAAGAAATTGACCAAGAAGGGAAAGGGCAAATCCATAGTTGAAACCATTATCACCAAAGAGAGGGAGGAAGTAGTCATGGAAGAAATACAGAAGCCATCCATTGTGGAAGAAGTATCAAGACCCACAAAACCAGAAAAAGGAGGGCCTTCACACTTTTCATTTGATTTTGACAGTGAAATTGAGACTTTTCTGTTAAAGAGTTTAAATTTATCAATACCAAATACTCCTAATGTCATTATACAGACCTCTGAAAAACAAAAGACACCTGAGGAATTGAAGAGGAAGTCTCAGGAGAAGCCACTTCAGGAACAGGCAGAAAAATAGCTCAGTCTGGAAGATGAAAGAAGGCTAATGAAGGGAAAAGCAGTAATGATAGACCAGGCAAGTGAAATAAGAGAAGAAGTTGGTTGTGGACTAGTGCACACTGGGGAGAAGTCCATATGGACAAAACCATCACAAACCTACTTCAAACTAGAGGAGAATATAGAAGAAGTAGCCAAGAAGGTACAAATGAGCAGCTCAGTCATAAATCAAAAAGGCACAGATGAAGATCCACTACAGGAAGCAGAGGAAATATTTGAAGAAGGCAATGTTCAAAAGGTCACAGGGAAAGCAGTAGAAAAAGAGATCATCCAAAGTATAAAGGATGTACTGCATGATTTGAAGAATACTGAGGAATTCACATCCAATGAGGATCAAGAACAAGAGGTAGCAATGGACCTCATGGACATTGATGAGCAGGAAGAAGGATACAAAGAGGAAAAGAGTAATGATCAGGTGAGAGATTTGGAAGCAACTGAATCAGCTCTAGCCCAAGAACAGGAAAGACAAGAAGAACAAGCAGGTGGATGTCAGGGAAATTTTGGTGAAGAAACTAAATGTAATTTGTTCCAGGAAACTTTAAGCCAGGAAAAGGAGATACAAAGAAAGGAAGGATACCTTTTTGAAGAGACTCAACAGGTGTTGGAGAAGGAAAAGGTTCAAGAAATAAAGCCTATTTCAGATGTATTAGAGCAGAAGAATTCAGGTGTTCAAGAAGACATGGCAGATTCAGAAACATTTGACACTTATTCAAGCCATGAAGAAAACAAGGCCAAAATTATAGAATATGAAGGAGGAGAGGAAGGAGAGAGTGAATGCAAAGAGGACAAACAGTTAGAAACCAAACAAATAGCAATGGAAGGAGGACTAGAAAGAATCCCAAAGAGTATAAGATCAGCATGTCAACTCATTATGAATAACATTGAACAGTTCAGACCCTCTAGCTGAAACATGATTATTTCAGGGATGGTGGCAGAGTCAGAATTCAAAAAAGGCAGTATGATTATTAAAGAGCATAAAAGGGAAAAGGAGCAAATGGCAGAGCAACTGAGGAGGATTCAAGAGAAAAGTGAAGGATTTTCCAATAAAATAATTGCTTTGGAAGAGCTGGAAGTACAGAAGCAAAACAAGATTCCATACTTGGAAGAAAAGAGTATGCAACTAATAGAGCAGAACAATAAATTGGAAAAAGAATTGAGAAAGGTTGAGGGAAGATATAGAACTCTTCAAACTTCCTATCAAATTTTGACTAAAGCTAATGAAGAAATCAATAAGCTGCTATTGGAGGAAGGGCAATTGAAAGAGGAAAGTCAGACAGCCCAAATAACAGAGGAAGAAAAGGAAGGATTACATAAAGAGATTCAGAGATTACAAGGAGAATTGAAAGAAGCCAAAGAATTAGAAAAGCAGGCTAGTACACATGCTGCTACGTCTATGAGAGGGTATAATAAGCTATACATGGATATGGAAAAGGAAAGGAGTGATTGGCAGACAAAGAGAGAAAAGGAATAAAATGAGTGGAAAAAAGAAAGAGAATTATGGGCACAACAGAATGGGAGTCTAAGGATGACTATAGAAGAATTGCATAAGAAACTGTATAAACCACAAATTCAAGAAGGCACACATGAGGAAACTACATATGCAGAAGAATATAAGGTAGACAATACTGAGGGAATACAACATGATAGTGGACCAGCAGACAAAAGATTAGAAGGAGAATATTCAGAAGAGTTTGTGAAAAAATTGCTGACAAGTAGAGATTCCAGAATGGAATTTATCAGGAAGATGCATGATGAGTATGAAGAGCAAATTGTCACATTTGCATTAAATAAGGGCATCAATCCAGATCAGCATCACTAGGCCGTAGATGGATTGGGAATACCGTTTTGTATGATTTTGGAGAGTATAAAGAATTATCAATTGGCCAGAGTTGGGCTACCTCCAAACAAATACCTTGAGTATGAAGAGGACATCAATGTCACTAAAGAACTATTTGAAAGGGCCAACCCTAAATGAAGAAATAAATGGTTGGATGCCAACAAAGAATGTAGGAAAATCTGGAAAGAGGCACCTCTTCATTTAAAGATCAATCCAGCTTATTGTCCAGTGGCACGGAGGAGAGAATGGACAGTTTTTTGGGATAGAAGAAAAGAAGGTCAGATTCCACCTAAGTGGTTAAATTTCCCGAAAGTAGCAGGTCCAAAAACAGGCACATGGCCTACCAAGAGTTACATGGTGAATACTGCTGAGTCCGTAATAACTACATACAAGGATGTCAATGACCCCGCTTGCTTACTACTTATAAGAATAATGAGATTAATTATGGCTTGTATAGAAACCTATAGTGACACAGATATCAGAACACTGAATTATATCGGCTTTAATTCTCCGACCGATGCATTATTATTTGATTTGAGCGAAACGCCTGACAGAATCTGCTTAATGGCCTATTACAGCAGAGTCATATTTTTGGGTAGTCATTACTTACAGATTTTTGAAGATGCCTTTGATTACGGGTTTTTTGAAAGGGAATCAGAGATTTTTGGAAATCTATCAGTTGTTACAAAGTCTAGACTAACAGCATATGAAGCTGCATATACAAAGTACTTGAAAAAGGATGTCATAGATAAACCAGGAGCTGCAGTACAATGGAGAAAGGCCTTATTCGAGATGGTCAATAATTTAAATATTACCGAAAGAAAAAGTCATGATTTGTTGTCACAAGTATATCAAAGAAAGAAGAAATGAAGAAAAGTGATCAGTGCAGAAGAGCAGGAAAATCTTTTGTCAGGAGCCGAAAGGCTTAGGAGGGGAAGGATGTTGGAAGATGCATTTTTTAAAGTCTTTTTGAAGAGAAATAATTGTAAAATGATAGAAATTTTTAAAAATATTTATACAATTGTTGTAAAAATAAGGAAGAGTCTTCCTTATGTAGGATAGAACCTTATGTATTTTTTCTAGAATTTTTGGAAACTCCTAGATAGCATATTTTTAGAATAATAGAGGAAAGGACCAAAATTCAAGTGTGAAAAGGGACACTTGAAAATGTATATAAGCTAATTTCCTCTATTATGAGGGGGTTGGTTAATCATTTGTGTATATGATATCCAAGTGAATAGAGAAGGAGTTTTCTGCTAAAAATCGTGTTTCTCCTCTTTTGTGTGGTTTCTTTGATTTGTGAGTCTTATTCATATGTATCCATGGAGATTTGTGAGCTTCTATTGTGTAAATCTGTAGAATGTGTATGAAGAGAGCTGAATACTATTGTGTTGAGTGATAAGTTGATGAAGAATGGTGCTGGAGCTGAAAATTGTCTGTTTGCACAGAATCATGATTGTCTCGTCTGTATGATCCAGGTGATATTTTTTGATTTTGATTTCATAGTTGTGTTCTACTGATGAAATAGCATGCAATAGACACCAAGATTGTAGAAAATGGTGGAGATTTGCTCAAGATAATCCAAACCCTAGAAATTCCTCTTCATCTTCACTATTCTCAGAATTCCAGCCATTATTCTCTTATTTCTTGGATTCTATCATCTTGAAGGGGCTGTGGTCTCAAGAATACTTCCAGGATTGACAAAAGAAAGATGTCTTGTTGATTCTTTATGCTAAATGATTGGAGAGGACAACTCCAAAGATCAATAACAAACAACTCTGTACTTCCTGTAATAGTAAAAAATTATGTGGGGGATGACCTTGCCCTCTTTACATTGATACCTGCCATTATTAATTAACTTCTTGTTCTCTCAAAAAAAAAAACCTTGTCCAGTACTATCATGGGGTAGTTGCATATCCTGCTGACCGTATGTTGAAGGATAGGAGAGATGATTTTCAGAAAACGGCTCCATCGCTCATTTTCCATGGAATAACGAATCTGTACGTGTTCCCATTATGAAACATCAAGTCTTTTCAATATAGAAATGCCTTTCATGCCATCACGACCTTTCCTTCACTCTCCATGAGCTGATGAATCACGGCAATTGATGATCATGCTGTCGAGCATTCTACTATGGTGACTGTAAATATGAGCTTCCACATTCAAAATTCTCCATATCTAATCTCGAGCTATATCCTCAGAATGCACGATTAACACTTCACTGATGCCAGTGCTATGCGCAGCGTCCTTGATCTTGAATTTTCATTGAATCTATGGCATTTGGCTTAAGGTACAATAAAAAAAGGGACATAACATCCATATGGCATCCTAACTTCACAAAACGGAGGTGGGATGTTTAACCTGAAGGCTCACAAACATAGACACTATGAAGGAATGGTACTAAGGCCGAACAAAATAATTGGTTTGAATTGCGTAGCTCAAAGCTCCAACGAACTTCTCAAGGGCTTATATTAGCATGTCATCACTCAGGTTGTGAGGGGGCATTTGACGAAAACCCGTATGGGTTGAACTCCCACCCCTAGCCGTGAGAGGCAAAGGGCTCAACCAACTGAACTAACATACATGGACTCCTCAGCTCCTCCCCTTTTTTTCCTTTTTAGAAAAAGTTTAATCATTGAAATTTACTCTTCCGTTAATCTTGAATTGATTGGAAAATACAATAAAAGGCAAGTATGGCACCCACAAGACCTCGTCAATTCCTAAAAGTGGAGGATAGATGCCTAGCGATTGCCAAATTCCTCTTATTATTGGATTTGTGCTATAATTCATTTCCTTCTTGATGATGATGCTGCTTTTTTTTAGAAGAGGAAATTCGATCAAAGCCTTCTCGCCCATGCTTTAATTAAGAAAAGAACAATTGTATAAAATGATAAAGCCTTCTCGCCCATGCTTGAATTAATGAAAAGAACAATTGTATCAAATGAAGATGGGCATAATACCCATTGGACCCCTCATATCTTACAAATCAGATCAGGATGAGGCTGCATGAAGGCCAAATAATGATGATAGCTCGAAGGAGAGAGGGAAACTTATTGAACAATCTAGCTTGAAGCCCAACATTTGTCTTTCATTCCATTGGCAGGCCCATCATTCTTTTTGAATCTCGGAATTTTATCAAAGCTATTGTCATTGTGTCATCTAAGACTCTCAAGGTGAGGAGAATCCTCACCAATAAGGAGGAAAGTCCTCGACAGCTCCTAAGCATTGAATCTTCTTTGCAGGAGGAACCATTCTTCATAGTCCATCTAATCCGTTTGTGGAAAGACGTATGATGCTGCAGGCTCTCGTGGTTTGTCTTATGCTTATCGTGGTTGTTCTTGTTATTATCATACTCTGAGAAACGAACATAAGCGGAGAGAGAGAGAGAGGATGTGCTGCATTCTAAGACATATCATTTTGAGCACGGAACAATGGTGCAGCCTATTCTTGAATGAATCACACCATACATTGTTACTTATATACATACATGCTTAGACACTCGTTCATGCATTGAATCGTAAGAATGCCTATTTCCCACCAAGCCTAAGCTATTCTAAGACAAAACCGGTTCAAAGCATATAGCTATCTTTTTTTAGAAACATTGACTTTCTTTCGCAGGACTCTATATGGATTGGTTGGTCGTCTCTTTGGAAGAATTTTATTATTGGAATAAAAGAATATAAATGTCATATAGCTGGGTTCTCATGCTGGAAGGGCTTAACCAGCAATGGTGAAGTATGTATAATTGAATCTGTAAGACAATAGTTACGCAATATAACACAGGAGCAATAGCAGAGAAGATAACAGATATAGGAGAATCTCAACAATTTTCTACTAGCAGCAAGTACAAAGATGATGGCGTTGTCCACCCGTGCGCTCTCAAGGTAGAGCTTAAATGGTGATCTAGACAACTCTAGATAGGGAGATACAAGGTAGAGGTATGCTGGCTCAACTCAATGTCTTAGGTAGTGCAGAAGTCATGTATATATAGGATCATGGGTGGCCTGCCATGGACGGCTATACATGGGCGGTAGGGCGTGGGCGGCCACCGCCCGCGTAATTGCCATACACGGCTTAGACTGGTTGAACCGACCTAACAAATATAAATGATTTCTGACTCCGACAGGGAATATTCCATGGAATATTCCCTTTACCGTCGCGCCGGGGGCGCTGCCCCCGGACCCCCACCAGGGGGCCCGCTGGCCCCCTGGGACCCCCCAGCCAGGGGGCCCGCTGGCCCCCTTGGACCCCCCAGCCGGGGCTGCTCACCGCTGCCCCGGACCCCACAATTGGGGACCCTGGTAACTCCCTTTCCTTATAATATCTTACATGGTCCAATATGACCTTCATCCAACATTCAAGTTGGGATTCCCATCAATTGGGTAATGCACGCTTGGCTTCTCCTCATAAAGGGGGCCTTACAAAATGTGCATACAATCATGAGGGGTAGACATTGATCATACTCTAACACCCCCCCTCAATGTTTACCGATGATAAATCAAGTAGGTCTCGGTCCTATGCCCATCTGTTGAAGATGCTTGTTGAGCTGCTCTCTTCCAAGTGCTTTAGTGAATATGTCAGCACAATTTGCCTCTGTTGGGCAATATTCTAGCTCCACAATTTCATCTTCAATTAGCTCACGAATGTAATGGTACTGTACTTCTATGTGCTTGGTGCGAGCATGAAATACTGGGTTCTTTGCAATAGCCATACAACTTTGATTATCACACTTGAGTACAATTGGCATATTTGATGGAAAGCCTATATCTGCAAGAATTCTCCTTAACCAGACTGCCTCACAAGAAGCAAAACAAGCTGCTTTGTACTCTGCTTCAGTGGAGGAGAGTGCGAGAGTTGGTTGCTTCCTACTTACCCAAGAAAATATTCCTGAACCAAGTGAGAAACAATATCCAGAAACTGATTTTCTAGAATCACAATCTCCAGCCCAATCTGAATCACAATATCCTTGGAGTGTATCACCTGTGGTATACAAAATACCAAAATCCAAGGTTCCTGCAATGTACCTTAGAATTCGCATTCCAGCATTCCAGTGACTCTCCTTAGGTTTGTTGGAAAACCTGCTTAACACTCCAACAGCATAGCAAATGTCTGGTCTAGTGTTGCACAGAAAAATAAGACTTCCAACGAGCTTCCTATACTTCTTAGCATCTACATCAGGCATGTTATCATCCATAGATAGCTTATGATTTACCTCCATAGGTGTGCTAGTTGGTTTGCAGTCCATCATTCCAAATGCCTTGAGAATTTCTTTGGAATATTTTTGTTGTGAGATGAAAATGCCATCCTTCCTTTGCCATACTTCAATTCCCAGACAAAAATGGAGTAGACCTAAGTCTGTCATTTCAAACTCAGTTCCCAAGCTGATCCGAGTTTGATTGATGAGTTCCTGATGATCTCCTGTAATGATCAAATCATCTACATATACAATGACAACAACTAGCTTGCTATCCCTTTTCGTTACATACAAGTTAGCATCAGAAGTACTTCTTTCAAAACCCATATTTTTGAAAAAATGATCAATTCGTTGGTACCAAGCCCGTGGAGCTTGCTTAAGTCCATACAAAGCTTTCTTCAACCTGCAAACTTTATTTTCTGAATTGGGCACCTCAAAACCTGGTGGTTGAGATACATATACCTCCTCCTTGAGGTGACCATTCAAAAATGCAGATTTGACATCCATCTGGAAAATAGGCCAAGACTTTTGTGCAGCTACTGCAAGTACCGTCCGAATAGTTGTCATGCGTGCTGTTGGTGCAAAAGTTTCTTGAACATCAAATCCTTCAATCTGTGAAAAACCCTGTGCAACTAATCGTGCCTTATACTTTTCTAATGTTCCATCAGCTTTATACTTAGCTTTCCAAATCCATTTAGTACCTATTACCTTCTTCTTTGGCGGCAAGTCGACTAGATCCCATGTATCATTTTTGAGTATACTATCATACTCAGACTGCATTGCCGCTCTCCAATCTGGATCATCAATGGCTTCTTCAATGGTGGTAGGTTCCTTTATCGAACCCATGATATCTGCCATTAGAGCCATGTTAACAATGTGTTCTGAGGCTCTTCTTTGCTCCTCTATTCTCTTTGATCTTCGTAATCCATCCGATGATGATTCTGGTGCATCTACATGTGGATTGTGATCATCAAAGAGCTGTTGTGCCCACTTCGGTAGTGGCTTACGCTGTGCAGCTACAATTGGTTGGCTTTTTATTGAGGAAATTTCTCCATCAGATGTTTCCTCCTCCTCAACTTTAACCTGTCTTTTGATAGGCACAAGGTGAGATATTTCTCCGTTTGATGAGATAGTAGATTTACCTTTATCTTCTACTAAGTGTGGTCGTTCATCAAACACCACATCTCGGCTGACAAAAATCTTCCTTGCCTCAGGATCCCATAACCTGTATGCTTTAGACTCTTCACTATATCCTAGGAAGACACACTTTTTGCTTTTTGAATCCAACTTTGATCTTGTTGAATCAGGAATATGTGCATAACAGAAACAACCAAAAATTCTGAAATGCAAAACTGAAGGCTTTTTACCAGAATATGCTTCTTGAGGAGTCATCCCCTTCAGAGCTTTTGTGTAGCTTCGATTGAGGATGTAGACTGCTGTATTGACTGCTTCTGCCCAGAATGAATCAGGCATGTCTTGAGCCTTTAACATACAACGAGCCATTTCAACTACTGTCCTGTTCCTGCGCTCAACAACGCCATTTTGTTGAGGTGTATGAGCTGTGGTAAGTTGCCTTTTCACACCATGCTCCTTACAGTAATTGTTGAATTCTGTTGACAAGAATTCACCTCCTCTATCTGTTCTAAATTTCTTCAGTTTCCTTCCTGATTCACTTTCTACATACTTATGCCACGCTTTAAATTTTTCAAAAGCATCAGCCTTCTCTCGAATGAAATAAACCCACATCTTTCTACTATAATCGTCGACTAACAGCAAGAAGTAGAAAGATCCTCCTAAAGCAGGTGTAGACATTTTACCGCAGAGATCAGCATGTACCAACTCTAGAGGAGCTTGAGATCGATTGCTGGTCTCTCTTGGAAATGCCTTTCGTTGTTGCTTGCCCATCATACAAGCTTCACAAGGTTCCTGCAACTCTGAAAATGCAGGCAAATGAGCAACCATCCCTGTTCGTTGCATCTCCTTCAAAACTGCAAATCCGAGATGCCCAAATCGTTGGTGCCATAACCTGCTTACATCTTTATCTTCTGTAGCAGTTAAAGCACTTAACTCATACAAGTTATCCCGTCGTGTGCCTTTACCTACAACATTACCTGATGAATCCATGATTTCCGCACCACTCTTATTGAAGTGAACTTCGAGTCCACGATCTGTTATTGCAGAAACTGACAACAAATTTCTTTTGAGTGTAGGTACATAGAGAACATCGGATAACTTTTTCTCAACACCTGGAGAAGTGATAAAAGAGATGGTTCCAGTTCCTTCAGCTGGACACTTGGAGTCGTTTCCCACCACTACATTGATGGATTCCCGCAGAGGCACTAGGGAACTATACCAATCCTTTTTACTAGTCATATGGCGAGAAGCTCCACTGTCTAAAATCCATGGCTCATCAACACGAGCTTGAGCAGATGAACATACCTCTTCAATAGCTACCCAAAGTTCCAGCTCTGTGTTGTTTGCAGACTCTTTGTTCTTCCATGATGATTTTACAGTCCCATTCCGTTCATCAGCTTGCTTCTTTCTGCAATCCTTGATGGCATGGCCTTTCTTTTCACAATAGAAGCAACTTCCTGTGAACTTTTTCTTCTTTGGCTTCTTCTTTGATCCCTCTGAAGAGCCTTTACCTTTTGCATTTGCTGAGAATGCAGCATCAGTTGTACTTTGCCGATTCTTCAGCCGCATCTCTTCTTCTAAAAGCATGGCACAAAACTCTTCAAATGTAAGAGGAGTTGGCCTTACCTGAGTGTTAAGGGCTGTTACTAATCCATCATACTTTGCTGGAAGAACACGTACAGATCTTCGAGCTAGCTCTTCTGGTGTTATAACAACACCAACTGCAGCCAATTGATCTTGAAGATGCTTTATCCGTTTGATAAAATCTTCAGCCTTTTCAGAATCAGAATGCTTTTCATTTGCCAATTGATTTTCTAAATTCTGTATCCTAGTGTGGTTCTTGGTCTCATATTGTCGAGCCAATATGCCCCAAGCCTCATGTGCTTTAGTAGTATGTTGAACTAAAGTAAGCACAGAATCACTTACACTAGTGACAATCGCACATAATGCATCAGCATTCCGCCTCTTCCAAGCTCGTAGAAGATCTGGATCTGGCTGAATCATCAATCTTGAATTTGCTGGATCTTCAACTGGTATAGGCTCTGGATCCAATCCCATCGGTCCCATGACAGTGTCAAGTAATTCATAGGAGTCCAAAATTGCAGAAATTTTGAACTTCCAGAGTGTATAGTTGGTTCCATCCAGCTTCCCTTCAGTGAATGCAGGTGGACGAATTCGAATAGGTGCAGCATTAACATTAGGTGAAGCACCAAGACTAGTGTTCGACGATGAAGCCATCATGTAATCACTCGAATAATCTACTGATATTCTAGTCTGCTAGTAGGCTAAAATAATGATACTTCTCAAGCTATTCGAACCTTACAGCTCTGATACCATGTAAGACAATAGTTACGCAATATAACACAGGAGCAATAGCAGAGAAGATAACAGATATAGGAGAATCTCAACAATTTTCTACTAGCAGCAAGTACAAAGATGATGGCGTTGTCCACCCGTGCGCTCTCAAGGTAGAGCTTAAATGGTGATCTAGACAACTCTAGATAGGGAGATACAAGGTAGAGGTATGCTGGCTCAACTCAATGTCTTAGGTAGTGCAGAAGTCATGTATATATAGGATCATGGGTGGCCTGCCATGGACGGCTATACATGGGCGGTAGGGCGTGGGCGGCCACCGCCCGCGTAATTGCCATACACGGCTTAGACTGGTTGAACCGACCTAACAAATATAAATGATTTCTGACTCCGACAGGGAATATTCCATGGAATATTCCCTTTACCGTCGCGCCGGGGGCGCTGCCCCCGGACCCCCACCAGGGGGCCCGCTGGCCCCCTGGGACCCCCCAGCCAGGGGGCCCGCTGGCCCCCTTGGACCCCCCAGCCGGGGCTGCTCACCGCTGCCCCGGACCCCACAATTGGGGACCCTGGTAACTCCCTTTCCTTATAATATCTTACATGGTCCAATATGACCTTCATCCAACATTCAAGTTGGGATTCCCATCAATTGGGTAATGCACGCTTGGCTTCTCCTCATAAAGGGGGCCTTACAAAATGTGCATACAATCATGAGGGGTAGACATTGATCATACTCTAACAGAATCAACTTTGTCAAATAATAATCTTTCTCTTGGTGTAAACAGGTTGTTAAGTTGTAAAGCTATGCTCCAACACCACTTGTTGTGCCTCCAATTAAATAAAACAGTCCTTGTTGCTGAAATCACTAAAGAAATTCTTCAACATTTCAAGGCTCATAGAGGAATTGTTGCAAAAATTGTCAATAAGCTCAACAAAAGATGGAATTTGCAATGGAATGCTAGATAGTGGAGATCCAGATTCTAATATTTGGGCCTTCCCTCAATCCATCAAAAATTCTTTTTAACAGTGGTTGATTGTTCATAATGGTTTTTGTTGGTGCATTTTACCCAAGCCTACATGCTTGATATATTTGATATCCTCCTCATTTGTAAGTCACATGAGTAGTCATGTGAACACCTCTTGTAAAAGAGTACATTTTATCTCTTGTAAATGGAAAAAGAAAAAAGGAAAAGGATGGCTTACCTCATCCATGATGTAAAAGCACATCCTGGCTCTAACTACCTAAAACCACGAAATTTAGAGCTGAGGGAATCTCTCCTAACTTTGATTATCACTTTTAGGTGGAGTCATTCGAATTCGAATTCAAAACTCCCTCCAAGAATAGATATAAAAGGAGCAAGAAGGAAGAGGCGATTAGCAAGCTTTGTACGTGACCACTTCATGTAATTTTGTAGAGATTGAAGAGCTTACTCCATAGCTCTATCGTTCTACTCCCATTGTGCAAAGATTCATTGCCAATGTGGTTGTAATCATATGTGAATCTATACATTTATCATCATCTACTTCTCTATTTTGTTCTCTGCTATACTCACTCAGAGCAGTACCTTCAGAAGGTCATATCTCGCGTTCTTTTGATCCTTTTTCAGTGATTTAACCTGCGTTGGATAGCTCTTACTTTCTAGTTTCTGCATATCAATTTTCAAGGTCATTGGATTTATAATTTTGGAGATATTAGCTTTTTACTGCTCACTGGTCTATCTCTGCAGAGCCCCGAGAATGTTGGGCATGTTCCAAAAATTGATGAAACTTGTTCCAGTGCTCAGTCCATCATTTGAAGTGTTTTAACTTGGATTGGGAAGCTTGCTAAGTCTATTTGCTATGCCCAAAAAGAATTATTCTAATTCGTTTTAGGTTGAGAGCACTGTTCATGTTTTCCAGCAAGTGTATGTCCAAAAATAGCAAGTTTTGGGAGCTAGTCATTTCGCAACTAGTCTGTCTTGACTTAAGCTTTTGGGATACATGTTCCAAAGTACTTGGCTGATATTTTGGTGGATTTAGGAAGCTTAAAGGGTCTACTAATCAACTCTGAAGTCTCAATTGGCTGGTGTGAAGCTGGTTGTAGCAGCAGCTACTCGTCTTTGGATTGCATCCACCATCTCTCTTCACAGTGGTATCAGAGCATAGTCAAGCAACATGGGAGATGGATTTCCATCAACAATTGACAAATTGGATCGAAACAACTATCCGGCATGGTCTCTAAGGATGGAGGCTTACCTTCAAGGGAGGAATCTATATGGATTCATATCCGGAGATGAAGCAATGCCAACCATGAGGAACAAAGGGCAACCATCACATGAAGAAGTGGAAGGACTTTCGAATTGGTGTTCGAAGGATGCACTTGCAAGGTCCTATATTCTAAACTCAATCTCTGATTTTCTTTTACCTCATGTCAAGGGATGCAAGACATCAAGAGAGACCTGGAATGCACTTGCTTCTTTCTTCTCTTCCAACACTCGAGCAAGGAAGAACCAATTGTGGATGGAGTTCACAACAATGTAGAAAAGCCCGAAGCAAAATGTGACTGATTATGTCACAAAGATGAAGGAGATTTCTGACCAACTTGGAAGCATTGGAGAGGTAATTGAAGAGGAGCAAATCATAAGACAAATCATGAATGGAATCAAAGCAGACGACAAGTGGGAGTCATTCACAACAGCCATGGATTTATACATGGATATGCATGTACCCGACCTCAACACACTCATGGGCAAACTCTTCACTCATGAAGCAAAGATTAGCAAAGGTGGTGAGTCCTCAAGAGGTAATCAAACTTCTGCCTTATATTCTGATAAATCTAAGGTCAAGGAAGGGTCAAAGAATAGGAAGAATGAAGATGAAGGAAGCTCTTTCCAAGCAAACTTTGCAGGTAGAGGAAGAGCTAGAGGAAGAGGAAGAGGTGGAAAGCAAGGCAGGGGGAGATTCCAATCATCTCAACCTTGCAACATATGTGGCTTATCTAACCATACTACTGAAGAATGTTTCAGGAACCCGAGGAACTCAAGAGGAAGAGGATTCAATAGAGGTGGCTATGGATCAAATAGAGGTAGATACAATGGAGGCTACAACAACAACAACTACTACAACAACAATTACAACAACAACAACAACTATCAAAGTGGCCATAGAGGAAGAAGAGATTACAATAACTATGCAGAGGACCAAATTCAAGAAGATTCATTATTGATTATGAATCTATCAGCGAAGAAGGGTAAGGATGATGATCACATTTACATTGATTCGGGATGCTCAAACCATGTAGCAGGAAATGTGGCTTTACTTTCTGATTTGGAAGATCCTCATAACAAGCATGAAGTGCAGACAAGAGATGATACAAAGCACTCAGTGGAGAAGATAGGTAATATGAAGACATCAGATGGGAATATGAACCTCTTAAGCAAAGTCTTGTATGTCCCTACAATTACCAAAAATTTAATAAGTGTTGGACAGATTGTTGAAAAAGGATTGCAGGTTAGATTCAATCGATTTGGAGCATATGTTGAAGACCCAAGGCAAGGCTTTCGAAGGATTGCCAAAGGAGAAAAGACAGGAAGGCTTTTCACTATTGAAGTGGAAGATACAAAGAACATAGCTTTGTTTAGCTATGGATCTCAAACTCTAACAGAGTTGGAGATATGGCATAAAAGGCTTGCTCACATTGGTGAGAGGACACTCAAACAGATTTGCAGGGACCAAAGCGTACTTGGTTTGCCTAATATCACAAGGCAACACATGATTTATAAGTGTGAAGCTTGTCAACTCGGCAAGGCTCATAGACAACCTTTCAATAAGAAAGGATATATGTATCAAAATCCTTTGGATCTAGTGCACACGGATGTGTGGGGTCCAAGTAAGGAGCCATCTATATCAGGCTCAAGATATTATGTGTCTTTCATAGATGACTGTAGCAGGTGGACCATTCTGTTTTTCATGAAGCACAAGGATGAAGTGTTTAATTGCTTTAAGAAGTATATTGCTCTTGTTGAAAACCAAACAGGTAGGACTTTGAAACGACTCAGATCAAATGGTGGAGGAGAATACTTCTCTTCTGAATTTGATGCCTTCTTGCATGAAAGAGGCATTAAAAGGGAAGTCACTACAAGGTATACACCCGAACTCAATGGTGTAGCAGAGAGGAGGAACAGAGCTATTGTCAAAGCTGCAAGGTCCATGCTCAACGAAAAGGGATTGCCAAACTACCTAAATATATAAACACATCATGTAGATACACATACATAAATATAAAATGGAGTATATACAATATGCATCACACATACATGCCTAAATGCACACATAAATATATATATATATATATATATATATATATATATATATATATATATATATATATATACATGCATACATATTTACATGTACACATTTACACATAGACACATATACATGGCTACATGCACAAATGTATACTTATACATGCATACACAATTATAAACGCTTGCATATATTACATGAATACATGAATATTTGACACAAATGATATGCATATATACACATATGCATACTAGGACATGTATACATATATCAAACATATGCACACACATACATAGACATGAAATACATATATATGCATACTAACACATGTATGCATATAATACACATGCATACACACACATATGCATACATACATGATAAAAATTTGCTCCTCGAAGATAAAGCTACATATAAAATAATTAGGCATACCCCCGAGCTTCATGTTCTAACTTAAAAGAACATGATTTCATCTCTCTAGTAGGATTCATCGTTATTCAAGTTGAATAAAGAATCTATTATCTGATATCCATTCAGAAGCTTCAAGTTATTGATCGATAACTAGAGTAGATTTTACTATCTAATCATTTTGGTAAGACATCAATATAGTCTCATCTTCATTATCCTTATTGATTTCATTTATTTCTTCTATTGTCAAATGTGTGCTCTCACGAGTCACATCATCTATTGATTGATTAATATCGATTTCTGGTAATTCATCTTCCTCATCAGTAGAATCAACATGTAGAGTACTATACTCTTCATCAAATCATTATCACGTATAATGATTCCTGTTTCAGATGTTGATATATCAGTATCTGATGTTGAATCATCAAGAGGACTTTCTTCGATCTCTCTAATAATAAACTATTCAAACAATGAACTACCTCTAGGTTGAACATGAATGACTTGCCACCAAGGGTGAGCATCTGGGTTTTTATAAAAAAATGCTTGTTCAATATGCGTAGGAAGAATATATGGTTCTTTAGTAGATCACATTACCTTGGAAGAATCAATTGCCCAAAACCCAGATAATTCCTTTCTTAATGTGGAATTACTACCTTTATACTCGTCTAAACCAGTCAACCTTCAAAATGACCTATCAAAATATATAAAAACAGAAACCCATTATTAGGTGCTTAAAAAAATAACTAACTCTATCATAAAAAATATAAACTGTTTTCTACCTGTTTGAAGGTACAAAATAAAATTTCGTAGATACCAACAATAGTTCCTACGTAACCAAGTTCTCCATCTATAGAGTTCGTGTCTTTTGAGCTAGCACGTGATAGTTTCTT
Source organism: Ceratopteris richardii (assembly GCA_020310875.1). Classification (NCBI taxonomy): domain Eukaryota; kingdom Viridiplantae; phylum Streptophyta; class Polypodiopsida; order Polypodiales; family Pteridaceae; genus Ceratopteris; species Ceratopteris richardii. The sequence goes on from CM035406.1 coordinate 37,425,798, forward strand.
GAAAGAAGCAACAATACTAGAATCCTCTGTTTTACGTAAAGAATCAATGGCTTTGATTCTAATATGCTGTTCAAAATCCCACATATTAGTGAATATTCGAGCCTGCAAAAGAAATTAAATTAGTAAATAGAAACTAGTATACATATATGAAGAAAACATAATATTATTAAAATAAAATTACCTTTGGTTCACAACCTATCATTAACTCTCTCTGCTCATATGAGATTTCTTCATTATTTGCGTTGGTGCATTGCAAATGACTATATAGCCAATCCGTGAAAGAAGATATATTTGTAATCTCATTATTATCGAGATTACGTCTATATCTTTTGTTTCTTCACCTTTTACTTTGGAGATTTTGAAGTTCCTGTTCATAATCGCTAAGGAATGCTTGCATGCATTCCCTATTATATGCTACAAAAGTAGAAACATCAATTTTTTCTTGAAATGTAAATAAAAATGGAACTCCCTTACCTGATAATACCTCATTTGTTATTTTTGAAGAAGACTCATTGGTCCATGCACGTGGAGCTTCTTCATGAACTCTTTCAAGGTACTCACTAATGTAATACATGCACTCTTCAAGCATCCAACCCTTTGCCATGGATCCTTCTGGTTTCGCTTTTTGTCGCACATAACCTTTTAATATTCCCATAAATCGCTCGACCCAAAACATCCATTGACTATTGACAACACCTGCAATCTCTATTTCATCTACAAGATGAGCTAATAAATGAACCTAAATATCAAAAAATGAAGTAGGAAGCTCTTTCTCCATCAAACATAGTAGCTCTTTGCATTCACGTTTTTTTTGTGGGATCAAGTTTTTGTCAATCTCTTTTGATGTAATCCACAGATACATATCATAAAAAAATTATAATGAAGTTAATTAAAAAATAAAATTTATCCAATATTCATACACATTAAATATAAAAGTATCATAATTATCTTAGAAGCGATCCAAGACGATAGATCACATCTCCTACTCCTTTAGTTGTGTTGCGAACATTTGTTTTATGTAGCGTACAAGTTTCAAATTATGTAAATACCTTTGGGAAGTCTTCAAATACTTCAAGAAGGCTCATATTATTCATTAAATATAGCCAAAATACCACGTGAGTTCTAGAACATGGTGAGTCAAATTAGTGAGTCACAAGGGAGCTGCAGTGGTGTCCTAGTGGAAGGTCGATGTGGCTAGTTCTCAAAGTCCATCAATACTTTGCTTATTTGAGCACTTGATTCATGTACTATCTCCACCCAAGTGTCTACCACGAATTTATATGTATTAGGATGGTTTTAGATTAGTTCCCCATGCTATAAAAAGAGGGGAGAAGTCGTGATCTTGTCGGAAGTCCAAGAGAGTCATATGTGTATCTCTACGTTGCTGTAGTTTTGTATGCCGAGTTTGCAGAGCTTGTATCTCCCTCATTATATATTCAAATTATATGTTTGATAGCTCATTTCAAAGCCCTTACGGTCTACGTTCATACTATAAATTTTCTTAATCATTGCATTTGTGAGCTGAGAGCAGTACTCTCTGCAAGTAGTGTGTGTTCTCTGGTTTCACCCCTGCTGAAGGTCTCCATTAAATCTCCAACTTGCAGAGGTCATATCTCCTTGTGTACTTATCCAAATTGAGTGTTCTTTGGCTCATTGGAAAGCTCTTGGTCTCTAGTATATGTGGTTAAAATAAGTTGAAAAAATTCTAATCCAATAGAGAATAGTAAGCTCTGCAAGCATGACTAGTTTTTTGTGATGAAGTTTGTGAGAAGGTCAACTTGTTCCTAGGGGGTTCCATCTACTTCTTGCTATATTTTGGAGGTCAATAAACTCCAAAATTGGTAACAGAGCAAGGAATTGAAGCTTGGAGAAGGTTATAATACCTTGATGAAGAATTTGAAGCTATTGGAGCAGCAGTTCATCATCGACACTACACAAAGGTAGAAGGAGATAGCAAGGAAGCATCTCAAGCAACATCCAAGCAAAGAAAGGTGCATAGACTTTATTACAAAGGTAAATCTCATACTTCTTCTTATCACATATATCCAAAAGGAGGGTTAAAGAAGGAAGTTTAGTATATTTTGCACAATGGGCGATCAACATGCACAAATAGAGAAGCTTGATAAGAACAACTATCAAGCATGGCGATTTAGAATCACAACATGCTTGCAAGGTAGAGGCTTGTATGGTTTGATTGATGGAATGGATATCAAACCTATATTGCCAGAGGATCCAAATCAGCACCAATTGAGGGATTTTAGACTTTGGAATGAAGGAGACAAAAGGGTTATATTCATTTTATCACAAAATATTCAAGATTCAATGGTAGGACACATACAAGATCTATACACAAGTAGAGATGTTTGGTTTGCATTGGAAAGGTTGTATGCTACAAGTACAAGAGCAAGGAAGATTCAACTCAAAAATGAGTTGAATAACATAAAGAAAGATACAAGGACATCGGTCAATGATTACTTGTTGAAGGTTAAAGAGATTGCAGATCACCTAGGATCAATTCAAGCTCATGTGGAGGACGACGACTTGGTTGCACATACTCTCAACGAACTCAAGGATGATGAGAGATGGAAACCATTCATTACTTCAGTTGATGTTAGAGGAGAATTACCAGACTTTGATCAGCTTGTTGCTCTTATGGTCACGGAGGAGATGAATCTAAATGGCTCTACTTCAAATAAAAAAGGATCTCAAGGGCAAGCTCTTTATGTAGGATCATCAAGAGGTGGAAATAGAGGAAGAAGAGGTTCAAATAGAGGTCGAGGAAGAAGGACCGATGATCAAGGGACTCCAAGTGGCTTCTTCAACACAAGAGGAAGAGGAAGATCAAGCGCTAGAGGTATGAGAGGCTACTACAACTACAACCAAAGACAAAGGAGTGAAGACAACAACAATTGCTATATATGTGGAAGGTATGGACACTATGCCAAAGATTGCTATCAAAATGAAAATAAGCAAGGTGGTAATCAAAGAGGAGGCTATTCAAGAAGAGGTAAACAACAAGGAAATTATGCAGTTGAAGGTAAAAGTGATGATTATGATTCTCTTCTTATGATGAATGTAGAAACTAAGATGAATTGCAATAGTGATGTATGGTATGTAGATAGTGGTTGCTCTAATCATATGTCACATGATGCTTCATGGTTTTCTAATATGCATAATCCTTCATGTAAAGGTCATGTTGAAACAGGAGATGATACAACACATAAGATTATGCAGGTTGGAGATGTTGTTATGCAGGATAAGAGCAAGACAAATTGCTTGAAGGATGTACTTTATGTGCCAACGATCACTAAGAATTTGATGTCAGTTGGTCAAATGGTAGAAAAAAGTTTGCAAATAAGATTTAATCATGCAAGTTGCTTCATTGAGGATCCAAAGCAAAGGAGGTTAATTGGTAGAGGTAAAAAACAAGATAGATTGTTTACATTCAAGGTAAACCCAAATCATACAAACTATTTCTCTTATGGTATGCATCGAATAGCAGAGCTTGATCTATGGCACAAAAGGATTGGACACATGAATGTACACAGGTTAAAGGAGCTATCAAAGAAGAGGATTGTTGAAGGATTACCTGATCTTACTAAGCAACATATGGTGCATCTTTGTGAAGCATGTCAAATGGGTAAGCAGAGTAGACAGCCTTTCAAGCATTCAAGCTATGTAAGCAGTGGATTGCTAGACCTTATACACACGGACGTATGGGGTCCTACTAAAGAGGCATCCTTGGATGGTAGTAAGTACTATGTATCATTCGTTGATGATCATAGTAGAATGACATTTGTGTATTTCATTAAACATAAGAGTGAAGTCTTTGATTGTTTCAAAAATTTTAAATCATTTGTCAAGAAGCAAACAAGAAGATTTGTTAAGAAGCTAAGATTCGATGGAGGGGGAGAGTATTTCTCTCAAGCTTTTATTGATTTTTTGTATGATGAAGGTATCGAAAGAGAAGTTACATGCAGGTATACTCCACAACAAAATGGAGTCGTATAAAGAAGAAACAGAATCATAGCAAAAACATATAGAAGCATGCTAAATGATATGTGTTTGCCTAATTCTTTTTGGGCTGAAGCTGTTAGCACAAGTGTGTACATTATGAATAGAGTACCTACTGCTGGAGTTCATCATTTGACACCATATGAGGTATGGCATGGAAGGAAACCAAGTGTAAGTCATTTGAAAGTATTTGGTTGTGTATGTTATGTACATGTACCTAGTGAAGTGAGATCAAAACTTGATGTGAAATCAGAAAAGTGTATATTTATTGGTTATGCAGATACTCAAAGAGGATATAGATGTTATAATCCTCATACCAATAAGGTGGTTGTTTCAAGAGATGTAAATTTTGATGAATCACTTTCATGGTATGTAGATAAGAAAAGTTTGCAGGTCATAAATGGAGATGAAGAAGATACAGGTGAAGGAGATGAGTGCTTACCTCAGCCCACAAGAAGTTTAAGTGATGAGAAAAGTGGTTTGGATGAAGAAAGAGAGCTACCTTTCAATGGAAGATTAAGGCAAGAGTCACCTCCAAGTGTTAAAAGTAAAGGTAAACTCAAATTTGTTGAAGTTAATGATGAAGGAGAGGAAATTAGTGATGTATGTGAGTATGGAGAATCATCAAAGGTTCCTAATAAGAAAGGAAGAGCATCTACATTGGAGGTAAGAAGAACTTCAAGAGTGAGTAATATACTTATGAATCTTTCATGAATACTCATTATGCTTTTATGACAAAAGTTGAGCAGGAAAATGAACCCACATGTTATGATGAGGCAAAAGGAGATGAAAAGTGGGGAAAGCAATGAGAGAAGAAATGGAAGCACTACAGGATAACAAGACTTGGAATTTAGTTCCAAAGACACCAAAACAAAAGGTAATTGGTTGCAAGTGGGTTTTTAAGATTAAAAGAAATAGTGATGGTAGTGTGTCAAGATGGCTAGACTTGTAGCAAAAGGATATAATCAAACTCAAGGATTGGACTATGAGGAAACATTTAGTCGAGTAGCAAACATGGCAACGGTGAGAACTTTGTTGGCTTTAGCTGCAAGTAAAAGGTGGAATATATATCAACTTGATATAAAGAATGCCTTTCTTAATGGTGAGTTAAATGAAGAAGTGTATATGTCACAACCAGATGGTTATGTGGATGCAAAATGTCCTAATCATGTATGCAGGTTCAAGAAGGCATTGTATGGTTTCAAACAGACACCAAGGGCATGGAATGCAAGGTTGGTAAAGTATCTTATGCTGCAAGGATACACAGCGAATCATGCTGATCCTTCACTTTATGTAAAACATGTAGATGAAATGTGTGTCTATGTATGCATTTATGTGGATGACTTGTTGATTACAGGGAATGATGCAAAAGAAATTGAAGAGATAAAAGGTAATTTGGGAAAGGAATTTAAAATTTCAGATCTTGGTTTGCTTAGATACTTTCTTGGGATTGAAATTGTGTATGGCGATGAGGGTATGTGGTTGATACAGAGAAAGTATATATGTGATATGCTGAAAAGGTTTGGTATGCAGGAATGTAAATTTGTTTCTACTCCAATGGAATGTAATGTAAAGTTGAGTGCAAAGGAAGGTGATGAATTGCATGATATGAATGCATATAGATCCATGGTAGGATCTTTGATTTATGCAACAAAAACTAGACCTGATATATGCTATGCAGTGGGAGTATTGTCACAGTTTATGCATGAACCTAGAGTACCTCATATGCATGCAGCGAAAAGAGTGCGTACGTATTTGAAAGGTACCATGAACGAAGGATTATTTTATAGTCATGATGCTGATCTAACTCTTAAAGTCTTTAGTGATGCAGATTGGGCTGGAAACAAAGATGATAGAAGATCCACAAGTGGATATGTGGTAATAGCAAGAAACAAGACATTAACATGGAGTTCAAAGAAACAGCCTACAATTGCTTTATCTTCTACAGAGGCTGAGTATAGAGGTTTAGCATTGGCTACTATTGAGGGTATGTGGTTTAAAAAGTTGTTTCATGACTTGAATGTGCAGGTTGATGTACCACTGATATATGGGGATAACTTGAGCAGCATTCATATGACCTCAAATCCTATTTTTCATGCTAGAACAAAGCATATAGAGGTTCACTATCATTATGTTCGAGAGAAGGCCATAAACAATGAAGTACAAGTTTCTTTTGTGGGAAAAAAGGATCAAGTTGTAGATATCTTCACCAAATCCTTGGATGGACCAAAGCTTCAAAGATTCAACTATGTTCTTGGCATGAAGGAAATACCCTTTGAAACTTGAGGGGGAGAATCTTGCGAACATTTGTTTTATGTAGGGTACAAGTTTCAAATTATGTAAATACCTTTGGGAAGTCTTCAAATACTTCAAGAAGGCTCATATTATTCATTAAATATAGCCAAAATACCACGTGCGTTCTAGAACATGGTGAGTCAAATTAGTGAGTCACAAGGGAGCTGCAGTGGTGTCCTAGTGGAAGGTCGATGTGGCTAGTTCTCAAAGTCCATCAATACTTTGCTTATTTGAGCACTTGATTCATGTACTATCTCCACCCAAGTGTCTACCATGAATTTAGATGTATTAGGAAGGTTTTAGATTAGTTCCCCATGCTATAAAAAGAGGGGAGAAGTCGTGATCTTGTGGGAAGTCCAAGAGAGTCATATGTGTATCTCTACGCTGCTGTAGTTTTGTATGCCGAGCTTGCAGAGCTTGTATCTCCTTCATTATATATCCACATTACATGTTTGATAGCTCATTTGAAAGATCTTACTGTCTACTTTCCTACTGTAAATCTTCATAATCATTGGATTTGTGAGCTGAGAGTACTACTCTCTGCAAGTAGTGTGTGTTCTCTGGTTTCACCCCTACTGAAGGTCTCCATTAAATCTCCAACTTGGAGAGGTCATATCTCCTTGTGTACTTATCCAAATTGAGTGTTCTTTAGCTCATTGGAAAGCTCTTGGTCTCTAGTATATGTGGTTAAAACAATTTTAAAAAATTCTAATCCAATAGAGAACAGTAAGCTCTGCAAGCATGATTGGTTTTCTGTGATGAAGTTTGTGAGAAGGTCAACTTGTTCCTAGGGGGTTCCACCTACTTCTTGCTATATTTTGGAGGTCAATAAACTCCAACAAGTTGTAAATCCATCAATAACCAAAGGTAAAATATGTTTCAAAAAGTTATGCTAGTCATGGGTCTTTAACCCAGATAAGCTCTTATCATCCATAGTAAACATGTTTTGAAAAGATGCTCCATATCCCATAGGATTCCTAATCAATTGAATCCTATTGTTTATAGTCTGTATCTCTTTTGTTGTAAGTACCCAAGGAGCAAGTGCATAAGTTGTTTCCTATTGATGTCTATAAAAAATTGGCCATAACTTTGGTTTTGAGTTTTGATCTTTCAAATCATTCCTTGATGCTATGGTATCTTTTAGTCCAAGAAGATGTTGCCATAGTGAATAACCAATATTCTTGAATATATGCATAGGATCAAGAAGATGACATACTTTTAACATTATCTTCATCATCACTAAAGAATTCTGATTCTGGATCTATCAGAGATCCATCTGTCCATTTTTTATACCAATCCATAGATGTCATAGGTTTCAGACATTGAGCTGTTTCGAGCTTTCCATCAAAATGTATTGCTCCTCTGTTAGATCTTAATGGATGATCATTAGGCAAGAATCGTCGATATAGAAGATAAATATTTTTGTTCAGATTCTTACTATAGATTGATCTCAACCAATCACCCAATATGGATAAGCTTTATAACCCTTAGTAAATATTCCTGCATCATGAAAATGATAAAAATATAATTAGATTAAATCACATTTATTTATATGCATATTGAATAAAAAAATTACATCAATACTTGAACAAACACCATATTCTGGAAAATCGTGAATAGTCCAAGCCACAATACCACGAACTGTAATATGTCTTTCATTGATGCTTTTTGATACATCAAGGACATTAATACCTCTCCATAAATCTTGGAGATCATCAATGAGAAGAGCAAGATATATATGTGTATGTGTATATGTGTGTGTATGTTTATATGTGTGTATACATTCATGTATATTATGTGTATGTTTATATATGCATGTGTGTGTGTGTGTGTGTGTGTATATATATATATATATATATATATATATATATATATATATATATATATATATATATATATATATATATATATATATATATATATGTATAGAAAATTGAAAATTATACCTTAATAATGTCGAAACAGATACATTACTCCATGCAAAAGGATTTTGAAGATTGAGAATAGGTAAGATCGCACTAAGTCATGTCAAACGACTTCCTTCATATACATGCTTTAGATATTCCTCTCGAAGATATTTCTCATTTTTAGAAATATCAATGCTCTCACTGTCATCTTGATACCAATGCTCAATAAAATCTGCCATGCCATCATCTTCATCATTTTCGCACAAATCTTGTACTTTATCTTCTTTTGAATATAGATCTTTCAACCTTGCATATTCCATAGGATCACTTTTGCATAGCCTCCCCATAGAAGCTTCTGATAAATGACGTCTTACTGGCGATTGTGAATGGTGTGGAGGAATATCATCAACATCATACGTTGGAATCTACATAAATAAATAAAACTCATTAGTATTCCGTAAATGAATAAAAAGTAAACTTTAAACATAGAATTAAATATACAAGTTATTAAATATGGATATAAAATTTTCATTCTCTCTAGCTAAAAGGTGCTCTTGGAGGTCTACGCCATCCATAATTCACTAATAGTTCATCACCGGCATGTAATGTAGTAATAGCATTGACAACTATGTATCTTGATACATCTTTTCTGTTGTATGGTGATTCATGAATATTTTCACACTCCTCAAATGTGCAATTTGTCCTTGAACTATTATGTAACCCTCGACTACTATTTATTAAACCTGCTATATTTCCATGCATGTAAGGTTTTCCATCAATATATAATCTTTCATTTTCTGCATGTAAAATCCTTCTACTAGTAAGGGATGCTGCATTCAAGCATATTCCATAAGTACTCATGCTTTGAACATAACGTGAGAGTCGATGCCAATCTCCCAATCCATATATAGGACCACAAGATGACATAAGAGTGACTTCAGAGTTTTGAGGCACATACAAACCCTCTACAATAAAAAGACCAGGACCAGCATTAGTAATAGTGGATGGAGCAATCATATAGCAATTACCCCAAAAGTTGAAAACCTCTCCATCTAAAGGAAGTGGTCCTCTATTCCATCATCCATATCTTCTTCTATCATATTTGTACTAGAGAACGATCACGAGCTAACAATGGATAATCTCTAGCCGTTTTAGTCTCTAAACCAAGAGACAGATGATTTCTAGAGACCTCTACTTGTAATTGATGAACAACAAGTCCATGAAGTGTACGAGGTATATTAACATTATGAGAAAATTATCATCATCGTCATCATCAAGCAAGTATTCTTGTATATCAATAGTAATTTGATTTTATATATGGGTTTTAAATAAAATAATGGCATTAATTTATATAAAAAATACATACCCAATCATTATCACATTGGCCAAGTGATGGTGCACGCTCAAAAGTACCATACTCTGCCTCATGTTCAATACATTCCAATCGTGGTCTTTGATACATGCCATAACAAGAGTTACACCAACATATAATATGCTCTTGATAGTAAAATTCATCATAATTCCCATCGGAGGACACATGTGAAGTCGTTGCATGGGTAGGAGGTGGTGGAGTGCCCTCTGATTGATCAGAATCTGATTATAATAAGAAACAAAAAAATATATAAGTTATGTATCCATCAAATATATTTAAAATTAAATGTTTGATATACTTACAGTATATAGTCATTGCACGATGAGGAGATGATGGTGGAGTTTCATCTGATTGATCAGAATCTACAAATAATGGTATTTGATATTAATAGTGTGATTATTTACATACATAAGCATTCATATATACATATTTAAACACACACATATTCACATATACACATTTACACAGCACATATGGACTCGTTGGGCCTCAGAGGGATTCCTATAGTATGCCCAAGGCAAGGAATACTATTTATTGGTGGAAATGCTAGATACAAAGCATAGAGACTAGTTGTCAACATTTTGAGCATCTAGTATTTCACACACCTAGCACACTCTACTCTTATTATTTGGAATCATAGATTTTGATTCCCAGGTTTATAGCTCCTTCTATATCATTGAGGAAAATGATCTTTAGAAGGGGGAGAGAGTGTTATATTCCAAATATGTACATGCTTGGAGGAACAAGAAGTTCCTTTCTCGGGGGATAGCCAAGGCCAAAAGCAAGAGAGTTCATACGAGGTACCTACTCATGATGGCGAGATGAGTAGAGGGACCTTAGAGAGAACTCTAGATGGTGACTAGGCAAGGGCTATAAGCAGGCTAGGAGGTGAGTCCCACGCATGTCATTCTCCACTTCTCACACAAGAATTCCATAAGATAAATCCAATGAAGCCAAGACTAGAGAACATGACCTCTCCTCGTGGAACTCATCGCTTGAGGGGGAGGTGATCATAGACAAAAGAAACCATCTTGAACCTCAGATTCCATGTGAACTCTATATCTCATGATTGGTTCAAAATTAGAGGAGACCAATACTTCCATTGCATCCCGAACGTGCAAAACCCTAAGATCGACTACCTACTTGCTAAATTGTGACATCTAGAAGTCTTTTTTGGATTGCTAATATCACTAATGATATCATCAGCTCATAACTTCCCTTGGGAACCGCCCTTGAAATCTTATATAAGGAGGTCTTGGCTACATACATACTTAGTCTTGTCAATACCAGGCTTGGGAGCTCAATGAGTCATGATCACCAAGTAAGTACTCTCCAAGTCCCACTTCCAGCTCTTATATTGTTCCTTGTTACAGTTTTGTATCCTAGATATCTAGCCTTGTCCTCTTTTCATCTCGTAGTACGAGATCTTGTCGAGTTCTTTCTTGTATCTAGTTCATCTCGTGATCGCAAAGTAAGTACTCTCCAAGTTCCAGTTCTAGTTCTTGTCTTGTTTCTTGTTTCAATCTTGTATCCTAGACATCTAGCCTTTTCCTCTTGTAATCTCATAGTATGAGATCTTGTCGAGTTCTTTCTTCTATCTAGTTCATCTTCCCGAAGGGAGTCCTTGTAATTTTGATATCTTGTTTCATACTTATGATCTCGGGTTGTGGGAGCTCTTGTATCATCTCTAATCATATTATTCATACCTATCAGTCCTAGGTTGGGAGACATCTTATATCAATTACATATTCTTGTGTTGTTTTCCCTACATGGGTGTTCTTGTAATCAAAAGTGTATTTCCGAAATCTTGTCCAGTGAAGTCAAAGGTCATAATCTAGTGCTCCCCTGACAAACATCACTGCATGTAAAACTTCAAAAGAAGCTTGGGATATGCTAGAAAATCTATATGAGTATAAAACACATTCTAAGATTTATACTCTAGAGGCTGAGTTTCACAATCTCACTATACATCCACAAGAAACCATCATAAAAGTGATAGCCCAATTTGAAGATTACCAAAGAAAGTTGGCACATTTTAGATGCAATATCTCAAGTGAATACATGGCCATTAGGTTACTCAACAAGCTTCCTAGGTCTTACGAGATGTTTGTGACCACTCTATACAAAAGAGGTCAAGAACTCACTTGGGAAGAGGTTTGTTGAGTTTCACTCCTCCATAACTCACGAGCAAAGTCAGCTTCCTCACAAGAGATAGCCATGAAGGCTAAGGGACCCTTCCACAAGGGAAAACATGCTATTCATAATACTAGCAACAAACTGAAGTAAGGTTCCAACACTTCATCCAAGAAATTTTGTTGTCATTTCTATGGAAAAATAGGGCACTTGGAAAAATTGTGCTATAAGAAGAAGCATACATTGAAGCCTTCTAGTTCTAAGAACCCATCAAAAACATCTCAACATAGGGCTCACCATTCTAGTGAAATCCCATTTATTTCCATAAACGCCAATGCCCTAGTAACTTCAATTTCATCTCAAGAATGGATCTTTGATAGTGAAGCGACATCACACATTTGTAAGGATAGAGATTCTTTTCAAGAGATTGAGGACCATACTAGCAAAGTTTACCTAGGCAGCAACAAGAGCCTACCCATCAAAGGGAAAGGCAAAGTACAAATCACCAATGGCCAAGGGGAGTGAAAATCATTATCCAATTTCTTATTTGTTCCTAAATTGTGCATGAATTTACTATCAGTCAAGGCCATCATCGATCATTATAAATAGGTGTTATTTGGTAACACTTCTGTCAAGGTGATTGATCCTAAAACCAAAGACATCATCACACACAAGGCATAGAAGAAAAAGGGCTATAGAAACTCTCATGATTTCTATCTAAGGAGTCTCTATCTAGCCTTTGGCATCAAAGGTATGGCCACACTTCATATTTACCAAGGATTTCCTCCTCTTAGATAGTTAAGGATTGCCCAAGATCGGCCAAGTCAATGCTGCCTGCCAAGCTTGCACCCAAGGCAAGCAACATAGAGCTCCTGTTCCCAAGGAGGCTTCCACATGAGCTAGGAACCCTTTAGCCCTTGTCCACATGGATCTCTATGGACCTATGAATACCCCTTCCCTTGGTAAATCACTCTACTCCTTTCTTTTAGTAGATGACCACTCCAGATACATTTGGGTATATTTTTTGAAGTCCAAGGCAGACACTTTCTCCAAGTTTTGAGAATGGATCACCCAAGTTGAGAATGAAGCATAAAAAATAATCAAGACTATTTGATCAAACGGCGATGGTGAATTTATCAATCATGACTTTGACAATTTCTTAAAGCAAAAAGGGATAAAAAGACAAGTCAATCCACCTCACACTCCATCCCAGAATGGAGTAGCTGAGCAAAAGATATGAAGTGTGATGAAAATGGTGCAAATCATGCTTCACAACAAAGAATTACCCTACAAGTTTTGGGTAGAAGCATCACATACTACTATGCACATACTCAATCAAGGCTTCACTAGTGCATTGCACAACAAGACACCCTTTGAAGCCTACTATGGGAGAAAGCCTAATGTCAAGTACTTTCGAGTATTTGGAAGTGAAGCATTTGTCCATGTGCAAAAAGAAGATCGAAGTAAGATACTGTCCATGCTACAAAGCATATATTCATTGGCTATAGTGAGCAATCAAAAGCATATAGATTTTATGATCGTGAAAACCACTCCATCACAATTTCAAAAGATGTAATCTTCAATGAAGCTTCAAGATACTCAACCAAACATCCAAATACAAGTCTCAATCCACCCATCTACACTTTAGCAGGGGACATAGTCCTTTCAAAACATGCATCAGAGGCAAATACTTCACATCTCCCAAGAAGATCACAAAGGCTCATTGAAAAGCAGTAGTGAGACACAAAGTAATTGGGTAAATTATGCATTGATGCATCATTTCCAGCAAATTTTGGAGCCTTCTAACTACAAAGAAGCTCAAGTACAACCTGAGTGGGAAGAAGCTATGCAAGTTAAAATGGATGCAATCGAGAAGAACAAACCTTGGACACTTGTTCCTAAGCCCACAAATCATAAAGTCATAGGAGTTAAGTGACTCTATAAAGTGAAGTACAAGTTAGATGGAACATTAGACAAGTACAAAGCACAACTTGTAGTTAAGGGATATAAGCAAGAACATGGCATTGACTATAAACAAACCTTTGCCTCTACTGCAACATTTACCACTATCAAAATCATTCTAGCACTAAGTGCACATTACAAGTAGCCCATCTACTAGCTCAATGTCAAAAAGTGTGTTTCTCAATGGAGATCTTCAAGAAGAAGTGTATGTTGAACAATCTAAAGGCTTCAAGATGAAAGGAAAGGAAGATCAAGTACAAACTTCACAAAGCACTTTACGGACTTAAGCAAGCACCCAGGGCTTGGTATCAAAAGATGCACAACTTCTTCAAGATAAAGGGTTTCAAAAAAGGACTTTCGATACAAACTTACACATCTATCAAAACGAGTCCTTAGAGGCGATCATCATCCTCTATGTAGATGACTTGATCTTGATAGGCTTAGATGAAGATCGCATCAAATTCATCATCACACAACTTCACATTGAGTACTCTATGATAGATCTTGAACTACTTCATTACTTCTTGGGTATGGAATTTTGGCAAACAAAAGAAGGTATATTCCTATCAAAGAAGAAGTATTGCTCTGATCTTCTTTCCAGATATAACATGGACCAGTGTCGCTTAGTATCTACGCCACTTGATCCAAACATCAAGCTCACACTAGATGATTCACTATCACTTGTGGATATGCATACTTATTGATAGCTTGTTGGCTCATTACTCTACCTTTCCAACACTAGACTAGATATTGCCTATGCAACTGGCATACTCAATCAGTTTGCACATCAGCCCCATCAGACTCATTGGAATGTTGTTTAGAGACTAATTTGATCCCTTGCCCTCACCTGACATCATGATCTTTTGTATAGAGGGGGCATCGAGCTCATCCGATATTCAGATTCAGATTGGGCTTGTGATTCTAATTCTCGATGGTCCACTTTTGGGTACATAGTCTTGCTTGGCTCAGGACCTGTTCCTTGGGCAAGTAGAGAAGCAGCCTACAATTGCTCTATCATCCACCGAGGCCGAGTATCGAGCATCTAGCTTTATAGCATGTGAGGCGATCTGGCTTCGATGTTTATTATCTGACATTGGTATTTTTTGGGTTACTCGAACATGCATCCACACAGACAGCTAGTGAGCCTTGGCCATTGCCAAGAATCCAGTGTTCCACACTCAAACAAAGCACATCGATATCGAATACCATTTCATCCACAAGAAGCTTGTCTCTTAGGAGATTACTCTAGAGCAGTGCACCTCTCAGGAGAACCTGGCGAACATGTTCACGAAGGCTCTACCTCGAGTCTTGCTCTAATGCTTAGTGGATCTCTGCAGCATTTAGCCACTCCAAAATGGAGCTACAAAGGGGGTGTGGATGACATAATTTCTCTGACAGCATCTCCATTTGTATCCACATGAGTGCATCTCCATTTTTTTATCCAGTAGGCACTCCATTTCTATTTTATTTCCATTTTATAATAAAGGCCTTGAAATCATGCAAAATATGCATATCCTTCTCAAGGATAGGTACAAACCATGAAAGAGCAAGACCAAATAATAGATTTCTTATGTGCCCTACTTGAGAAGTATCATCTGGGTACCTATCAAGTTGTGTCCTTATGAGTAGCTTCACTTGTTGCACAAATCCTTGAAACTTTGAGAAGTATCATCTAGGTACCTGTCGAGTTGCGTCCTTATGAGTAGCTTCACTTGTCCCATCAAATGTCTCAGGCGTCACTTTTGGAATTTTCCTCATCTTAGGTTTCATGGGGGTACTTGAAGAAGATTGAATTACAGTGATCTGTAGCTCTTGGATTTGCCTGTGAAGTTCTGTGATTACATCTTGAATATTTTTTTGTTGAATCCTTTGTTGATTTTCTTGTATCTCTTGGACTTGTTGTTGAATAACTTTAAGTGCAAAAAATATTTCTTCACAAATAATCTCCATGGTGCGTGGTCTTGATGAAGGTAGTCTTGCCAACATATCAGGGGAGCACTAGATTGTGCTCTTTGACAATTTTCTATAGGTTCCCAAGTACGATCACTGATGTATATCCTTTCAAAGAAATAAGGCATTCCAATCATCCTCGAGAGATTCTTAAATCTAAGACATGATCAACCTCAAATTCTTCATGATCCTTAATCTTGATAGGTGGTGAAGGACTAGGTCTCCCTTGAGCTTCCTTGGGTTCATCACGAGATAGGTCCTTTGAGCTTTTAGTGGTACATTTTGTTGGAGAGCCTTGAGTAAGCGCACCTCCTTGATTGAACATGAACTCCTCCTTGTCCTTTATCTTCTTGTTATCTTCATAATGTGTATGCTGAATATCATTTTTAATGACTTTTGGGGCTTCAAACATTCTTGATTCGGATTCGTGAGGAACATTGTGTTGATTATTCAACACTTATGGCTCTAGGACTTGGCTTTCTTTGAACAAATGACTCTTAGAGTGAAGTGCTTGATCAATAACATCATCCAAGGTATGTCCTTGAGGCATGGATAGCAAGAGAAACTTCATTTCATCTTTGAGGCCACTTTGAAATTGGTTAACTAGAAAGTCTTCTTAATATCTGGATCCTTGAAATAAATTTCTGAAGTCGAAAATTCTACACCTGAGCAATCACCTTGTTGTAGCCTCCTTTCCAAATCTTTGAGTTTTTTATATACATCATTCAAATTAAATTCTATATTTTTGAGTATGGATATGGAGTCCATCATTCTTGACATGGTCTTGATGTAGATAGTCTTGCCAAAATGTCACGGGAGCACTAGATTGTGCTCTCCGACTACGCTAGACAAGATTTCAAAAATATACTTTTGATTAAAAGAACAACCACGTAGGGAAAATGATACAAGAATATGTGACTGATGCAAGACGTCCCACAACCCACGACTAATAGGTATGAATTACTGGATAGTATGAAACAAGATATCAAGATATCAAGATTACAAGAATTCCCTTCAGGGAGATGAACTAGATATAGGAAATAACTCGACAAGATATCGTTTTATGATATTACAAGAGGAAAAGATAGAATGTCCAAGAACTAGACTAGACAAGACTGGAACAAGGAACAAGACAAGAACTGGAACTAGAACTTGGAGAGTACTTACTTGGTGGTCATGACTCCTTGAGCTCCCAAGACTAGTATTGGCAAGACTGAGAATGAATGTGGACAAACCCTCCTCGTTAGTTTTTCCAAGCGTGGTTGAAGGGTGGTTATGAGTTGATGATGTCATTGATGATATCATCAATTGGAAACAAGACCTCTGGGTGTCAAAATTTAGCAAATAGATAGTCGATCTTAGGGTCTTGTGCATTTTGGACGCAATGGAAGCTTTGGTTTCTTCAAATTCTCAACCAATCATGAGATATAGAAAATGACATGAAATATAAGGTTGAGGATGGTTTCCTTTGTGTCCATGACAAAAACCTTGATTATTACCAGTCTCTTTAGGATTATAAAAAAAAATGAGTCTTATCAGCACCAACTTCATTAGAACTATGAACACTATTATTTTTCATCAAGGGAGAATCTTTTATCAGATGACCTTATTTGTAGCAATGAAAACAAGCATGAGGAAGGTTCTTGTAAATAACCTTTTGTTCATGAAGTATAAAACCATCAGAATCTTTTAAAATCACAGATTCCTTTATGGTTTCAACTAAATCTACTTTCATCATAATTTGAGGATCCCACTTAGGGTTGAATCCATTAAATCTAATTCCATCATAATTTAAGGATCCCACTTAGGGTTGAATCTATTTCTAGGTCTTTGACCAAGAACTTTACGAATCAGCTTACCTAAATCCTCAACCCAGGGGTAGTATTCCATTAGTAAATTAGGGAATTCTATCCACACAGTAACCTTTGTGGGTTTAAGGCCTCTAGTGTTAAAACTAAGGTTCCATTTAAAAAAAGAAAATAGGGGTATTTCTCATCATCCAATTTCCTTCAATAATCACTTGCATTGGACTACTAGCATCATTAAAAAAAAAACAAGAAGAAGCTATAAGGCATGTATTGCACATGTTTGACATACAGGCCATGACTTTCCCATATAGCTCTCATCCAAAATTTAAGAACCTCATGGGTGAGTCAAGGCCCATGGAAAAGACCAATCACCACTTTGTCATTGAGGTGATTATGCTAGTTATCGAGGGATGACTTATCAATAATTAACATTCTATCATCATTATCTTCATAGTCTGAATCCAAATTAATCTTGTTTCCTTTTGTAAGATTATCTTCATCATCATGTTGTTCATATCTATCTTTCTCAGTAACCTTTTCTTAACACTAGTGTTGTACCAAAACAGGACAATATAGCATCCCTTTTTTTAACAAATAAAAAAAATCATGGGTAATAATAAAATAAAAGTTTAGAAAAACCTCAAGACCATAAAGACTTATAGCTATGTGTTCTATAAAAAATATATTAAAAAAAAAAACCTTTTTGATAACTCAAAATATAGAAATGAATGCATATGGTAAAAAAAATTGTTTTCCTTTAGACTTACATATGCTAAGAACAAAATATCTACATAGAAAATTTTGTTCTCATGTTGGAATAATTTTCCTAATGTTACTTAAAAGTCATATAATCATATAAGACAAGTCTTGCAAATTAGAAAAATCATTTTTATGATAAGAAAGTTACTACAATATAGGGTGCTCATTATATAGTTATATCTTTTAAGAGTCTTGTATATGATATTGATGCATAAAAACACTATAAAGGCTGGTTTTTTATTTCAAAAACCATCATATATTATCATACAAATATGCTACATGTCTTTGAACCAATAATTTTATACCTATCTCACATAACACTAACAATCTCACTATTTCATTGAATAACCATATTCCACTCTACAGAGAATAATATTTCATGCTAAAAAAAAATATCTTTACTCAATGATATAAGGAATATAATATCAATCAAAATAATTCTATAAAAATTATAAACTATGTTATTTAAAAAAACCTAGCATATTAACTTAAATCATGTAGCATATGCAATATTTGCTCATCAAATGACCTTTTCTTAGCATAGAAAATCAATAGTATTGTTTAACTTGATGAAAGAACATAGAAATTTGACTCCTAAAGTTGTCAAAAAAGTATTTATAGCTTTAAGATTATCAAATAGTATTTTGATAATAAAAAATGGATCATATTCATACCATCACTTTGGAAAATAATTCATAGATGATACTAGTGCCATGACACATATGGGATTAAATTTATGTCATCAACCTACTTAGAATCATTAAAAATCTTTGATTATGGATAGAAAAGTGTTTACATATATAAAATAAGATATTTTATGGAATTTACAACAATGAAATTTGTGAGATCATGATTTTAATAAAAAATCAACACTAATTGAAATCACTAAAATTTTTGCAACAATTTTGAGATTAGCATCATAAAATTAGTGATTAAATCTTAGTGTTTCTATCCTTTAATGAAAACTATATTTTTTCAGAAATATTCAACCCTTAGGCTAACATGTTCCATAGTTACATTTATAAGTGGTTCCTTCTAGTAATCTAAAAATTTCATCAAATAATGCCTCTTTTTCAAAACACTAAACCTTTTTGTTCGGGTTGAGCAGCTTGCACATACGATTCGCTTTCAGCTTATGTGTTTGATCCTCCTGCAACACCAAAAACAGGAGAAGAATATGGTTGATTCAGAGTATCCATATTCATAGGACGAGCATTTGCTTTGGACGAATGCAAGTGATTGCGGTTTGAGGCCATATTGCTCTACAAGTACCCATTATGAAGGGCCTTTTGAAGAGACATGCTCCCCCTCTTGGGGACACACATTCAAAGTTCACCCATCAATCCATGTGAATTTCTAACCCTAGGGGGCAAGTCTAAGGAAGAACAAGTCTTTGCTAGATGAGAGGCAAGACAAACCCTAGTAGGTCTGGCAAGACAAACCCTAGCAGGTCAATCCATGCAGAGAGGGGGGAAACTCAAAGCATGAAAACTGTAGCTCATACCTCTATCAACTAAAACTTGTATTTCCAAAGTCATCTGAGATTTTTGTTTTTGGCCCGTTGTTTGTATCGATCTATTATACCTTGCGAGACTTTTGTTGTCTCTATTTTCAAGGCTTCTAGACACTTTTGATCTTCTATAGTAGTATTCCTCTGCATATATATGTAGCCACTTGTATCCTGTCATCTCATAAACATTGCCAGCTTCAGTTGTCTCACAAGAAATTCTTCCTATTACCTAATCCATTGTAATAATACAATTTCTTTCTCAGTTCTCAAAAAAAAAAGGGAGGTGGCTATGGTCTGTTCTGCCAGTATCAAGCTACCAACACATTCCTAGAATGATTATTCGCTTTTCTGCAACAAGATTGGGAAGCTGTGGAGACTATGGGTGCATTCAGACTCACAAAGGTATTTTTTGTATGTATGTTGTATCCTCCACCTTCCTCATTCACATTGAGTGGTGTTCCACACAAAAATGAAATGATTATAATCCTTCGATTTTGCATTGCAAAGCTTTCCGACTGTAGATCTTACATGTTCCACCTGTATTTGTTTTGTTTGAGGAGGGAAGGTGGTACAAAACTTATGGACCCGCAATACTGAGGAAGTTTTATAGACCAATGCCCATGTGCCATCTGGAATATTTCAATATGCCACCACATAGTGTGATGCCACACTATGGAATTCACGTATCACTCTAGATTCTGCAACAATGCTAGAAGTTGGGGATAGGAAGGAAGGATGAGGGGGCAGGTGGGCACTTGGCTCATAGGCACGCTAGGGCCATTTCCGCAATGATACCCTGAAGACGAAAGGGTCTCGACTCCCATATATAGACATGAGAGAGAGAGAGACCACACCGTAGAGAGACACCATAAACTACATCATTTTATATTTTAATGTTCCAATGCAAGCAGAAATTCTTCACTTGAATCACAAGGAAATAATTCTCCTTGGGTGTTGCAACAAAATGGACATTGTCTATTGGCAAGTATGAAAAACTAGCATCCTCTGGTTTATCTGGCTAAGCAGGAACCAAAAGGCCTTCTGAAAAGAATACAAAGATTATATGTACCCCTTAAAGTGACCTTGATATCTGTTAGGGAGTACTCTCTTAAGTTTGTCATTGAAGCCCCTTGTGACGGATGCCAAATGTCTGAGCTACTTGGGAAGCATCATCCTAATAAATGGAGAAAGCTTTTACTCTCATTATACTCTATTGATAGATTCTTCATGGCTTACGCATTATTGTAACTGAACACCTTCACTCTGAGAACCTTTTGTAGTGTTCTAAGCTGCACGATTTGTGTCTTGGTCCTTTTTTTAGAGAAACAGAAAGAGTAAAATCAATGAAAAAAGAAGAGTACAAAATGTGCATGGGGCAAGGGCGAGCACACCACATAGAGTTCAAGGACAACCAGAACACTACAAGAGAAAGCCCCTTACAGAGAGGCAAAAAAAAACTTTACAAGGGGAAAACTAAATCATGGCAATAGAAATCCTAAAGTTGAAAACATTTGCAGCCTTTGAACACAATATAAAGAGAAAAGAACTTTCTTCAACCTTTGGAGGGGTTGTACTAACATAATATCTCTAAAACTTTTGCCCACTTCCAAGGCATATTTAATGGGAATAATGCTCTGTATACCACTTCTTTCATGTACCTTAAGCATCATATATAAGAAATTCTTCTCTGCATTTTGGAACTTCTTGAAGTTTTGCTTAACCAGATGAACACAAGTCCCATCTCCATAATTGCCATAAGGCAATGTCCATGTGCTTGGATGACCCCAATAATATTTCTTCATCACCTAGATAATGAATTTTCTTTAGCTTGATATACTGACTAATGATGGATTTTCTTTAGCTTGATATACTAACTAATGAACTGCCAAAATTTCTTGTCATGATGACATTCAATGAAGAGGTGGTCAAATCTTCCTCCTTTCCACAAAAGGGACAATTATCATCATTACTTTTACTCTCTTTAGCTCTGGGTCTTTTCCATAGACCATTATGTACAATGAGCCATTGGAAGAAGACCTTCATGTGTGTGGAGAAAGCCCAGATGCAACTAAATCCATATCTCCATTGAGTTGGGGACCACTGAACCTTCTATCTATTGTTAAGTTTAGTGACAATACTTGCAATCGATCCTTTTATCTTCTTAAATTGCAACCACATGTATTTCACCACTTCTTGTATGTGCAGGTTCCTCTTGAAATAGCAACTCCATTTATCTTTCAACAACCTTTTATAGTTGCAAAGGACGTACAAATGAGCATTAGATAAACTACAAGAATCGCTTATGTATTCATCAGAAGCAATCTCTCCCTGATTAATAAAATCCTTCGAAGATTTGGAAGCAGCTTTATAGCATTTGTGCTCTTTGATAACATGAGTAAAATTATTCCAAAGAGCTAACCAACCTAACTAGGGTGACTCCTGTAGATAAAAAATAATATTAGTAAGGAAATCATGTTGGGTTTATAAGTTGCTTTTACTCTCATCAAATTGTTCCACAGTCTGCAAGTTAGATCACTGCCAGCAGGAAGAAATTGCTAAGGGAAGACAATGATTTTCCGAATTTGGTTATTTTTCTAGGCCGTATAACCTTTAACAACAAAGAGATTAATTTTCCTTTTGATAAGCACAACCCAAATATCTTCTGAGTATAGGCTCCTCAAAATACATTTTGCAAATAGAGATTGAACCATCTTGGTAGGTTAAAAAAGACCAATTCCTCCTTCATATTTAGGCAAACAATAGATATTCAAGGAGACTTTAGGAGTTTTACTAAACTGTTCATTCACCCCCACCAAATAATCTCCTAGCTAGAGAAGTAGCTTGAGACAACTATTTCTTAGAAGGTAGACAAAAAATAGATTATACAAGGAAAGATGTAATGATTTAAAAGAAAGACTCTATGGGAAAGAGAGGAAAGAAAGCCATACCATTTGAATATTTTACCTCTAAACTTTTGAATGATTCAATCCCATCTTTGTTGAAATGTAACTTTGAAGCCCATAGGCATACCCAAAAGCCTGAAAATAACACCTTCCTCGATAATCTCACAACCAATGTTAGTAACACAGGGGGGAATGCTATTGTTAGAAGATCTGAAAACAGTTTTATTATTATTAATTTTGGAGCCACTAGCTAAGCAGAACACATTCAAGCACTTAATAAAAGAAGAGGCAGATAAATTATTAGCATTGGTGCACATATTTGTGTCATCAGCAAACATTTGGAAACCTAATTGATTAGGGGAGTTAGGAATCTTCATACCTTTTACATTACCTTGTCTATTTCATCTCTAACCAGCGACCCAAGAGCATCATTGGCTACGACAAAACGATGGGAGCTAAAGGATAGCCTTGTCAGATAGATCTACTCAACTTGAAAGGTTGAGAGAGGACCCCATTGATGGAAATTCTAGAGTAAGCATTACCAAAGAGAGTACTCACAAACTTAATGAATTTCCTACCCAACCCCATGTCATGTAGGGATTGCAAAATGAAGTCCCACTCATTTTCTTCATAGGCTTTATCAAAGTTCACTTTGAAAAAGTAATAATCCTGGTTAGTGTCTTGATCACATTCAAATACCTTCCAAAGGGAGACGATGGCATCAAGAATGAATCTACCTTTGATGAAACTCTTCTGTTTAGGAAAAATACTATGATGCATGATGGAGCTGAGTCTCCTAACTAAAGTAGACGAAAACCTTTTGTAGATAGTGTTCAGGCAAGTAATAGGTCTCCAATTATTGATTTGATCTTTGTTTCCTCTTTTATGAATAACTCTTATCACACTAGTGTTAATATGTATAGGAAGATAACCATTACTAGATACCTCTTTCCAAATAAGGAGAATATAAGGGGTCAAAAAATCTTTGAGAACCAAAAAGAACTCATTAGGAATTCCATCAAGTCTAGTCGACTTGTAGAGTTTCAATTTATCAATGGTTTCTTTAATCTCACCGGCACAGAGGGGCAAGTCCACAATAGCAGTCAAGCTAGAAGAGATAATTTATTTTTTCTTTAAGGCAATACTTGAAAAGAAGAGAAAAGAAAAAAAAAGCATGATTAGTAAAAGATACAATATTTGTGTTGTAGTAAGTGGCATGTAGTGTAGTCAAAATTCATGATGAGTAAAAGATACAATATCTGCTTTCTAGTAAGTGGCATGTAGTGGGCAATCAAATGAAAATGGTGAGTTAAGAAGGAGGCATAAACTTCTTCACATGCTCATTGGTTATAAAGTGGAGTGGGAGCACATTCTAAATAAGGAGAGAAAGAGGCAAGAGCTCCCAATAGTCAGATTTGGTCATTTTGTCATTTTGTCTTCCCATAGACTCCTTCCAGTCACATATCATTTTGTACATAGCTCTGTTGTGAAGCTCATATCTCAGTGAATATTTAACAATTTCTTGTGTTTAACCACTCATTGGAAAGCTTATCTTGTACACTTCGTCTTTCTCAAATATCTACTTCAAAGCTTATATATTTTGTGAGATACTAGTCAAAGAGTGAAGTCTAGCATTTTAGCATACCTATGAAGACAGATAGTCTATTTTGGTCAGTTATGTTTCCCACCCAAAAAATATTCAAACTTCTTGGTTTTTAGCTTATTCGAAAGATCTTTGCATGTCAAGTTTTTGTCCCAAATATCACGTTCAAAAGATTTACATTTTGTGAGATATCTATCAGAGAGTGAATTCCCATTTTTTAGTATACTTGTGTGTGAAGGTGGTCTATTTTGGTAAGTTGCATTTCCTAACCAAAATGCATCCAAATTACTTTTTTTTTAGCTTGTTGGAAAGCTATTTGTGTATATATTCGTTGTCACAAATATCTTCCTCAAAGAATATATATTAAGGGAGTTATCGTTTTGAGAGTGAAGTTCCATTCTTCAGCATACTTGTGGAATCCCCTCATTACTACCATCTTGTATAGAGATCCTCTACCAACTCTTCAAGAGTTGATCCCACACCTAGTGGTAGAAGAAGTTGCCATAGAAGACACATCCAAGAAGGATGGTCACTCACAGGTCCTATATGCTAGAAAAGGCAAAGGTAAGAGTGGAAAGAAGACGAAAGGAGGAAAAAGAAAGTGGAAGTAGTCCAAGGAAGAAGATTTAGATTCAGAAGTAGATAGCAAGGCATCATCTTCAAGGAATGGCAAGAATGGCAAAGGGAAGAACAACCCTCATCAAGGTAAAGCTTCTTTTATATGTGGTAAGCAAAATCATATTTCTTCAAATTATTGGTTCAAGGATGAAAAAGGAAAGAAGAAGAAGGAGCAAGGGAACTATCCATACAACTCCAATAAGGATGATGAGAAGGAGACCCTCCTAGCCATGAGACATGGTTACACTAGTGATCCCAATGACACAAAGTGGTACATAGGCTCTGGATGCTCTAATCACATGTCATGTATGGAGGAATCTTTTGTTCATATGTAGGACCCAAGCACAAAAGGTTGTGTGGAGACAGGAGATAACACTAAGCATCCCATTCCACATGTGGGAGATGTGAAGCTAGGTGAAGGTAAATATGTCAAAGCTCTTAAAGATGTGCTCTATGTTCCATCTATCTCCAACAACCTTATCTCTATAGGATAGATGGTAGAGAGAGGTATGCAAGTTATATTTGATGCAAAAGAGTGCATGGTGAAGCAAGAAGGCAAGATCATTGCTAAGGGAAGGAGAGAAGGCAGATTGTTCACACTAAATGTTGCTTCTAGACACAACAAGGTATGTTATGTGATGATTGGTAACATAAGGATTGAAGAGATTGATCTTTGGCACAAGAGGATAGGACATATCATAATTCCCAAGTTAAAAAGCATATGCAAAGCAGGTTTAGTGCAGGGACTACCAAATCTTGAATGCCAAGATCTATATAAGTTTTGTGATTATTGTCAGTTAGGTAAGCAAGAAAGGAAGCCTTTCCAAAGGAGTGAATAGAGATCGTCTAAGCTCTTGGAGCTTATACACTCATATGTATGGGGGTGTTCAACGAGTCTTCCTTGGGGGATCTAGGTACTTTGTCACTTTCATTGATGATCACTCAAAAAAGGTATGGGTATATGTTATCAAGGAAAAATCAGACATTTTTTTAAAGCTTTCAAAAGTTTAGGTCACTTGTTGAGAAAGAATGTGATCCACATGTCAAGACATTGAGGTCAGATGAGGGGGAAAGTATTTCTTGAAGGAATTCACAAGGTACTTGCATGCCAATGGCATAAAGAGGCACTTTACATGCAGGTACACTCCTCAACAAAATGGTGTTGTAGAGAGGAAGAATGGTCATTTTTTTTAAATAAAGGAAGTTTGGCATTAGCCTACTCTCCCGAACTTGAATTAATTAAAGAAAAGTACAAGAGAAGGGGACTGGTGCCCACAGGACCACCCGAATCCCACAAAGAAGGGGAAGCTTTTACGGAGTTTAGATGGCATTACAAAGAAGGTTAATCACCCTCTCATCACCCTCATGTGGGGCCCACTTGGGTTTAAGCTTGTTATTGAACAAAAGGAGCACTTGATGATGCCTGAAGGGGGGGGGGGGTTTCTTATAGTTAACGATCCTTTTGCCAAGGAGGAACAATGATTTCTCAATTTGGGGGAGTCGCCAAAGTTAAAAGCACATCTTTCTCGCTAGATTTTCCATAGGACCTCCCCTCTGATGGCATTCCAAAGAGTTTTGGAGCAGCTGGTCACTTCTCCCAGCGGAGCTTGCTTCCAACTGACAGGTCTCTGAAGACTAATTATCTTTCCAACCTTCTGCCAGAGCCTGTTGGAATTGGGACAGGTAAAGAAGATGTGAGAAACATCTTCGATAGACTGGAAGCAGTGTTTACACCAGGGCGGTATCCCACAAAATTTTTATTTGGTTGAGATAGCTAGATGTCTCATAAATGAAGGTATGTTACAATTCTCTTATTGGGTTGAGGTTGTGAATATAGCTTGTTACTTGATAAGTAGGGTTCCAATAGGTGGTGTGCATAACGTGACTCCACATGAAGTCTATAATGGCAAGAAACCAACTATGGAGCACCTCAAGGTATTTAGATGTGTATGCTTTGTTCATGTTCCTAGTGAAGTGAGCACAAAGTTAGAGCCCAAGGGTGAGAAAAGTGTGTTCATTGGCTACTCAAATGAGCAAAAAGGCTACAAGTGCTGCAAACCTCTCACAAAGAAGCTATATGTGTGAAGCGATGTTGTGTTTGATGAGTCAAGGTCATGGTATGGAGACAAGGGCAAGACAAAGTTGGATGAAGAGGATCAAGAGGAGTATGCAAACTTTGATGTACAGATTCAACCTCAAGATTCAATCACAATTAGTGGACCAGAGGCTTCTACATCTAAAGTACACTCATAAGATCACTCTTACACTTATAATTATGAAAGACCATCCCCTACTTCAAAGTATAGAAAGTTGCAAGAGATAGACTAGACACTTGGGAAGCTCAAGAGGAGTCAGAAGAGGAAGAGCTTGAGGACGACATTACTCCTTATGTAAAGCTCAATAGGCTCAAGACAAAATATCCCAAATGTCAAGAAAGGATGTCTACAAAGAAGAAGGCACCCCCACAAAGGTATACATATGGTTCTTTCATGGCAAAGCACTATGCATACATGATGAATGTCATTGCAGATCAAGAACTAGATTCTTTTGAGGAGGAAAAGATCAAACGAGAGTGAAGAAAGCCTATATATGAAGAGTTCAAAGCTCTCAAGAAGAACAACACTTGGGAACTAGTAGCCAAGAAGGAAGGCATGAAGATAGTCCAAAACAGGTGGATGTACAAGACCAAGAGGAATGCAGATGGCAGGTTGGCAAGATACAAGGGTAGACTAGTAGCCAAAGGATTTACACAGACACAAGGGGTAGATTGTGAGGAGACTTTTAGCCCTGTGGCAAACAAGGCTACCATTAGATCTCTCATAGCCCTATGTGCAGCAAAGAGGTGGCATATCTACCAAATGGACATTAAAAATGATTTCTTGAATTGTGAGTTACAAGAAGAGGTGTTCATGGAACAACCTCAAGGGTTTGTAGATCCACAACATCCTAGCTATGCTTGCAGGTTGAAGAAGACCTTGTGATACAAGGGTAGACTAGTAGCCAAAGGATTTACACAGACACAAGGGGTAGATTGTGAGGAGAATTTTAGCCCTGTGGCAAACAAGGCTACCATTAGATCTCTCATAGCCCTATGTGCAGCAAAGAGGTGGCATATCTACCAAATAGACATTAAAAATGATTTCTTGAATTGTGAGTTACAAGAAGAGGTGTTCATGGAACAACCTCAAGGGTTTGTAGATCCACAACATCCTAGCTATGCTTGCAGGTTGAAGAAAGGCCAAAGGGCTTGGAATCAAAGGCTAGTGGACTTCTTGAAGAGATGTGGTTTCTCTCCAAGAGATGCAAATCCATCCTTGTATATGAAGAAGACGAATGAAAAGATATGTTTGATATGATTATATGTAGATTATCTTTTTGTGACAAGTGATGATGATGCAAGGATAAGGTCCATAAAAGAGAAGCTTGGAAGAGCGTTCAAAATCTCAGATTTAGATACAAAGGAGCAAGTTGCAAATATATTAACCAAAAGCTTGGATGTGACCAAGATTAGAGTTTTCAAAAGCTATGAGCTTACTTGATATGGACACTACCAGCTTAAGCTTGAGGGGGAGTGTTGAAAGTGTGAATTATGCAAGCTATATGTGGACATTGAGGGGGGGGGGGTGTTAGATATGCTCAATGCATCACCCTTATGTAATACCACCATACAGTTCCATGACACTCTATTTTTTATAGCCCGCATTATGGGGAAAAACCATGTGGGAGTGTTGGACATTGGTAGGTTCCTAACTTTGAGGTCAGATGAGGTCTAGAGTAGACTGTAAATGGATAAATAGGAAGGTTACTTCTAAGCCATTGGATTTGGGTTGATCCTTTGTGAGGATCAACCTAAATCAAGGGCTAGAAAAAAAAGTAGCTTTCTTAACTTGGGAAAGGGTACACTTGATGTGGGCCCACAAGATCAAAGGCTACAAACAAATGGTTTTTTATCCTACCTTTCTAGCATTGGATTTACCCCATATATCAATGGTGGAGATTATTCTGGGCATGGATAGAGCTATGACCCTAGAACATGGGTAGGTAGACTTCGGCTTGGAGGACCTTATAAGGATGGTTCCCTCCCCATGGAAGTCATGGAAGTCTAGTAGTTCAGTGAAGACCAAGAGACATATACTCAAGGAGGCTCAAGGCGGCTCAAGGAGAGAGTCATCCAAGGCTAAAGGAGCTAAAGCACAACTTTCCAAGCTAAGAATTTGCAGTGGAGGATGTTGTATGCATAGAGGAAGAGTAAGGAGGAGCTATCAAGCCCACACCCCCTCTAGTCTCTTGTAGGTATAGACATACTCTACTTATAAGAGTTTTAAGTCTTTGTTTACATATCCAATTCAAGAGATTGAAATTGGATTCAATAGATTATTAATTTTGCTAATAGGTATTCTTGAAATTTTTTTATGTACAAAGAAAGTGGTGTATCTTTGTAACTCTAATTTTTGCATATCTTTCATCTCTGCATAGTCTATCTTGTACAGAGTTTTTGACATACCTAAGCATATCTATTTGAGGTGTTATATAGCTTCTTCGAAATCTTATGAACCACAATAAGTGTGGTTAAAATCTCAAGTGATTTGGATCATTGAAAGGAAGGTGACTTAGAGTTTACTTGCAGGGTAGCAGAAAAGGTGTATGAAGGCACCTAGGTATTGGGTTCACTTCACTTCGAGTGTGCAAATATGAGGGATTGAATTCCATCAAACTATTGCATAGCAATATGCTGCATAGGAAGCACTATAAGATCTTGAATGAGTACCATATGACAAAGGTGCATCTAATTTTCTATCTCTCGAAGTCCACACCACACATTTAGACATAGTTTTAGCCTCTTGTATTTCAACCCTTTCATCAACAGGTGCATCATGTAAATTTGCATAAAAAATGGAATGACATAGCAAAGTGTCATACACATCTTTAGAGATAATTGAAGTTTCATTGGTACATGAAAGTAATGGGTCAATTTCATCACAAAAACAACATTACGTCCAACCAAAATGCATTTAGTTTGTGGATAATACAAATGATAGCCTTTGCTTTTAGAGCTATATGCAACAAAAATACATTTCACTACTTTATCATCAAATTTCTTGCATTTTTGTTCAAGGCACCAATGCTTATGACCGACAACATAAGACACACAAATGAGCAACAGATGATTATGATCATGACAAGACTCATATAGAGTGATCAATTGCACTGCTTTGGTGGGACACCTGTTAAGTGCATATGCTACACACATAACAACCTCAAGCCAAAAGCTATGTGGTAAAGCTTGAGTTTTGACCATACACCTCGCCATCTCCATGAGAGACCTATTCTTTCTTTTAGAAACTCCATTTTCTTGAGGTGTATATGACACTATGCAAAAATATCTGTATCAAATTCTGAGCTAGAAATGCACTAAAATTAGAAAGCATGTATTCCCCCTAATCAAAATGAAGAGTGCCTAGTTTACATGCTGAATAATTTTTATCCATAACCAGAACTATTTCAAGCACACAAACACTTCAAACTTTTTCTTTCAGTGGATACACCAATGCATGCTTGGAGAAATCATCAATAAAAATCACCAGGTGAATGTAGTTCCCAAAAGATGGTGTCTATTAGGACCATGGACATCACTATGAAGAAGATGTAATTTATGGGTAGCTTGAATAGAATCAATTTTTTGGAATGAGGAATGCTTCATTGTTTCCAAAATACAACCTTCACAGACATGTTTACAAGGTGCCTCAAGTTAGGACAGAGAGGATACCAATTCAGATTTTTGCAGGCATAACAAACTAGCAAATTTCATATGACCAAAGTGTGCATGCAAAAGCATTGCATCCGAGAAAGCTTCAGAATCTTGAACGGCACATGCTAAATCATTCACAAATTTTGCATAGTTTATGAGCTTTTAAAACCCACGACATAAAGTATCGTAAGCAATAGTAACTTCACCATTGAGAGATCATGAACAATACATCTCTGATGAACAAATTTGACAACCAAGCCTATCTTGGCTAATGTTGAAACTCACGACAAATTTTTCTTGATCCCTGGCACATAGAAAGCATTTGAAAATGTGAAAGAACTTCCATTAGTAGTAATCAGAATGATATTACCAACTCCCATTATATGATAAGAGGAGTTGTTAGCACATGTGAAAGTATTCCTTATAGGAGGAAGACTCAAGTGAACTAAAGAAATTGCACTACAAGGTGATACATTTGGTTGCCCCACTATCAAACTACAAAAAATCTAAGTCTAGAAACATACACTACTCATGTGAAGATGAATTATAGATGCAAAAACTAGTGAATGTGTGATCTTCATTTTGAACAAGATTAGCAAACTCTGTTTTAGGTGTAGAGACCTCTGTAACAACCATTCCAACCTCTTTTTTCTTTTACTCTTTTGCAGTGACTTTTGGACAAATCTTTATGACATGATCATTTCCCTTATAGTCTTTGCAAAATTATTTCTAATTTTTTTAATTTGTTCCCATCTTTTTCTTCCTTCTTTGACTATGTAGCATTAGTAGATTTTCGCTTACTAGTAGACGAGCTCCACTTTCCTTTGCTCTTATGACTAGCTATTAGCTCATGAACTGGTTGATTTTTTTATGCACTTATATAATTTTGTTGTGTAGAATACATGCTTGATTGCAGGTACCTTGAAGAGAAAGTGGGTCATAGACGAAGAGAAGCACTAGAATGTAGTGCTAAAAGGGATCTTGAAGGACTTCTGGCCAATGTGTTACCTTCTGTTGCAGTTTAAACACTTGTTGCAATGTGGGAGGAGTGTCTCTTGAAGATGCATTTGAAGAACTTAAGAGGAGCGATGGGGGGAGTTCATCAACGATGTAGGCCGCAAGTACTTGTCAGCTCTTAGGGACCATCCCCTTCGCACTAAAGCAATTACTCCTGGCTGTATAGCAGATTTTCAAGAGGAAACAAGATGGTGCTACTATTGCGAAAAAGGTGGTGTTGGAGTATGTATTTTCTGGGCCTTGGAATAACCTCATATATATGATATACTTTGGATTGATCTTGAAAGGTGGTAGGCATTGGATTTTTGTGAAAAACAAGGTGAAAAGAGGCTATCCATTTTATTTGTCAGACAAATGGGCCATTTCAGTTTTGTGTGCAGAAGGGAGGAAGTTTCTTTTGTTTTTTTGCTAGAAAGATTGTGTGGTCTATTCTCTTCAGAGGCGATCGGAGCCTTTATCTAGGCAATAGCAAAAGGGAAAAGGCTCTCTCTCCCCGCTTGGTGTGCAAAAATACAAAAACGTAAAGGGAGTTTTCTCGTCTATGTTCTCGAGGGGATTTCTTGTGGGCAGTAATAGCATTCCGGTTGAAGGGGTCTCTCCCATCTTGTTCTGCAAGTTTTGCACAGGCGACCGACAGGAAAGGGACCGAGTTAGAAGCTGTGGGCTAGTTTTTTTTTGCATGTCCTCAGTGGCGCTATTCAAACGGGGGCAACAATGGGATTCTTTTGTTTTTTGCTTGTTTTTCTCCGTTGGGGAGCACAATATTTTTGAGAGAAGGAGAGTAGAGACCGAGGAATCTGGAGAATCAGAGTGAGAAGAGGAGGACAATCGTCTTGATCACTATCCAATAGGAAAGGAAGTACATGATTCTTGCATCATCAGAAGGCTGAGTGCATGAGACTCTATAGGTGAACAGTCGAAGGTGGATGTTACTAGTACTACTCTATAAGTTGTTCCCTTTTAATGAAAGTCATGTGTTTTGTGATTTGGCGCACGATCAATTTTGATTCACTTCTCCCAAGTCTGTAGCCTTATTAGCTTAATGATTTACGCATCTCTGAATCTTATTCTGTTACAAGCTCTATGTCAGCGATCCAGATGCCATATCCCAAACAAGGGGCATTCATCTGAGAAATCATGCTTCGGCTTGAAATCTGCTGTGTACATTTTGTTTTGATGTTGTCTACACGGTTCACACTCCCTCTTGAGGCCTAGCCGTGCGCTTAGAGTTGTGTGTTGGGAATCAATGAAATGTGTTAGGTATGATGCTCTTCAGTGCAACACAATCGTATTGTCATGCAGCTTGATTATTAACACATTAAGCTTAGTTAGTATTGGGAGCAACCTTAGCGCAGGTCATGGACCATATTCATAGTAATCATAATCTACATGCAGGGTAGATTTTGTCTCTTTGTGTATGTTGACTACTTGCTTGAGCTAATGTGCATGATATAATATCTCGGTTTAGGCACACATGGCTTCATGTGCACAACAAAAAATGTCCTTTTGCGAGGTGATAAGAAGCTCACCATGATAGTTCATAGTTGTTTGAAGTACTTAATCACGTATTGAGTCTTGCAGATAATTGTGCTAGTACTTGATAGGAATCAAAATATGCTATTTCTACCTCTATTGGCGCATCTCAATGAAGAATAACGTTATGTTGTGGATTGTCATTAAGCTAATATTTTCATAGACCTGGTGCTCCGTTCACAGGCTTTGCATATAAAAGTTCAAATGTTGTCCTAGGGGAATGAACGCAAATCACTATCTGACGAGAAGGTGAAGGGTTTTGAAGATTGGATGCGCATCACTTCTATGTTTTCTGTGTTGGCATATTGTACTTCGGTGGGACTATGGGGATGTATTAACAACAAAATGTATAATGAATTCGCTTTCTCATTTAGCATTTGATCCGATGGCAAGGGGGATATAACTGTGGCATATGCTAGGTTTCTACTCCCAAGTCTATGAGCGTTGGCTTTTATATAAGCCCTGCAATTAAGTTTTGGTCATTATCGGTCATATTATGTGCAGAATGGGAAATATTGAAGGGGGGAAGATTGCAAAAATAACGGTTATGTTTGGGCATAATTTGTTGGATAAGCTGAAAATGTGTAACTTTACATCATAAAGCATGAGTTTATTGAGGACACTATAGTTCTGTGGAAAAGAGAAAAAGGGTGTGCACGTCAGCATGCATGTGGGGTTGGGATATGTGTGTGTAAGGAAGAAAGGTAGTGAAAGAGAAAAAAAAAGGGGCATAGGAGAGTGGAGGGGAGTGATCCTTTGAGTACGAGTGTCGAGGGTGCGTGGGTGTCTTTGTGTGTATGAGTGGAAACATAAGAGAGCATGCAAGAGCTTGAGAGAGTGCATGAGAATCGGAGTGTGTGAAGGAGAGTAAGGAAGAAACAAAGAGAACAAGGGAGTAAAGAGAGCAATCTCGAAAAGCAAATCATCAGTCTGGGTTCCCCCTCCTTTCTCTTGTCGTAGCTACATTTGGCTATCATTTGGTTACTTGAGAGTAGGACGAGTGGTCCAATTTCGCGTGATTTTCATAAATCATAAGCATAAAAACTAGTGATTCCCTTGGGTTTAAGGACTCAATAGTTTGGTGTGTTTGCCGAGAAGCATATGAGCTAGTGCATAGACAAAGGAAGTATCAATTGAGAGATAATTGTGGCCTCGAAATAATCCAAGTGGACCAATTTCAAAGGGTTTGAGCAAAATAAAGGCTTGTATCATCATATTTCGCGTGGGCGTTAGGCCTCTTCATTTGGCAATCCTACTGGGGATCCCAAACGAGGATATATTCAAGAGCAATTGTGGACTTAGAGCAAAAGAAAGTGGCATGTACAAGTTAATTGAACAAAACATAGGTGTGTGTAAGACATTTTCCCTTGGGTTTAAGACTCTTCACTAGCTTAGAGAGCTTGATCTACAACATGCTCTACAACATGCATGATCCACCTATTGTGCCTAGGCTGATCTTCTTGCAGCAAAATAGAGAGTACATACTTAGATGTTAAGGCATTTGGATTAACTTTCATGATCAGTCAAAGAGTAGAGGCAAAACTCTGATATGAATCTAGATGACCGTTAAGAAGAGCTTGCACAAGTGAACTATCTAGCAAGACTCCATCTGTAGAAAAGAATTGCTCCTTCAAGTGTTTGATCTGTGTCAAAAAACTATCCATAGAATCTCTTGCATTCATATGCTCACTCTCCAACTATTTTTGGAGGTAAGCAATATGAACCTCATTTCTTGCTTGGTATAAAGTTGTAAGTGTATCCGAAGCATCCTTTTCACAAGAGGAAATGTGAGGGATATGGCATGTTTCACAAAAAAATCTATCAATGCATGTGCGGAAGCATCTCTACCATCCCTAATAAAGCCACTTTGCAGTAGGTGAGCAAGAACCATAGCATGAAAATGAATTTGAAGATCACCATCTTCAATGCCATCTACATCACCTTCAATAACTATATTTGTAGGTGTAATAGGATGTTGTCCAACACCTTGCACAATATTCCACAACTCTTTTGCTACCAATACATGGTGCATCATATCTCCCCACAATGGGTAATTAGTAACATCCAACTTATCCTCAACAACCAACATATAGAATACATCATTTTTTTTTTTAATATAAAGGAAGTTCGGCATTAGCCTACTCTCCCGGACTTGAATTAAATAAAGAAAAGTACAAGAGAAGGGGACTAGTGCCCACGGGACCGCCCAGATCCCACAAAGCAGGGGAAGCTTTTACAGAGCTTAGATGACATTACAAAGAAGGTTAATTACCCTCTCATCACCCTCATGTGGGGCTCACTTGGGTTTAAGCTTGTTATCGATCAAAAGGAGTACTTGATGATGCCTAAAGGGGGGGGATTTTTTACAGTTGACAATCCTTTTGCCAAGGAGGAACAGCGATTTCTCAATTGACCACTCCTTGGGGGAGTCACCGAAGTTGAAAGCACATCCTTCCCGCCAGATTTTCCATAGGACCTCCCCTCTGATGGCGTTCCAGAGAGACGCGGAGCAGCCAATCACTTCTCCCAGCAGGGCTTGCTGCCAACTGAGACGTTTTTGAAGTCTAATTCTCTTTCCAACCACCTGCCAGAGTCTATTGGAGTTGGGGCAGGTAAAGAAGATGTGTGAAACATCTTCGATAGACCGGTAGCAGCGTTTGCACCAAGGAGGGGTCCCACAAATTTTGCTAGCCTTAAGGTTGGTCCAGATTCCATGATGAAGAATTTTCCATAAGAGGACAGACTTTTTGATTTCTATGAGGGGGTGCCAGATAGCCATGAACTTCATGTCCCACCGAAGCCGCGTCCATGACAGACACCACTTTTTGTTGAGGTTAACCTGATAGTCGATCGTTTCTTTGATGTTCGGGATTTTTGATAGGCTGTTCCCATTGTGCCATTTGAGACCAAGCGAGCTCGACATGTCGTGTCCCATGAGAAGGCGAACTTTGTGTCGGTCCCAGGCGAGACATCTGCTTTGCAAAGTGTTCCATTCTTCATGCAAAATGTTGATGCTAGGGTCAATATCCTCAAAGTTGATCCAGCGGTTGGTGTCTTGTTTCCAGAGATGTTTCCATTTTTTGAAGCCTTTGTTCCATAGCTTCTTGGCATTTTGAATGTTCCAAGATTCCACACTCCGGATGCCATGGATCGGAAACCAGATAGAGTCATTTTGTCTGATACCGGCAGCCCACTTCCAGTCTTCACTGATTCTTGTGAAGCTTTTGACTTTATTCCAACTCTTCCAAAGGGAGCACACCAGATTAGAGCCTTTCGGGAAGACGGGGATCGGGGAAAACAGCAAGGTCAAGATGTCAAGATTCTTCCAATTTGGGAAACCCATGAGCGCCAACTCATTCTTGTTTCTGAAGATCAACTTGGCCCACGAGGCCTCCCCGTTGCACCAAGCCTTAATCATCCATTTGGCTGACAGTTTTGTTAGCCATGCACCCAATGTCCAAGATACCAAGTCCCCCACTATCTCTATGGCTGGTGCAGATGGACCATTTGATTTTAGGCACCCCCCTCCTATTGTGGTCGCCCGTCCAAAGGAAGTTTCTACAAATACTATCCAGTTTGGACAGATCTTGCTCTTTCGGTCTCCAACAAGAAAGGAAATAAATGGTAGATGATAAGAGGAACGTGTTGATAACCATAGCACGACCAGCAAGATTGATTTGCATACCTCTCCAATAGTTAAGCTTGTTTTCGAGTTTGGCAAGCACCCAGTTCCACCGCTGTTCCATAGAGACGCCAAACCCCAAGGGAATCCCAAGAAGCCAAAAAAATTGGCCCTGCGGAATGATTTGACAGCCATGATCAATGAGAAGGTCGGGCTGTGACCCACCAATAGCTCTAAAGGCGGTCTTAGAGTGGTTGATTATGGATCCAGAGGCTTCACAAAAAGTAGCAAGACACTTCTAGAACGTCTCCAGGCTGGTACTATCATTGTGAACAAAAGTGTTCATATCATCGGCAAAAAGTCTCATGGTGATCTGACTGTGGTCATGCGGCAAACGAAGGCCTTTAATGTTACCAGCTTCCACCTGATGCTCCACCAGCCTGCTAAGCCCTTCCGTGGCAATGGCAAAGAGAAGGGGAGCCAATGGGCACCCTTGTCTGATAGATCTTCTAAGTTTGATCACCTTTGAAAGTTTTCCATTAATGTTAATTTGGGTCGATGCGTTTCCGAGAAGGGTTGCGATCATCTTGGTGAATTTCTGACTACATCCAAGATCTTGTAGCCATGGCTAGTGACTTAATACCTAGATGTAGAAATATGGTTGTATCTAGAAAGTTGAATAGAAACACCTTGTCAAGCTTTGCTTAACTTGTAGTAGACTTCAAGCCTCTTGTACTAGTGAACAGAAACAAGTATATATGTTTGGCACAAAAAGACAAAGTTTCTTGCACAATTGTTATGATAGTGCATTCAAAAGGCCAAAACAAGCTCAACATACACACACACACACAAACATGTACACACAAAATCATACAGACACACATATAGATACTTGCACATATACACACACATACACTCACACACATACATACACGCATATGCATACATACATAGACACATGCATACACACATATGCACATACATACATACATACATACATACATACATACATACATACATATGCATATACACATATGCACATACCTACATATGCATATACACACATGCAAATGCATACATATGCATACACACATGTGCATACATACTTACATGCATTCATACACACACATGCATTACATACATATGCATATACACACATGCACATACATACATATGAATACACACACATGTGCATACATACTTACATGCATTCATACACACACATGCATATGTATACATACATACACACATGCATATGTATATATACATAAATACAAGCACATACACACAATAAATTGACTTGAGCCTAAAAAAAAAGCGAATTTAAGGATTCAAATGATTCAAGTTAACAGTTGATTACGATCCCTTTTTAATGGGAAATTTCTACCTTCATACTCAGCTCAAAATCAATCAACCTTCAAAATAACATATAAAAATATAAACAATTAAAAATTCATTATTATGTGCTTGTAAAAATATTAAATTATATCATAAAAAGTAAAATCTTTTGTTACCTGCTTACATCTCTTTTGTCGTAAGTATCAAAAGTTCGAGTGCATAAGTCGATTTCTATCAAAACTTGGACATAACAAGTCCCTCATAATGCGATTATCTCAATAAGTCTATTTCTTTCCTCCCAACAAGTCCCTCTTGATGTGATTGTCTTGATGCTAATATCTCAGCTAACAAAAGGTTCATGTTGTATGAATACAATCTTCCTAAAGAAGATCTATGGATATGTGAAGCTATATTCTATTAATACAACACGAACCTTCTGTTAGCTGATATACATTGTCCAAGATGCCATTGATCTTCACTTATTGATACCTTGGAAAGCCTTGAATTATTAAAAAGAACATAAAACCTTTTTCAGCAATTACAATAGTTTTCAATTCACAATCATACACACACATGCACATACAGAATCATATTTGATTTTCACTTGCAATCATATAACATACACGCACATACACATACACACTTGCATACATGTACTTTCATGTGCACATAGATACACAGATGCATACACGTACTTTCATGCACACATACACATATACATATACATATAGATACTTGCACATATACATAAACACACGGCCACACATATACACTCACATGTATACATATGCATACATACTCACATGCATACATACACACATGCATATGCACATGCATACATACACACATGCATTTGCACATTCATTATTATATGCTTGAAAAAATACTAAACTATATCATAAAAAGTAAAATCTTACCTGTTTGCACCTTTTTTATCATAAGTATCCAAGGATCAAGTGCATAAGGCGGCTTCTATCAAAACTTTGTCATCCCTCTCAATGCTATTGTCTCAACAAGTCGATTTCTTTCCTCCCAACAGTCCCTCTTGATGCTATTGTCTTGATGCCAAGGCCCAACATCTCAGCTAAGAGAAGGCTCTTGTTGAATCAATACAATACAAGTTTCTAAAGAAGATCTATAGATATGTGAACTTATAATGAATTGATACAATAAGAACCTTCTCTTAGCTAATTGCAGCCCTCGATGCCTTTGATCTTCACTTATTAATACCTTTGAACCATTGAATTATTAACAAAACATAAAATTTTTTCCAACAATTGCAATAGTTTTTAATTCACAATCATACACACACATATACATGCACATAAACAATCATATTATGTTTTCACTCACATTCATATAACATACACACACATATACATACACATACACATACACATAGTATTGTGAAGTAAGAATCAATATTGATTCAAACAATCACAATACATGTTTACTCACAATCATACACACACATACATATATTATTGTGAAGTAAGAATCAATGTTGAGCCAAACAATCACAATAGTTTTTAATTCGCAAACAAATATATTTTTTTTAATGATTTAAGTACAAATTATAGCAAGAGTTTCCACTTTGTTCTATCTATGACACTGTAAGTTTTTAAAAAACAAGTAAGTCTTATGAAAAATGAGTCTACTTGTGTTCTTTTATAAAACAATATTTGACAGAATTTGTTTCGATCGGAATCTAATTCGATCGAAGACTTTCCGACCAATATAATTTTCGATCGAAAACATTTTCGATCAAAAGCGCATTTGATAAAAAATAGTTTAATTACCATGCAATAAGTATTCGCTCATCTTCGAATAAGCTGATGTGGTACCGAATAATTTGGTCAAATAATGGGGGGTTGCCGTAAAATTCCGTAATTATTCACGAATAAACGAATTGTCAAATAACGCATTAAAATTGCATTTTGGAATGATGATTTACACGAGTATGCGTATGTATTTCAGCTCCATGGAGTTTTGTAGAAAGGGCATGAAAAGAAAGTATGTGGGTTGAAAAAGGCATTGTATAGATTCAAGCAAGAACCACATTCTTGATATGAAAAGATACATGCCTACTTTCTAGCACATGAATATTACAACAATCCAATAGAGAGCACCGGACATGTTTAGCATGCATATTATGTACTTCTCATCCTTTTTATATATGTTGATGAGATGCTACTTAGTATTCCTAAGGAGAGGATTATGACTAAATTTAAGGCTGATTTGCATGTCTCTTTTGAGCTCTTAGATTCGGGGCTCTTGGATCATTATTTGGGCATTCAATTTATGCAAGTTGATGGGGGAATAATATTGTGTAAGAAAATGCATTGACATCTTATTAGATGCTTTTGGACTTGAGATTCGAAACCTATTGAGTCTTCATGATGTTGGAGATGCATTTGATGTTGTTCTCTATCAGTAGGTGATTGGACACTTAATTTAATTATGCATAACCTGATATGATATTGGGTTTGCAATATCTCAAATGATCAGATTTATGCATAGCTTGGGTGTCAAGCATTGGTAGGTGCTTAAGTGCATCTTTTGATACTTCATTGGTACCTAGTTTGTTGGATTGTTTATCCCAAGGAATGATCCCTTCCACCAAATTTTCATCCACTTTTTGACTTACATTAGGCTAGTTGTTATGACATGTGTGTCCACAAATAGTTTTGCCTTCATTCTTGGTAGCTTATGCATATCTTGGTTTAGGAAGAAGAAAATTATTGTGGACACTTCTACTTATGAGGTCGAATATAGGGCACCTTTCATAGCTACTATTAAGTGTGTGTGGGTAAGATAGCTTTTAGTTGATTTGGGTGTTGGTCATTCTTTTGTCATCACCATCTTTATGGACCATTAGAGCACAGTGATAGTTGCAAGTAACAATTTGTTCCATGGTCACAAAAAGCACATTGAGGTGCATGCGCTATCATTATGTCAACGAGAGACTCTCTTGTGGAGAGATTAGTTTGGATTATGTGCCCACAAAAGAAAATGTAGTAGACCTTTTCACAAAGGCTTTTTGTAGGAAGGATTGTAAAGGTATTCCCAAAGATTTTGACTTAGTTCCTTTGGCGGATTAATTCCATTCCATATATCTTCGCATTTCCTTATACATGAGTGCCATAACCTTGTTCACCGCATCACTCTTAAGGGGGATTTGTTGTCTGGTATTGACGTGTGTGAGCATACTTAAGACTATCGAGGCACCTTTTTCCCTCTTTGTGAGGTTATTTTCTGTCTGTGGCTTATATATATGCATATAACCCTAAGGGTTTAGTTAGCTTCTACATTCCTTTAGTATATAGCCAGTGTTGTGCTCGAAGCTTTTTTTTATATATCTCGTGATGTTTGTGTGCTTCCATACTCTTCGAACTCCAAGAGAAACTTACAACCTCTGATCCATCTACATATACAACCGTTATTGGTGTCTATCAAACTTTCTTACTATCCACAAGTTTTGCTTTGATTTTGTACTGAAACAATAGTGCCTAGTATGAAGATTTCAGGCTTTAATAATCAACTACCTCATTGCCCTATTTTCACCACCTCAATAGTCCAAAATTAGTGCCACCCGAACAAAAAATACATTCTCTCACTCAAAATATTTGATAGATAGAACAATTCGGAAATATGAGTATTTGCTGGAATGAGCTTCAATAGGTAGGATTTTTCTATCATTTGTTTGACTTCTGAAATGGTTGTGAGGCTGAAGGACCTAATATACATGTGAAGCTGAAGAACCTAATATAGATGAGAGGCTGAAGAACCTAATATACTGGTTGACCCTAGCTTCTTATATTAAGTCACCCACAAAAGTAACAACCTTTTCCCTCCATTTTTCTAAAAGTACGTGCTTCCTATCTCAATACATTAACTGTCCTCTCTTCTAAGTATACTCTTTTCGCTTTACCTAGGTGCCTTATGGTACCTTAAGCAGCTTAAGTATAATTCCTCCAGCATTTTAAAGCAACAGGCCCAAAAGGAAGTGGAATCCCTAAAAAAAGGACAACAAGCTCGATACAAGGGTCCATGGATACTATCTCCTTCACTTGTACAATTGTTTTTTCAATCTAATTCAAGTAAAGAGATTAACAATCCAACATCCTCCAAAATATAAAAGGAAAAAGATGATATAGCTAGCATGAATACTCTAAACTCTCTACCATTTCATTAATTATTTCCATACCCATTGCAATATTTATCGTTTTCAATACTCTTCCATACCCATTACAATATTTATCGTTTTCAATACTCTTCCATACCCACTGCAATCTCTATGTGTTTGTGTGTGTGTAACCATATGTATGCATGCAAGCGAAGGGACAAGAGACAAAAAAGATTACTCGCATCCCAACGGCAAAGAAAAACATGGGTAATCTGAAAACTGGCTAGTGCATGTCCCGAAGGTCATGAACAACTGAAAAAAAAAGGGGAAAGCGAAAGAGGGCATCAAAGACAAATTACATGACTTCGCATATCATCTCTAACCTTAATCGAGAGTACAGAGAGAGACAGGAGAGTAGCACTCCATTTTTGACGCTTGATACATTTTTGGACACGGACAAAGAGACATCTGACGCATCTACCACACAAACAAATTACATATTCTGAACAGAAATTGCCATCTGCCAAAAGTGTCTCTTGGAATTCGGCAAATTATAGGTAAAAAAATCATGGTACTTTATATGAAATATAAATCCATATTCTTCACATATATATATATATATATATATATATATATATATATATATATATATATATATATATATATATATGTGTGTGTGTGTGTGTAACCTTCTTTCTGGAAACACGTTGACTCTGTATTTGTCAGTAACCGATCGGAAATGAGGTGCATCGCCTCCGCGTATTCAGGGGACTATAAAGTAAATGAAGCATTCACATATCTACACATGACCTTCCGTGACGTCCCATTTATTACTCCTCTACCCTCATCAAGTATACTAAGCATTCATAGATCCATACATGTACGTGCACACATAAATACACAACGAGAGTAAGTGAATCTACCAAAATCATGAGGAATATGAATAAAACACTAATAAATAAAAATAAAGTTTTTTATTTCAAGCCTGCATAGCTTAGTGGTTGATGCTTTGAATCTATGGGAGAAAGTCTTGAGTTCAAATTCTAGCTAGACATATTCATGAGTTTCCCAAGACAGGTGTTCATGAGTTTCTCAAGATAGGTGTACATGTGTGTGTCTCTTTTTCTTTTTTGAGAGAAATAGAGATTGAATAAAAAAAAAAGGGAATGTTACAACCTGTATAAAGGGTAGGACCCTATGAAAAGATAGAAAACAACAAGGAACGCCTTGAAAAGATACAAGAAAACAAGGAACACCTTACAAAATCTAGGATACATACCACTAAAGTAGGGGAGGATATCTAGAGAGCCAAGGCCCTTATTGCCCTTAAAAGGAAAAAGATGATTCCTAAAGGCATGGCCTCTATCTTGGACCTGCCCCTATGTGCCGATGAGCTTCGAGAAACCATTATCCTATGGTCTTGATGGATACGAAATGAATTTTTTTACTTTAAAGAATTTCTTGATTCCTTACAGTCTATTTCTTTTTCAAGATTGATTGTGTGTGTCTTTCAGTTCATTGTAGTCTCTCTAAAAAAACGTTCATGCTTGTTAGCTCACCAGGTTGGGCCCTTCATTTCTCAAGATTTGGAATGGGAGGGGTTCAATGATTCGAAATGGGAGAGGTTCAACTTGTATGCATGGAACAATTTTCAAATTGTTGTTTGGACCCCCTTCCTCTTCTCCAAGGCATACAAAGCTACCACATCAACTTTTCAATGGAATTTTTTAAATTGTGTTCTAGGGCATGTGTGAATAGAGAGCCTAAGGATTCTCAAGATGGGGAATGGGAGGGGTTCAACTTGTATGCATGGAACAATTTTCAAATTGTTGTTCGGACCCCCTCCCTTTGCCCCAAGGCATGCAAAGCTACCACATCAACTTTTCGATGGAATTTTTTGAATTGTGTTCTGGCCAAGCTTTCTAGGTTCTTTTAGTTGTGGTGTTTTGTGTTGAACTATGTCATATACTCCCTACATGTTGTGAAGAATTTCACCCAAATCCAAATACAACTCTTTCTAACCATCAAATACGTCCACAAAATCTATGCGGAATAGTATTATAGTGTTCTCTTACATCTCACAACCTTTTCTTGTAAACTTGATGTACTCCAAGGTGTCTCACAACCATTTCTTGTAAGAATTTGAACTATAATGGTCTCTAGTCATACATTACAAAAGTTCATTAATTTATAATTAGATGTAAAAGCGAATTTCAAGGATCCTGCAACAATATGAAGCTTTGAAGAATTTGTTATTGTGGTGTATAATATATAGGCATGGATGATGATGAATATGAAGATTTTTACTATTGGATGCTTTGGATCAACCTACATCTTTCAAATGACATATACTTCGTAGTATGATAGTGCATGGTTATAAACTAGGGCTAGCCAAAACTTTGAACTATTTATGAAAATGCATAACCTAGAACAAGGTTCATGTATTCCACTCAACATATGATATTTCAATGAGGAATATAGATGGGTTAGTAGCTCATGATAATTTCTTTTATGTTAAATGTGTGCATAACTTAAACATATTATATGTGAGATGAAGCTTAGTTTTCAGAGCTACAATAAACCACAATCAGGGGGAACATTATGTATGGACATTACTAAAAATGCTACATGAGGCCAACTAGGCTCGAAGGAAACTCATAAGGCACTAATTGGTGATAAAAATGACCAGTATTTTGTGGCATCTCTAGAAAATGACAATGCTTGTAGCCCTCCATTTTCTTGCTC
This sequence comes from Ceratopteris richardii, assembly GCA_020310875.1. Lineage (NCBI taxonomy): Eukaryota > Viridiplantae > Streptophyta > Polypodiopsida > Polypodiales > Pteridaceae > Ceratopteris > Ceratopteris richardii. The sequence continues at coordinate 37,470,762 of CM035406.1, forward strand.
CATCTCTATTGGCTTTTACCTTGATTTGGGGTGAGTAGAGTAACTAATGTATCTATTTTCACTAGAACGGTTTGCAATTTGATATTTTCTATTATCTTATGATCTTGACTAATTAAGCCATCTCTCTTTGCAAATATAGTATGATTTGTTTCAAGGAAATTTCTATAAACAAAAAAAATATGGCATCAAAGAAGAATATACACTTATTTAATTCAAATGCTTAGCCTGTTTGTATCTACTCTCATAATTTGTATTCATAGTTTCGTGGTGTAAAACAATAGATATATTGCAGAGATATATAGATTTTACAAGTGCACAAACAAAGGTACATGAAATAGCACAAAATATGGAAGCTAGAATGATCCTTTTCTTCTAAAAGTATTACAACTTCATGTTTGTGAAGAATTATCCATGCACACTTTGTGAGGCCAAGGACCATGGGATAAAGCAATGCCTATTCCACTCAATGAATACATCTAAGGGAGGATGTTTTTTCCTTTGTTTTAGGAATTTCTTGAACATGCTCATTTAATTTCACTAGGGAATCAGAACTGTTCCTGAGAAAGAGGGCGATGCAAATGTAGTGCATTCACACATGTTTAAAGGGTCTCTTATGTTTTGAAAATAGCATATGAATGCTAATCCTAAGGCTTTGGGAGAATACATGCATGCATCCCAGAGTGTTGCAATATTTCCTAAAAGCATGTAACACACATATAAAAGATATGACAAAAGTAGATACATGCATGAAGCATTTTTCCATTGTGTTGGAGTTTCATCATACCATCACACAATGTTCTTTTCTTCATGGATGTAAGGGCACATGTATGGAGCAAGGACATTATATTTACCCTTTTGCATGGGATTTCTGTAAGTTAGTAAGATTGAGCAAATGTTGCTTTGATGGGAATAGTTTGTATCAAATGAATTTCGTCTTTATGGTGGATAAATTAAACCAATATTTTCATGCGATGGTACAAACACATGCTAAAGATGTTACTACTTTCATTGAAAATCATATGGGTAATTTACTTGATAAAGCATGTGCTATGCTTAGGGGTTGATTTTTTTCTACGTTGCAAAAATAGAGATTGTTGTGATTATGCTTTCACCATGATGCATATAAATTTGATTGATGAGAATGTAGACTATAATTCTAACGAATATGATGAAAGCATATGATTGATGATAAGGATACTCATGACATGTCAGCATATGAGGATATGCCTACTTTTGACATACGTTTGCATGGTTGATGTTGATCCTACCTTTGATTACATTGATAATGATATTATGATTTATCATGACATTGCTCATGGTGATCCTCTCTCAATTTTGTGATGTTAGAAATGGTCATGATGAGTATTGTGTTTTAGATCCATCTTCTTCACCCTTTTTTGATGATTTTCATGATGGTGTTCATGTTAAACCTATATCTGATGAGTATGTTGTGAATGATCACCCTATCTTTGATGTGTACTTGGATGATTAAAATGATGAGATGTATGATTCTCATAATTTACTTTCCACATGTATTAGCATGAATTTTATATTTCCTCCACAAATGAAGTGAATGAAGTCACATATGTTAGTGATGATGCTACTATCTTGATTGAGAGTTATGCCAAGGCATTTTGCCTCTTTTGATGAGATATATTATGGTTGGGTTTGTGCATTGTGAAAGTGTGTCTACTCAATGGTCATGAAGATATGCAAGTGGAAATGAAAATTATAGCTTGGACACAAAAATTGTAGGCTATGGATACTTGGGAGCATTATGAAGAAAAGCTTGGAATGGTTGCTGATGCTAGGAATACATGGATGACATTCTATGTGCCCATTGACTCACTCCTATGGATTCAATTACGTATCTTGTATACAAAGGAACGGATCTTCAAGTATATGAAAATGTATTTGTATATGATATATCTCATCCATGAGGTAAAGATGTATATATGAAATAAACTACAAACCAACCACTATGCATTTACATATAGATCATTTAGGATGGGTGGCTTATTATGTAGGTGAGGAGTAGCTTGTTTCTTTACTTCTAAGTTGCATGCTATGCCTGAATGAATATGGACTTTTTCTTTGCTTTCCATATCATGGTTTGACCATATAGTTTGGTTGCTAAAGCAATGTTTTATAAGGTAGGAGCATGAAGTAAACCTCGGCCATCAGTATGCAATGCTGTTGGAGTTAGACGTCTGCGGAAGCACGTGAACAGCACAAGGAAGAGGAAGAAGCTTGGAGCACAACACACAAGACTGAATGTATTACTAGAGAATGTACAAAGATAAGTAGCCCATTAGGGCAATAGGCGTATATACAAGCCGGGGGAAAAAAACCTCCTAAAGAGGGAAAAAAGTGCCCCGGCGGTCCTAGACTGTTCACACACATCACTACCTAAATATATCAACAAATCCCCCATGGGAGTGATGCGGTGAACAAGGAGCTGGCACTCATGTATAAAGAAGTGACGAGCTATGTGGAAATCACTCCACAAAAGGAAGTAAGCCCAAAGCTTTGCGGAAAGCTTCAAACTTCTCCCTAGGCAGAGCCTTCGTGAAAAGGTCTGCAATGTTCTCCTGCATGGGCACATATGCCAAGCTGATCTCCCCAGCAGAGAACCTCTCCCTGACATAGTGATAATGCACCTCAATGTGCTTAGTGCGAGCATGGAACACATGGTTCCTCGCAACTGCCAATGCGCTCTGACTGTCAGTGAAGATGGTGGTGGCAGAAGACTGGCCAACACCCAAATCAGCCATAAGGCGTCTGAGCCCCACACACTCAACAGTCGCTGTGAAAGCTGCCCTATACTCAACCTCACAACTGGAAGTGGCCACAGTAGGCTGCTTCTTGCTCAACCAAGATATACATGAGCTACCAAGCATGAAGCAAAAACCACTGGTGGACACACGAGTGTCATAGCAACCAGCCCAATCTGAGTCAGAAAAAGCATGCAAATCTGGCGGTAGTGATCCCCCCTTGGGATAAAACAACCCAAGTAGCCGAGTACCACTCAAGTAGCGAAAGATGCGCTTAACCGCTTTCCAATGCGTGACTCCTGGGCAATGCATAAACCTGCTCATCTGTGAGACAGCAAACTGAATATCTGGCCGAGTAATGCATAAGTAAATCAAGCATCCAACAGCCTGCTGATAGAGAACAACATCAAATGCATCTCCAGCATCATGAAGACTCAATCGTAAACCTGTCTCCATAGGAGTGGCAATAGGCTTACAGTCTTCAAGGCCAAAACGCTGCAATAATGTGTCAATATATTTCGTTTGACACAAAGCCATTCCACCATCAACTTGCATAAACTGAATGCCCAAATAGTGATGCAAATGCCCCAAATCAGACATCTCAAATGTTGCATGCAAATCAGCCTTGAAATCAGCAATATGCTTCTCAAGAGGACCAGTGAGCAGCATGTCGTCTACATAGACAACAATGATCAAAAGCACATCATTAGCACGCTTAACATATAAGGTGCTTTCAGTTGGACTGTTCTCAAAACCATTTGCAATCAGATAGGCATGTATTTTCTCATACCAAGCACGTGGTGCTTGCTTTAAACCATATAACGCCTTCTTTAACCTGCACACCTGGTTTTCATGCCCTTTCTACACAAAGCCACGGGGCTGAAAAACATACACTTCTTCATGCAAGTCACCATTCAGAAATGCTGTTTTAATGTCCAACTGATGTACATTCCAACCATGATGGGCTGCAAGTGCACAAATGCTCCGAACAGTAGTCATACGGCATGTAGGTGCAAAGGTCTCATCAAAATCAATGCCTCTTTCCTACGCATAACCCTTTGCAACAAGCCTAGCCTTATACCTGTCAACTGTACCATCAGGTTTACGCTTCAGCTTGTATACCCACTTAGTGCCAATGGCCTTCTTGCCAGGAGGCAAGTCACATAAAGACCATGTACCATTCTTCATTATAGCATCATATTCAGATTGCATAGCAGCCATCCAATTTTCTGAATTTTGTGCTTCATCAAAAGAAACAGGCTCATTCTCATCACAGAGACTAGATGCAGCCATAGCATAGCAATCTGATGCAAAGGAGGTACTATGAGAGCCTGAACGAGTATGATATGACAAAGGTGCATCTAATTTGCTGTCACGCAAAGTCTGCACCAGCCATTTTGGCATAGTTTTTGCCTGGTCAATATCAGCTCTCTCATCAACAAGTGCATCATGTAAATCTGCATCAGAAATGGCATGATCTGCATCATCATATGAAACCTGCAAAGGCTGAGAAGTTGCCTCATTAGGACCAGCGCTAGCCTGTCCACCTGTAAAAAGAGGCATCAAAGTATCATACATGTCTTTGGAGCAAACAGATGTCTCCTTAGTACATGAAAGCAATGGCTGAATAGCATCTTCCACAAAGACAACATCACGGCTAACCAGAATGCGTTTAGTCTGTGGATGATACAGACGATAGCCTTTACTTTCAGAACTGTACCCAACAAAAATACATTTTACTGCCTTATCATCCAATTTTCTGCGATGTTGTTCAGGCACTAATGCATATGCCAAACAACCAAAAACACGCAGATGAGCAACATATGGCTTGCGGTCATGCCAAGCCTCATATGGAGTGATAGACTGCAACGCTTTCGTGGGACACCTGTTCAGTACATATGCTGCACACATGACAGCCTCAAGCCAAAAACTATGTGGTAAAGCCTGACTTTTGACCATGCACCTCGCCATCTCCATGAGTGACCTGTTCTATCGTTCAGCAACTCCATTCTGTTGAGGTGTATACGGCACTGTACACTGGTGTTTTATCCCACGTTCAGCCAGAAATGCATTAAAATCTGAAGACATATATTCCCCCCCTCGATCAGAACGGAGGGTGCCCATTTTACATGCTGACAGATTTTCAGCCAAAACCAAAAATTGTTTGAAGCACATGAACACTTCGGACTTTGCTTTGAGTGGATATACCCATGCATGCCTGGAAAAATCATCAATGAAAGTCACGAAGTAAAGGTAATTTCCAAAAGAGGGTGTCTGCATAGGACCACAGACATCACTATGTACAAGCTGCAATTTCTGCATAGCTCGAACTGAACCATCTTTTGGAAAGGAAGAACGCTGCATTTTGCCCAAAATACAGCCTTCACAAACATGTTTTCCAGGTGCCTCAAGTTTGGGCAAACAGGACACCATTTCAGATTTCTGCAGGCGTAAGAAACTAGCAAAATTCAGATGACCAAGGCGTGCATGCCAAAGCTTTGCATCTGACATAGCCTGAGAATCATGAACTGCACATGCCGAATCATTCACAGATTTTTCATAGTCTATGAGCTTATACAGCCCACGACATAAAATGCCAGAAGCAATAATCACATCGCCATTTGAGAGATCATGGACTGTACACCTATCATCAACGAATTTCACAACCAAGCCAATCTTGGCTAATGCAGAAACTGATAACAGGTTCTTTTTTATCCCAGGCAAAAATAAAGCATCTGACAAAGTGAAAGAACTACCATCAGCAGTAGTCAGAATGATCTTACCAACTCCCATAACAGGATAAGAGGAGTTATTGGCGCATGTGACAGTATTCCCTGTAGAGGCAGGCTCGAGTGAAGAGAAGAAACTGCGCTGCGAGGTAATATGTTTGGTTGCCCCACTGTCAAAGTACCAAACATCTGAGTCTACTGCAGACATGCACTGATCATGAGAAGATGGGTCAAAACTGCAAACAGTAGTAAACGCCCATTCTTCTTCCTGCACAAGATTTGCAGACTTTGTTTTTGGTGTAGAGGCCTCTACAACAACCATTCCAGCCTCTTTCTTCTTTGCCTCTTTAGCAGCCAGTTTTGGACAGTTCTTTATAATATGATCATTTCCTTTACAGTACTTGCAGAACAATTTCTACTTTTCTGATTTCTTCTCATCTTTATCCTGGTTCTTCGATTGTGCAGCATTTGCAGATTTCTGCTTACTAGTAGAAGAGCTCCATTTTCCTTTGCCCTTCTGACTAGCCAGGAAAGCTTGATCTGCAACACGCATAATGGACCTGTTCTGCCTGGACTGATCTTCCTGCAACAGAACAGAGACTAATTCCTCAAATGACAAGGCATTCGGATTGCCTTTCATCATCAATCGAAGAGTAGAGGTAAAACTCTGATATGAATCAGGAAGGCCATTCAGAACGGTCTGCACAAGTGAGCTATCTGGTATAACCTCATCAGCAGAAATCAATTGTTCCTTCAGGTCTTTGATCTTTGTAAGAAAACTGTCCATCGAATCACCTTCATTCATGTGCTCACTCTCCAACTGTTTTCGGAGGTAAGCAACACGAGCCTCATTCCTAGCCTGGTACAAAGTGGTAAGTGTATCCCAAGCATCCTTTGATGTTCTGCAAGAGCGAATGTGAGGAATAATGGCACGTTTGACAGACAAAGCTATCAATGCATGTGCCTGGGCATCTCTGCCATCCCAACGAATCTGCTCTGCAGTAGGTGCAACAGAAACAGCAGCACGAACAGGAATCTGCGGAATATCATCTTCGACACCATCTTCATCAGCTCCAACACCTGTATTTGCAGTACCTGTCGTTACAGGTGTAACAGGACGTCTTTCAACACCCTGCACAATGTTCCACAATCCTTTTGCAACCAGTACATGTCGCATCATATAAGCCCATAATGGGTAGTTGGTACCATCCAACTTATCCTCAACAGCCAACATACGGAATACATCACTGCTTTCAGCCATGGCCGGTGACTAAAATACCTTGATGCAGAAAATTGACTGTATCTCAAAAAGTTGAACAGAACTGCCCAGACGAGTTCTGCTAGACCTGTAGCAGACTTCGAGACGCTTAAACTGGCGAACAGAAACTGGTATATACCTTTGGCACAAAAGGACGAAATAGCCTGCACAAGCACTGCAATAGTGCGTTCGGAGGCCGAAACGAGCTCAGATCGCGATTTCGGCACCATACAGCGAAGCTGTTTTGATCTCGAAAACACCCTGAGTATGCTCACCAAATTTTGTGCGAATCTGAGACTGCAAATGGAGGAGTGTCGATGGCGCCCTAGAAGAATCAACGACCTGCTCTGATACCAATTGTTGGAGTTAGACGTCTGCGGAAGCACGTGAATAGCACAAGGAAGAGGAAGAAGCTTGGAGCACAACACACAAGACTGAATGTATTACTAGAGAATGTACAAAGATAAGTAGCCCATTAGGGCAATAGGCGTATATACAAGCCGGGGGAAAAAAACCTCCTAAAGAAGGAAAAAAGTGCCCCGGCGGTCCTAGAGTGTTCACACACATCACTACCTAAATATATCAACAAATGCATGGGTTGATATCTTCACTTAAATATATCAATTAAGCTCCGAATTGAAGAGCACGTGAGGGGTAAGAGCCATGACATTAATGGGTGCCAAGAGAGCAAGGAAGAGGCACCAAGAATGCATAAATAAACTCTCAGCTTAATAAAATATATGTACATTTATGGAAATTCTGTAATTTGTTTGGTACTCTTCTTCTCTCTCTACTTTCTATTATGCTTCATCTTCATGAAAATCACATAATGCATGGCTATGGCTGCCCATACTCATGTATCGAGGGGGAGCATCATCCCCTTAACACTTCCACCACCACCACCACTTATAGTATTGCTACTATTCATAATACTACTTCACTCATATTTCTACTAATCCTACTACTACTAATTCTACTCCTCCTCCTCCTCCCCCTCATCCTACCCCTCCTCCTCCTCCTCCTATCACTACTATTACTAATACTACTACTACTATTGCTATTGCTACTGCTACTCCTACTCCTACTCCTACTACCACTACAACATATCGAGGGTATATCGTAGCGCCTGTAAAGGCGTTGTTATAAGCATGGATATATTCGTTAGTATAGGCATCAGTATAAGCATCAGAAATACCAATGCTTGTACCAACGCCCATACCGACGCCCATACCGACGACTCTGTTGGGAGTACCGATCCACATACTGACGACATCTGGGAGTATCGATGCTGATACCGACAACCATATCTGCAAAACTTTTTTTGGACAGAGTGTGTTGTCTTTTGCTACAACAACATTACAATGATGTTGTTTAGCAAAAGTCAATACACTCTACCCAACGCTAAACTAAGCACATGTGATATGTACTCTAATGGCAACCAAAACATGATTTTATATGAGCAAAAATGAACCATGAATCATGTACAAAAAAAGTTATATATTCCATAAATGAAGGATGTACAAGAGTGTGGCAAAGCACTTCCTTATAGGAACCAAATAAAAAATGTGAAAAAGCACTTCCATATAGGAACCGAATACAAAATTATGGTACATCCTTGCCACATAGGAGTGAAATACAAAATTGTGGCATAGCACTACCATACATATGCACAAGGGGATCAAAACATTTACAACTACAATCCTGCAACAAAGCGTTTGCGTAAAATGAGACAAATTGACATGACATTTATAAACAACAACTAAAAATACAAAACCAAGCTATAAGTTTACATAATCATAGATTCTCCCATGAAATGATTGCACTGCATCCCTCTAAGTCCTGCAACAGTGCAGCCAATCCATGACGATATCCATAAGCTTCTTCGGTTTGCGTCAGAGGACAACCCACTGCCAACTTCTATATTAAATATGCAAAATGCTAGATGAACATACATGATGTACTTAACACAAACAAATTTAATAATTAAAATGATACTTACAAATTGGTAACGCATATTGCCGTATCCGCCGCTACCTAAATGCGATGTTCCAACTGTATCTAAATGTGTGGCCACTACATCTCGCTGCTGACGATATCGATTAGGAGTATGTTGCTGCTCATCCTAAATCGATTCCCATTCTTCAACATCTAACCATATAGGCTTCGGTAAGCTTGCTCTGAAAGCATCGCGAGCTTCAGATCATCGATGTGACATCACTTTGCGTGTCGTATGCTAAATCCATTTTGAACTCACAATAGGATGCCCAGGTGCTGGTCGTTACTCTTTCATATATCGATTGTGTGATATAACTTTTGGAATCCTTATCCTATAAGCTCCATTTTAACATGACAAAATGTCCAAACTCTATGGAGCAAAGCTGTCGAATGCGCTGATGCATGGACTTTTCGGTCGCATCCATGATTGGAGCTCCATCATGTATGTGATATATCTTGGAGTCATCATGGTCATGCGCTCCCTGTCATGAGGAAGGAGATAAGGAAGAGAGCTCTCACACACACTCTCACTCTCAAGGAGAAGCACACACACAGATTGAGGCAAGGAAGAATGATCTTCTTCTTCTTCTTCTTCTATTACATAAAAGGAATGTACAAGAATGACCTGAAAACAAGAATACAACAAGTGCAATATATAAAGATCAGTACATAAGGAAAAACATAATGTCCGCAAATGAGTGAGCTGGCAAGAAACAAATGTTCCATCACTCTCGGTAGATAAATCTAATAAAGCTCAATGAAGTATCCATGACATATACTGACATGACCACTATACATGTTAGAGAAACGAAAAACTGGTACGTGTTGATAAGCCTCTTAGCCCAAGGGAAAGTGTCACACACACACCTATGTTTTCTTCAAATAACTCGTACTAGGACACTTTCTTTTGCTTTGAGTCCTCAATTGCTCACAAATATGCCCTCTTTTGGGATCCCTAGTAGAATCGCAAAATGATGAGCTTTTGGGAGCTTCTCCCTTCCTGGATGGCTCCCCAAAAAATCTAGCTTTCAATAATGTTGCAATCCTTTCCTTGTCGTGAAGCCCAATGTATAACTCTAAACAAAGGTTCAAGACCCCACAGCATAAAAACTATAACCATGGCAGGAATTGCACACTGCCAGAATAGCTCACTTTCTTGTGCGATTTTCAAGATGCTTGTAACATACGATGAATGACTTCATCATTGCTTTCTGGTTTGTTATCAACAACAAACAATAGGAACTCATGAGCATCCTGTTGCTGTATAAAAAGGTTTGATCTAGATTGCATGCTAGAATTGAACTAGACATTGTTGACCCAAAAGCTGCCAAAACCGACTTTTATGTGACCTTCCATTGCACACATTGCACAAGACTCCTGACGTGTATAACTATTATCCATCTCTAGTCACGTTGACTATTTATTGAGATAGGAGGAATCATAACCAATTACCACCATGTGCACTCCAGCCTCAACGACAAGAGGAAAAGCTTCAGGAATAATTGATGACACGCACACATGCAAGCTTGTCTATAGCCAATTTCACAAGGTCAACCGAGCATGCTATATCAACATCGGTCGCCCCTCCCTTTTTTCTGCTGCAATGAAAACTTGAGCAACATTTTCAACATTAAAATTCTGCAGGCCTGATATAATCTTGGATGCACATCGAGAAACAAAGTCTCTAAGAGTGAACTCACTAATTGCTGCAACGGATAACACTTGGATTTGTACCTTCATAACTAAGGCAAAGGATGTGTAAGGATTCAAGCATGCAGCGATTTGAGTACTGTCCTTTCAAAGAATAGAGTACTCTCTGAACTGGACAGTTTATATGCTAATCAAAATCAATGAATTGAATGGATCCTGGAAATACTGAGTAGATAAGAACACTTTTTCATCCTTTAATCATGCCGTTGGAAATAAGTTGTTTGCAACACATCTCACCACATCTTTATACAGCTCCACATTAACTTACCCATATTTTGAAGCTTTGCTAGTAGTGAGCGAATCTCATCTTCATCACCATCCTTTGCAACGTGCACAAGCTTGCTTTCCATCTTCAAAAACCATTGAGCCTTTCATGCCATGTCCTCATCTTTACATCACCATAAAAATCTTGTGAGTCTCCAAAGTAAAATCCCCCTATCTATTCCTGTGGCAACATCCACACTGTAATGATGGCGCTCATACACATTCCCTCATCTCACATTGGGTTGAGTGTAATACGTAGGCCCATACGAACCAAGAAAACCATGTAGGGTTTGCTTCCGTCCATGCCATAACTGTGAGTCAAGATGTGACCACTGAAGATAAGATCATTGCAACCACCACCAACTTTCTTTAACGTATTCAAATGGTCGAAGTAAATTAACCAAGAATTGCATATATCCTGAGTCAGGAACACACTCCGGTGGGTACTCTAAAGGTGGACCATATATCCCATCTTCAGAAATCAAAACCTTTCTCTTTATTTTAGGAAACTGTTTCTCTGAAAACTCTTTTTGACTGGCTGTCAGTGGTTTCCGTATCATCCGAAACAATTTTTTTGCTGTTCTCCTCATATCATGCTCAAGGTTGCGCCTTTTTCCACAGGAAGTTGAGGACGTTAACGATATTCCATAATTGCTATGTCAGATTCACATAGATACATTGCACGAGATGCTCCATCCGTTTTTTCTCTCTACTGACTTAAAGACGTCATCGATTATGTTGGTGCATATCAAGCCTTCACACATTGGCTTGGACTCATGGAAGATTGGCATGAACAAAGATTTATCAAGGCTTCACTTGAACCAAGGTTCATATGAACATATGCTTATAAGTTCTTACCTCTTTACCCCTTGTAAAAGTTTTTTATGACTTGGCATCTCATGTAATCACTTACCTACCTGATTAAGTCGTGGAAAAGAGAATAGTTTAGTGGAGAGAATATCTCCCTACTTTTAGAGGAGAGATTCTAGGGAGCCTAAGTTTGAATTTGAAATTCAAATCACCATCAACTCCTATAAAAACTACATTTGAAAAGTCGCGGTTAGTTTAGTCTATCTAGCTCACTCCCCGAGGCATATTTTCATTGTAACTAAGTGTGTGTTAGTGCTACTCCATAGCCTACACCACCACACCTCAATTAGCTATGCTTGTCATGCTATTGAGCTTGTACAATCTTATCAATCAATAGATATATACACATTTATCATTTCTGGTTCTTTGTGTTATCTTCTTCAAGTCTGTCAACTTCAACTGGGCATATCTCTGGATCTACTGGACCAAATCAAGAGATCTATAGCTCATTGGAACCAGCTCAAGGTCAACTACAAGCATACAAAATCTCAGAGGATTTCATTCAGCCATTTGGGAGAAATCCGCTTCGAAGTGCACACTGGTCTGTGTCTGCAGAGTTCCTAAAAAGTCGGGGGTAATCATATTTTTGCTAAACTTATTTCTCAGTGTATGGTTTATCAATTTGAGTGATTCCACTTGTGATTGGTAGCTTACTAAGGTACTTTAATACTCCCAAAAGGAATTGTTCCAATTTTAAGTGTGCTGGTCACACTGAGCATAACACTGAGCAAGTGTCAATACCAAAATAGCAAGTATTTCTGGATTCTTGAAGTCACAAGTAGTCTGTTTTGATCTAATCATTACCCAACTCATTTCCAAAATACATATAGCATATTTTGGTGTCATTTGGAAGCTAAGCAAGTGTACTAAGCATATCTGGAATCAAAAGAGGGCAGGTGTGAAGCAGGTTTTGCAGCATCAATTCATTTCTTGAGTGCATCCAACCATCACTCTCAACAGATTATGCAATCATTTCTTATTTTTTTGAAATTAACAGTGATGCGGTTCAATGAATAATGACTGCCCATGACCAACAGAGTCGTCCGCATTCTATTTTGGGCCACCCGAATCTTTTATTGTTCAATGACGCAGACTCGACTTCTCTATTAGAACGTGGAGTCGACTCCTCTCCTTCTATCAGAAATGCAGACTCGAGATCCTCTATCTATCAGAAACGCCATGGATAATGTATACTTACATTTCGATTGGTGCAGCCGTAATGGCGTCTGGTCCACGTGATGAGGATGTTACTGTTGAATACCCTAAATTTTTGACTTCATTTCCCTCTATGTCTCCCTTGTGCACAACTCCATGTAGCTTTGACAATGCGAAGGTGAGGCAGAAAGAGTTCTTAGCATCACTCTCGCTACATTTTCCAACACTTCTGATGTGAAGAATCTTGTTCATCTAAACCTCCCTGTGCAAATCCTGTAATCAACGCATTCCCCCGAGACAACATCACGAAAAAGGAAGGTTTTGTAGTACATCTTGTGCCTTTGAAAAGTCACCACATTTGGCATACATGTCTCATGACAACCATGTCAACCAAACTGCAGCCAACTTTATCGATAGCCATTAGCACGCCACAAGATTTCAGTGCATAGACAAATGAAACAGCCTCTGGGATAACACTTGGGTACTTCTCCATAAAATGTTCGAAGCAACAGGGTCATCACCAAATGTGAACTTTGAACGCCTGAATGTGTCCAAAAACATCTTGGACATGCTTATATTTTCCATAATCGGAACTCCAAACACCAAGGGCATTCCCCTCTGAGCAAGATGTCATCATGTAGTTGCATATACCTCCCTTCAAACATTTGATCACTCTTCAAGTACCTGTAATCAAACATCTTCTTCTGCCAAATAGCAACACATTAGTGCCTAAAAACCAACCATTTCTTGAGCTAACATACTCCCCTCTTCTTAATTGCGAATTCGTCCTCGACGAGCGATATGCTACCTGCACTCAAGTTATCCAACATGTGATCATCACTCAATCAAATACAAATCTTTACCTTGTATGCCTATTCTCTTCTTCCTCGATGTAGCACCTGCAATCGCCCTCATACAATCATCGGTTAGTACCAAAATCCAATCATTCCACTTACCATCTTTGTCCATCCTCTCGCATCTTCATCGACATGTCCACCTGTCTGCAAACTTCATTAAAACATTAGAACCTTTCTTCATCAAATCACAATATGTACAACCAAAATGAAAAGACAATCATATCCTTTATCCACATCACACACATATATACTCAGCACACACATATATACTCAGCACACACATCATGATCCCGCATCACACATGCATTCTCGTCATGCACAACACACATGCAAGCAAAAAGCCCATCCACATTCCCTCTCGTCACTCTTCTAGACTGTTCGTTCAACACGTCACGAATCTCTACTCCACATATCAACACACTTTCTACACACACCATCAAAAACCATTTTCGAGTTCCGTTTTCGATACTTTTCCCGGTCACACGATCGTTTTGTTGATTCCTTTGTCTCATTTCTAACCGAGTTCTCTTGCCAATTTCCCATTTCCTTCCCACCTAGGGTTTTCTATTCCCACTTACCTTTTCATCTACTCTGTGCTCTTTTGTTCATCAATCAGATCCTATGCTTGGTCGCCGCCACCTCTCCTAAATTGATGGACACACGGCAAAGACCACTCAAGCCTAACACGAGCTCACCTCGACAGGACCACTCATCATCAACGCGATTCAGGACTTCTCAAGTTGTCATACCACCTAAGAGCCAAACTGCACACTTCCTAAGAGTTCGCAGATTAACAAAGCAACTAGCACGCTTCGATCCTTCAAGTCCAGGTCTTCCACAGATACATTGCAGCCAAAACCCTAGCCGAGCTTAAGCTTTGATTCGACATGCCTCATCAGGAGTCCACACATAACCCGAATCCCCACAACACATATACACATTCCCATCCGAGCATCATGCTCTCTCACCTCTCTTTTGTCCCCCCTCGAGCGAGGAATTCGTCTCAATTTTTTTTCTCATATTTTTCTCTTTTTCTTTTCCATCATTTTTTCACATATTTACTCACACTTGCCGGCCTACGCCGAAGCTGGATGCGACTCGTGGACTCGACCACCCGATCGAGTTTATTCCATCCATCTACCAACCCAACGAAGCGTGCGACACACAAACAGCTAGCCCTATATGAAACCGACGTCGGTTCGTGGCTTTGACCACCCGGCCAAAGTGGGTCCACCCACCTATCGGCCCACATAGGCGCGTAGCCACACTCACACATACACAAACATATATTTTTTCATTTTCTTTTCATTCCCGCATCTCGAGAATTAGGAGACAAAAGAAAGGACCTTTTCCCAACCCAACCAGTCACGACACACACATATAACTCCCCGTGGACATCCCGATGAGACATATCTCCTCTCTGCTACCACTCAAGCCAAAATCCAGCCACTAATGCCATGGTCAACCCGTCCTCGCAAAACCCGCACATACTAACCACCTTGTCGACCTGAAACCTCAAAAAATGTCACTTTAGTTCCTAAGCGTACAACAGACTTGGTCCATCCGTCCTCACATCTCTGACTCGCAATCCGCAAAGCAAACCCTAATCAGACTCAAGCCATCCTCACCGACATCCATCGCCTCGTCTATCTCTTTTTCATCTCCAACCTCTGCCTCGCAGAGATTCCACCTGACCTGGTAAATGACTTGGGAAACTACCATTACCCGTTGTGCCCCTCAATGACTCAAGCCTCGCTGCTAAGTCCCTTAATCCTTGCTTGTTGTACTCAATATCACTATGATATTGGAACAGGTCAGATTCAATGCCTCGAAACCGATTCCATATTTGCTCCATCTCTTTATCCTCTCTCACCCTTTTTGCAGATCCGAGGGGGATATCCTCCCTCTTCTCAACTCGAACGGTCAACTTCTCGACTTCCTCTCTAATCGATCTTTCCTCCCAAATCCTATTCATATTTTCTACATCCAAATCATCTACCTTCTTCGATAATTCATTCTTCATCCTTTCTAACTCTGCTCCAAACACATCCAACCTGTCCAACATGGCTTTCAGCTCTCCTTCCATTTTTCCTACTTTCCAGTCCTCTACCTCTCCTCTTGTCTTGTCGTCTTTCCGATTCATCCACCTACCGAGCTTGCTACTCAACTTTGCATTCTCTTTTTCTAGCCATCCAACTTTCTCATCACTCTCTGCTTGGGCACTTTTCATTCTTTCTAACTCTAGGTGGAACTCCTCACATTCCTTACCTACTTGATCACTATATCGACGGATTATGCTTTGTACCTTCTCAATTTCATGCTCCATTCGTTCGACTCTCCTCATCATGTCATCCCTATCTCTTGAGGGATCTTCTTCGATCATGACATGGTAGCAATCTATTGTTACCCGACCAGTTCTAATGTCTAAGACTTCTTTTCTCATTTGCTTTCCCCTTCTAACCTCGCTTTCATGCTGAAGTGTTTGGATTTGTCTTTTTAAGTTCTTGTTTTTCCCCTTTAACTCTTAATTCTCACTTTCCACCAATCGCATCTCCTTTTCCCAATTTCCTAAGACTTCTACCATTTTCACTTGATTTTCTTCTATTCTCTCCATCTTGACCTTATCGCCATCCCGCTCCACATGCAGCCAATTGACTTGACATTCCAGGCTCTTCACAAGTTCTACCAAGCCTCGGTCTGGAGATCCAGTGTCCTTGCTCTCACTCGCTCTTGCGGTCTCTGTCGACGAAGTAACTCCGCTCTTGTCAACCTCCACATATAGAGAAGATACACACCTATCAGGTCCATTTGTTGCAACCTTTCTGACATTCACTTCTTTTGAGCTACACATGTGCTCACATAACCACTTTTTCCCGCAGTCCTCACATGTGGGAACAAAATCCAACGGGGTGCATATGCGAGGGCAATATTTGGCTATATGCCCCACCTGCTCGCAACACCAGCATCTCACATAATTTGATATCGGGCCAAATTGCCACCCTCGGTTCACATGATGTCTCATGGTCGGACCAAAATATATCCATCTCCTATTTTGTCCAGAATTCATTTGCCTCATGTTGGTCTTCTCAAAACCACAGGCTTGCCTTTGTTGAGCCATTTCTTTAATGAAGATCAAAGCAAATTTGGGATCGACTTGGCTGTGCCACACGATTGGGGCACCAAGCAAACTCGTAGCACTCTCTATGAGAAGTGCTAAGCCAATTCCCGACAGACGCACCAAAATGATAAGCCTCTTAGTCCAAGGGAAAGTGTCACACACACACCTATTTTTTCTTCAAATAACTCATATTAGGCCACTTTCTTTTGCTTTGAGTCCTCAATTGCTCACGAATATGCCCTCTTTTGGGATCCCCAATAGGATCGCAAAATGATGAGCTTTTGGGAGCTTCTCCCTTCCTGGATGGCTCCCCAAAAAATCTAGCTTTCAATAATGTTGCAATCCTTTCCTTGTCGTGAAGCCCAATGTATAACTCTAAACAAAGGTTCAAGACCCCACAGCATAAAAACTATACCCATGGCAGGAATTGCACACTGCCAGAATAGCTCACTTTCTTGTGCGATTTTGAAGATGCTTGTAACATACGATAAATGACTTCATCACTGCTTTCTGGTTTGTTATCAACAACAAATAGTAGGAACTCATGAGCATCCTGTTGCTGTATAAAAAGGAATGATCTAGATTGCATGCTATAATTGAACTAGACATTGTTGACCTAGAAGCTGCCAAAACCGACTTTTATGTGACCTTCCATTGCACACATTGCACAGGACTCCTGACTTGTATAACTATTATCCATCTCCAGTCACGTTGACTATTTACTGAGATAGGAGGAATCATAACCAATTACCACCATGTGCGCTCCAGCCTCAATGACAAGAGGAAAAGCTTCAGGAATAATTGATGACACGCACACAGGCAAGCTTGTCTGTAGCCAGTTTCACAACGTCAACCGAGCATGCTATATCAACATCGGTCGCCCCTCCCTTTTTTCTGTTGCAATGAAAACTTGAGTAGCATTTTCAACATTCAAATTCTGTAGGCCCGATATAATCTTGGATGCACATCGAGAAACAAAGTCTCTAAGAGTGAACTCACTAATTGCTGCAGCGGATAACACTTGGATTTGTACCTTCATAACTAAGGCAAAGGATGTGTAAGGATTCAAGCATGCAGCGATTTGAGTACTATCCTTTCAAAGAATAGAGTACAGTCTGAACTGGACAGTTTATCTGCTAATCAAAATCAATGAATTGAATGGATCCTAGAAATACTGAGTAGATAATAACACTTTTTCATCCTTTAATCATGCCGTTGGAAATAAGTTGTTTGCAGCACATCTCACCACATCTTTATACAGCTCCACATTAACTTACCCATATTTTGAAGCTTTGCTAGCAGTGAGCGAATCTCATCTTCATCACCATCCTTTGCAACATGCGCAAGCTTGCTTTCCATCTTCAAAAACCATTGAGCCTTTCATGCCATGTCCTCATCTTTACATGACCATAAAAATCTTGTCAGTCTCCAAATTAAAATCCCCCTATCTATTCCTCTGGCAACATCCACACTGTAATGATGGCGCTCATACACATTCCCTCATCTCACATTTGGCTGAGTGTAATACGTAGGCCCATACGAACCAAGAAAACCATGAATGGTTTGCTTCCATCCATGCCATAACTGTGAGTCAAGATGTGACCACTGAAGATAAGATCATTGCAACCACCACGAGCTTTCTTTAACGTGTTCAAATGGTCGAAGTAAATTGACCAAGAATTGCATATATCCCGAGTCAAGAACACACTCCGGTGGGTACTCTAAAGGTGGACCATATATCCCATCTTTAGAAATCAAAACCTTTCTCTTTATTTTAGGAAAGTGTTTCTCTGAAAACTCTTTTTGACTGGCTGTCAGTGGTTTCTGTATCATCCGAAACAATTTTTTTGTTGTTCTCCTCATATCATGCTCAAGGTTGGGCCTTTTTCCACAGGAAGCTGAGGACGTTAACGATATTCCATAATTGCTATGTCAGATTCACATAGATACATTGCACGAGATGCTCCATCCGTTTTTTCTCTCTATTGACTTAAAGACGTCATCGATTATGCAATCATTTCTTATTTTTTTGAAATTAATAGTGATGCGGTTCAATGAATAATGACTGCCCATGACCAACAGAGTCGTCCGCATTCTATTTTGGGCCACCCGAATCTTTTATTGTGAGACTCAACTTCTCTATTAGAACGTAGAGTCGACTCCTCTCCTTCTATCAGAAATGCAGACTCGAGATCCTCTATCTATCAGAAACGCCATGGATACTGTATACTTACATTTTGATTGGTGCAACCATAATGGCGTCTAGTCCACGTGATGAGGATGTTACTGTTGAATATCCAAAATTTTCGACTTCATTTCCCTCTATGTCTCCCTTGTGCACAACTCCATGTAGCTTTGACAATGCGAAGGTGAGGCAGAAAGAGTTCTTAGCATCAGTCTCACTACATTTTCCAACAGTTCTGATGTGAGGAATCTTGTTCACCTAAACCTCCCTGTGCAAATCCTGTAATCAACGCATTCCCCCGAGACAACATCACGAAAAAGGAAGGTTTTCTGGTACATCTTGTGCCTTTGAAAAGTCACCACATTTGGCATACATGTCTCATGACAACCATGTCAACCAAACTGCAGCCAACTTTATCGATAGCCATTAGCACACCACAAGATTTCAGTGGATAGACAAATGAAACAACCTCTGGGATAACACTTGGGAACTTCTCCATAAAATATCCGAAGCAACAGGGTCGTCACCAAATGTGAACTCTGAACGCCTGAATGTGTCCAAAAACATCTTGGACATGCTTATATTTTCCATAATCGGAACTCCAAACACCAAGGGCATTCCCCTCTGAGCAAGATGTCGTCATGTAGTTGCAAATACCTCCCTTCAAACATTTGATCACTCTTCAAGTACCTGTAATCAAATATCTTCTTCTACCAAATAGCAACACATTAGTGCCTAAAAACCAACCATTTCTTGAGCTAACACGTGTCATCCTAGATCATCACATGTTGAGCTTGATATCTCAACACTCCCCCTCAAGCTCAATGCCATATCTTGTAATCCAAGCATCTCCTAAAACTTCTTCAACTTCTCAACTCCAAGTGCTTTGGTAAAAATATCAGCATCCTGCTCATCTGTTCTCACATAAACAAGATCAATATCACTTGCTAATACCTTCTCTCTGATGAATTGATAATGTACCTCGATATGCTTTGTTCTAGCATGGAAAATAGGGTTCCGTGCTAACTGTATGCTGCTAAGATTATCACAATAGATAGTGATAGGTTTTTGCACTTCCATGCCTAAATCTGCAAGTAACATCTCCAGCCATGATGCCTCACATGCTGCCATTGCAGCACCTCTATACTCAGCCTCTGTACTCGACAAAGCAACAGTGGGTTGCTTCTTATTGCTCCATATAATAGCTGCACCTCCAAGTGAGAAAAGAAAAGGATGGGAGTGAAGGTAGTCAAAAGAAAAAGAAAAGACAAGTAGTGAAACAAGGAGAGGAGGAATCATTGTTTGAAGTACCAGAGAATTTCAAGAAATATGAAGTTGAGGACCGAAAAATTTTGGTACGAATGCCTAAGAGAGAGGCCACAACAGGAGAAGCATATGATAACAAAGAAAAGACCAAAAAATTGTAGTCACCATTGAAGAGAACGAAGAGAGATGTACGTACATAGGAGATGACCTAAGCAAAGAAGAGGAAGTAGAGTTGGTAGCCTTATTAAGGGAATATAGGGATGTGTTTGCATGGCACTATAGAGACTTGAAGGGAGTAGATCCAAAAATTTGCTCTCATAATATCCCCATGACTGCTGATGCTAAACCTACCAAGCAAAAGCCCTACACATATAATGACACTTATGCTGCTAAAATAAAAGAAGAAATCGATAGGCTGATTGAAGCTGGATTTATCTATGAGGTCAAGCATACTGAATGGGTGTCCCCCATTGTAGTGGTGCCCAAGAAGGATGGAAAGTTACGTGTATATGTGTATTAACCTTAAAAACATTAATGTCGCTACGATTAGAGATAGTTATCTTCTTCCAATCACTGATCATCTATTGGAGCGTGTTGCAGGCAAGGAAGTTTATATCTTCCTTGATGGATTTTTAGGTTACAACCAAGTAGCCATTGCCCCGGAAGATTCACATAAAATGGCCTTTGCCACAGAGTGGGGAGTCTTTGCATTTCATATGATGCCATTCGGGCTCACCAATGCACCGGCAACATTCCAAAGGCTCATGTGTCATGTCTTCAAAGAGTTCTTGCGAAAGATCTTAGAAGTATATGTGGACGATTTATGTGCTCATTCCCAAGAAAGGAGATGTCACATCCCTAAGCTCAAATAGATCTTCAACAAATGTAGAGACTACCGAGTGTGTCTGAACCCAAAAAAGTGTGTGTTCATGGTACATCAAGGTAAAATCTTAGGTCATATTGTTTTTAAGAATGGAATATCAACAGATGAGGACAAAGTAAAAGCCATAGCGGAGTTGTCAAGACCAAGGAATGTTAAAGAGGTCCAAGCCTTTATGGGCCATTGTTGATATTACCATCGGTTCATCCACATGTATGCAATATAGCTAAACCTCTTTATGCCTTGTTGACAAAATTTGAGTGGAATGACGAATGCGAGAAGTCCTTCAATGATCTGAAGAGACGCTTGTGCACAACACCAATACTAACCACTCCTGATTGGAATAAGCCATTCCATGTACATGTGGATGCATCCAATTATGCAATAAGACGTGTGTTGTCACAACCCACAAGTGAAGGCAATCTAGATTTGCCTATAGCATATGTGAGCAGACAACTAAACGCTACAGAACAAAATTATACAACAACTGAGAGAGAAGGCTTAGGCATGGTATATGCCGTAAATAAGTTTAGACACTATCTATTGGCCAACAAGTTTAAGTTTTTCACTAATCATCAAGCCTTATTATAATTAGTAAGATGGTTCCTCTTACTAATGGAATATGACTTTGAAGTGGTTGTTAGGAAAGGTAAGACCCACCTCAGAGCGGATCACCTTTCTCGCATCACTTGAGGCGAGTCACCGCAAGGAGTGTCTGATGAATTGCCCGATGCTTATCTGTTCAATCTAGAAGTTGTTCTTAAATGGGCAAATAAGCTGGTACCAGTCCTAACCTTCGGACCCGCAAATAAGGATGTAAAAAAAACAAGGATGAAATTGTAAAATCACAAAAATATCAAATATTGGCAGGAAGCATGTACAAACAAGATACAGAAGGTGTACTAGCTTGTTGTGTCGAGGACAATGAACATAATAGTTGGTTGCAACAAGCCCATGAAGGATTTCTGGGGAATCACTATTCTAAACAGCAAACATTGCAAAATCTAAAATGTTTAGGAGTGTATTGGCCTAGTATGGACAAAGAATTCATGAGTGGATTAAGAATTGTCCATTGTGCCAGAAGAAACCCCCTGTGGACCCTTTATCATGTTTCATTAATTCCATATTGGAGTGCTCCATTGGTAGAATTCATGAGATCAGGAACATTACCCAATCAGGCTAGTCTCACAAGGAAACAAAGCAAGGAACAAAAAGCCGAAGACTACGCCCTCATAGGAGATAACCTATACCAAAGAGGCAAAGATGGTTACTTAAGATTGTGCGTTCATGAATCAGACTATTTGAAAATCTTAGAAACTGCCCATAGTAGTGTTGCACGCGGACATTTTGGTTGTGATCGAGTAATTAAGACTATTCTATTCTCAAGACTTTGGTGGCCCACTCTTCATATGGATGCACATACCTATGTGAAGAAATGCGACACATGCCAACGTGCCCAGTACCCAATTAGAAAAGATGAGATGCCTGTGAGACCAATGATGGGAGGACGTGCATTTTCGAAATGGGGTATAGACTTTGTAGGTCCTATTAACCCCCCAGCTAGAAACTCCCATGCAGAGTACATTATTGTAGCCACCGATTACCTTACAAAGTGGGTAGAAGTCAAAGCCACAACGAAGAATGATGCTCAAACAGCAACAAAGTTCTTATTTGAGAATGTGTTCATGAGATACGGATTACCAATAGAGTTAGTAAGTGATAGAGGCACACACTTCTTGAATGAAGTCATTGAAAATCTTCTCCAAGAATTCTTGGTGATACATAAGAAGTTTGCCCCCTATCATCCACAAGCTAACAGACAAGCTGAGAGCACAAACAAGATCCTAAGTAATGTATTGAAAAAATTATTAAATAATAAGTGCTATGATTGGGATAAACAGCTTCATCACGTTGTTTGGGCCTACAGAGTTGCCTATAAAACGATACTCAATGCCACCTCATTTTAGATGGTCTTCGCACAAAATGTTGTGCTATCATTGGACTTCCTAATCCCAACTTTAAAAGTAGCACAAGAGCATGATTGGAATGGACATGAGTTATCCTCTAGGATCTTTGATCTAGAACCCTTAGGTGTGACAAGGCTACGAGCGACGGTAGACATCTATGCTGCAAAGAAAAGGCAAAAAATACTTTGATGCACACATCAAGGATAAAGGACTAAAAGAAGGAGATCTAGTGCTGGTTTATACACTAAAGCAACATGCCCGTAAATTGGAGAAAAGAGGATATGGACCCATGATCATTAACAGAATTTCCACTAGCGGTGCAATTCAATTGGCCACACTAGAAGGCGATGTCTTGCTGAGTTATATTTGTGGTTATCGAGTCAAGCTATATCAAGAACCTCTTACAGAGGATATGCTAAAGAGACTCAACAATGCTAAGAAGCGGAAAGAAGAAGATTTAAGGGTTAGAGAAGAAGCACAGGCAGAGGCTAGGGAACAAATTAGGAGAAATGAGTTAAGACGCCTAGGCCTAGATATCAATCTTGAGGCCCCGAGATACCACATGGCCATGTGTCAAACATCAAGTGCAATTGCTTGTCAAATAATTGATCGATGCCCATTTGTGACCATAGCGGTAGGACAAGGGAAGAATGCAAGGACTGTGAGAGCATTGATTGACTCAGGTGCAGCAACTAGTGCAGTTAGACTTTTGTACTTCCAAGATCTACAGTTGAACATCAATTCCATTGAAGCTTATCTCATCGGATTAGGAGGTGTGGAAACCCCCTATTTGGGAGAGGTAGAGCTTACCATCTATCTTCAAGATGTTCCAATGAGAGTCAAAATGCTAGTGTGTGAAGATGAGGACCTTACGGAACCACTTGTCCTAGGTCAAGACTAGATCTATGACCATGGAGTCAACTTCAACCTTAAAATCCAACTTCTTCAAGTTTGGGTACATGAACAATGTATTACCTTAGAATTAGAAAATTGCATGCTCACAAATCCAGAGGTCACAGATTCTCTTAGTTCTTTCGAAACTAATCTTCACAAAGAAAATGTTGTGTGTGTCAATAGCCCTACGAAGCAAAAGGACTCATTCATGGAAGCACAAGCTCAAAGGCTAGCAAACCTCTCTTCTTCTTCATAGACTAATGCAAGCATAACTAGACCAAAGGGGCAAGCAAAAAAGATATTTGCTATATCAACTAGACAAACAGAATTCACGAAGAAAGAAGCTCAGGGCATGAAGCACATCTAGGTACGAAAAGGAGAACAACCACCAGCTTTGCCACAACTCTTCCCATTGAGGCAAGCCAACCATGCTAAAAGAAGTACCAAGAAATGAGGACCATCTCAATCCTACAGTCTTCGACAAATTTGGGTACCAAAGCAATCGATGAAGGCCAGCCATAATAACATACAAATTTGGGTGCCGAAGAAATTAGTTGCAGCTCAACAAAGACAATTACACATGTGGGTACCCAAGGAACTCTTACATGCACAAAGGCCTCAGCTCCCCACCATGCCAAAGGTCTCACAAATGAAGCCAAGGAGAGAAAAGGATAAGAACCGAGCAAAAAGACCAAACAAAGATACACTCAAGTCTTTGACAATAGTACGAAGACAGGTCACAAGGATATGGGTTTGGAAGCCAAAAACACCAGTAGCACCCACAAAAATGGAGCGCCAACTGGGAGGGATAACAAAGACAAGCAACTACCCATAGATGAAGAAGCCAAAGTTGGTCTCTACACTGCCAAACATTGTTCTCAAATGGATCCGTAAAGGGAGAAATGGTCAATGATCATTTCACCATCGACCGTGCACATCATTTCAGGATCCACTAGTGACCTCCAACAAAGACTGCATCAACATCCACTAGCAACCTTGAAGCCTCGACGAGCAACAACCATGTGCCTTTGGCATAACCTTGTCTTTTGCACCATTTAGGTCATGCATTTCCAGAGTATGCATTAGTATAGGGCCACCTTACAAGGCCGTGCATAGACACAATTGCGGATCCCAGGCACATGCAACACATCTGGCATATGTAAAATATTTTATTGATATTAACACCTTATTGTCTTGTTTTATTCCAATATTCGCAAAAAAAAAGAGAGAGCACAAAAAGAAAAAAAAAAAGCTAGACGAAATAGGACCAAGTGTGCAAATATTCTCATCAGGGAACCATCATCAATGACATTCCTCAACAAGAAAGACAAGCTAACTATCAGTCATGGTGATGGGAGTACAACATGAAGAGATCAACATCGACCAAACTTTCACCATGGTAAGGATCACCTACTTAGGCAACAGTACAACCATGATAGCTTAGGAAACCTCTTCATCGGCATACCCGTGAGCACTTAGCTCAAGAACCAAATTCTTGCACCATAATTCTACCAATGCATTTCTCGAGTATGCATGCATAGGGCCACATTACAAGGCCATGCACAAGGCACATATCTTGTTAACCCCATGCACTAATGCACTTACCCATCATCCATTATGGGTTACAAGTACTTGGCATGAAAACAAGGTAAGCCATCTTTGGAAGAACCAGAGGACATCACGATGACAACAACAAGAGCAAGGAAGCAATCCACAACAAGAGTTGCTCATAACCAACATTGACAACCTCTTTTGAGTAACTCACAATTTTTGAAAGCTCACAAAAACACCATCATGCTGGAATACAAGGAAGAAGTACATACAAAGGTAGCAGTGACAAAATGAAGAACCAAACAACTTCCCAAGCTACAATTGGAAGATGGAGGGCTCCTGTGGATACATGATAGACACTATCTCTCCAAGCACCATGGAACAACCACTACAACAAGGGTCTGTGAGGGATGACAGACTCTAGAGGGGGAGGAGTGTTGATAGTCAAGGTCATGCACAAGCATGGAAACGCATCAATGAAGTGGACACACAAGAAGAATGAGCATGTAGGGAGCTTCAAGAAGCACATGTCAAATTTTCATAAGAAATCCCTATAAAAATAGTGATTTTTATCACTAAAAACCATTGTAAATACCATTTTTTATTTTTAAAACTCCATTTTTCTCAAGCCAAGGAGTCCTTGAGCTTGGGGAGTATTAGAAGTATCATCCTACCAATTTTCATAATTTTTAGATTCCGTTTGAGTGCAAAATAAGCCCTGGAACCTAATTTTTAACTAGGCTGGACACCAGGTCTGGACAGGGCCAAAACCACTCAAAAAACTATAAAAAGGGTTGGAGAGCTCATTTTAGGGGTTAGCTTGTTGTAGATTTCAGCTTTGTAAGAGAATTCGTTTGTAATCAAAGATCTTCCATTGTTCCACTCTTTGCTCTTACCTTGTGGGTGTGTGTGTGTGTATGTGTGTGCATACTTGTGTGCTTTCACTCACGCACGTGTGCCATCACTTGCTCTTGGTCTTCATACCGGTCCTCACGTCTCCGTAGATTGACATTTATGAGGTGAAACTCCTCACGTTGGTACTCACCATTGTGCTAGAGTGATAGTCGGCTTTCCTCTTGGACGTTTAGCAGATTATCAAATTTCAAGGCTATCTGTTTTCATAAAAGATGTTCTGACTAATGTTATTATATATGGAGACTTTGGCATCAATTTGATGCCCAATTTTACATGACAAAACTAAAATTGAACCTCACAAAGGTGGCACCCTTTACTATCACATTAGTAGATCAACATTGGGTTATGCTCCTTGGCATCATCAAGAAGGTACAAATGTTAGTGCAAGATTGTCTATTTCTCTTAGATTTTGTTGCGATTGCCCTACCATAGGATACCTCTTATTCTCTACTTTTGGGAAGGCCTTGGTTGAGGTAGGCAAAAGTAGTGCAAGATTGGGGAAGAAACTAGTTATGGATTTCCTCGAAGACTAATAGCCACTTATAGATACATTTAGAGGAGGGATGCAACACTACCAAAATGTCATTGGAGGACAAGGCATCACTTGCAAGGTATTCCTATTAATCTAAAGAAGAATGCAAATAGAGAGGTAGAAGCATCCCAGAATATGGACATTATGGCTTGAAAGAGAATAAGGAAGACGGACATTAGAACTTTTAAAAGGTTTGATGACATGAAGTGGGAAGCAAAGAGGAAGACTTATGGCCAACACTCAAGGGCCAAGGAAGAGATGCTTTATGGAAGACTTTCCAACTTTTTCAAGAAAGAGTGATCATACCATTGATGAATCAAGTGACTGTGAAGATGATCAGAAGACTCCAAGGAGAGAAGTTAACTTTTGAAACTCCAAAGGTAAAGCTAAAGTGTAGGAGTTGAGGGATGTAGCAAAATCCTCTCAATAAATAATTAGACAATCAACTAGAAAGAAGAAGAAGAAGAAGAAGCCAGAAAGGTATGACTATGATACATTATTGGTCATTAAACACTCTATCTATTTAGCATAGGACTCAAACTATGAGGTCCCCTTATCTTATGAGAAAGCAAAGGAGAAACCAAAGTGGATGAATGCCATGGAGGAAGAGATTGAAGCCCTACAAGAAAATCATACTTGGGAGTTGGTACCCAAGACCTCAACAATGAAGATGATTGAATTGATATGGATATACAAGGTAAAGAAAACTTTGATGGGACTATTAATAGGTCTAAAACAAGACTTGTGGCCAAATGATATGCGCAAAAACAATGGGTTGAATATGAAGAGACTTTTTTCATCTATGGCAAAGATGCCAACTATCAGAGTGCTTACGAGTATCGCAATTTCCAAGAATTGGAAGATTTACCAAATGGATATAAAGAATGCATTCTAAATGGTTGGATATTCTAAGAGGAATATATGGCATAAACTCCTGGTTTTGAATATTCTTCATTTCCTAAATATCTATGGAGGTTAAGGAAGGGCCTACATGGTCTAAAGCAAGCCCCAAGGGCTTGGAATCATAGGATTTTCACCTATTCACAAGATAAAGGATTCTTGGTTAACAAAGCAGATCCTTCACTCTTGATCAAGAGGAATCAATCTGAAGTCATACCTCTGTGTATATGTTGATGATATAATAATTATAGGTAATGATGTTGAAGGCATAAGGAGGATCGAGCTTAAAATGAAAGGAGAGTTCAAAATTAGTGACCTAAGGAAATTTACATATTTCCTAGGATTGGAAGTAGTGTATATAGAAAAGGGTATGTATCTTAGTCAAAGGAAGTACATCAAAGATATGATTGCTAAGTTTAAGATGGAAAACACAAAGGTTGTAGGTACACCCATGGAGATGAAACTGAATTTTAGTGCTCATGAAGGAGAGGAAATTGAAGATATAACTAGCTATCAAATTTTAGTGGGTAGTTTAAACTATGCCACATTGACTAGAGTATATATTTTCTATAGTGTAAGTGTCCTAAGTCAATTTATGCACACTCCTAAGAAACCCCACATGGAGGCATCTAAGAGGATACTCAAATACTTGAAGGTAACCATCAATTAATGTTTGTATTACCCATACACATCTAATATAGATATCAAAGTTGTCTCTGATTTGGGTTGGGTAAGTTCTAAAGATGATAGGAGAAGTATATCCGGACATCCCACCTTTGCAGGTATAAAACTCATCTCATGGTCTTCAAAGGTGCAACCCACTATTGCACTCTCATCAAGTGAATTTGAATAGAGAGGACTAGCCAATGCAACTCAGGAAGCAATGTGGATCAAGACCTTATACTCTGATTTAGG
Organism: Ceratopteris richardii; assembly: GCA_020310875.1. Taxonomy (NCBI): domain Eukaryota; kingdom Viridiplantae; phylum Streptophyta; class Polypodiopsida; order Polypodiales; family Pteridaceae; genus Ceratopteris; species Ceratopteris richardii. Next base: position 37,499,497 of record CM035406.1, read on the forward strand.
CCTCAACTCATCTACTCCTCACACTTTGGGGAAAACATTAGTTCACTACATCTTGCAGCTAAACCAATCTACCATGCCAAGTCCAAGAACATAGCATTGCACTATCACTATGTCAGACAGAAGATCACAAGTAAGGAAATTGAGTTGTCATATGTATCTACTCACCAACAATGTGTAGACATGATGACCCAAGAATTGGATGGAGTTAAGTTGAATAGGTTCAAAGCATGATTGAATTACAGGAAGTATTGAAGAAATCAAGACTCAGGCATCTTAGGCTTGAGGGGTAGATGTTGGTGCAAGGAGAAAGCCTAAGAGCTTGGCCTATGTGGTTTGGATTTCTCTCAAATTCATCAAGCATAAATATAAATCTCTTGGAACATATGTGCAAGATTTCAAAGGTTAATCTTTCGTATTACTTTAGTCAAAAGATAAATCCAAAAGGTGGAAGGAATCTCATAATTTAAGGAAGCCAAAAGTCATGAATTTACTTTGAATTCAAGTTCAAATTGATTCTTTTTGATATATTTAGGTAGTGATGTGTGTGAACACTCTAAGACCGCCGAGGTACTTTTTTCCCTCTTTAGGAGGTTTTTTTCCCCCGGCTTGTATATATACCTATAACCCTAACGGGTTACTTATCTTTGCACGTTCAAGTGATAATACATTCATTATTGTGTTGTGCTCCAAGCTTCTTCTTCTTCTTCCTTGTGATGTTTGCATGCTTCCGCAGACATCTAACTCCAACAATTGGTATCAGAGCATGTCACTGCTTCATCTAAGTCATTGTGGACACCCTTCCAGTTGCAGTCTCAAAATCACACAAATTTTGGTGATCATACTCAGGGTATTTTAGAGATCAAAACTGCTTCGCTCTGTCGTGCCAAAATCATGATCTGAGCTCGTTTTGGCCTCCAAACCCAGTATCATAGTGCTTCTGCAAGCTATTTCATCTTTTTGTGCCCAAGGTATATACCAGTTTCGGTTTGCCAGTATAAGCGTCTCAAAGTCTATTACAGGTTTAGTAGAATTCGTATGGGTAGTTCTATTTAACTTTTTGAGATAGAGTCAATTTTCTGCATCAAGGTATTTTAGTCACCAGCCATGGATGGAAGTAGTGATGTATTCCGTATGTTGGCTGTTGAGGATAAGTTGGATGGTACCAACTACCCATTATGGGCTTATACGATGCAACATGTATTGGTTGCAAAAGGACTGTGGAACATTGTGTTGAGAAATGTCCTATCACACCCGCAACTGTTACAACTATAGGTACTGAAGCTAATGCAGAAGGAGTCGAAGATGGTGGTATTGTGCAGATTCCTATTCATGCTATTGTTTCTGTTGCACCTATTGCAGAGAAAATTTGTTGGGATGGCAGAGATGCCCATGCACATGCATTGATAGCTTTGTCTGTCAAACATGCCATTATTCCTCACATTCGCTCTTGCAGAACAGCTAAGGATGCTTCGGATACACTTACCATATTGTACTCGGCTAGGAATGAGGCTCGTGTTGCTTACCTCCGAAAACAATTGGAGAGTGAGCATATGAATGAAGGTGATTCTATGGACAATTTTCTGACAAAGATCAAGGATTTGAAGGAATAGTTGATTTCTGCTGATAAAGTCCTTCCTGATAGTTCACTTGTCCAGACTATTTTGAATGGTCTTCTTGACTCATATCAAAGTTTTGCTTCTACTCTTTGTTTGATGATGAAAGGCAATCCAAATGCCTTGTCATATGACAAGTTAGTTTTTGTTGTGTTGCAAGAAGATTAGTCTAGGCAGAACAGGTCTATTATGCGTGTTGTAGATCAAGGTTTCCTGGCTAGTCAGAAGGGCAAAGGTAAATGGAGCTCAGATACTAGTAAGAGAAAATCTGTAAATGTTGCACATTCAAGGAAGGAAGACAAAGATGAGAAGAAATAAAAAAAGCAGAAATTGTTTTGTAAATACTGTAAAGCAAATGATCATGTCATTAAGAGCTATCCAAAACTCACTGCTAAAGAGGCAAAGAAGAAAGAGGCCGGAATGGTTGTTGCAGAGGCCTCTACACCAAAAGCAGAGTCTGCTAATCTTGTGTAGAAGAATGGGTGTTTACTAGTGTTTGCAATTTTGACCCATCTTCTCATGAGCATTGCATGTCTGCACTAGACTAAGATGTTTGGTATTTTGATAGTGGGGCAACCAAACATATTACCTCGCAACGCAGTTTCTTCACTTCACTCGAGCCTGCCCATGTAGGGAATACTATCACATGCACCAACAACTCCTCTTATCCTGTCATGGGAGTTGGTAAGATCATTTTGACTACTACTGATGGTAGTTCTTTCACTTTGTTAGATGCTTTATTTGTGCTAGGGATCAAGAAAAATCTGTTATCAATTTTTGCATTACCCAAGATTGACTTGTTTGTGAAATTTGTTGATGATAGAGGTACAGTTCATGATCTATCAAATGGCGACGTGATTATTGCTTCTGGCATTTTATGTCATGGGCTCTATAAGCTCATAGACTATGAAAGATCTCTAAATGATTCAGCATGTCTAGTACATGATTCTCAAGCTATGTCAAATGCAAAGCTTTGGTGTGTAGACTTTGGTCATATGAATTTTGCTAGTTTGCTACGCTTGGAGAAATCTGAAAATGGTGTCCTCTTTGGCCAAACTTGAGGCACCCAATAAACATGTATCTGAAGGCTGTATTTTGGGCAAAATGCAGTGTTCCTCATTTCCAAAAGATGGTTCAGCTCGGGCTACTAAGAAATTGCAGCTTGTACATAGTGATGTATGTGGTCCTATGTAGACACCTTCTTTGGAAATTATCTTTACTTCGTGACTTTCATCGATGATTTTTCGAGGTATGCATGGGTATATCCATTGAAGGAAAAGTCTGAAGTGTTCATGTGCTTCAAATAGTTTCTGGTTTTGGTTGAATTTCTTTCAGCATGTAAAATGGGCACCCTCCATTCTAATCAAGGGGGGGGGGATATATATCCGACTTTGATACATTTCTGGCTCAACGTGGGATAAAACATCAATGTACACTGCTCTATACACCTCGACAAAATGGAGTTGTTGAACGGAAGAGCATGTCACTCATGGAGATGGGGAGGTGTATGGTCAAGAGTCATGCTTTACCACATAGTTTCTAGCTTGAGGCTATCATGTGTGCAACATATGTACTTAACAGGTGTCCCACTAAAGCATTGCAACCTATCACTCCATATGAGGCTTGGCATGCTCACAAGCCATCTGTTGCTCATCTGTGTGTTTTTTATTGTCTAGCATATGCATTAGTGACTGAACAACATCGCAAAAAATTGGACGATAAAGCAATAAAATATATTTTTGTTGGTTACAGTTCTGAAAGCAAAGGCTATCATCTGTATCATCCACAGACAAAACACATTTTGGTTAGCCATGATGTTGTTTTTGTGGAAGATGCTATTCAGCCCTTACTTTCATGTACAAAGGAGACATTTGTTAGCTCCAAAGACATGTACGATATGTTTTTGCCTCTTTTTACAGGTGGATATCCTAATGCTAGTCCTAATGAGGCAACTTCTCAGCCTTTGCAGGTTTCATGTGATGATGTAGATCATTCCAGTTTTTATGTAGATTTACATAATGCAATTGTTGATGAGAGACCTGATATTGAGCAGGCAAAAACTATGCTAAAATGGCTGGTGCAAACTTTATGTGATAGCAAATTAGATGCACCTCTATCATATCGTACTCATTCGAATCATGCTCTCATAGTGCCTCTTTTGCATCAGATTTCCATGCTATGGCTACATCTAGTCTCTGTGATGAGAATGAGCCTGTTTCATTTGATGAAGCACAAAATTCAAAAAATTGGATGGCTGCTATGCAATCTGAATATCATGCTATAATGAAGAATGGTACTTGGTCTTTATGTGACTTGCCTCCTGGCAAGAAGGCCATTGGTACAATTGACATGTATGAGGCTAGGCTTGTTGCAAAGGGTTATGCACATGAAAGAGGCATTGATTTTGATGAAACATTTGCTCCTACTTGCTAAATGACTACTGTTCATAGCATCTGCGCACTTGCACCTCATCATGGTTGGAATGTACATCAATTGGACATTAAAACAACATATCTGAATGGTGACTTGGATGAAGAAGTGTATGTTTTTCAGCCCCATGGCTTTGTGTAGAAAGGGCATGAAAACCAGGTGTGTAGGTTAAAGAAGGCATTATATGGTTTAAAGCAAGCACCATGTGCTTGGTATGAAAAGATACATGTGTATCTCATTGCACATGGTTTTGAGAACAGTCGAACTGAAAGCACCTTATATGTTAAGCGTGATAATGATGTGCTTCTGGTCATTGTTGTGTATGTTGATGACATGCTGCTCACTAGTCCTGACGACATGCATACTTTTTATTTTAAGGCTGATTTGCATACCTCATTTGAGATGTCTGACTTGGGGCATTTTCATCACTATTTGGGCATTCAGTTTAAGCAAGTTGATGGTGGAGACTTTTGGCCTTGAAGACTATAAGCCTATTGCCACTCCTATGGAGACAGGTTTACGCTTGGGTCTTCATGATGTTCAAGATGCATTTGATGTTGTTCTCTATCAGCACACTGTTGGATGCTTGATTTACTTATGCATTACTCGACCAGATATTCAATCTATTGTCTCATAGATGAGCAGGTTTATGCATTGCCCAAGTGTCAAGCATTGGTAGGCGGTTAAGCGCATCTTTCGCTACTTGAGTCATACCCAACTACTTGGGTTGTTTCATCCCAAGGGGGATCACTACCGCCAGATTCGCATGCTTTTTTCTAACTCTGACTGGGATGGTTGCTATGACACTCATGTGTCCACCCGTGGTTTTTGCTTCATGCTTAGTAGCTCATGCATATCTTGGTTGAGGAAGAAGGAGCCTACTATGGCCACTTCTAGTTGTAAGGCTGAGTATAGGGCAGCTTTCATAGCGACTGTTGAGTGTGTGTGGCTCAAATGCCTTATGGCTCATTTGGGTGTTGGTCAGTCTTCTACCACCACCATCTTCAGTGACAGTTAGAGCACATTGGTAGTTGCGAGGAACCCTGTGTTCCATGCTCACACTAAGCACATTGAGGTGCATTATCATTATGTCAGGGAGAGGTTCTCTACTAGAGAGATCAGCTTGGCATATGTGCCCACGGAGGAGAACATTGTAGACCATTTCATGAAGGCTCTGCCTAGGGAGAAGTTTAAAGCTTTCCGCAAAGCTTTGGGCTTACTTCCTTTTGTGGAGTGATTTCCACATAGCTTGGTACTTCCTTATACATGAGTGATAGCTCCTTGTTCACCACATCACTCCCAGGGGGGATTTGTTGATATATTTAGGCAATGATGTGTGTGAACACTCTAGGACTACCAAGGCACCTTTTTCCCTCGGCTTGTATATACGGCTATAGCCCTAATGGGTTACTTATCTTTGTATATTCTAGTGGTAATACATTCAGTATTGTGTGTTGTGCTCCAAGCTTCTTCTTCTTCCTTGTGTTGTTCGCGTGCTTCCGTAGACGTCTAACTCCAGCAATTCTAATAATTAGGACTACCTTTTAGGTGGAAGATTCAACCACCTTCAAGTTTGCAAATGTATACAATCACTACCTCTCTATTCACGAAATAGCAAAGCATTTACAGACTGATCATATGATTTCTTGAGCATACATTGTACTATTTTGAAGTGAAAGAAGTACCCCAAAACTCCTTTGTATCATATGTGCAATATCAATAACATTACGATTCATACTTACTGATTTGCCATTCTCTATTTACTATTGTAGTACTTTGAGCTACTCAATCATCTTCTTTGAGTCATTTCTTAGTGTGTGGGTACTCAATGTCTAATCTATAAATTGGATCACTTAACTAGGATATTTATGAGCTTGCATTAAAAATTTTCATCAACATTGGTTGTGAAAATCTTGAGATATGAATTCTTATATGTGACTCTGCCTACACACCAACTTTCAGAAAAGTCGAGGTAACCCTCCAAACTTTCTAAACTTTTAGCTATGTGCATAGTGAGTCTAAATTCATGAAATCACTTGATTTAGTTAGCTTAACACTTTAACTGAAACTTGTCAAAAGATCTCTGTATAATTTCTACTAGGCTATGAGCACTAACCAAGTCCTTGAGAGCTTCTCATCCAAAAATAGAAGATTTCTTAAGATTTGGGATCTTCTTGGATATTCTCAATGTATTTTTGGGAAGCTAAGGGAGTGTAATAAGTATCCTTGAAGTTACTTTGACTCGTGTTGAGCAAGAGTTTTCCAACACACTCTCATCTCTACAACTTATCCATCACCTCTTCAAATGCTTGAGGGTACATTTTTTAACTTTGCTAGTGGTGTTATCTCGTGGAGGTCTTGCACTCAAGAATGTACAAATGTTTCCACTATAGAAAGAGAGTATGTTGCAACTAGTGAGGCATGTAAGGAATCATTATGGTATTCTATATTGGCATGTGACATGGTCATACCTCAGCATTTATCTAGTTTTCTCAACGATAGTTACATTGCGTTTTCTTTGGCTAAGAATTCGATCTATCATGCAAAAACCAAGCATATTGAGATGAGGTATCTCTGTGTTAGAGACTTCTTAGCCATGAGCACATTATTCTTGAAAGGTTTATACTTGAGATAATGTTTCACATGCTTTGACTAAAGCTCTATTCTAGGACAACTTTTGACACTATTGTCACTTGAAGGGGGTTAGTTGATTTAGGATCTAACATAGTTACTTGTACACTAACATTCCCATCACAAACGTACAATTTGTATATGTACACTCATGTATCCTTTATAATTATTTATTTTTTCTTCCATAGTTTAATTCAGCCATATTCGGCTTGAGTTGGAGATTATTACCGTTAGTGTCTATGTGAAACACCGAATAGCCATCAAACACTCGTATAACATACTCGTACCCTCTGTTCTTTAGTTTTTGCATTTTTTATGTCGGTCTACACACAAAATTATAGAGAAGCACTATGATGCCTTCCAAAAAAATAACTTGTGCTACAAGGATCTTCGAGGATCCCCTTCACCAAAGACATAGAGGATGAGTGTGAAAGTGTATAATTGGAGAAGAGGAAATCCACAAATTTGTTAACTTCACATTAGAAAATTTAGATTTGAATGTATGTCTCCTTTTTGCAATCTTGACACTCAATATGCTACTTCCACCATCACAAGAACACACCCACAACATGTGTATGTACATACAAACATATGTATGTATGTATGTACGCATGCCTATATTTATGTATGTATGTAAGTATGCATGTATGGATGTATGTATATATGAACGTATGTAAATATCTATGTACATATGTATGTATGAATATATATATATATATATATATATATATATATATATATATATATATATATATATATATATATATATATATATATATATATATATATATATATGTGTGTGTGTGTGTGTGTGTGTGTTTGTGTATGTATATATGTATGTATATTTGTATGTATTTAGGTATGTAAGCATGTGCGTATGCGTATAAGTTAGTATGTATGTATGTATGTATGTATGTATGTATGTATGTATGTATACATGTATGCATGTATGTATGTATGTATGCATGTATGTATGTATGCATGTATGTATGTATGTATGTATGTATGTATGTATGTATGTATGTATGTATGTATGTATGCATGCATGCATGTATTCATATGTGCATGTAAGTTTATGCATGCATGTATGTATATATGTATGTATTTATGTATGTATGTATGTATGTATGTATGTATGTATGTATGTATGTATGTATGTATGTATGTATGTGTGTGTGTGTATGTATGTATGCATGTAATTATATAGGTATGTATGTATTTATGTATGTGTTTATTTATGTATGTGAGTATGTATGCATGTAAGTATGTATGTATGTACATATGTATGTATGTATTTATGTATGTATGTATGTATGTATGTATGTATGTATGTATGTATACATTTGTGAATGTGTGTATGTATTTATGTATGTGTTTATGTAAGTATGTATGTATGCATGTATGTATGTATGTATATATGCATGTACATATGTAAGCATCTATGTATGTATGTATGTATGTATGTATGTATGTATGTATGTATGTATGTATGTATGTATGTATATAAGTATATATGTATGTATGTATGTAAGTATGCATGTATATAAGTATGTATGTATGTATGTATAGATGTATCTATATATGTGTTTATGTATGTGTTGATTTATTTATGTATGTATTTATTTCTAAGTTTGCTATTCTATGGGATATGCTTAATGTATATAACGCCATAGGGTGAACTTATTATTGATAGAATTTTCTCTAATATGGAGCTTTAGAAGAAAGATAACTAAAAGGAACGTGGTGTAGAGAGTTTTCATGCAAAAGCTAAATAAAATAGACAATGTTCTCACAAAATGGAAATACTACTACTAGTAGTAGTAGTAGTAGTAGTAGTAGTAGTAGTAGTAGTAGTAGTAGTAGTAGTAGTAGTAGTAGTAGTAGTAGTAGTAGTAGTAGTAGTAGTGGTGATGGTGGTGGTGGTGGTGGTGGTAGTAGTGGTGGTGGTGGTGGTGTAGTAGTAGTAAGAGTAGTAGTAGGTAGAGGAGCAAGAAAAGGAGTAGGACTAGGTACATGTGTAGGAGTAGGAGTAGGAGTGGGATTAGGAGGAGTATGACTATGAATAGTAGTAGAACCATTAATGGTATTGGTAGTGGGAGTGATAGTGGTAGTGGTGGTTGAATTTGTTGTCGTTTTAACAGCAAAACAAGGTCATTCTAGCTTTCGTATTTTCTATTACATCTCTTTTTGCACTTGTAGAAAGTTTTTATTTCTCTTATATCACTTCCTTTTATTCTATCGAGCACGGGTGTGGATTGAGATATCGGATACAAGCAAGGTTAGAATCTCAATTAAGGAAGTGCATAAACTCCTTTGACAACATATTCTTTGATCCATATACATTTTCTTGAAAGAAATCATACTCTCTCTCCTAAGGGGGATACGCTAATGAGGTAGGATGATGCGATAATGTAAAAGATCAAAATTGGATTATTTCTAGTGTAATGGGATGTATTATTTTCTCCACTCACTATAAGAGGAGGTAGAAGCTATCATTTTAGAAATGGAGGAAGAAAATGGAGAGCATAATAACCTCATTTCTTTATTGTTTGGACGTGTACTATTTATATGTATATGCTATCCAAAGCATTTTCATTTCCCCTAGATGCCATCAAAGTTTGTTCATTTTCATGATTAGTTAGTGTCTTTGGAGTTTGTTCGGAGAGTAACTAGCCTCATGGCAGAGTTTTAGTAATAACCATGCAAAATATGTACTATAGTATTGAAAACTTAGCTTCATCTCATCAATGCTTTTTTTTCTATACATATACAAAATGAAACCAATTATGATGGGGAACTATGCCCTCTCTATTCTTCATGCAAATTCTATAGAAATGATGGAATATATAGGCCGTGTTGTAGGTTATACATTTTGGTATTTTTTATAACCAATCTTTAAGCTTGGAGTGAAATACTACGAATTAAATGTCATTTGAAAGATGAAGAGTGATAGTGAAACTCTTCACATTCATCATCATCCATGTGTGCGGATTATACATCACAAAAATACTTTTTTAAAATGTACTATACACCACACAAATACTTTTTAAAATCCATTATTCCACGACCCTTGAAATGTAGTAAATCCATCTATTTATGAATCCATAAACTTTTGTAACGTATGATTAGCAAGCAATGATAGTCTAAACCCTTACCATAAGATGAAGACTACATGAAATGGTTGTAAGATGTAAAAGAAGATTAGGATAGAGTAGGCCACATAGAGTTTTTGGATGTATTTGATGGTTAGAGTCTCAATCCCATAAAAATTCAAGAGAAAATACTTGATTATGATGTTACTACTACAACACAGGTAATCAATATCATACATATTTAGTTAAATATAAACATCACTCACTTGAATCTCAATGGATTCATAAGACATATGATCACTTGATTCCTCATATCATTATCATTGAGAGTCACATTAAATTCTAGTTCTCCATTTTCATGCATGTGTATTTGGGTTAGTAGGAATCAAAGAGTATATGCAAGTGGTAATAAGTGCTTCCTTCACTCATGTAAGATTGAGCTAAGAAGGATAGCTAATTACTTCATCAGTTCCATCACTGAAGCCCCCTGATAGAAGGTTCAAGTTACCATGATGCTTAGCTATCTTAGATTCAGAAAATGGAGAGATGCTCTCCTACCCTTATATTCTAAAACCAGACTCATTATAGCCTTATCAATTCAGTAAGGCGAGAGACGTTGTTTTATGTATGGAGTTTGTTTCCCCTAGTACCTTTTTGTACTTTTGTTACCTTTGGTTGTGTTGTAAGGCCTTTCCTATTTTGGCCTTTTAACTGGGCCTACCCCTTGCACATTATGTAATTGTTTTTTTTTTTTGAGAGAACAGAAAATTTAAAATTGATGCAAGTCAAATAAAAATACACAGGACCTTCCTAGAGGAAGGGACTTCTACATCTTATAGCCTTCAATATGCAGCTTGATAAAGCTGGACATAAGGAATCTAGATGCAGAATGAGCTTGGAGCATTTTGGATCTCCACAGATTACAAGGGTATTTTTTTACAATCAAAGAGGGACTATCATCACTTGAGGGGGTACAGCTGACAGAATGTAAGCAGTGATCAAGAATTTTTACAATGCCCATCATACAAGTGAAAAAATTGTCTTTACAATACTTGTCATAGATTTTGATGTTCCTATCTTTCCAGATAGCCCACAGAATATGAGCCCTCAGAAGTTGCCAGAGAACAATGTCCATTTTGTTGGCTTCACCTATAAGAAGAGCTCTAAAGTCTAGGGACCTTACCTCATAAGTTTGGCAGTACAGAGAAAAGACCCTCCAATATCTGGAAGAGTTCTTACACTTGAAAAACAGTTGTTCCAATCTTCATCCAAACCACAAAAGTGACATTGACCTGCATCAATTTTTACTTTTCTGGCCTTGGTGCCAGTCTAGACACCTCTATGAAGAATCAGCCACAGCAGGTAGGAGTGCTTAATGGCAACAGGGAAGGACCAGATGCACTGAAATCTATATCTCCATTGTTGAGTTTACCATGAGAGATTCCATTTTTTGTTAAGCCTTCCAACAATCAATCTGATGCTACAGAAAGATCTTTTGAAGTTGTTGAATATGTCTTGAGCAACATCACCAAGACTGATATTCTTCTGCCACAGGTTGTGATCCAAGATATCCAACAGCTTATTCTTCTTCTCTCTGAGAATCTGTTTACTGGCAAAAGATAGAGAATCAATATTCATTAAGTGCCAGTCATCAAGCACATTACCATTATTAAGCAAATCATGCCAATTGTTAAAGCCATTCCTTCTACACTTGTTCCATCTAATGGGAAAGGGGGTGATAAAATCTTGAGTATGCCACCCAAACCACATGGAATCCTGCAACAGAAATGAATAATTATATTGAAACTAGACAGGTAATTTGTACTCCCTTTTAATAGTCATCCAAGCTTTCCAGAAGTTGCAAACCAGGGCACTTCCCTTGGGCACAAATGTAGCTGGTGAAACTATAACATCCCAAACATAAAAGTTAGACCAAGACTTGTTATCTTTAATCCAAAATTTAGTAATATTCCTTTTGATCAGGCAGGCCCAAAAATCCTCAGAAGAGACAGCCTGAAGGATCCATTTAGCAGCCATCTGAGTAGCCATCCAGGTAGGACAAATTAAACCCAAACCACCTTCATAGTTCTTCATACAATAGATTTTCCAAGCCACCTTGGGAATTTTACTTCCTCCCCATAAAAATCTTCTGGCCAGAGAAATGGCATGAGACAGCTGTTTCTTAGTAGGAAGCCAGCAAGACAAAAACAAGGTCAGGCAAGGCAGAATATAGTGCTTTAGGACAAAGGCTCTTTGAGAAATATTAGACTGAAAGTCAATCCATTTAAAAACTTTATTTCTGAACTTGTCTAAGACCCAACTCCACCTTTGATCATTGGTGACTTCAAAGCCCATGGGGATGCCCAGTAATCTGAACACAGAACCAGATTTTATCACCTCACAGCCTACATTCTTAACACAATCTGGAATCATATTATTAGTGGAATAAAAAATAGTCTTAGCATGATTAACCACCGAACCACTAGCTAAACAAAAAAAATTAAGAAAATTGAGGAAGGCAGCGGCAGAAGAGTCATCAGCTCTCATAAGCAGGTTTGTATCATCATCAAACATTTGGAGACAAAGTTGGGACTGAGCTTGAGGGATCTCAATACCCTTGATAGTGCTTTGATTGATAGAGTCTTTAACCAGCCACCCTAGAGCATCCGAAGTGATAGCAAAGAGGAGGGGAGCCAAAGGACAACCCTGACGAATAGATCTACAAATCTTGAAGGGGGAGGACAAATGACCATTCATAGCAACTTTAGATTGAGCATTACCAAACAATATACTAGTAAACTTAATAAAGCTTTTACCCAAACCAATATCATGCAAAGATTGGAGAATAAAATCCCATTCTATCCTATCATAGGCCTTGTCAAAATCAATTTTGAAGAAGAAGGTATCAATGTTCAACTCTTTGGTATACTCATACCCTTCCCAAATGGAAATAATAGCATCAAGAATGAATCTACCTTTAATAAAACCTTTTTGTTCAGGAAGGATGATACTATCCATCAAGGGACTCAACCTTCTAGCCAAGGAGGAGGCAAAAATTTTATATAAAGAAGTCAGACAAGAGATAGGTCTCCAGTTGTTAAGATCATCTTTAGATCCTCGTTTGTGAATCAATTTAATGACACCAGTATTAATGAAGGTAGAAAGGGAACCTCTTCTCAAGGCTTCTTGCGAGATCCAGAGAATAATGGGCACCAAAACTTCTTTAAATTCTTGAAAAAATTCATTAGGGATACCATCATGTCCAGGAGACTTGTCGGGCCTCAATTTACTAATGGTTTCTCTAACCTCACCAGCAGAAACGGGGAGATCAAGGAGGGAGACCAAGCCAGGAGGAATCATTTTCTTCCTTTTCTGGGCAATGGCAGCTCTTGCACTCCAGATGTGGTCCCCTCTCTTGGGAGGCATAGAGAAAACATTGGTAAAGAAACCAACAGCCTCCTGGAGGTTCTCTTCCATACAAGAAGCAAAATCACCATTACTTTTTTTAACCAAGGGGATGAAGTCCCTAGTTTTTTTCTTCCTCATGATCTCAAACATATGCTTGTTAGGTTTATCAATTTTTCCAGCCCAAAACTCTCTGGACGTGGCAAGAGCACCACGAGCAAGAAGATAATCTTCATACTTCACTTTTTCCTGGGTCTCAAGGATCTTCTGAAACTTAACATGGTCAGAAAGATTAGATTTCCTTATGTTCTCTATCTCTTTGAGAATCATCATCCTTCTATTATATCTAATGAGTCTAGCCTTTCTTTTGTAATTAGTAAGCACTCCTTGCACTTCTCTGATAGCCTCCTCCCAAGCTTTGAAAGGGGAACAACCCTTGATGAAATGCATTTTAAAGATACAAGTGATTTGCTCTTTCACAATGGGGACCCTAATAAGGGACATGTCGAGGTGAGGCCAACCAGCCCTATAACTAGGATTATTACTCATCAGCTTGGTAATCAGGGGAATATGGTCAGAGAGCTGAAGTGAAGAATCAACTTCACAACAACTATTCCAGAGGGAATGAAACCTATTGGTATTCATATAAAACCTGTCTAACCTAGCAGACAAGTTGTTGCTAGCATTCCTATTGTTCCAAGTATGGCCAGTATTAACAGATAAATCGAGGAGATTGTGAGCAAGAACCATATTAAACCAACAGTTTTTCTCATTACCAGAAAGAATGTTGTTATTATTTCCATTTCTATCAACAACATTGGTTACCATATTGAAATCCCCAGTGAGAATGAGATCTCCACTCACCTTACCAATTTCCTCCCAACATTTGGATCTGGTCAAAGAGCAGTTAGCAGCATAAACACACACAATAGTGAGATTCAGATTCAGGGGGTCCTTACATCTAAGGGCCACCCACTGGTTGGTATCACTTACCAGCACCTCTTCAATCAAGTGCTTAAGGTTTGCATTGATACCAATAGCAGCACCACCCTTACCACAGTGATTGGTATGAAACCAAGAGGACCTGTTGCACATAGTCTTAAGATTAGACATAAGTTGGAAACCTCCAACTTTTATTTCCTGCAGACAGATGAAGTCAGGAATCAAGGAGGAATCATTTAACCAGTTGTCCTAATCTTACCTTTCGTATTAAGAGAGATTATTTTGAGGCAGTCCATGACAAAACAGGAGAAAGAGAAGAGATTACTTTTTAAGGTTCTTTAGGGGCTTGATTGCCGAGGTGGAGATTCTCACAACATCTTTCCTTTTTTATTTTGTCTTCTCCTTGGAAAGGGGGTTATCAGTAGCCATAGACACATCAGTCGTGTTAGCACTTTCTATTTCTGCCTGCATAAGCTCCTCATCACTTTTGTTAAGTTGTTCAATAAATATTTCATCACTAGTTTTTGTATTGTTGACCTTAACAACATCAACAATAGAGGAAACAGGAAGACTACCAGAGGGCTTACAGCTACCCTTCTTACCAACCGTGGTCCACCCTGGTACTTTACCAGAAATAGATTCCTGCAAATAAGGATGGAGTCCATCACTACTTTGCTGAGGGCACGAACTGCCTGCTCCTGTATCACCATCTTTATCATGGTTTTCAAGAATTTGGAAAGGGTTGCAAATTTCTTTGACCAACACTTCAAGTTTCATCACCGAATTAAAGGTTTTTCTTCTATTCTTGAGGGGAGCCTTCTTGTTCCATTGTTCTGCATGAGAAGACTCTTCTTTACCATTACTAGGACCCTGCTTCTTGTGGTCCTCTTCTTTCTTTTCTTGAGATTTAGCACTCACCAAGCTTGGACAATCTCTAATCAAATGTCGCTGTTTATAGCAATGAAAACAGGCATTAGGGAGGTTCTTATACAAAACCTTTTGCTCATGTAGTTTGAGCCCTTCAGAATTCTTTAAAATTAACACAGATTTAATACACTTAGAGGTGTCTACTTCGATCAACATTTGCGGATCCCATTTCGGATTGAAACCACTTTTTGGCCGTTGTCCTAGAACTTTGCCAATAAGTTTACCCAATTGTTCTATCCAAGGATAGTATTCAACAGGAAGGTCTAGGAGTTCCACCCACACTCGGACCTTAGTAGGTTTAGATCCCCTAGGATTAAAATCAGGAAACCATTTAAAAAAGGAAATAGGGGTATTTCTAATAACCCAGTGGCCTTGAGCTATAACCTGCATAGCATTATGAGCATCTTCAAAGAAGAAGAGAAAGTAATTATTGGGGAGATATTGGATATGTTTGACAAAAAGCCCCCTGCTTTCCCAATTTACCTTCATCCAATTTTTTAGGTTTTCCTGAACAGGCCTCTGTCTATGACAAAGACCAATCACAACTTTCTTTGATAGATGATTATTCCATGCCTCCCACATTCTGTAATTGTGCTCATCAATACATTTCTTTCTCTATTTTCTCAAAAAAAAAAAAAAGCTTTATAAAATATCATGGGCCCTCACGGATGTTTTATTCTAATACGCAACAAAAGCAAGCTCTCAAAGATATGGTGGACCCCACTCCTCAACGTTCTTGAGGCTTGGTCACTTCTGACATCTCACAGATCTTCCGCGTATGTGAGATATAACTGGTGATTCCTTTTGTGCATTTATTTCGTTTCTCCGTGTTTTTTTCATACCTGCCCATGACTTTGTGGACTTTTGAATGCTTGCATTTACTCAATGAGTGGTAGAGAAGCAATGAATGGGATGACACGGAAGGTCGTGACCATGTTACCTCCTCCTTTTCAACGTGCATCCCCTAATTCCGCGGAAGTGATGCACCTAATATCTCTCTCTATATAATATATATATATATATATATATATATATATATATATATATATATATATATATATATATATATATATATATAAAATTAATTAATTTAAATTTCATATAAATAACATTATTATTTATTCATAATTTGCAGAATTCCATGAAAATCTTTTGGCGCATGGCAATAGCTATGTAATTCGTCTATTTTTAGCAAACATGAAAGGAAATGTTTTTTTCTTTTTTTTGAAACAACAGGAAAAGAGAGTAAATTAATGGAAAAAATTACACTGGATACAGGAAGCAGTGATCCCACAACAACAAGCCCAGGAGCAAGAGTCACTGGCAAAATTATAGATTCTGGACCATGATAAACCTATCCCTAGAATAGCAGGATAATAAAAATTCTCTCCATTTATTTGGAGGAAGAGATTTAAAGGACACTTCAGGGTCTTGAGAGATACATTTAATAGAGTGAAGACCCTACAAGCCAGTTGTGTACAGAGTACGCCTAAGAGAGCACAGGAAATTTTTCTTTCCAATGTTGTAGACATTTTGATTTCTACTGATCCAAATGTGCCACAAGATGTGACCCCTCCACAGGTTCCATAGGACCAGATCAAGAGTGTTATAGCATCCCAGGATGATCTCATTGAAGCCAAGAGGAGGGAGATTCTTTATACATAGGATGGTATCCAACACCTGCCAGAAACTCTTAGCATGCCAACAGTTGATGAAAAGGTGGGCCAAATCCTCTTCCCTGCTACACAGTGAACAGATTCCATTGTTCATATTTACTCTCTTTGCCTTGTTCCTGTCCACAAGCCATTATGCAAGATCAACCATTCCAAGAAGGAATGTTTAATGTTGTAAGGGAAGGCCCATATGGCAGTAAATCGATATCTCCATTGTTTTGCAGACCACCTCCTACACCATCTGGAGTTGAGTTTGGGAATCAGACTGGAAATCGAGCCCCTGTTGAGTTTGAAGCAATTCCACATGTCTTTGGCCACAATTTCCAATTTGATGTTAGCGATTCAACACTCGTCCATCTTTGACTTCAGAAGATTCTTCCTTTCCAGAATAAGCTGCAAACAGGTAGGAGAAAGATTTGTTAGTTCCAGAATATTCTCATCAGAAACAAGCTCACCCGAGTTGAAGAACCATTCCCAGCTTCTGATTCCAGATTTAAAACACTTATGCTCTTTAATATCTATATTTTTGTTGCTCCAAAGGGCAATCCACCCCAGCCAGGGAGATTCCTACACAAAGAAGTTAAGGTTAGATAAGTGTTTAAAACTAGGAGAGAAAGAATATTTAACCTTCATCCATATGTCCCAAAATCTGTAGGAGAGGGAGCTGCCAATAGGGGTAAAGATGATAGGGGGGACAACAATGTCCCAAAGGCGGTTATTGAACCAGGCTTTATAGCCTTTAACATAAAATTTTTGGGTGTTCCTTGAATTGAGAAGAGCCCAGATATCCCGAGATTTTAAGGCCCTAAAAATCCATTCGACAGCCATATTTTCAGCCATTTTAATAGGGCATATGATCCCCAAACCACCTTCATACTTAGGCAAACAACATGTTTTCCAGGCCACTTTGGGGACCTTACTAATCTGCTCATTGCCTCCCCACAAAAATCTTCTGGGAAGAGCAATTACCTGCTTCAATTGACTTTTGGAGGGACTCCAACAAGAAAGAAAATACACCAGGGATGGGAGAAGATAATGTTTCAATACAAAGCATCTGTGAGATAGAGAAGATGACACATTATACCACCTGAAAACCTTTTTCTTGAGTTTGTCTAGGAGCCATTCCCATCTTTGTTGCATAGTGACATTGAAACCCATAGGGATTCCAAGGAGTCTAAAGATACTTTTGTTCCTGCAAGATAAGACAACCATTAGTAGCAATGCAGTTGGGAATCACTTGATTAGAAGCTCTGAAACCTGTTTTAGAGTGATTAATGTGGGAACCACTAGCAAGGCAGAAAGTGTTCAAACAATCAATGAAATTATTTGCAAACACAGGATCAACAAGAGTACACATGTTAGTATCATCAGCAAACATCTGGAGCCCTAGTTGATGATTAGAGTTAGGGATGGGGATACCTCTGATCTTACCTTTGCTCATTTCATGATTGACCAACCACCCAAGGGCATCACTAGAGATGGCAAAAAGGAGAGGGACTAGAGGGCAACCTTGTCTAATAGATCTAGCAATTTTAAAAGGGGGGAAAGCTGACCATTAAGAGACACTCTAGAACAAGCATAACCAAAGAGGGTACTGACAAATTTAATGAATCTTTTCCCTAATCCAATATCATAAAGGGACTGCAGAATGAAGTCCCACTCAATCCTGTCATAAGCTTTGTCAAAGTCAATTTTGAAGAAGTAGTAATCCAAATTAGTTTCATTGGCAAACTCAAAACCTTCCCATAGAGAAACAATAGCATCAAGGATATATCTCCCTTTGATAAACCCTTCTGCATGGGTAAGATGATCTTGTCCATAATGGGACTGAGCCTTCTAGCCAGAGTAGAAGCAAACACTTTGTACACAGAGTTGAGACAAGTTATATGTCTTCAGTTATTGAGATCCTCCTTAGGGCCTTTTTTGTGTATGAGTCTAATGATCCCCATGTTGATATTAGAGGTAAGGGCACCTTTTCTAGTGGCCTCTTTCCAAATCTCCAGAAGGTAGTGCTACACTTATGTGTTCCTCGAGTAGCTTTGATGTGAACATTTTTCCCTATACATGTGAAGAGATGGATAGGTATGTGTTGAAGATGAAGAGGTGTTGCAAAATCTTTGCTCTACACCAGCCAAATGAACTCCAGGAGTAGATGGTGGGCCCTTTTAGCTTGCCAATGGATGTATTAGACACCCTATGTACCTTGGAAGATCACTCTCAAAAAGATAGATCAAAACAGATAAGTTGGAGTTAGCTCAGAGATGAAAACTTGCTATTCTTGGTTGATACACCTGTCGAGTGTTTTACATAATTCTCTGAGCACAGCAGCATTTAGATTAATTCCTCTTGGGGAAGTCTAGATAGCTTAAAGAGCTAACTTTAGAGAGTAATCGCATCAAAAATAACAAACCACACACTGAGAATGACTTTTAACAAGTGATGACATCATCCCGATTTTCACGGGCTGCTACAGAAATAGACCAGTGAGTAGAAAAATTAACATAACTCAAGATGTAAGAATCCAATGATCATGAACATTTGTATGCTTATACTAGACAGTAAGCTGAATCCAACAAGCTTGAAATCACTGAATTTGGATGAGTAAACACTGAGAAATGACTCTGACAAGATGACTGAAAAAGTCGGGTACCTGACAGAGAAGTGAAGATGAACATACCCTGTTGACTTCAAATGATCATAACTGAAGATTCCAACATCCAAATGACATGAAAATTTGTGAGCATATAGTAGACTTATAGAGCTAACTTTACCAAGTTAAATCACTGAAAATGATGAACCAAGTGCAGAGAAACAATCTCTGCAAGCTGACTGCGAAAAACTGAAGTAATGGCAGTGAGTAGTACACATCACAAGAACATGGAAAGATGAACTCAAATAATCATGAAAATGAAAGTATATTGCTTGTAAAATACAATGACTTACTGATACATATGTGTGCCTTGTAATCACACCTTGATATGGCATAAAGCTCAGCTCTTGGAGGTCTTCACATAGGTCTCTCTAACCACAACTAAAACTGCCATCTATTTATAGTTGAGTTTGGGAGGCTAACTTCCCTCAATCACTCTCCAATCAATCAATGATTGATTTGATTCTCTACCTACCACAAATCACGAATTCGTGGCTCCTCTTTCCATTCTTGATCATGTGGGCTCAACCACTTAAGATTCTCTTACTTTTACATTAAGTAAACTCTTCAAAAGTTACAAGAGGTAGTTCACAAGTGAACTTTACATAGTCTTCATTTTGAAGCTTCTTTAATGACTTTGTGAGACTCAAGCCAATACTTAGGCTTGTCATAGACTTGCTCCAATAGCTCCCCCTCAAGCCAAGTATGCTTGAGGTCTTCAATCTTCCAAGATTTCTTGCAAACCAATCATAGCTTTGAATTTGCAAAGCTTTGTACCATCCAATGCTTTGGTTAGAATATCTGCACATTGTTGATGTGTGGACACATATGATATTTGAATCTCCTTGCTTAGGATCTTCTCTCGTACATAATGATAATGAACTTCAATATGTTTAGTCCTTGCATGAAAAATAGGATTAGCAGCCAAGTGAATAGAACTCATATTGTCACCAAAAATAGTTGGAGTTCCAAACTCCAATCCAAGATCTTTGAACAATGTCTTCATCCACATAGCTTCCTGTGTAGCTATGGCAAGACCTCTATATTCAGCTTCAGTAGAAGAGAGAGCAACTGTGGGTTGCTTCTTGGATGACCATGAAATAAGCTTTGAACCTGCAAAGGTAAGATAACCTGAAGTGCTCCTTCTATCTTCCTTGGAGCCAGCCCAATCTGCATCAGAAAATAGCTTCAAACCTAAATCAGATACATAAGGATAATAAAGTCCTTCATTTATGGTTCCTTTGAGATACTTGAGAATCCTTTTGGCAGCATCCATATGTGGTTTCCTTGGTGTGTGCATAAATTGGCTTAGCACACTCACACTGTAACATATATCTACTCTTGTCAATGTGGCATAGTTGAGACTACCCACTAGACTTTGATATGATGTGATGTCCTCTATGAGTTCACCTTCATGTGAGCTCAATTTGTGATTAACCTCCATTGGAGTACCTGCAATCTTACAATCTTGCATCTTGAATTTTGCCAACATGTCCTTAATGTACTTTCTTTGAGTGAGAAACAAACCATGATCTTTGTAGACAACTTCCAAACCTAGGAAGTAGGTAAGTGAACCCAAATCACTTATCTTGAACTCTTCTCTCATCTGATCTTTGATCTTCTTCATACCATCTGCATCATTTCCTGTCAATATAATATCATCTACATATACACATAGGTAGATGACCTCGGAATTACTCTTTTTAATAAAGAGTGAAGGATCTGCTTTGCTTGGTTGAAAGCCTTTGTCCTGCAAGAATGAAACAAGCCTGAAATTCCAAGCTCTTGGAGCTTGCTTGAGACCATACAATGCTTTGTTAAGTTTACACACATAATTAGGATAAACTTGATTCTCAAAACCAGGTGGTTGTGCCATATATACCTCTTCTGTTATCCAACCATTCAAGAATGCATTCTTCACATCTAGTTGAAGTATCTTCCAATTCTTGGAAGAGGCAATACTAAGCAAAACCCTAATAGTAGGCATCTTTGCCACATGAGAGAATGTCTCCTCATAATCAATTCCCTGAGTTTGTGCAAAGCCTTTTGCTACAAGCCTTGCCTTATACCTGTTAATGGAACCATCAGAATTCTTCTTGAGTTTATAGACCCATCTTGAGCCTATTACCTTCATGTATGAAGTCTTGGGCACCAAATCCCAAGTGTTGTTTTCCTCGAGTGCTTCAATCTCTTCCTTCATTGCATGCTTCCATTCTGTTTTTGCTTTGGCCTCTTCAAATGATGATGGCTCCTCTTGGTTTATGTCCTGTGCTATGTAGATAGAATGTTTAGTTACTAATGAGGTGTCAAACCCATACCTTTCTGGTTTTTTCTTTTCCCTCATAGATCTTCTTAAGCCATGATTTGATGATTCTGCCTCATGTCCAAGTTCCTGCAATTTTGCTTTACCTTTAGACTTCCATGCTTTGATCTTTTCCATCTGACATTCTTCATCATCCTCTGAGGTGTCTTGTTCTTCAATCTTTGATTGTTCTCTACCAAGCTTTGGAAAATCTTCTTCAAGATCATATGGTAAATTGACCTTCCTGCATGAATCTTCATACCATGAATTGTTCTCATCAAAAACTACATCTCTGCTTACCAAGAATCCTTTGTTGGTAGGGTTGTATAACCTGTAGCCCTTTTGATTGTTGTCATATCCAATAAATACACACCTTTCTGCTTTTGGATCCATCTTGCCTCTAACCTGTGAAGGAACATGAGCAAAAGCAATACATCCAAAAATTTTACAATGATCTAAGCTTGGTCTTCTTCCATTCCAAGCCTCATATGGAGTCATTCCATCAAGGGATTTTGAAGGCAACCTGTTAATCAAGTAAGTGGCTGTAGATACAGCCTCAGCCCATAAGTAATTAGGTAAATGCTTTTCATTTAACATAGACCTTGCAGCTTCAACAATTGTCCTATTCCTCCTTTCTGCCACTCCATTTTGCTCAGGAGTGTACCTTGTAGTTACCTCTCTTTTGATTCCTCTTTCTTGAAGAAAAGAATCAAAATCATGGGAGAAGTATTCTCCCCCTCCATCTGACCTTAGCCTTTTTAGTGATTGACCTGTTTGATTCTCCACAAGAGCCAAATATCTTTTGAAACATGAAAAAACTTCATCTTTGTGTTTCATAAAGAATAGGATAGTCCATCTGCTGCAATCATCAATAAAGGAAACATAATACCTTGATCCTGATATTGAAGCTTCCTTGCTTGGTCCCCATACATCTGTATGAACCAACTCCAAGAGATCTCCATGCATATAACCTTTCTTCATGAATGGTAACCTGTGAGACTTTCCAAACTGACATGCACTACACTTATAAATCATATGTTGTTTTGACAAGTTAGGGAGTCCAAGTACACTTTGGTCCCTGCAAATTTGCTTTAATGACCTTTCACCAATATGTGCTAACCTTTTGTGCCATACTTCCAATTCTGTGAGTGTCTGACTACCATAATTAAAGAGAGCAATGTTTCTAGTGTCCTGTAATTCAAATGTGAACAATCTACCTGTCTTTTCACCTTTTGCAATTCTTCTGAATCCTTGACTTGGATCTTCAACAAATGCTCCTGCCTTTGTGAACCTGACTTGCAACCCTTTCTCTACTATCTGCCCAACACTTATCAAATTCTTTGTAATGGTAGGGACATAGAGTACCTTACTGAGTAGGTTGATGTTTCCATCAGGTGCTTTGACATTGCCTATTTTCTCCACAGGATGTTTTGTATCATCTCCTGTTTGTACCTCATGCTTATTCCTTGGATCTTCTAAATCTGATAGGAGTGCCACATTTCCTGCCACATGATTTGAACAACCTGAATCTATGTAGAAAACATGCTCATCAGATTTACCTTGTGGCATAGCCATGTTCATGATCAATAATGAATCCTCTTTGTTTGAGTCTTCTGTGTAGTTATTGTAGTCTCTCCTTCCTTTGTAGCCTCCTTGATAGTTTGAATGATTGTAGTTGTTGTAGTTGCCATGATAATTGTTGAACCTTCCTCTTGAGTAGCCATAACTTCCTCTATTGTATCCTCTACCTCTTTGATTCTTGGAATTCCTAAAGCAATTTTCAGTTGTATGATTAGTTAATCCACAAATAGAACATGAGTTGGAGTCTTGGGATCTCCCCCTGCCTTGTCTACCTCCTCTTCCTCTACCTCTGCCATGTCTTCCTCTACCTGCATAGTTAGCTTGATATGTACCTGCTTCATCATCCACTTTCTTTGCCTTTCCTTTGTTATCTTTAGACTTGCTTTTATCCGTGTATAAAGCTGAAGATTGATTACCTTTAGAGCTTTCTCCATTTTTGATAAGCTTTGCCTCTTGAGTAAGTAATTGTCCAATGAGTGTGTTGAAATCAGGTACATGCATGTCCATGTACAAATCCATAGCTGTGGTGAATGCTTCCCACTTATCATCTGCCTTCAAGCCATTGATGACCTGCCTTACAATTTGCTCTTCATCTATTACCTCTCCAATGCTTCCCAACTGATCCGCTATGTCCTTGAGCTTTGTGACAAAATCAGTCACATTTTGTTTGGGAGCCTTCTTGAGAGTTGTGAACTCCAGCCATAGTTGATGCTTCCTAGCTTTGGTACTTGAAGAAAAGAAAGCTTCAAGTGCATCCCACACTTCCTGAGATGTCTTACAACTTCTAATGTGAGGCAACAAAAAATCTGAGATAGAGTTGAGGAGATAAGACCTTGCAAGTGCATCCTTGGAGCACCATGTGCTCAATCTTTCTTGCTCTTCTTGTGTTGGTTGACTTTTGTTCCTGAAACTTGGCATAACTTCATCTCCAGCCACATAACCATATAAACTTCTACCTTGGAGATAAGCTTCCATCCTTAATGACCAAGCTGAGTAGTTACCTCTGTCCAATTTGTCAATTGATGAAGGAAATCCATCTGCCATGTTGTCCAACCTTGCTCTGATACCACTGTGAAGAGATGGATAGGTATGTGTTGAAGATGAAGAGGTGTTGCAAAATCTTTGCTCTACACCAGCCAAATGAACTCCAGGAGTAGATGGTGGGCCCTTTTAGCTTGCCAATGGATGTATTAGACACCCTATGTACCTTGGAAGATCACTCTCAAAAAGATAGATCAAAACAGATAAGTTGGAGTTAGCTCAGAGATGAAAACTTGCTATTCTTGGTTGATACACCTGTCCAGTGTTTTACATAATTCTCTGAGCACAGCAGCATTTAGATTAATTCCTCTTGGGGAAGGCTAGGTAGCTTAAAGAGCTAACTTTAGAGAGTAATCTCATCAAAAATAACAAATCACACACTGAGAATGACTTTTAACAAGTGATGACATCATCCCGATTTTCACTGGCTGCTACAGAAATAGACCAGTGAGTAGAAAAATTAACATAACTCAAGATGTAAGAATCCAATGATCATGAAAATTTGTATGCTTATACTAGACAGTAAGCTGAATCCAACAAGCTTGAAATCACTGAATTTGGATGAGTAAACACTGAGAAATGACTCTGACAAGATGACTGCAAAAGTCGGGTACCTGACAGAGAAGTGAAGATGAACATACCCTGTTGACTTCAAATGATCATAACTGAAGATTCCAACATCCAAATGACATGAAAATTTGTGAGCATATAGTAGACTTATAGAGCTAACTTTACCAAGTTAAATCACTGAAAATGATGAACCAAGTGCAGAGAAACAATCTCTGCAAGCTGACTGAGAAAAACTGAAGTAATGGCAGTGAGTAGTACACATCACAAGAACATGGAAAGATGAACTCAAATAATCATGAAAATGAAAGTATATTGCTTGTAAAATACAATGACTTACTGATACATATGTGTGCCTTGTAATCACACCTTGATATGGCATAAAGCTCAGCTCTTGGAGGTCTTCACATAGGTCTCTCTAACCACGACTAAAACTGCCATCTATTTATAGTTGAGTTTGGGAGGCTAACTTCCCTCAATCACTCTCCAATCAATCAATGATTGATTTGATTCTCTACCTACCACAAATCACGAATTCGTGGCTCCTCTTTCCATTCTTGATCATGTGGGCTCAACCACTTAAGATTCTCTTACTTTTACATTAAGTAAACTCTTCAAAAGTTACAAGAGGTAGTTCACAAGTGAACTTTACATAGTCTTCATTTTGAAGCTTCTTTAATGACTTTGTGAGACTCAAGCCAATACTTAGGCTTGTCATAGACTTGCTCCAATAATGGGCACTTTTTACTCTAGTGCTGGCTAGAGTTTTTTTCCCCATGTTAGCACATACTTGATACTCTCATATGTGGTGGTACTTTGTACTTAGGGATATTATTTAGCTCTTACTTCAGTTCAATTCATTGATCAATAGAGAGAGCTATTCCAGCCGTTGTCTTTTTCGGGTGTCTTGCTGCGTTTGTGCTCTTTGTGAGTGCTTCTCGTGTGTCTCTTGCACTTCTACACATAGCCAACAGTGGTATCAGAGCAAGTTCAACTCCTTCTCAAGTTTCGGTTTTTCACGTCATGGCGTGCGTGCACTTTAACAGTGCAAATCGACTTCGGAGCATAGAAGTGTGAATTTCAGTAGCCCAGAAACATTTCCATCAGGTACGCTGTGGTTTTGCCCCCATTTCAAAGCCATTCATGCGGTCAGAATCGCCATCAGAGTGACGGTTTGTGAGCTGAAATTTCAGCACTCATTTCAGCTTTCATCAAAGTGAAGATTTTGTCACATTCTTTTTCCTTCGTAAAATGGCGGGCAGCAATGACTTGTTTGGCATGCTTCAAGCTGAAGATAAGCTTGATGGGACCAACAATCCGATGTGGTCTTACATGATGAAGCATGTTCTTGTTGCAAAACGACTTTGGAACATAGTGGCAGATGTAGATCGAAGACCGGCAGGTGCTTCTACTTCAGAGTCTACTATCACAGATGGATCTTCTTCTTCGAGTACAATGGTTTCTCCTTCTCCACCTACACAGGAGCAGCTTAGATGGGATGGAAAAGATGCTCAAGCTCATGCTTTGATTGCGCTTTCAGTGAAGCGTCATATAGTTCCACACATTCGGTCATGTTCTACATCGAGACATGCATGGGACACTCTTGGTTCTTTGTATGCTGTGCGTAATGAAGCACATGTTGCATACTTGAGGAAGCAACTTGAGGATGTATGTATGGCTGAAAATGAGTTAGTGGATGTGTATGTGACACGCATCAAGGACTTGAAAGAGCAATTGGCAAAGATCGATGAGCTCATTCCGGATGCATCACTCATTTTTACATTGTTGAAAGGATTACCGAAATCTTTTCAAAGCTTTGCTACTACACTTTGTTTGGTTGCAAAAGGAAATCCTAATATGTATGCATTTGATGAGGTTGTGTCTCTTCTTTTGCAAGAAGAGCAATCTAGAGTGAATAGGAGTGGTTTGATTGAGGGAACGCAAGCACTTGCTATCTCACAAAAGGGGAAAAGCAAGTATGATTAAGCTTTGGGTTCATCAAAACCAAAGCCTCAAGCTTCCTCTTCCACTCATTCCTCTAATGATGGTGATTTGCAAAAGAAGAAGAGATGCAAATATTGTCGGAAGGTTGGTCATACTATTGATGAGTGTAGAAAGCTTGCTAAACGCAATGAAAAGAAGAAAGAATCTAGCATGTCTATTGCTGAAAATTCAGCAAATGCAAAGAATGATGAAGCTAACATGGCTCAAGATTTTTGGGCATGCGTTGTTACATGCCATTATGATGCTTCTTTACATTCTAAATGTATGGTTGTGAGTGAGGCTGATTCGGATTGGTTCTTTGATAGTGGTGCTTCAAAGCACATAACATCATGCAAAAGATTTTTTGCCTCTTTGAAAGATGCGTCCAAAGGAGGACATGTGATGTGTGCAAACAATGCCTCTTATCCTATCATTGGAGTAGGAGAAATTGAGCTTACGGCTCCAAATGGAGGTGTGATTCTCTTGAAAAATGCATTGTATGTGCCTGGTATCAAGAACAACTTAATTTCAGTTTCGTTGATTGCCAAAGCTGGACTTCATGTACACTTTGTTGATGATAAGTGTATGGTTCATGATTTCAGCAATGGCGATGTTATTGTGACGTCCGGTACATTATGTAATGGTTTGTATCGGATGGATACATACAAGAGGGCTGCCTCGAATGCCTTAGTTGCTCATACTTCTTCCATGGTTGAAATGGAGCTTTGGCATGCTCGTTTTGGTCATTTAAACTTCAATAGTTTACTCTACTTGCAAAAGAAGGACATGGTTATTGGCTTGCCTACATTTGAGTCCATTGAAAAGCATGCATGTAAAGGTTGCATTCTTGGAAAAATGCATCGTGCTTCTTTTCCAAAAGATAGTCATACACACACTACAAGAAAATTGCAACTTGTTCATAGTGATGTATGTGGTCCGGCCAAGACTCCATCTTTTGGGAAGCATGTATATTTTGTTACCTTCATTGATGATGCTACTCGCCATACATGGATGTTTCCTATAAAAGAAAAGAATGAGGTATTTTCTTGCTTCAAAGCATTTTTAGCTATGGCTGAAAATTTTTCTTCACAAAAGCTTTTGACTCTACGCACGGATTGTGGTGGTGAATACATGTCACATGAGTTTAGTGCTTTTCTTCATGAAAGAGGTATTTCACACCAATGTAGGGTGCCATATACACCTCAACAAAATGGTGTTGTCAAGCGTAAAAATAGAACTCTACTTGAAATGGCACGATGTATGGTTAAAGGAAAGCATCTTCCTCATAAGTTTTGGATGGAAGCAGTCATGTGTGCAAACTATGTGTTGAATCGCTGGCCTACAAAAGCATTGAGAGTCATCACTCCTTATGAGGCTTGGAATGGTCATAAGCCTATGGTTAGTCATATGCGTGTTTTTGGTTGTTTGGCATATGCTCTTGTGCCATCAGAACAACGTCACAAACTTGATGACAAGGCAAAGAAATATATATTTGTTTGTTATAGTGTTGAAAGTAAGGGATATCGGTTATACCATCCATTGACTGACACAATAATTGTGAGTCAAGGTGTGGTATTTGCTGAAAATTCAGTTTTCCCTCTACTTGAATGCAAAAAACTGCCAACAGTTAGCTCACAAGATGTGTTCGATACACTCATGCCTTTGTTCCAAAATGGTGCGTTTGACTATGGCCATGTAGACCAGCCAACTGAGGTTCAAAGGGCTGAAAAATTCCAGCCAAATAGGGATGAAAATGCTGAGAATTTCCAACCAAACATCGCTAAAAACTTTCAGTAAAAAAATGTCCAAACTGCTGGAAATTTCAAGCCACATATGGCTGAACATTTGCATCAAAATATGGCTGAAACTGAGCATGAAATTCTGCCCACGCATGATATACATATTGAAGATGTTTTACATAATGAACGCATGTCTATCAAGAGTGCACAAACTATGCCAAAGTGGCTGAAACAAACTTTGCAGGACAACAAATTGAGTGCACCTTTACTTGATAGAACAAGATCAAGCTCTCACTATGCATCAAGTAATTTTGTGGATTATTCTCTTATTGCTATAGCATGTAATGAAGAGCCACTTTCTTTTGAAGATGCATGTGACGATCCACAATGGATGAGTGCTATGCAATTAGAAATGGATTCCATACATAGGAATGGTACTTGGGAGTTATGTGAATTGCCAAAAGGAAAGAATGCCATTGGTACAAAGTGGGTTTACAAGATTAAGAGAAAATTTGATGGTAGCATTGATTGCTACAAAGCTAGATTGGTTGCCAAAGGATATGCGCAACAATATGGCATTGACTATGAGGAGACTTTTGCACCTACTTCACATATGACTACCATTCGTACCGTGGTTGCATTGGCTGCCCATCGAGGTTGGAAAGTACATCAGTTGGACATAAAAACAGCCTTCTTGAATGGTGATTTGCAAGAAGAGGTCTATGTGAAGCAACCTCCTGGATTTGCTATGAAAGGGAAAGGGCATATGGTTTGTCGCTTGCATAATGCCTTGTATGGTCTCAAGCAAGCTCTACGTGCATGATATGACAAAATACATAAGCACTTGATTGATCTTGGCTTCATATGTAGTCCGATTGAAAGCACACTCTATGTACGCAAAAATGGGGCTGATCTTATAGTGCTTGTTCTTTATGTCGATGACATAATCTTGACTGGGTCATGTGATGCAAAACTTGACATTCTTATGGCTTATTTGCAGCATACTTTTGATGTCACTTATCTTGGTCTTTTGAGCTACTATCTTGGCATCCAGTTTGTATCCGTTGAGGGGGGAATTGTTATGCATCAAGCAAAGCATGTTGAAAAAGTACTTTAGTGTTTTGATTTTGAGGATTGTAAGCCAGTTTCCACACCAGTTGAGACAGGATTTAGGTTCTCAGTTGAGGATTCCAGTGATGCATTTGACACTTCTCTTTATCAGCAAGCTGTGGGATGTCTTATATATGCATGCAACACAAGGCCGGATATACAGTATGTAGTTTCCCAATTGAGTCGATTCATGCATAGCCCTGGCACTAAGCATTGGCAGGCGGTGAAATGTGTGTTTAAATGTCTTCGAGGCACTTTGAGCTTAGGTCTCTTTTATGACAGAGATGTTCAGCCATGCTTGCATGCTTTTACAGATAGTGATTGGGCTAGTTGTTATGATACTCGCGTGTCCACTAGTGGTAATTGCTTTTTCCTTGGAGACTCATGCATATCTTGGTTGAGTAAGAAGCAACCTACAGTGACGACATCGAGTTGTGAAGTTGAGTACAGGGCAGTTTTCACAGCTACAGTGGAGTGTATATGGTTGAGACGCTTATTGATGGATCTTTGCATGGAGATTGATGCTGCTACACATATTGTCACTGATAGTCAGAGTGCTTTGGCTGTTGCACGAAACCTAGTGTTTCATGCACGGACCAAACATATTGAGGTGCATTACCACTATGTGAGAGAGCGCCTTCATGCAGGAGATATTGATTTGGTATATGTGCCTACACAAGATAATATGGCAAACATATTCACCAAAGCTCTTCCACGGGAAAAGTTTGAAGCTTTTCGCAAAGCTTTAGGCTTATTACCTTGTGGGGGCTGATCTGTCACTTCCTGTATGTGTTGACATCATTCGCTCCAGGGGGGTTTGTTACACTTATGTGTTCCTTGAGTAGCTTTGATGTGAACCTTTTTCCCTATACATGGGCACTTTTTACTCTAGTGCTGGCTAGAGGTTTTTTCCCCATGTTAGCACATACTTGATACTCTTGTATGTGGTGGTAATTTGCACTTAGGGATATTATTCAGCTCTTACTTCAGTTCAGTTCATTGATCAATAGAGAGAGCTATTCTAGCCATTGTCTTCTCCATGTGTCTTGCTGCATTTGTGCTCTTTGTGTGTGCTTCTCGTGTGTCTCTCGCACTTCTACACACACCCAACAGGTAGGGGGTGAGGAAATCCTTAAGCACTTTATAAACTTCATTAGGGATCCCATCCATACCTGGAGACTCACAGGGTTTTAAATTATCAATGGTTTCTTTAACCTCACTAGCAGAGAGGGGCAGGTCCAGAATAGCAGCTAGACCCTGAGGGAGAGTTTTCACCCTTATAGAAGCAATATGGGCCCTGGCTCTCTGGATGTCCTCCCCTCTCTTGGGAGGACTAGAGAAAACATTCATAAAATAGCTAGAAGCCTCCTATAAGCACTCCTCCATATTAGTAGCAGTACCACCATTCCTTTTAGCTAACATAGGTATAAACTCCCTGTACTTCTTTTGCTTCAATGAATCAAACATATGTTTATTAGGTCTGTCAATGTTCTCGCCCCAAAACCTTTTGGAGTTGTCAAGAGACCAACTAGCTTCAAGATACTCCTCACACCTAAGTTTCTGTTCCAAAACAATAGAACCCACACAGGGGTTATTAGAATCATACTACTTTAAGGCTTCCAAGATATTCTTTTTCTTGAGGGATCTGAGCTTTTTGACCTTATCCTTAAAAAAGGGGAAGATCTTTTGAATCCTTGACTGCATTTTCCCAACTTTTAAGAGCAAAAGCATTATTAGCGAAGTGCCATCTGATGGCCATCTTGACTTGACTAATAATTGAGGGAAGATTCAGGAGCCTAGCATCAAGGTGGGGCCAGCCAGCTCTGAAGGACTTACAGTTCTTTTTGAGGGTCAAAATGATAGGTTTATGGTCCGACAGCATGAGGGACTGATCAATACCTGCACTGATCTCCCAAAAGTTTCTACCAAAGGAAGATTTGATATAACATCTATCAAGTCTAGCACCGAGGGCCTTCCCATCAAGTTGTCTATTATGCCAAGTAATCCCAGTTAACTCCGAGTGGTCAATCAAGTCATGATGATGACACAGAGAAAACTGTTACACTTATGTGTTCCTCGAGTAGCTTTGATGTGAAACTTTTCCCTATACATGGGCACTTTTTACTCTAGTGCTGGCTAGAGGTTTTTTCCCCATGTTACCACATACTTGATACTCTCATATGTGGTGGTACTTTGTACTTAGGGATATTATTCAGCTCTTACTTCAGTTCAGTTCATCGATCAATAGAGAGAGCTATTCTAGCCATCGTCTTCTCCATGTGTCTTGTTGCGTTTGTGCTCTTTGTGTGTGCTTCCCGTGTGTCTCTCGCACTTCTACACACACCCAACAGTGGTATCAGAGTAGGTTCAGCTTCTTCTCAAGTTTCGGTTTTCGCGTCGCGGCGCGCGCGCGCACTTTAACAGTGCAAATCGACTTTAACAGTCAGAATCGCCATCAGAGTGACGGTTTGTGAGCTGAAATTGTAGCACTCATTTCAGTTTTCGTCGAAGTGAAGATTTTGTCACATTCTTGTTCCTTAGTGAAATGGCGGGCAACAATGACTTGTTTGGCATGCTTCAAGCTGAAGATAAGCTTGATGGGACCAACTATCCGATGTGGTCTTACATGATGAAGCATGTTCTTATTGCAAAACAACTTTGGAA
The DNA here is from genome assembly GCA_020310875.1 of Ceratopteris richardii. NCBI lineage: Eukaryota > Viridiplantae > Streptophyta > Polypodiopsida > Polypodiales > Pteridaceae > Ceratopteris > Ceratopteris richardii. The sequence goes on from CM035406.1 coordinate 37,531,847, forward strand.
CATAGTGGCAGATGTAGATTGAAGACCGGTAGGTGCTTCTACTTCACAGTCTACTGTCACAAATGGAGCTTCTTCTTCGAGTACAGTGGTTTCTCCTTCTCCACCTACACAGGAGCAACTTAGATGGGATGGAAAAGATGCTCAAGCTCATGCTTTGATTGCGCTTTCAGTGAAGCGTCATATAGTTCCACACATTCGGTCATGTTCTACATCACGATAGGCATGGGATACTCTTGCTTCTTTGTATGCCGTGCGTAATGAAGCATGTGTTGCATACTTGAGGAAGCAACTTGAGGATGTATGTATGGCTGAAAATGAGTCGGTGGATGTGTATGTGACACGCATCAAGGACTTGAAAGAACAATTGGCAAACATAGATGAGATCATTCCGGATGCATCACTCATTTCTACATTGTTGAAAGGATTACCGGAATCTTTTCAAAGCTTTGCTACTACACTCCGTTTGGTTGCAAAAAGAAATCCTAATATGTATGCATTTGATGAGGTTGTGTCTCTTCTTTTGCAAGAAGAGCAATCTAGAGTGAATAGGAGTGGTTTGATTGAGGGAACGCAAGCACTTGCTATCTCACGAAAGGGAAAAAGCAAGTATCGTTCAGCTTTTGGTTCATCAAAACCAAAGCCTTAAGCTTCCTCTTCCACTCATTCCTCTAATGATGGTGAGTTGCAAAAGAAGAAGAGATGCAAATATTGCCGGAAGGCTGGTCATACTATTGATGAGTATAGAAAGCTTGTTAAACGCAATGAAAAGAAGAAGGAATCGGGCATGTCTATTGCTGAAAATTCAGCAAATGCAAAGAATGATGAAGCTAACATGGCTCAAGATTTTTGGGCATGTGTTGTTACATGTCATTATGATGCTTCTTTACATTTTAAATGTATGGTTGTGAGTGAGGTTGATTCGGATTGGTTCTTTGATAGTGGTGCTTCAAAGTACATAACATCATGCAAAAGATTTTTTGCCTCTTTGAAAGATGCACCTAAAGGAGGACATGTGGTGTGTGCAAACAATGCCTCTTATCCTATCATTGGAGTAGGAGAAATTGAGCTTACGGCTGCAAATGGAGGTGTGATTCTCTCAAAAAATGCATTGTATGTGCCCGGTATCAAGAAGAACTTAATTTCAGTTCCGTTGATTGCCAAAGCTGGACTTCATGTACAGTTTGTTGATGATAAGTGTATGGTTCATGATTTCAGCAATGACAATGTTATTGTGATGTCCGGTACATTATGTAATGGTTTGTATCGCATGGATACATACAAGAGGGCTGCCTCGAATGCCTTAGTTGCACATACTTCTTCCATGGCTGAAATGGAGCTTTGGCATGCTCGTTTTGGTCACTTGAACTTCAATAGTTTGCTCTACTTGCAAAAGAAGGACATGGTTATTGGCTTGCCTACACTTGAGTCCATTGAAAAGCATGCATGTGAAGGTTGCATTCTTGGAAAAATGCATCGTGCTTCTTTTCCAAAAGATAGTCACACACACACTACAAGAAAATTGCAACTTGTTCATAGTGATGTATGTGGTCCGATCAAGACTCCATCTTTTGGAAAGCATGTATATTTTGTTACCTTCATTGATGATGCTACTCGCCATACATGGGTGTATCCTATGAAAGCAAAGAATGAGGTATTTTCTTGCTTCAAAGCATTTTTAGCTATGGCTGAAAATGTTTCTTCACAAAAGCTTTTGACTCTACGCACGGATCGTGGTGGTCAATACATGTCACATGAGTTTAATGCTTTTCTTCGTGAAAGAGGTATTTCACACCAATGTACGATGCCATATACACCTCAAAAAAATGGTGTTGCCGAGCGTAAAAATAGAACTCTACTTGAAATGGCACGATGTATGGTTAAAGGAAAGCATCTTCCTCATAAGTTTTGGATGGAAGCGGTCATGTGTGCAAATTATGTGTTGAATCGCTGCCCTACAAAAGCATTGAGAGTCATCACTCCTTATGAGGCTTGGAATGGTCATAAGCCTATGGTTAGTCATATGCGTGTGTTTGGTTGTTTGGCATATGCTCTTGTGCCATCACAACAACGTCACAAACTTGATGACAAGGCAAAGAAATGTATATTTGTTGATTATAGTGCTGAAAGTAAGGGATATCGGTTGTATCATCCATTGACGAACACAATTATTGTGAGTCGAGATGTGATATTTGCTGAAAATTCAGTTTTCCCTCTACTTGAATGCAAAAAACTGCCAACAGTTAGCTCACAAGATGTGTTCGATACACTCATGCCTTTGTTCCAAAATGGTGCGCTTGACTATGGCCATGTAGACTAGCCAAGTGAGGTTCAAAGGGCTGAAAAATTCCAGCCAAATAGGGCTGAAAATGCAGATAAGTTCCAGCCAAACATGGCTGAAAAAATTCAGCAAAAAATTGTCAAAACTGTTGGAAATTTCCAGCCACATATGGCTGAACATTTGCGTCAAAATATGGCTGAAACTGAGCATGAAATTCAGCCCACGCATGATGTACATATTGAAGATGTTTTACATAATGAACGCATGCCTATCAAGAGTGCACAATCTATGCCAAAGTGGCTAAAACAAACTTTGCAGGACAGCAAATTGAGTGCACCTTTTCTTCGTAGAACAAGATCAAGCTCTCACCATGCATCAAATAATTTTGTGGATTATTCTCTTATTGCTACAGCATGTAATGAAGAGCCACTTTCTTTTGAAGATGCATGTGACGATCCACAATGGATGAGTGCTATGCAATCAGAAATGGATTCCATACATAGGAATGGTACTTGGGAGTTATGTGAATTGCCAAAAGGAAAGAATGCCATTGGTACAAAGTGGGTTTACAAGATTAAGAGAAAATATGATGGTAGCATTGATCGCTACAAAGCTAGATTGGTTGCCAAAGGATATGCACAACAATATGGCATTGATTATGAGGAAACTTTTGCACCTACTTCACGCATGACTACCATTCGTACCGTGGTTGCATTGGCTGCCCATCGAGGTTGGAAAGTGCATCAATTGGACATAAAAACAGCCTTCTTGAATGGAGATTTGCAAGAAGAGGTCTATGTGAAGCAACCTCCTGGATTTGCTATGAAAGGGAAAGAGCATATGGTTTTTCACTTGCATAAAGCTTTGTATGGTCTCAAGCAAGCTCCACGTGCATGGTATGACAAAATACATAAGCACTTGATTGCTCTTGGCTTCACATGTAGTCCGATTGAAAGCACACTCTATGTACGCAAAAATAGGGCTGATCTTATAGTGCTTGTTCTTTATGTCGATGGCATACTCTTGACTGGGTCATGTGATGCAAAACTTTACATTCTTATGGCTGATTTGCAGCATACTTTTGATGTCACTTATCTTGGTCTTTTGAGCTACTATCTTGGCATCCAGTTTGTATCCGTTGAGGGGGGAATTGTTATGCATTAAGCAAAGTATGTTGAAAAACTACTTCAGCGTTTTGACTTTGAGGATTGTAAGCCAGCTTCCACACCAGTTGAGACAGGATTCAGGTTCTCGATTGAGGATTCCAGTGATGCATTTGATACTTCTCTTTATCAGTAAGCTGTGGGATGTCTTATATATGCATGCAACACAAGGCCCGATATACAGTATGCAGTTTCCCAGTTGAGTCGATTCATGCATAGCCCTGACACTAAGCATTGGCAAGCGGTGAAACGTGTGTTTAGATATCTCCGAGCCACTTTGAGCTTAGGTCTCTTTTATGGCAGAGATGTTCAGCCATGCTTGCATGCTTTTACAGATAGTGATTGGGCTGGTTGTTATGATACTCGCGTGTCCACTAGTGGTAATTGCTTTTTCCTTGGAGACTCATGCATATCTTGGTTGAGTAAGAAGCAACCTACAGTGGCGACATCGAGTTGTGAAGCTGAGTACAGGGCAGTTTTCACAGCGATAGTGGAGTGTATATGGCTGAGACGCCTATTGATGGATCTTTGCATGGAGATTGATGCTGCTACGCATATTCTCACAGATAGTCAGAGTGCTTTGGCTATTGCATGAAACCCAGTGTTTCATGCACGGACCAAACATATTGAGGTGCATTATCACTATGTGAGAGAGCGCCTTCATGCAGGAGATATTGATTTGGTATATGTGCCTACACAAGATAATGTGGCAGACATATTCACCAAAGCTCTTCCATGGGAAAAGTTTGAAGCTTTTCGCAAAGCTTTAGGCTTGTTACCTTGTGGGGGCTGATCTGTCACTCCCTGTATATGTTCACATCATTCGCTCTAGGGGGGTTTGTTACACTTATGTGTTCCTTGAGTAGCTTTGATGTGAACCTTTTCCCTATACATGGGCACTTTTTACTCTAGTGCTGGCTAGAGGTTTTTTCCCCATGTTACCACATACTTGATACTCTCATATGTGGTGGTACTTTGTACTTAGGGATATTATTCAGCTCTTACTTCAGTTCAGTTCATCGATCAATAGAGAGAGCTATTCCAGCCATCGTCTTCTCCATGTGTCTTGCTGCGTTTGTGCTCTTTGTGTGTGCTTCCCGTGTGTCTCTCGCACTTCTACATACACCCAACAAAAACCAGTAGGCTTTTTCAACACCATAAATACAAGAACCTTTTTATTGAGTCTATCAGAGATATTAGTAACCATGTTGAAGTCACCAATTAAAAAAAATATTACCACGAATGACCTTAAGCTCTTCCCAACAGTTTCTTCTCATGTGCCTGCAAATAGAAACGTACAAGCTCACAATACTCACATTCAGAGGGGAGTCGAGGGAAGCAGCAATCCATTGATTGGAAGGCTGGCAGAAGAACCCTTTATAAGATGACTCCACTTGGGATTAATGCTGATACCAGCACCTCCTTTCCCTTGCCTATGGTTAGTAAAAAAACCACACATCATTAGGAAAAAAGGTGAATCCTGGATGGGCCTTTTAGCTTAAGGAGTGATTAGTGATGGACCAATCAAAAGAGGGTGGTGGCCACAATCTATAACCTATAAAATACTAGGCTGAAGGGGGAAGAGGGGACAAGATTCCTCTATGTTCAGAGAGAAGAAATCTCGTAATCAGGCTGGGCCCAAAAATTCAAAATTTTTTAAAAGTTGTACAACTCATCATAATACCATTAAATGACCTTCATATCACTTTTCAGGGTCAAAAGTGCTATTTTTGACTTCTAATTCAAAATCCGTGCATGTTTTTGAGCTAAAAAAGTGACTTTTTGCAAAATAACTCAAAAAACTCTACTTTCCCTCTTCAAACTCCCATTTTCATACCCAAAACCCAAAAAGTCATATTTTTCACCTCTATTCCCTCCATACCATACAATAGAAGCGTTGTTTCTCCTCCTACCATTCTCCCAACTTCTGCAGCAATGACAACAACTCTTACTCCCATGGAAAGCTCCAGAGCTCGTAGGAGACCAAAAGACGAAGTTTACACAATGATGTGCCACAACATCAAAACAATGGAAGGAAGTTGGCTACCACAAGAGTTTTGCAAAGGTGCATGGGTGTACATGCAGCCATCTGGAGTTGGTCCTCATCATGTTCGAGATCATGGAAATTTGGATCTTCATTGGAAAGGTAGGCTCTTAGGCTTCAAGCAGCAAACACATGGTGGGATGGTTGCTATTGTACAACATGTCTTCACAGTTTCAACCATGAAGTTAGAAAACTCCAATAGAATTAGATATCCAATCCATTGTGAGTATTTCTAATTTTTCAATGCTTCATGGTGTTAAATGTCTTAATTACACAAATCATATGTTTTTCATTGCTACAGTCATATTTCCCTTATAGTTTAGTGGAAGAGCAACCACTTCATAGTCTTACAGGAACATTCAAAGCATTACATGCAGACATTGGGGCATTAGTGTTTCCAGATGTACCTCCTGCTAAACTTATTGATGAAAGGATCTTCTTTTATACTCACAAGTACATTGTTCCTTCCATAGATGGTGAATATGGAAGCTTGAAGATTATCAAAGTTGATTCTCTTCTTAGTTTAGAGTGGCCAAAACCTGATTTTTGATCCATATCATCTTTCAAGCGTAAGATAGTGATGGACATACATAACTCTTTGAAATTCACACGAGTGTCTAGATCAATAGGTCTTCATTGGACTCTACCAATCCATTGCTTTTTTTTCATATTTCAAGGCATTCCTTTTGTAGAAACTCCTACAATGTTCCTATGTAAAGATATTGCATACGAAGTAGTAGAAGGATTGTTAGGGGAAAACTGGGGTTATGTTGAAGGATTGTCGAAAGGAAATAGATATCGTTGTAGAATTGGTGACACAGGTATAGGGTTTCGCTATTTAAAACATTGCACCTCTTTGTACATTAGATTTTATTATGATCGTTGGATGTGTAAACTAGGAGAGTGGATACCTTTGCAAAGCTCGGAGGGATCTTTAGCTTCATTTGAAATTAATGTGAAGTTACCAAACAATGATATGGAGGTGGTTTTAGTTAATCAACATTGGAACTTGGCCAACTTGAGAGAGCACTTACTTATCATGGGATATGATGATATTCATGATTTCAGATTTCGAATACGAGGGAACAAGGTAAGAGTTGTATTCCATAGATACATATAGATATATATATATATCTTATTCTATCACTATTGGTCATGATTTGAAAATGTTTTACTCTTTTATGAATTGTCCATAGATTGGAAAGAGATTGGAAGACAAAATCAAGGTTCTTGCAAATTGGAGCATGGATGGAACTAAAATTTCATTGTCATAGCTCTTTTTTGTAAAGATAGTGTGAACCCTGTAAACAAACCTATTTTTGCAATAAAAAAAATTTCACATTTGCTTCAAGGATATTTTGGCCACATTCTACTTGTATCTGTACATTCTCAAGGTTTTTCTTGAAAGAGCATTCTTATTGTTTATTTTCTTTGATGTGATCTCAAATGTCAAAGTTTTCCTTTCCAAGACTCTTATGTTTTAATTTAAGGAAAAGTCACTTCTATGAGAAAGTGGGACCCATCACTTCAAAATTCTAGAAAAGTTATAAATAGGAGTCCTCTCTCCTCATTTCTCACTTTTGCAATGACATTGAGTGATAGAGCAATCTGCATTTGCAAGCTATGGCTTCCATCTTTGTACCTACTAAGAGCTCACACCACAAACTTCTAGAAATTTTGGAGGATTCAGATTATAAAGGTCAACATGACCTATATGATCTTCTCTCCAAGGTTCCTGACCTCCATGGAACTGGAGGATTCAGATTATAAAGGTCAACATGACCTATATGAATGTCGATGCTTTGGAGGAGCTACTTCAATATATGCAAGTTCATATATTGTGTTTCTCCATCAAAATACCACCATATGATGGAACCTGGGTTCCATGTGACCTTCTCACCTACATTCACAAAGGTGATGAGGCATTTGCAAAACGATTGAAACGGTTCCAGATAATTGCAGAGGAAGTAGGGCACCTTCTTGATGAAACTGTGCCACTTATAAGGAGATTGAATAGGAAACACAAGATGGGTGCAAAATATCTTTCATTTATTGCTGCCACAATTTTCTTTGTGAATGAGGAGCCAAAACCAATTCCTCATGAGATCCCTCATCTTCTTACAGGTGGTTTTGTCGATGATAAAAAGGAACCACCTCAAGAACCCTTGAATCTCCTATTAGAGAGAGAAGCTATTGGGAAAACTTATCCTCTTGGTGTGGATGATAAGTTGAAAGAAGTGCCTAAACCATCCACCTCTTCGAAGCCAGAAGCAACTATTCCAGAGGTGGAGATTGAAACTTTTTCAGTGTTTCTTGTCAAGGGACAATAATATTTGTTTTTACATGATGTAGAGAAGGCATTCGGGCTACGACTGGATGAATGCTTAAGTTTGTTTTGTACTTTGTCAGAGTGTCCTTTGGATAGTACCTCTGACTTATTGGAGAAAAAGTGTTTGCCATTTGGTGACTCAGTGGCCGACACAATAAAATTGGTATGCAATGACATACTTACAAGTGAACATCAACATATCACAAAAGAACAATTTAGTAATGCGCAAGAAAGGATATTGGAATTAGAAGTTCTCGCCTCACCAGTAATCGAGCAGAGTGGGATGTCCCACTCCAGCATTAATTTACATCTTCAAGAGAGAGGAGAAGAAGAAGATAGAGTTCAAGATGTAAGTATCTTCAATTCATGTCATTCATTCTTACAAACACATGCAGCTACTAATCATAAAACTTTGTGTAGGAGGTGATTGAAGTCGGCAAGTTTGCAGCAAGGAGTGGAGGTGATCGAGTGGCTTGTGGACGTGGCTCATCCCTTGCAAACTACATTGGGAAACTTTTCAAAGAACATTTTGTAATTATCCATAAAGAGTTCAGTCCTCAGGCCACTTCATGACATGGTGTCTAAAGGCCTTAAGTAAATTGCTTTTTTTATCAACCATTACACAAGGGGGTAATTGTATCTTTTTAGTTAAGAAATCCCTTGTAACTACAACCTTATTCCAACTTCTGTGGAAAGGTCTTAGGTCAAATAGGTATATCTCTAGGTCTAGGAGTTAGAAATGTTGATGAGATAGCAACCTCAATTTTGACTTACACCATACCCATGGCTTTGGAGCGTTGAAAGAGAGTCATTGAGAAACTCAAAGCCAATTGATGTAAACAATTGAATTAATATCAAATTTTCACTTTGCTTTATTTACAATTATCTCAAGTCTTTCTTTTTTAGTATATTATTTAAAATTCTTTTGGACATGCATGTAATGTATTGAGCATGACTTCTTTACTCTCATTTAAGGTCATCTAGGGCATTGGGAGGCCAAATAAAGCCCTACCACAGAAACGCGGGAGAAGGCCTTGCAAACTTTTTGCAGGGCCTTCTCCCGTGTTTCTATGGCAGGGCTTTATTTGGCCTCCCAATGCCCTAGATGACCTTACATGAGAGTAAAACTACACTAAATGGATGTTTTCAAGAATGCAAATGTTCTAAGTTTCAAAATGTTGTGCTCATATTTTTCAAAGATGTGTTTTTCATGTATGTATTTGGAAATTCATAGTGCAAGGTATAGGGAGGTCAAAATTTGTCCATGTTCACTCCTCATGAACTATTTTTAGTCTTCATGATCCTTCATGTGAAAATAGTGTTTTTTTACAAAGAAATAAGCCCTGCCACAGAAACGCGGGAGAAGGCCCTGCAAAACGCTTGCAGGGCCTTCTCCCGCGTTTCTGTGGCAGGGCATGGCTTTAGCATTAAATCAATATACAATGATCAAAATGACAAGATAAGAAAACAATCACTGAATTATGAGAGATTATCACAAGAAAACACATGGAAACGTATAATGACTGCTCATGTTTCATTCTAAATAATGAGACTATATAGAGAATAGAGGAGAAGTGCTCATGTTTCATTGAAAACGGCAATATTTCTAAAAAATCTCTTGTCTGTAGAGATCAATTACAAAACTTAGCTATGATCACCCCTAATTCTCCTAGCTAATTGTATATCCTTTGGTTGTATAGTGACTCGCTTAGCATGGATGGCACACAGGTTGGAATCCTCGAGCATTGATATCAAATATGCTTCAGTTGCCTCTTGTAAAGCTTCTAAAGCTAGAGGTTGGATCCTTAACCCTGCACAATACCTTTGTAACTCTTCTTTAACCACCCTTACAATCAGAAGCTCAGCTATCTTTTGATAGTGCCTTATCTCTGCAAATGCCTTCGTATATCTTTTTATTCATTGTGGTGCTCTAGCTTGTGGTGGTGGTGGTATTCGTTGGACATTTTCCTATGGTCTTGGTTGGGGTGGTCTACGACGGGGTTGAAAGACTTTCTTCTTATGTTGCACGCATCTTGAGCTTTCTCCTTGTTCAGGATGTTGTTGCTGGCTTTGCTCCCTCTCTTGATCATTCGGTATGGCCCCCTGATTTGTTGGTAGAGTCTTTCCCGCTATAGTAAACCTATGATTTGTAGGTATTTCTTGGTTAACCCATGGTGGCAATGTTTGAATCTCCTCACTTGATTCTGAACGTTGTTGAGACACATCCTCATGCGATTCATCAGAATCCTCATCTGAAACTACCTGTCTGTGAGCACACTCCTTCACCCTTGTCTTTGTTGGTCTCTTTGGTGATGGAGGCTCATCATATGATGATGGTGGTGATTGGGGTTGATTTACGGCCTCTTCCTTGGATTGCCCATGTTCCACTTGTTCATGCAATTGTTCACTCCCAGAGGTATGACCACCACATGTTTCGTGATGGGATGCAGAGCGCGAGACACTAAGTGGCCTTTTGTGGTGATTCATCCATGGTGGTTTCTAAGTGCCTTGCACATAAGTAGGAAAGTTAATGGGATCCTTCCTTTTAGTTTGCTTTGTTCATGCCATCCTCTATAGTGCTAGAATGTTGAAATGAGACAATGAGTCTCCTTTTATAATGTTTCACTTAAAAATGTTCTGTTCACATCTAAATGACCAAAAAATAGTTAAAAAATTAAAAATTACCTTAAAAAATTGCAAACAAGAGATTAGTATGTAGCAAACCTTATGAATTATTCAGAAAATGCCATGAATGTATTAAATGACTTCACTTCCATGATGAACTCTATCGTGTTCTTCAAGCCCGCCATTGAGCATGACGTAACGGTCCCAATGATGACTTCCATTTTTCACTAGCTAAGTTGTGTTGATTAATTCTTGCAAGTTTTGCAACTTTCGACTCCTTGGCTCATTCCATTGCATATGTCCTTGAAAATGCAGTACGATAAAACCAATTAAACATCTCTTCCATATAGATTGATTGCATTGCACCACCACCATGTCATGTGTTCTTGAAGTAAACACCTCTAGCCTTGTAATGTGCCTCCTCCATTCCTTGTGTACTAAAAATCTCCAACAAACCATATCGATGCATAAAAAATGCTCCATGTGCAAATAAAATATGCTGAAATGATATAAGTACATATAACACACTCTTATCAACAAGAAAATTGAAAAAAATAAGAAAACTTACAATGTAATGTGTAATATTGCTCTCTCCCCAAGATAGGATGAAACACTTTGCAAACTCCATTAATGTTTCTTGAAATAACTGACGGTCATTTTTGTTGGAGCTATTAAGAATCATTAAGCCTACCAACTTATCTAAGCATGACCAAACCTTCTTTCGCCTATTACTAAGGTCAATTTGAGAATCATTATCAATGGTGATCATGCACAAATCTTTCCATAGCTCCCTGCATTCATTTTTCTTAGGGCTCATACCTCTTTTGAAAAATTTTCTTGCCTTCTTCCCTGTCATTGACACTTGTTGCAAACTATTTTATGACTCTCTAGGTTTTTTGACAATTAGAGTTACATTACCATCATGACAACCAATCGAATTAAGCAACTCTTCCCATTTTTTGATGGCTTGTATAGATTTATCAATTGGCTTCATGGAAAATGCATATTCTATGTGGAGCTTCAATAATCTATCAAATATTCTCATGAAAGCATGCAATGTGAAAAAGTGAACATTAACTAATGGAAATGGAATAATGGGATTCCAATCTTTATCTAATGTGTCATGGTTAGGTATTTCTAACATTGGACACCTTAACAAAGCTCTATCCCATTCCGTGGAAGTAGGTGCATCTATGTATTCATCTAAGATAGATAGTATTTTTTGTTGTCCCTTTGTTACTTTATAGCCTCAGGTACAAAATGGACATGGATAACGAGAAGATGCACCTTGCTTGCAACCTAACATGCATTTGATAGTTTTTAAATCCCCACCCAAGTGCCAATCTATCTCAAAATCACCAAAGTTTTCTATGTGGAGCTTTGCACCATGAATTTGAGAAACTATTACTTTAGTGATCCATGGGGTCCTACTAAAAAAGCCATGAAAGAACATCATTGGATTCTTTAGGTACTTTAGTAGCACCTAACCACCATATTTCTTTCTTGGATTGAACACTATATGTAGAGTTAGAGCTAGAGTTACTACTTTCATCAGATATGGCATTTGTCATAGCTTCATTCATGAGTGTCAAACTCAATCTCTCCATTCGTCGTCCCTTTATGATCTGGCATTCATCTAAATTCAATATAAACTTTAATTTGGTATTACAATCTGCATAAATTACCAAAATTTTTATAACATCAAAATACAATGTATATCAAGGTAACAATAGTGGACATACCTGGTATAGTAGATTTTTAAAATTGAACCATTGCCTGTTGAAGCCTCTCCAAATCCACGAATATGTTGTTGTACTTTGTGTAAGGAAATCCATTTCCAGCTACGCTTTTCAACATTTTTTTGGATGTAGATAAATGATAAATAGACATAGGCATAATATCCTCTATATATAAGTAGTTTCCAAGAATACTAGCTATATCTTCATTGGACATTGACTTCTTAAGCGATACCTTGTAAGGAGATGGAAACATATTCTGCAAAATACCTTCTCTTTGTAATGAATCCTTCAAAAGGTTGTACAATGCACTGTATCCTTTAGTACTAATTCTTGCTTCATCACATACCATTTGCACATCTCTAGGAGTGATAATATCTTGTAATTTTTTTGTGAAATCTTTAATCACTTGCTTCTTGATAAGGTTTCCTATTCGTGACTCCAAAATACTAACCACCTTCTTATTGGTCAAACAAGAATTTAATAACTTGAATTGATCCTCTGTTGTTGATGAAGCACTAACATCTTCAAGAAATGACCTACATAACAAGAATATATATATATATATATATATATATATATATATATATATATATATATATATATATATATATATATATATATATATATATATATATATATATATATATATATATATATATATATATATATATATATATATATATATATATAAGTAAGTCTTCCAAAAAGAGAAACAAATACAAGCCAACCTTATTGCAAAAACTCATCATTTGCGTGCTCCACCACCAATTGAAAGAGAGTCAAAGGATGTTAATGATCGTCTCCTACGTTGCATCCCAAGTGGAGTCTCTCTCAAGTGTTGGACAATGTTTTTTAATTTCTCAATTGTTCTCTCCTTTTCTTACATATGCTTTTCAAGCTCTTCAAGCTTTTCTTGTAAAGATATGATTGTGCTTTCTAAAGTGACAAAACTTGTATGATTTAGTTGATATTGTTGAATCCAATACTTAGTAATGACAGTTGAATGTGTAGATAATCATTGACAATAGCCTAAGAGCCCAACTTTACCGGCACCGATGAACTGAAGTAAAGTTGAGAGGTTATGGAATGTTGGATGGTAAGAAGACATTGGATCAGGAGGGTATAATGAACCATGAGTCCAAAGATCAATATTCTTTTCTCCAGCTTCACAATGCTCATTTTGAGAGTTCACATCATTGTTGCACTGTGTATTTGGAGCAAACTCTCTGGGCACACGAGCATGGATACTTGTTGATGCTGGGGCATGAGGACGTCCTAATGTGAGGTTTGTAATAGGTGTCAACACCATCTTTTCCAACAATTAGACAATACTGAGAAAGAGACCAGAAATTTGTTTGGAAGAGATGCTAGAGCATGATTTTCTCAGGAAAATTTTGTTTTCTTGGATGTGGATGGGTCACGGTGTGTTTTTCCACTGAGAAGAACAAAAAATGATGAAATTTTGAAAAAGTCATTTTTTGGGTGAAGAGTAGTTACGGATTTAATGATGTGGCACTCTACTTTTGGAGGGATTTTAAAAATATTACTTTAAGTTTTCAAAAGGAAAATTAAAAACTAAACTAAAAAAAAGACACTTCTGACATATATATTAAAAGATGAACCCTTTCAAGTAAATAAACACTGAAATTGAGACTTTGAAAAAAAAAATCATTTTTTTATTCCCATACATGCTCGAGTTTGATGATGTGGAAAGTAGATTCCCTTTCTCTCTCTCTAATAGAAGAGGGAGAGGAGCCTAGTAAGCTTTAAAAAAAGCCTACTCTAGCCTACTAAAAAGTGCCCTATTAAATGCACTTTGTCCCCTTAAACAACAACAAAATTAGGCTTAATCCCTAAAAATTAGGGATCCTTACAAGGCCCATGCAGGGTTCACCTTTTTTCCTAATGTAATGAGGGTTAATCAACTATAAATGGGCCTCTAACTTGGAACCCCCAATCTTCAGCTCTTGAAGACAGAGGGCATCAGGGAGCATGGGAAGATTCTTTAGCCAACAGTTAATAACTTTAACCCTGACAGGATCAGACAAACCTTTAGTGTTGAGAGAAATGATATTTAGCAAGTCCATGATAACAGAAAGAAGAGAGAAAACTCAGCAGTGAACTTTAAATCTTTGAAGCCTTGTTGGGCTGAAGACTGGAACTTGAAGTTCTTACCCCCTCTTTCCTTTTTGGTTTGCCTTGTAGTTTGGTCACTATGTCATTTACCTTGTTTTGGGACATGGGGGAAAAATCTTCATCTGGCACTTCATGAGCTATTTTATCGAGCAGTTCAACATCCATTTTGTTGATTTCATTCATTAGAATATCCTCATTGAGCTCTATTGCGTACCTGTTGTACTGGTTCTTTTTTGTTTGTCACCACTTGCCAGTCTTTATTCGTGCCTGACTCACCTTCCTCCTGAGCTTTGGGGGAATCAATCAAAACTTCTTCACAATTGTGATTCAATAGATAATATCCTTGTCTGCTTCCAATTCTTCAAGGAAGGAGTGGCTAGAAGCACCAAGAAGGACACTGTAAGGATTAGATGTCTTACCTGCTTTATTTTTTTGTTGCTTGGGGGTATGTTTTTTGATATTTTGAACCACGAGAGGAGCATTGGGAGGAGACTTACTTGTACATGCCTCTTTGCAGTCAAAGTCACTAGCTAATTTATTAGCTTTAGAGTCAGAAGCAACATTCTGAAGTAGAGGGCAATCCTTTATAAGGTGGCCCTGTTTAAAACACTTGAAGCAGGCATTGGGGAGGTTCCTGTAAATTAACTGTTGCTCATGCAGAAAAATCCCATCAAAATCTTTGATGCGAATGGACTTTTTGATAGGTTTGGATACATCAATCTCTATCATTAATTGAGGATCCCATTTAGGGTTAATCCCTCATGCTCTGATTTTTTGACCTAAAACTTTCCCAAGCATAGCCCCCAACTTATTAAGCCACGGATAAAAATCAACCGGAAGATTAGGAAAATCAACCTAGATGGGCAGTTTAGTTGGTTTAGGTCCTTTAGGGTTAAAACCCACATGCCATCTGAAGAAGGAGATGGGCACATTCTTAACAAGCCATTGACCCTTTGATTTCACTTTTAAAGCACTATTGGAGTCATTGAAAAAAAACAAATAATAGTTATTAGGCATACATTGAACTTGCTTTACAAAAAGGCCTCTAGAATTCCAATTAGTTTTAATCCAACTCTTCAAAACATCCTGTGTAGGCCTCGGCCCATGACACAGACCTATGACTACGCTTTGAGACAGTTGAGTGTGCCGATTGGAGAGGGAGTTCTTGTCGATTATGAACTCATCTTCGTCAGAGAGGACTTGACTACCTATATTGAGAAAGTGAGGACTATCTTCTGCATGACTCTTACCTTTATCCGCTACACAGTGGTTAAGGGGCTCATGAAACATACCTTGTGGGAAGTCCACATTGGAGTCCTTGACCAGCGAGTGGGGGATACCACTGTTCATCTGGAGAGACGACAGCGGGTCCTTAACACCAGATACTTGCTGCATGAATGTATGATGCGGAGAACTAGTCATTTCTGCATAAGTTTTCGAGGTTGAGACTTTGCACACGACATCTTGAAGCGCCATACTCCCTCGCGAGCAAGGGAGCACAAAGGTGCAAAGAAGGACCAGCCCAAAGGCGAGGGTACACAAGAACCAAGAAGAGGACCCCGACGTACAACCCTAACCCTTGAAATGTTCTTTTAATAAAGGGAGGTTACAAAAGAGTCATTAAGGCTGTAGCAATATAAATTATGAACAAAGTATCAAGAGGTACATCAATACAAAGCAGTAAACATGAAAAATCTAGTGGATAGTGGGGCTAATGACATTATCCCCATGACCCAAGATGTGGATCCCTCAAAGGGCATGTCTACATGGATCCCTCAAAGGGCATGTCTACAGCTTCTACACCTAAAAGGAAAGAAGTAGTTAGATCTTCCTTATTGGCATCTATTCCTACAAAAAATAGTAGGAAATAATTGTTCTGGTTTCTCATGGCAGACATCTCTATCTGCTCCATTAATATTAAAGGTCTTACTAACCTTGTCAGAACTAGAGTGGTTAATAAGTGGCTATCTTCCTTACCCAATTTTCCTTATGTTTTATGTTTACAGGAAGTTAAAGTTGGAGGGGACTCCCTCAACATTGATCTTAATATTTTATCTACGAGGTACAAGTGGTTTACTACCAATCATTGTGTTGGGAACGTGATACTGTTATTGGTTTGTCCTTGTCTTTGGCTCACACCTTTCAATCTTGGTTTGTTAGTAAATCTAACCAATGGTGCTCCATTAAGTTGGGAAAACCTTTTCATATCACTATTCTTCTTTCTGTGTATGCTTAACATTCCTAGTCATAAAGATTGTTGGGAAGATCTTGTTAATGTTAAAGGGCCCTTGAATATTATCAGTGATTTTAATATGGTCACTTCTAGTAAAGACAGATGGGAAGGTAAGGGAAATGTCATCAGAGGGGCTGAAAAACTTGCTTGGTTTGATATGTGTAACTCTCAAGAGCTAGTTGATGTTTTTCATACTACTAGTTTTACCTGGTCTAACAAACAAATTGGTAGCTCTTTTACTGTTGCTATGCTTGATAGATGCTATGCTAATATTTCCTTTGTCCATGATTGTTGTGACATTAGTGCCAAAATTTACCACACCCTACTTATGTCTCACCACAAGCCTTTGTGCATGACCTTTAGAAAGGAAAGCCCTACCTTTAGATATGGTTGGCCTCACATTGATATCAATTTTCTTAAATCGACATGCATTATGGATAAAACCAAACACATCTTTTGCTTCCACTTTAACCCTTCTAAGTCTCCTTGTAAAGCCTCAGAGAATTCGGTTAGAGACACTCACTTCTTGTTTACTCACTCAAGAAGCAAGGTAAAGATATTGGAACCAAAAGAAGAGATTCTCTTGTGGACAAGTTGAACACTCTAGATGTTAATTCTCAAGAATATCTTGATATTTCTTTGAGATTATGCAAAGAGAGGTATCTTGAAGCTAGTTATTCTCTTGTCTCGTTTAAAAGAATTTTGGAGTGAGACGATGGACAGAAACAAAAAACATAAGTTCTCTTTGATGAAAAAAATAAACTTAGGGATTTTATCCCTCCCATTAAAAAAAAGGAAGGTGGTTATACTATCAACATTGAGGAGACTCTACAGGAGGCCAAAAGCTTCTTTATGGATGTTTTCTCTGGTTCTCCCAAGTGGGGGGAGGACATCCAAATGGCCAGAGCTACCATTGCTATGAAAAGGAAGAAAATAATTCCTGAAAGCCTAGTTCCCATCTTGGACTTGCCCCTCACTACCGGTGAAAGAAACCATAAATAAATTGAAACCTTGTAAATCTCCTAGTATTGATGGATTATCTAATGAGTTTTTCAATGTTGTGAGTTTCTCACTCCTTACATTCTTTTGATTTGGGAAGGGGTTTCTAGTAAAGGGTATCTCCCTTCTAACATTAACACTCGGGCTATTAGACTCATTCACAAGAAAGGGAATAAAGATGACATTGGTAATTGGAGACACATCACTTATTTGAATACCACCTATAAAATATTTGCTTCCTCCCTTGCCAAAAAATTAAGTCCCCTCATGAAACACTTTATCCTGCCTAAACAAAAAGGTTTTATCAAAGGAAGATATATCCTTGATGCTATTATATCTCTTTGGGAAGGTATGGACTATGCTAACAAAATAGGTCAAGATTTCTACTTCCTCAAAATTGATTTTGATAAAGCTTATGATAGGATTGAATGGGATTTTGTTCTTCAATCCTTGCATGACTTGGGATTTCTTTCTTTAGAGTTGTTATAAATGGCCATTTATTTGACTCTTTTAACCTTGCTAGGTCCATAAGGCAAGGATGCCCCCTTACCCCTCTACTTTTTGCCATTGCTAGTCATGCTTTAGGGTGGTTGGTGAAAGATGTTATGAATCGTGGTCAGATTAAAGGTATTAATATTCCTAATATCTCCTCTCCTCTTGGTCTGCAAATGTTTGCTGATGATACCAATCTTGTGTTGAATGTTGATGATGAGTCTGTTAATAAATTCTTGGACTTCTTGAATTTGTTTTGCTTGGCTAGTGGGCCTAAATTTAATCACAATAAGACTGGGTTTAAAGCTTTAAACAATGTGCCTCTTGAATGTATTATCAAGATTGGTTGTAAAATCCTTAAAGATGGAGAGGTGTTCAGGGTATTGGGTAAACCCATAGGTTTCAATGTTACTTTTGCTCAAAGATGGGAATGGGTTCGTGAGAAGTTTAAGAAACACCTCTTTTTCTGGTATGATGTTAACAACTCCCTCCCCCATAGAACCTTTATACTTAATCATTATGTTCTTCCTAAGTTGGTTTATTTTTCTTGCTTGTTGGTCCCCCTTTAATAAACAAATTGAGCAGGCTATCACTTTGGCCAGAAGATTCCTATGGGGGGGGGGGGGAATGCTCATCAAAAGAAAATTGCTAAAGTGGTCAGGGATACCTGTTGTCTCCCAAATCCCAGGGTGGGCTAGGAATCTTTTGTAAAAAAAAAAATGGTAGATAATCTTGTTGCCAAATGGATTTTGAGAAGTATTGAGTGCAAAGATATTTGGGTTGCCCTTATTCAAAGGAACATTTCTAAATTTTTCATCTCTAGGTATAGAGCTTGGACTAACATAAAGTTGTGGGATATTATAGTGTCTCCCCAAGCCATCACTCTTGTTAGTACTTCTCTGGTGTGCAAGTTTCGGAATGCTTGGTTCAAAGCGAAAAGCTATTTCTTTCCAACTGCCAATATGATCTATGTCTCTGACCTTTATGTGCAGGAATCCCCTTGGTTGGGATGGATCTCTAACTAGACTAATTGTAGTCTTGCTATAAAAGAGCACGTGTCATAAAGCCGGCTTCAAGCCCTGGAGTGACCTCATGTTTGAAGGAAAGGTAATCTCTAACCAAACCTTATTTAATCATACTGACATCTCCTTGTCTTGTTAGCAAGTTCCATAGGCATTCGACATTTCTATAAATGTATCCATTTTCTCAAATGAATGTAAGGTGCACCTTAATATTTGATCTCTGCGTATATCATTCTCTTTGTCTATGCAAAACACCATAGCCATGGCTTCTCTCTATACGCATAACCTTCACCCATTACCCTAGTACGAGTTCAGGGTGATGTTCTCCATGCTCATGATCAAAGTTTTTATGTACTATTCAAGATCTCATGCCCTTGATGTGGTCACTCTCCAGCTATCTGAAGCACTTCCTCATATCACCTGAGCACATTAAATGTAGAATTAAGGATCATTAGCGAGAGAGAGACACAGAGATTAGTGATCTACCTATTCTCTCTACAACGCTTGTGCTATCTCTCGTGCATACCCATATATATATATATATATATATATATATATATATATATATATATATATATATATATATATATATAGAGAGAGAGAGAGAGAGAGATGTGATCTACCTTCTTTCTACAACGCTTTTACTATCTCTCGTACATACCCATATATATATATATATATATATATATATATATATATATATATATATATATATATATATATATATATATATATATATAAATAAAGAGAGAGAGAGATACCTTCCCATCTCTATACCGTACAAACCGTGAGCGCTTGACCACTCCTCTCTTAGACAACATCAAAGAGAGTATTGCACAAAGAAGAGTCTATAAGTATTTTTGCACCTAGCTATTGACAAGTGAGGCAGACATAGAAAAAGACATATCTATATGAGGATCTCTATTTCTACACCCAATGTATTTGCAATGGTTCCTGAAAAAAGACAAAATCTAGTCCGCTCCTAATTTTTGGTTCTCTTTTGCTTTTGACATCAAGCATACTTACCTTGAAATTGCTATCGTGGTGCATTTCCATTACATGGATTCCTACCTTAAATTGACTCACAACTTTACCTTAAGGCTCACATAAATTAAACTTACCTCACAATCCAATTAAAAAGGATAGTCACTAATTTGTAATCAACTCAAGGCAAACCTCAAACATTGTACTAACTTAGTTAGGGTGTAGCAAGAAAGTCTCAAAGACTTCTAGACTAGAAAAAATACAAAAGTTAAAGTTACTTGGTCAATAATGCCCTCATGCATAGGGTACATGAGATACCTAAACCTTTGAGTTATTAAGAAGCTAAGGTTCATCTAGAGTTAAAAAAATCATGAAGTCTACCATTCAAGCCTTCCAAGGTAACAAGACTTGGACACTCATCCCTAGACCACCCAATCATAAAGTAATTGGGGTAAATCTTAGATATACTCAATACTCCACCCTCAGGTGACCACAAATGATCCATGATGCTCTAACTTGTAAGGTCCCCATTATGAGGAAAATCCATTGTGAGAGCTTAGAAATTTGTGGAATCCTAACTTCCAAGTTAGATGAGGTCTATGTATGACCATTGATGGTAATAGATGATCTTTGTGAGCCTAGCCATTAGGTTAGGTAGGGCATATACTTCCTAACCATTGGGTTGCCAGATCTTAATGTGGGGGAGTTCAAAGAGGGGCTTGCCCCCATAGGGCCAATACGATAGGACTTCTGGTTGTTGAGATATTGTCAGATTGTATATTTTTCCGACTATTATGTATCTTCCAACTATGTTTCTCTATACTGACTCCCCTCCTAAAAGCTATATAAGAATGGCCCATGTTGAGCTTTATAGAGCATTGCGCACTAGTAAGCCCTTCATCTAGATTCTATCTAGATTGCCATCTAAGCTCCACATTGGGAGCACATGGGTGGACAAGACCTTCATCATAGATACATTAGTCTTGGCAATTTGAGAATTCAAGTTATCTATCTTTGAGTATGCATCTATCTTTGTATCTATTTTTCTCTCAACTCTCTCTATTGGTCTATTCCTTTGTGCTATTAATTCTTACATGGTATTAGAGCTCAAGAGGCTCTAAGTGGTGTAGAAGCAAAAACGTAGAGGTTGTAGAGGCTTCAATGCCAAAAGAGAAAATATCTCAAGTAGTGCATCATCATCTCCATATGGGATCGATTTGGTTTACCAAGAAGAGTAGGTGGAGCACATGCACGAGTAGCAATGATGTCAGTCATCCCAATGTTGCTAATACAACCACCAATATTTACAGAAGGTAAACTTAATGGTATGAATTACACTCTATAGAGGTTTAAAATCACTTCTATCCTTGATCCATATGAGATTCTTGAGACTTTTCTTGAGGCTGATCATGAGCCCCAAGAAACACTTGATCAAAATAATCTTGGTTGAATGATTCTTCTTGATGCTAATCTTCTACATGCTTGGCATCTTGGTCAAATGATTCTTCTTGATGCTAATCTTCTATGTCCTTAGAAATGTAGACTCATGCAGATGCACTTTGTTCTCTAGTTATAAGTACTACTGATACTCTTTTGACTTCCATTCAACATAGTACCAAGGCTTGTGAAGCATGGAACAAATTGAGAAATTAATATGAAACTCGTAATTAGATATGTATTCAAAACTTGGAGAATCATCTAGCAACCAAAAGGTTTGTTGATGGTGAGAATCTAGAGGCGTTTATCACTCGTATAAAGAATTTACAAGATCAAATGGTGAGAGAAGGTGTACGAAAGTTGACTAAGGAGCTAGCTTGTTGTTGTCTTTGAATTTGTCCACCAAAGTTTGATAGTTTGGTAACTACTCTTAATACTCAAATAAGACCTCAACCTCTAACTTTTGAAAAATACTATCCATCACAATGGACTCTACATCATCGTCATTTTCTTCTTCTTCTATGACATCACTAGGGTCACATTCTTCTAGCAAGGCCTGATACATGAACACTAAAATATCATATCCCTCCTCAGCACAATGAGGTGTCCATTGTTCTTCATTGACAACAATGTCCATGGTAGCCAAGACTTTTGCCCAACCATGAGGCTCAAATTCCTTATCTCGAAAGATCATCAGCGTATAGGCTGGGTCTGTAACTGGTCTATCTCCTGGGGAAGTTCCTTTTTCTCTTGCATTTAAGCATTTTTCCTCTTCCTTTACGACCTTACACATCCACAAATGAGTATCTTCATGCATCTAGGATGTATCAGATGAACTTTTAGAATGCACAGAGATTGAATCTTCCTGATCCTTGTGGATAGGATTCTACTATAGGGGTGGTACATCTCTCAAGGTGTAATCCTTCAAATTGACTTTGGTTGTGACCCCTAAGTGCTGCAAGTATAAGGAGTTGGTTCCCCAATCCTGTACAACTTGCAGTTGCCGTAGGAAGGGGCTTCCTAAGATCATTTCGTAGGTATTAGTTTTACCAAAGCCAGATATAGCAAAGGTGTGCTCAAACTCTACACCACAAGTGGTTAGCGTTATCCCTTCTAGCAATCCTAGAGGCCTTTCCACATGTCCATCAGCCATCTGAAGCTTCATTCTAGTTGGTCTTAATGCGGGTTTACCCCATTTCTTCCACAAGGAGGTGGTTGCAATAGCAACACCAACACCTGAATCTACAGTTGCTTTTGTTGTGTAACTTTGGTAGGTGATCGGAAGATAAGTATTACCTTCCTCACCTTCGCTCATGTCCCCTATTTTGTCTAGATGTATCTCCGATAATTTCTCTTTAGAGTCTACTTTTGGCATTTTGGAATCGAGTTCTGGAACCTGGTCCTTCACATGTTCCCATAACTCAGGTTTTACTTTGGGCAACTCTTCTAAAGTGAGATGACACTGATGGAGAGTGGTAATCTCCAAAAGAATAACCTACTCTTGAAATTAGAGCACCTCCATATCAAGAGTAAGTCAAAACCTTCACCAATTTAGAGGATTAATACTCAATTATAAGGATTCTGAAAAATCTGTGAAGAGGATGATTCTACTGAAAGTCTGCTGCACTTATCTTTCTCATTTACTAAGCAAATGTGTAAAGTTTTTTATAAAACTTTGCATGGGGTGTCGCCTAATGATTGCGCACCTCCTCCAAGTTGAATTACTCCAAAAGATTCAGTAGAGTTTGAGAAATCAACTTGACAAGTCACCTATGTCTAAACCTGTACTTCTGAGAAGTCGATTTAGACACCTATAACTAGTAGGACATGGTTCTCCAACAATAGAACCCGTTTAAGCAAATGCTTTTAGCCACAAGTATCTTACCTTCCAACTTAAATATTGAGTGCTTGCTTGCTCAAAACTTTAAACTGTGGAGTGAGAAATGATCAAATCATTGACTTCCAATTTTGCGCCTGTTTCAGGAACCAGTGAACACTTCTTCACATACAAATGTTCCTACACATAATTCTCTTAGCCTGATCACAATTGGAAGCTAAAAATTTGTACAGAGGTCAATCACCTATAGACTTAGACTTGTACAAAAGCATTTCACAAAAGATCTAACACAAGAAGAAAAAACTCAGAAACATCGGGCGCAAAAATCTTTCATTTCTAAAGGAGTTTACAACTGAATGATGAGAGAGAGTTCAACTAACTTCTCATATGTCTAATGACTCTTACAACTTCTCATTTCTCTATTCTCATGCTCTCTCATATTTGCCTCGACACTTTCATAGCATATATATACAAAAATTTACAACCTTATGACTCCTTAAAAACATAATTGAACTATCTGTACATATGTGTACATGTCTTCCTCTTCTGAATGTATACTTCTTCCTTGCTTCATAACTTGAATCTTTCCTTCAAATCTTGACTTCAGTTGCATGTCAAAACATCGATTGGTGATTGTCCTGCACCAACAGCTCCCCCTCAATCATCAATTGAGGTTTTCTCTATCTTCTTTATGCCTGCCATGTCTTTGAACTTCTGTAGCTTTGGTCCATCCAAGCTTTTGGTAAGCATATCAGCTATCTGATCTTTTGTTGAAGTATGTATGACTTCAATCTCTTTATCCATCACCTTCTCTCTCAGAAAGTGATACTGAATCTCAATGTGTTTAGTCCTGGCATGAAAAACAGGATTAGCAGCTAGATACAATGAACTCATGTTATCTCCATATATGATTGGTGTACTCTGTATAGTGTCAAAACTCTTCATGAGAGTCTTAAGCCATATTATTTCCTTTGCAGCTTCAACCATTCCTTTGTACTCTACTTCTGTAGATGACAAAGCAACTGTATGTTGCTTCTTTGAACACCAAGAGATTAACTTATCTCCCACATAACACATGTATCCATAGGTTGACCTTCTATCATCAGGATTACCTGCCCAATCTGCATCACTATATAGTTTGATGTTTGTATCTGATGTAAAACCATAATACAAACCCTCTTTGAGTGTACCCTTAATGTACCTCAACACTCTTTGACCTGCAATCCAATGTTCTTTCCTAGGACAATGCATGAATTGGGACAAAACCCCAACTGCATATGATAAATCAGGCCTACTTAATGTAGCATAGATAAGACTACCAACCAAACTCTGATATAACTTCATATCCTTGAATTCTTCTCCACCATATCTGCTCAATTTGTGATTCACCTCCATTGGAGTAGGTGCTACCCTGCAATCATTCATTTTAAACTTGATTAACAAGTTCTTCAAATACCTTTCTTGAGTCACATACACTCCATGTTGAGTGTATGAAATCTCCATGCCCAAGAAGTATGACAAATCTCCCAAATCACTGATTTTGAACTCTTTCTCCATTTGCTTCTTTAGGCTTTGAATGCCTTTCTGATCTGTACCTGTAAGAATTATATCATCAACATATATGCACATGTAAATGAACCCATCATCACTTGCTTTAACAAGCAAGCTACTATCTGCCTTAGATACTTGAAATCCAAGTTCCTTTAAGAACTTTACAAGCCTATAGTTCCATGCCCTTGGGGCCTGCTTCAAGCCATATAAAGCTCTCTTGAGCTTACACACATGGTCTGGATACCTTCCATCTCTGAATCCTTGAGGTTGCTCCATGAAAACATCATCTGAAATATAACCATTCAAAAAAGCATTCTTCACATCTAATTGACACAATTTCCAACCTTTACATGCAGCAATTGCTATGAGTGTTTTGATGGTTGTCATCTTTGCCACAGGACTATAAGTCTCATCATAATCAATACCATATGTTTGAGCAAACCCTTTCACAACAAGTCTAGCTTTGTACCTAGACACACTTCCATCTGCAAACCTTTTTGTCTTGTAGACCCACTTACATCCAATGATCTTCTGGCTATTTGGTTTTGGAACCAAATCCCATGTTTGATTCTCCATCAATGCATCATATTCTTCCTGCATAGCTTTCTCCCAATTTTCTTTACCTTTTGCCTCTTCATATGTAGAAGGATCTTCATCTGCTTTTATCATGTAAGCATAATATTTGGTAGCCAAAAAAGAAGTATCATAGCTATACCTTGTAGGTTGCCACTTGTGTCTTGATGACCTTCTAAGTTCTCCACTCCTTGAGGTTTCTCGTTCTTCACACTCAGGATCAAATCTTCGCATTTCTTCAACTTCAACCTACTCTTCATTATTCTCCTCTTCATCAAATATCTATACCTTTGATTTACCTTTCCTTTGACTCACAACTTCTTCATCACCTGCATTAATATTGATAGTACGTGCATACCAAGTACCTTGCTCATCAAATGTAACATCCTTAGACACAACGAATTGTTTTGTGGATGGACTCCACAACCTATATCCCATCTGCTTATCATCATAACCAATGAACACATACTTTTCAGCTTTAGGTTCCAATTTGTGTCTTAATTGTGATGGCACATATGCATATGCCAAACGTCCAAATACTTTGCAATGGTCTAATGTAGGTCTCTTACCCCACCATGCCTCATATGGTGTCATACCCTGCAAGGCTTTACATGGTAGCCTATTGACCAGATAAGTAGCTGTATTTACAGCCTCAGCCCACAAATAATTTGGGCAATTTTTCTCCTTCATCATGGATCTTGCAAACTCAAGAAGAGTCCTATTCCTCCTTTCTGCTACACCATTTTGTTGAGGAGAGTACTTGCAAGTAACCTCCCTTTTTATACTTGCATTCCACAAGTAATCACTGAACTCATTAGAGAAATACTCTCCCCCTCCATCTGACCTTAGTCTCTTCAGCTTATGGCCTGTAATTCTTTCTGCATACACATGATAATGTTTGAATGTATTGAATACCTCTGACTTATCTTTGATCACATAAATAGTGATCCATCTGGTAGCATCATCAACATAAATCACATAATACCTTGAACCATTGATACTGAAATCCTTTGATGGTAACCTCTTGAAATTAGAGCACCTCTATATCAAGAGTAAGTCAAAACCTTCACCAATTTAGAGGATTAATACTCAATTATAAGGATTCTGAAAAATCTGTGAAGAGGATGATTCTACAGAAAGTCTGCTGCACTTATCTTTCTCATTTACTAAGCAAATGTGTAAAGTTTTTTATAAAACGTTGCATGGGGTGTTGCCTAAAGATTTTGCACCTCCTCCAAGTTGAATTACTCCAAAAGATTTTGTAGATTTTGAGAAATCAACTTGACAAGTCACCTATGTCTAAAATTGTACTTCTGAGAAGTCGATTTAGACACCTATAACTTCTAAGACATGGTTCTCCAAGAATAGAACCCGTTTAAGCAAATGCTTTTAGCCACAAGTAGCTTACGTTCCAACTTAAAGATTGAGTCCTTGCTTGCTCAAAACTGTAAATTGTGGAGTGAGAAATGATCAAATCATTGACTTCCAATTTTGTGCCTATTTCAGGAACCAGTGAACACTTCTTCACATACAAATGTTCCTACACATAATTCTCTTAGCCTGATCACAATTGGAAGCTAAAACTTTTCACAGAGGTCGATCACCTATAGACTTAGACTTGTACAGAAGCATTTCACAAAAGATCTAACACAGGAAGAAAAAACTCAGAAACATCGGGCACAAAAATCTTTCATTTCTGAAGGAGTTTACAACTGAATGATGAGAGAGAGTTCAACTAACTTCTCATATGTCTAATGACTCTTAAAACTTCTCATTTCTCTATTCTCATGCTCTCTCATATTTGCCCCGACACTTTCATAGCATATATATACAAAAATTTACAACCTTATGACTCCTTAAAAACATAATTGAACTATCTGTACATATGTGTACATGTCTTCCTCTTCTGAATGTATATTTCTTCCTTGCTTCATAACTTGAATCTTTCCTTCAAATCTTGACTTCATTTGCATGTCAAAACATCAATTGGTGATTGTCCTGCACCAACAGACATTGAACCTTAGTGTTTTGCATGACTTGAGTGTTTCTTGGAACCACCGAGTCTTTGTTGCTTATCAATATTGTGGGAGATCTGACCTCAAGAGATTTAGATTCCCATGGGCCTGTGAACTGTGGCAACTCTTGTAAAGAATTGAATCCAAATCTTGAATTTTTTTTCCTCTTGTTGCTCTACTTGGTCTCCATAAATAGATGGAATGTCTTGTGGAAATTGATCATGAAGGTCATCAATCTCAAGAATAGGAGGGGGATTATCCTTCTCCTTGGCCCATTTCTCTTCTTGTATTTCCCGCAAGAACTTGTGAGAGTGTTGTTGAATTGAAAGAGGTTCTCCGTCATCTATGGAGTTAGGAACATAGACTTTCTTTGGTGATCATCTTTCTCTTTCAACAATTGGTTGAGCTTGTGGGGGTAAAGAAACTTGTGGTTTACTTACCAATTAATCTAATCTATCTAGTAAGCCTTGGAAGTGCAAACCCGGTGTAATTGCATTCGTCTGATTGAACGATTGATTGGCCTCGACCATAGCTTGAGATAGTTCCATCATTTTTATGCACATTTTTGTTCGTTCAATCTCTAAATCTACTATAGGGTAGCTCTTCTCTAGGTTTGCAGGTGTTGGCCCTTCTTGAAGTCGAGCATGGTATGCCTTGAACATCATGTCCAAGCCTCCTAGGGTTGGATCTGCAAGACCAGATCCTAGTTGTGGTCTATTTACAATGGTTGGTGGGTGGGGTTGAGGTTGGGGATGAGGTGGTGTGGATGGAGTTTTGACATGCGAGGGGCTTTGAGAGGCGATATCTTCTATTTTTGTTTTTGCATCTTTCAAGCTTTCTACTAGTTCGGATAACTTTTTGGTCCACTTAAGATTGGCCTTCTCTCTAGTATCCTTCCATGTTCTTGTTTTTCTCTTGCTAGGCTCTCCTGACTCACTTGGCTCTGATTCCTCAGCTGGTTGAGCTTGTTGTAAGGTTTGTGCCCTAGTAACTGCATGTATAGGTGCCACTTTATCGTTACTGGAACTTGAATCCCCTACTAAGCCTACTACATTAACGGGTGTAACCTTTGGTGCACTAGAGGGATGTTCGAGACAATCTTGCAGGAGTTGTTCTTTGCCACAGTCAAGACAAATGACTTGTATTGTGATGTTCTACCCTTGTATCAGAGCTAGTGGGTGGGGTGGTTGTTGTCTTGGTAAAGGTTAATGTTGGTTATATCCTCCATGTTCATAAGGTCTAGTTGCTCCTCGTGGTTCTGGATTTGGATTATACCTAGGAACTTCTTTGCCTTGTTCTCTAGGAGGGTATTCGTATGGTCTACATTAGGGTGGTACAAATGGTCGTGGTTGTCTACTCATTGGATAGTTTTCAGTGTTGTAGTTGGGGTACTTTTGCTCACTATAAGAGTACATGTTAGGCTCCTGAGTTGGTCGTCTATCATAAGGGTAAGGTTGTGATAACCTGAATCCTTCTCTAGTGCAGACATGAGATGGATGATCTCCACCACAAAGTGTACAACTTCCTAACATTGGCACTCTCAAGGAGGAGTTCTGGTAATTCTTGTTATTGACCTTTGTAGACCGTCAAGGTAGATGGGTATTCCTTGCAGGTTAGTGGATATGTGATAGATGTCAAAGCCCAAGGAACAAGATGCACATGGAGGCTATTGGTTTGCCAAATTACTTGAAATTGACCCATCTTCCCTCTTCTAAGTCCTCAATAAGGCGTAAGGGACAGTCTTTTCTTGCTCACAATTAGTGTCTCTTGCTCTTCCTCTATTGCTAACCCCTTTCTTTTGCTCTCTCTCTCTCTCACCCACTCACATGTGCTCAGATCTACCACGCACACACACTCTTGTTTTCCCTCTCTGTCACTCATTATCACACACACACCCACTCAAAATAAATGCTTCATTTGTTTGGTCCAAATACTCAATATCATTTGGACATTATGCACCTCTAGTTGTGTGTCATAAAACTCATTCTTCGTTAAATTTTATTGAGGAAAGTCAAGTTCTTGCATTAATAGAGAGTCCACATTTCCCTCAATAGTGGGTTCTCCAATACTCCCAAAAATGCTCATACAAATAAACGAGTGTTCCAATAGAAAACTACTTGTTCATGTATTCAATTAAGGCCTTGGGAAAGGTAAAACAATGAGGCTTCCATGTGCAGAATATCGAATATAGTGTCATTTGCTATGCCTTCACTCCTAATCACCTCAAATTTACTAGATGATTCTGATAATTGTTTCATGACAACAAGGAGAAATCGAAAATGGTAATATCGTTTGCAATCTATCCCAACTTACTTAAAAGAAGTTTAAATCACTCAAGGCTTATCAAAGTAACACCATCATAGTGAAGCGACAGTTGTTGAGTCTCTTGTTTATACACGCATTTGGTTTATCTATGGAGAGGGTAAAATGTCATAGTAGAGAGCAGAGATACGAAAAAAATCTCTAGTGGGCAACATGAAATGGGCTCTAGCAGAAGGTTAAATTCTAGAAGAAATCAGACTTCAAACCTTTTTCTCTGTTTGACCACACAAACAAAATTTAGAAGGGTTCATACAACATATCTTTTACCTCTTTACTTCCATGGGCAGACAATACATCCACTCTTTTGATTCAGATATTAAGTGTCACGCATATAACAATGATGGTGGGACCTATGTGCCTTTCCATAATCATGCAAAGAAAACTTATACCACTTTTGAAGATAGCAGTCTACAACTCAGAATTGTATGCATACATAGAATTTAACTTCCACACGCTTTTGTCACAAAGGAATTATATTAAAAGCATTTAACAGAGAAGATCACTATCAGTGGTGTAGTCTTGTTTCTTAACACTTCCAGGTTCCATTTCGTAGCCCGTTTAACAAATTCTGATTATATCTTCAGCAGGAACTACAGAAGCCTGAGATGGTTGATATATCAAATGCATGTGCATGGACAAATAACAAGAGTATACTCTGTATAAGCTTTGTAACAACTGTGTAGAGGTTTGATATTGATATATTCAGGTAGTGATGTGTGTGAACACTCTAGGACCGTCGGGGTACTTTTTTCCCTCTTTAGGAGGTTTTTTTCCCTCGACTTGTATATACGCCTATTGCCCTAATGGGCTACTTATCTTTGTACATTCTCTAGTAATACATTCAGTATTGTGTGTTGTGCTCCAAGCTTCTTCTTCTTCCTTCTATTGTTCGCGTGCTTCCGTAGACATCTATCTCTAACAATTGGTATCAGATCAGGCAGTCTCTTCATCTAGGGTCGACACTCCTCTGGTTGTAGTCTCAGAATCGTATGAATCTTGGTGAGCATACTCAAGGTGTTTCCAAGATCAAAACAGCTTTTGTCTGTCGTGCCAGAATCACGATCTAAGCTTGTTTCGGCCTCCGAACGCACTATCGTAGTGCCTGTGCAAGCTATTTTGTCTTTTTGTGCCAAAGGTATATACCTGTTTCTGTTCGCCAGTATAAGCGTCTCGAAGTCTGCTACATGTTTAGCAGAACTCATTTGGGCAATTCCATTCAACTTTTTGAGATACAATCAAATTTTTTTAATCAAGGTATTTTAGTCACTGGCCATGGCTAAAAGCAGTGATGTATTCCATATGTTGGCTGTTGAGGATAAGTTGGATGGAAACAACTACCCATTATGGGCTTATATGATGCAACATGTGTTGGTTGCAAAAGAACTGTGGAACATTGTGCAGGGTGTCGAAAAACGTCCTATCACACCTGCAACTATTACAACTGCAAGTACTAAAGCTGATGTAGAAGGTGTCGAAGATGGTGACATTCTGCATATTCTTATTTGTGCTACGGTTTCTGTTGCACCTACTACAGAGCAAATTCCTTGGGATGATAGAGATGCCCAGGCACATGCATTGATAGCTTTGTCTGTCAAACGTGCCATTATTCCTCACATTTGCTCTTGCAGAATAGCTAAGGATGTTTGGGATACACTTACCACATTGTACCAAGCTAGGAATAAGGCTCGTGTTGCTTACCTCTAAAAACAGTTGGAGAGTGAGCACATGAATGAAGGTGATTCTATGGACAATTTCCTAACGAAGATCAAAGAATTGAAGGAACAATTGATTTCTGCCAATGAGGTTATACCAGATAGCTAACTTGTGCAGACCGTTCTGAATGGTCTTCCTGATTCATATCAGAGTTTTGCTTCTACTCTTTGCTTGATGATGAAAGGCATTCCAAATGCCTTATCATTTGAGGAGTTAGTCTTTGTTCTGTTGCACAAAGATCAGTCTAGGTAGAATAGGTCCATTATGCGAGTTGTAGATCAAGCTTTCCTGGCTAGTGAGAAGGGCAAAGGAAAATGGAGCTCTTCAACTAGTACGCACAAATCTGCTAATTCTGCATATTTGTACTATAAAGGGAATGATCATATCATAAAGAGCTGTCCAAAACTGGCTGCTAAAGAGGCTGGAATGGTTGTTGCAGAAGCCTCTACACCAAAAACAGAGTTTGCTAATCTTGTGCACGAAGAAGATTGGGTGTTTACTACTGTCTATAGTTTTGACCCATCTTCTCATGAGCAGTGCATGTCTACAGTAGACTCAGATGTTTGGTATTTTAACAGTAGGGTGACCAAACATATTACCTCGCAGCACAGTTTCTTCTCTTCACTGGAGCTTGCCCCTACAAGGAATACGGTTACATGCGCCAACAACTCCTCTTATCTTGTTATGGGAGTTGGTAAGATCATTTTGAATACTGCTGATGGTAGTTCTTTCACTTTGTCAGATGCTTTATTTGTGCCAGGGATCAAGAAGAACCTGTTATCAGTTTCTGCATTAGCCAAGATTGGCTTCGTTGTGAAATGTTTTGATGACAGGTGTACAGTTCATGATATGTCAAATGGCGATGTGATTATTGCTTCTGGCATATTATGTCATGGGCTGTATAAGCTCATAGACTATGAAAGATCAGTAAATGATTTGGCATGTGTAGTAAATGATTCTCAGGCTATGTCAGATGCAAAGCTTTGGCATGCATGCTTTGGTCATCTGAATTTTGCTAGTTTGCTATGCCTGCAGAAATCTGAAATGGTGTCCTCTTTGCCCAAACTTGAGGCACCTACAAAACATGTTTGTGAAGGCTATATTTTGGGAAAAATATAGCATTCATCCTTTCCAAAAGATGGTTTAGTTCGGGCTACTCAAAAGTTGCAGGTTGTACATAGTGATGTTTGTGGTCCTATGTAGACACCTTCTTTTGGTAATTATCTTTACTTCGTGACTTTCATCGATGATTTTTCTAGGCATGCATGGGTATATCCATTGAAGGCAAAGTCCAAAGTGTTCATGTGTTTCAAATAGTTTTTGGTTTTGACTGAAAATCTGTCAGCATGTAAAATGGGCATGCTCTGTTCTGATCGAGGGGGGGAATATATGTCTTCTGATTTTAATGCATTTCTAGCTGAACATGGGATAAAACACCAGTGTACAGTGTCATATACACCTCAACAGAATCGAGTTGCTGAACAAAAGAACAGGTCACTCATGGAGATGGCAAGGTGTAAGGTCAAGAGTTAGGCTTTACCACATAGTTTCTGGCTTGAGGCTGTCATGTGTGCAACATATGTACTGAATAGGTGTCCCACTAAAGCACTGCAGTCTATCACTCCATATGAGGCTTGGCATGATTGCAAGCCATCTGTTGCTCATCTGTGTGTTTTTGGTCGTTTGACATATGCATTAGTGCCTGAACAACATCGTAGAAAATTGGATGATAAAGCAATAAAATGTATTTTTGTTGGGTACAGTTCTGAAAGTAAAGGCTATCGTCTGTATCATCCACAAACTAAATGCATTCAGGTTAGTCATGATGTTGTTTTTCTAGAGGATGCTATTCAGCCATTGCTTTCATGTACTAAGGAGACATCTGTTAGCTCCAAAGACATGTATGATACTTTGCTGCCTTTTTTTACAGGTGGACAGTCTAGTGCTAGTCCTAATGAGGCAACTTCTTAGCCTTTGCAGGTTTCATGTGATGATGCAAATCATTCCATTTTTGATGTAGATTTACATGATCCACTTATTGATGAGAGAGTTGATATTGAGCAGGCAAGAACTATGCCAAAATGGCTTATGTAGACCTTGCATGATAGAAAATTAGATGCACCTCTATCATATCGTACTCGATCAGGCTCTCATAGTGCCTCTTTTGCATTAGATTTCTATACTATGGTTGCATCTAGTCTATGTGATGGGACTAAGCCTGTTTCATTTGATGAAGTACAAAATTCAAAAAATTGGATGGTTGCTATGCAATCTGAATATGATGCAATAATGAAGAATGGTACTTATTCTTTATGTGACTTGACTCCTGGCAAGAAGGCCATTGGTACTAAGTGGGTATACAAGCTGAAGCGTAAACCTGATGGTACAATTGACAAGTATAAGGCTAGGCTTGTTGCAAAGATCTATGCACAGGAAAGAGGCATTGATTTTGATGAGACCTTTGCACCTACATGCCGTATGACTACTATTCGGAGCATCTGTGCACTTTGCAGCCCATCATGGTTGGAATGTACATTAGTTGGACATTAAAACAACATTTCTGAATGGTGATTTGCATGAAGAAGTGTATGTTTTTCAGCCCTGTGTCTTTGTGTAGAAAGGGCATGAAAACCAGGTGTGCAGGTTAAAGAAGGCATTATATGGTTTAAAGCAAGCACCATATGCTTGGTATGAGAAGATACATGCCTATCTAATTGCACATGGTTTTGAGAACAACCCAACTGAAAGCACCTGATATGTTAAGCGTGCTAATCATGTGCTTTTGATCATTGTTGTCTATGTTGATGACATGCTGCTCACTGGTGCTATTGAGAAGCATATTGCTGATTTTAAGGCTAATTTGCATGCCTCATTTCAGATGTCTGATTTGGGGCATTTGCATCATTATTTGGGCATACAGTTTATGCATGTTGATGGTGGAATGGATTTGTGTCAAACGAAATATATTGACATATTATTGCAGTGTTTTGGCCTTGAAGACTATAAGCCTATTGCCACTCCTATGGAGACAGCCCTAGGTGCCTGCTTTAATCCATATAAAGCTTTATTCAATTTGCATACATATGATACCTTATTTGGATCCTCATAGCCAGGAGGTTGTGACATATATACCTCCTCTGAAATCCATCCATTCAAGAAGGCATTTTTTACAGCCAATTGATACATGTTCCAATTTTTTGATGCATCCACACTCACCAACACTCTGATGGTTGGCATCTTGGCCACAGGAGAGAATGTTTCTTCATAGTCAATGCCTTGGGTTTGTGCAAAACCCTTTGAATTTGGCTTTGTACCTGTTAATTGACCCATGAGAATTTCTTTTAAGTTTATAGATCCATCTGGATCCTATTACCTTCATGGATTCCTTCTTTGGTGTTAGCTCCAATGTGTCACTTTCCTTGAGTGCTTCAATCTCTTCATCCATAGCCTCTTTCCATTCTGGTTTGGTTATGGCTTCTTCATATGATCTTGGTTCTTTAATTAACAAATCTTTGGCAAGGTAAACAAAGTGTTTAGTAACAAGAGATGTATCATACCCATATCTGATAGGTTTTTTGCTCTCTCTTTGTGATCATCTGATTGACTGATTTGAAGATTCAGGTATGTCTTCAACCTTCTTCATTTTGACTTTGCCCTTGGACTTCCATGCCTTGAACTCTTCAAGATTGATAATGTCTTCATCATCTGAATTTGAGTCTTCATTTTGAGTAGGTTCTTCCTTAGCAAGACTTGGAAACTCCTCTTCCAAGTCATAGGGTAGTTTAAACTTCCTGCATTCATTCTCATACAAAGAATCATTTTCATCAAAGACAACATCTCTACTAACCATGAATCCCTTATTGCAAGGGTTGTAAAACCTGTACCCTTTTTTATTCAGATCATATCCAATAAAGATGCACTTCTCAGCTTTAGGGTCTAGCTTACCTCTTATCTGAGAAGGAATGTGTACATATGCTACACATCCAAATATTATGCAATGGTCTAGTGAGGGTCTCTTACCATGCCATGCTTCATAGGGTGTCATCCCATCAAGGGACTTAGATGGTAACCTATTTATGAGGTAAGTGGTAGTAGAAACACTCTCTGCCCATAGATAGTTAGGTAACTATTTTTCATTCAACATTGACCGAGCTGTTTCAACAGTCAACCTATTTCTTCTCTCATCTACCCCATTCTGTTCAGGAGTATACCTTGTGGTGGTTTCTCTCTTACTACCTCTGTCCTACAAGAAGTCTTCAAACTCACTGGAGAAGTACTCACCTCCTCCATCTGACCTTAGTCTCTTCAAGCTCTTTCCTGTCTGATTCTCAACAAGTGCAAGATATTTTTTAAAGCAATTAAACACTTCATCCTTGTGCTTCATGAAGTACAATACAGTCCACCTGCTATAATCATCAATAAAAGATACATATTACCTTGATCTTGAGATTCAGGGGTCTTTGCTTGGTCCCCATATATATGTGTGGACAAGTTCTAGGTAGTCCTCATGCATGTAGCCTTTCCTTGAGAAGGGTAACCTGTGAGACTTCCCAAATTGACAAGCACTACATTTATATATCATGTGTTGTTTGTAAACATTGGGTATTCCAATTACACATTGATACCTGCATATCTACTTCAAGGTTCTTTCTCCTACATGCCCTAATATTTTGTGCCAAATCTCAAGTTTTGAAAGTGTTTGATCTTTATAACTGTATAGTGAATGTTCTTTGTGTCTTCCAGCTCAAAAGTAAAAAGTCTACGTGATTTTTCTCCTTTAGCAATTCTCTCGAACCCCTGCTTAGGATCCTCCACAAATGCTCCAAATTGGTTGAATTTGACCTGCAAACCTTTCTCCACAATCTATCCAACACTCATCAAATTTTTGGTAATGGTTGGTACATAGAGTACCCTACTCAACAAGTTCTGATTTCCATCACAAGTCTTAACCTTTTCCAACTTTAACTATTGAGTGCTTGGTGTCATCACCTATTTGTACCTGATGCTTACCTTTTGGTTCTTCAAGATCAGAGAGTAAAGCTACATTGCCAGCCATATGATTTGAGCAGCCTGAGTCAATGTAGAATAGGTGGTCATTATTTGTACCTAGTTTTGAAGTCGTGTTCATGATTAGAAGAGATTCATCTTGCTCTTATGTATAGTTGTTGTAGTCCTTCTTGGATTTGAATCCTCCTTGGTAATTGCCATTGTAGTAGTTGTTGTAATTATTGTTGTAGTTGTTGTTGTAGCCTTGGTGATGGTTGAATCTACCTCTTGATTGTGAGTATCCACCTCTTTGATATCCTCTTCCTCTCTGATTTTTGTAGTTCTTGAAACACTCATCTATAGTATGATTTGATAAAACACAAATGTTGCATGGTGAGGCGTTATAGGATTCCCCCCTACCTTGCTTACCTCCTCTACCCCTTCCTCTTGATGATCTACCTCTCCCTGCATAGTTGGCTTGGGAGGTAGTGCCTTCATCTTCTCCTTTCTTGTTCTTGCCTTTATCTTTAGCTTTACCTTTATCAGTGTATAGGCAGAAGAGCTATTACCTTTGGATGTATCTCCATTTTTGTTGAGCTTGGCTTCATGAGTGAGTAATTGTCCCATGAGAGTGGTAAGGTCTGGAATCTGCATGTCCATGTAGAGATCCATGGCTGTGGTGAAGATTTCCCATTTGTCATCAGCTTTGATCCCATTGATCACTTGCCTTACAATTTTCTCTTCTTCAATCTCTTCTCCTATGCTTGCTAACTGATCTGCTACATCTTTAATCTTGGTCACAAACTCTGAAATACCTTGCTTAGGTTGCTTCCTTAATGTGGTGAATTCAATCCACAACTGATTTTTTCTAGCCCTTGTGTTGGAAGAGAAATAAGCTGACAAGGTTTCCGAAGTCTCTTGGGATGTCTTAAAGTTCCTAATATGTGGCAAAAGAAAATAAGAGATGGAGTTGAGTAAATAAGACCTTGTTAATGCATCCTTGGCACACCATGTGTTGAGCTTTTCATGTTCTTCCTTTGTTGGAAATCCTCTTGTTTTGGATGAGGGCAATTCCTCATCTCCTGAGATGTATCCATAGAGACTCCTTCCTTGTAGATATGTCTTCATCCTTAGATACCATGCTTGATAGTTATTCCTATCCAATTTATCAATAAATGAAGGAAAACCATCTCCCATTTTACCTTAGTTTGCTCTGATACCACTGTTGGGAATGATGGATGGACACTCCAAGAGATTGAGTAGGTACTACCAAATCTTGCTTTGTACCAGCCCTCTCTAACTTCAGAGTTGATAAGTAGACCTTGATAGCTTTCCAATGACACCATAAAATGGTCTATATACTTTGGAAATGATGTGTGTAAAGCTTGAATCAAAACAGATAACTTTAGACTTCAAGATCTCAAGAAAACCTTCTATTTTTGTCTTGATACATGCTGGATCTTTTGCTCAGTATGACCAGCACAATAGGAATTGGAAAAATTCCTTTTAGGGGTATCTAATTAGCTTATCACGTGAACTATTCCAAGTGGAATGATATAAAAAGATTAACTATGCTCAGAGAAATCAATTTAGCAAGTAAACCTTTACCCCCGATTTGTTAGGACTGTTGCAGACTTTGACTAGTGATCACCTCGAAAAATGTTTCTCTGAAATGGCTGAATAGAATCTCTTCAAATTTTGAAACTATGTAGATAACTTTGAGCTGGTTCCAACAAGCTTTAGAGCTTTGAATTTGGTGAAGAAATGAGTGCGATATGCTCTTCACAAGTTGACAGACTTTCAAGTAGTATGATAGAGAACTCAGAAATGAACAATGTAAATATATGTATTAATGAACACTTGTATACAATACCATTGGCATGACAATCATTGCCTAATGGTGTAGATAGGTATGGGCTAGAGTGTAGGCCTCACACACACTCAGAATTGATAGCAATGAGCTCGGGAATGAAGAGTCTTAACTACGACTTTTTGATGATCACTTTTATAGTGACTGAGTAAAAATTTGAATTCAAATTCAAACTTTTGGCTCCCTATGATCAAGCTCCTATATCCTAGGAGATATTCCTTCAATCAAAGCTAACTGTTTTCCACAAACCCCTGTGGTAGGTGTTTACAAAGATTCCAAGTCAAAAAATGACTTTTACAAAAAAGATAAAGTGGTAATTAACCACTAGCAATGGTTCCTATGCTTTTCCATATGTGTATGGACCTTAAGGTATCCCTCAAGCCAATGTGTAGGCTTGTGAATTACACCAATAGCTATGACACTCGTGTGTCCACTAGTGGCTTTTGCTTCATGCTTGGTAGCTCATGTATATCTTGGTTGAGCAAGAAGGAGCCTACTGTCGCCACTTCTAGTTGTGAGGCTGAGTATAGGGTAGCTTTCACAATGACTGTTGAGTGTGTGTGGCTCAGACACCTTATGGCTGATTTGGGTTTTGGTCAATCTTCTGCCACCACCATCTTCACTGATAGTCAGAGTGCATTGGCAGTTGCGAGGAACCTTGTGTTCCATGCTCTCACTAAGCACATTGAGGTGCATTATCATTATGTCAGGGAGAGGTTCTCTTCTCGAGAGA
Source organism: Ceratopteris richardii (assembly GCA_020310875.1). Taxonomy (NCBI): domain Eukaryota; kingdom Viridiplantae; phylum Streptophyta; class Polypodiopsida; order Polypodiales; family Pteridaceae; genus Ceratopteris; species Ceratopteris richardii. Next base: position 37,570,928 of record CM035406.1, read on the forward strand.
TCAGCTTGGCATTTGTGCCCATGCAAGAGAACATTGAAGACCTTTTCATGAAGGCTCTGCGTAGGGAGAAGTTTGAAGCTTTCCGCATAGCTTTGGGCTCACTTCCTTTTGTGGAGTGATTTCCACATAGCTTGGCACTTCCTTATACATGAGTGCCAGCTACTTGTTCATCGCATCACTCCCAGGGGGGATTTGTTGATATATTTAGGTAGTGATGTGTGTGAACACTCTAGGACCGCCGAGTCACTTTTTTCCCTCATTAGGAGGTTTTTTCCCCCCAGATTGTATATACACCTATTGCCCTAATGGGCTACTTATCTTTGCACATTCTCTAGTAACACATTTAGTATTGTGTGTTGTGCTCCAAGCTTCTTCTTATTCCTTGTGTTGTTTGCGTGCTTCCACAGACGTCTATCTCCAACATTTGGCAAGGACATACTTGTATGGAAAATGACAATAGCAAGTTCAACAACAAAAAAACATGTATACATGACACAAATGCATGAGATCAAGCTCGAACCTTTTGCACGAAATCGGCATAGCATTCTTTCCCCATCAGGTGCGCGCACCATATCTGTCCATAGTGGTCAGCTTCTCATATGTGCAACCTCTTTTCGATGATAGCCCGTGGACTCCTCCTCAAATAGAACTCTGCTCCTCAGATTCTCACTCTACGATAGTACCTCCGTTCTCTTTTCCTGATGGGAATCCTATGAAGCTTTCTTCTTCTACTCAACGCCTCTTGTAGGTGATGAGCACGGCTATCAAAAAATGACCTGACAAATGAAGAGGAAGGATGTAGCCTCGCCCCCCCTTTTTTGCATGCCCTCGCCGCTCCCCCCTTTGACAAAAAAACAGAACACTATTAAAGCGATCGGATGCTGGAAGAGAAAAATTGAAGAAGCAGCTACCCTCCCATTTTTGCTTGATATATGCCTCTGCACACCTTTCGTCATTCCCCCAACTCTTCAAGAGTACCTACCATATCAGACGAAGAACAAAAGACAAAAAAAAACCTCCCGCCAGAGCATGGCTAAGGGCCTTCCTCTCCCTTTTTCTCTATAGGTAAAGCAAAATAGCCCCCCTTTTTTGCACAAAAAATGGAAAGCGGCCTATCTTTGGTTTTTTTCTTCTGACAAAATACTAGTGCTAATAGTTTGGTTAGATGGGGAATGAACTGTGGCCCTTCCTTTTCAAAAACTCTGATCGCTGCTTTATATACTGCTGAAGCAGGATTCCGAGGTTCTAAAGCATTGATATCAGCTACATGTGCCTTATGGGGAACCTTGTAGGCTTTGGATTGCAGTGCATCTGCATCAATCAAATATGATCTGGCCACATTGGCAAAATGATTGTTGTATCTAGCTCCGATAGCACAGACAATAACACCGTATGCATCATAATAGAGAGGATCTTCATTGTTGATTGCAGTTGGCTTCAAATCAAACACACCACAACTTTGAAACACTAGGGGATAACAATTGTCAACATTATGTGCCTTCAATTTCACTTTCACCTTGCTTGGATCTATTACAACCTTCTTAATATCATCCATAAGTTTAGCATGTGTGATAGTTTTCTTTTAATCAATGACCATCTCAGGTTTGGGAACGACATAATTCTTCTGAACTGATGCAGACAATAAACTTGTTTTTCTAATGTTTTGGATCTCTGTTTTATCCTTCACAACAAAAACTTCAGACAAACCAGTGGACACATCCACCAAATTGAATGTTGAATCATTCAACAACTCCGACCATCTCTCCACCATCATTTTGAGACTTTGCATGGATGATAACATCCAAACCAGTTTTCTTTTTGGAGGATTCCTGTAACTCTTCTAGGAGTGTAATCCCCAAATACTTTCCATCAAACGTCTAATCAACTCTTCAAGTACCGGAAATCAAACATCTTCTCCTGCCAAATAGCAACACATTAGTGCATTAAAACCAACCATTTCTTGAGCTAACAATATGTATTGAAGAGACATCCCATATTCCCCTTCCGCTCTAGACATAAAATCTTCCCTAGTTATTGAACTATGCATGTCTTCAGAAGACAAGAGTCTCTCCCAGTTAAATGACATTTCGGACTCACTTGTCTGTGAACTCAACACGTAATGCTAACCAATGAGTTGTGAGTCCCTGACTTGGTTGTGTGGTTGACACTAGTCTTTGATGATTTGGTACTTTATCTATCTCTTCCTAGGTGTCTACTTGATCTTAGGTTCATAAGCCTTGTCTACAAGTCCAAAATTTTCCTTTGAACTACTCAAAATCTTACAGAACCCCTTGCTTCCTTGTCCCAACGAGCTTTCCAACAAACCCAAAATCACTCCGAACGGATTTCGTATGAGAAAGTTATGCCAGTTCAGGGTTCTCGGGTTCAAAACATGGAAATATGGTCCCTCTGGGAGTGCCTCAGGATAGGCGATACGATACCAGATCTTCCATGATACACGATACCACTATGGACGATAGCACCTTAGAGGATATGATACCACCAAGACGATACCAACTTGCACGATACGATATCGGGAGTGGTCACGATACGATACGAGAAATCACATGATACGATACCAAGGTAAGGGACGATACGATACCAAGTGGACGATACGATACCAACTGGACAATACGATACCAAAAATCACACGATACGATACTGGATTGCTCGCAATATGATACCAAGGTGATAGACGATACGATACCAAAACTTAAAACGATATGATACTGGTTCTATGGATGATACAATACCACTTTTTCACATGATATGATACTAGAATATGCACGATATGATACCAAGTGGACCACGATATGATACCACCAGGACGATCACGATCGCGATACCAACACTTGACAATACGATACTAGAATGGTATCGCAATACCTCAAGTGGGCGTACACGATACGATACCTTAAGTATCGCGATACATGAGAATTCTGGTATCGCGATACCAAAACTCAACCGGACACGATGCTTGGAGATTTTGGAGTCCAAATTCAAATTTTTTTTGTAGATATGTGTACCTTAGGTTCTCCTTGTCACTCCTATGTGCCTCTAGGTGCAAATTCACCCTCCAAACACATGATATCACCGCTGCAATACCAAACATAGGTTTTGTCATGCTGTGATACAATCACTCAGATTTTGGTGTTTTAGTTGTGCAAATCTCTGTATCTCAAGGGTGCTTAAGATCTGAATCATCTTTGAACTCCTCACATAGCCAAGAAGGAAGAAAAAGAGGCAAAACAGGGAATGTACAGTCAAAAAAGTAAAAAAATCAGAGAAGGTGAAGATGAGAGGAGATGGTGGTGATGATGATGATGAAGAAGAAGGAAAACTCAAAAACTGAACTGAAAATGGTGATTTTTTTACCTTCCAATGTCACTACTCTACGTGTTACCATCACATGCTCATCCTCCAAGCTCTCTCCCCAGCAATGACGCCAAATTTGGTGTCACTCTAGCACAATGGTGAGTACCAACGTGAGGAGTTTCACCTCATAAATGTCAATTCATGGAGATGTGAGAACTGGTATGAAGACCAAGAGCAAGTTATGGCACAAGTGTGTGAGTGAAAGCACACAAGTATGCACACACATACACACACAAACACACACATGCCCACAAGGTAAGAGCAAAGAGTGGAACAATGGAAGATCTTTGATTACAAATGAATTCTCTTACAAAGCTAAAATCTACAACAAGATAAGCCCTCAAATGAGCTCTCCAGCCCTTTTTATAGTTTTTTGAGTGGTTTTGGCCCTATCCAGCGTAGTTAAAAATTAGGTTCTAGGGCTTATTTGGGGCTCAAACGGAATCTAAAAATTAAGAAAATTGGTAGGATGATACTTCTAGTACTCCTCAAGCTCAAGGACTCCTTGGCTTGAACAAAATGGAGTTGTAAAAATAGAAAATGGTATTTACCTTGGTTTTTAGTGATAAAAATCCCTATTTTTATAGGGATTTCTTATGAAAATTTGACATGTGCTTCTTGGAGCTCCCTACATGCTTGTTCTTCTTGTGCGTCCACTTCATTGATGCACTTCCATGCTTGTGCATGACCTTGATTGTCAACACTGACCATGAAACCATCTATACTAGGAGGGGGGCTCATGCAGGCAGATTGTATGATTTTTAGCAGATCATTTCTCACCTTTGCATGCATTTGTATAATTTGGAATAGAATGATCTTATGATGAAATCCTTCCAAAATTTCCTCAATATTTACCTCATGAGTATTGTTTTAAGGCGAGTTGGTTGCTATTTCAATGAAGCTCTTACTGTGTCATAGGCATCTTCAATGGCCACTCCATCCTCAAAATCAGCCCTCTTTCCTTCTTCTCTTTCCTTGACTGCATGTTGCTCCTCTGCATGTGCTACCACCACTTGCCTAGCCCTAGTCATCATAGGCACTGTGGATGACGAAACAACATAAGACTCTGGGGTCATAACTTCGTCTTTTGGAGACACCACAATGATGTGGAAGGGAGCACAATGATTTCTTGGAAAGTCTCTTTTATAATGATCTTTAGCATCTAGACAATGTTGACATGTAGATGCACCCTTGGCCAAAGAGCATTTGCCTTGTACATGACCATATTAGCCACAACAATAACACATTAAAGGTCTAGCATATCTAGGCCGGTTTTGATGACTCTCCTCTTGGTTATTTATGTTTGAAGTACTAGTATAAAAGGTGTTAGGAACTTGATTATTACCGCTTTGATGGGCTCCCTTGAGGTAATAACAGTCAAGTGCCTCATGGCCACTTCTACCATAAAATTGACATCTTACTCTGTTGGGACAATTTATGTGAGAATGACCATTGTTGACTAGACTTGCCTTTAGATATCATGAGAGGCCAACAACTCCACTTCTCAGCAAAGTTGGGCCACTAAATCTTCATTTTGGTGTGGGAGTGGCGAGATAATCTTTTCTTCATTTTGATTTTGTTGCATCTTTAACTCTTGTAATCCCCTTCTAACTTGCTCAATTGGGTCAAAGTTTGCGGCATAGTTTGCTTGAGTCCCTCCTTCAAAATGCATTCTAGCCTCCTCTATGCAAGAGGTGGCTGCCACAAAGCCATTTAATGTGGCATCGAGTCTGAGAGATTCCCTAAGATTTTCTTGGGATGACCTAGGAAGAGCCTATTCTATTCACTTCTTGACCAAGAAATCACTTGGAGCATGTGGTAATCAGGAGACAAGTTCTTTCTTACGAGTATGTAATTCATGAAATGATTAACCTAGGCATAATCTAAGATTCTCGAGTTGATCTAAGGCTCACTTTGAAGAGTTGCTTGGTCAGAATGCATATGATAATGAATTCTTTAATGCCTTGAGAGTAGATTTGAAAGGTCCTCCATTGGAAGTTGTGCTTCCTCCAAAGTATCCGAAGAGAAATCCAATGTCCAAATCAATGGATAGTTTTAAGGATAGAGGAGTGTTAAGTTGACTAGCAAAAGATAAAGATGACTTCTTGAGGATCCTTTGTACACAAAGAGGCTCTTTGTCTACTCGAGTGTGGGTCATGTACCCACTCACAAGATGCAAAACTCAAGAAAGAATAATGCAAAAAACAATTATTCACTGCACTAGGTACCTCACACAAAAAATGCAAGGTTCCAATAGCATGCCAAATTTTAGAGGGGGTGATCAGGACTATGCTTCTAGTACTCCTTCTATTGAAGGGGATTTCTTCCTTACAGAAGTATACCCTGTAACATGTCTATGCATAGATATCAGAAGAAAGACACAGAGGACACAAGAAAGACATAGAGGAGATTATAACTACAAAAAGTAAAAAAATATCCAACTTTAATACAATTTCAAATAGCACTTATGAGAATAGTACAATGGCCTCTAGCCACTCCAAAGTATGAAATTTGACTACTCGACACAAGGAAGGCATACAAAATAACATTTGACTTCTGCAAATTACTTCGAGAAATATAAGAGACTCAAGTTTTCAAGGGCTATCCTAGAGTACCCAATCTCACTATCGTGCCAACTACCACCCAACTTCAAAGCCCTCACTCTGTATCCACCATAGAGAGGCCTCTTTCATAGTGAACAAAGTTGCACCAATGAGTAGAGCGTAATTAGGGAGTAGCACTATGGAAAACACACTGAGGGAGTAGTACTATGGAAACACACTCACGAAAAGCTCGACAAGAACAAAGTAACACAAAAAGACCAAAAGTGACAAGAAGTTAGAGTCGGGTTGTGCGACTGTGTGTGTATCTCTCAACTTCATAAATCTCTCTGAATATGTTTTTCACATCAATCATCGATCGGTCTGAGAAACAAGTGCAACTACTTCTGATATAGATCTCCAGGCCATACCAACTTTGTGCGAGAGATAATTTTGAGAAGGTGCAAAAACTTAGTTTGATGAATTAGAAGAGGGCGAATTGATAAAGAGCAAATTGTGACGAATAGCACATATCTGATGAAGAGGAATACTGAGAACAAATTTAGCGGAGCTTTGATGGAAAATTTAGCTCAAGGGAGAATTGATGAGATGTTCTAGGATGAATTGGTGAGCATGAGCTAGCACTAAAAACTTTTTAAGGACATTTCAAGAGACAAATTTGGGCATGCTTCTCTAGACAAATTGCCATATTATGAGCATGAATTCTTTAGAGGACAAATTATCAGGCAGACCTTTTAGCGAAGAGAGGATGAGTCCTATATGTGATATGAAGGAGGAACCAATCTCCTAGCATGCAGAAAATTTTCTTAGCCCGAAGATGAAAAATGTGTGATGATAATCTATATGTTTGGCATGATAGGCTCCTATGCCAATGATGTTGAGGCATTGTGGTGGATAGTGTGGGTGTCTGTCAATTACCTTAGTGGGGCATGTCTGTAACTTATGAGTTCTAAGACAACTTGGCAGATGCATTACGGTGATGACAAAACCTTGGATGGGTGCATTTTGGTGAGGAAAATCTTAGACAAATTTGCATTTTGGCAGTGAAAAACCTTGGATGAAAAATTTGGCCGAATTGGAGCCAATCCTTCTCATGCATAAAGATAAATAAAGGACGAATTCTATTGGGAACTGAACTCACAATCTCCCAGTTAGGAGTGCGATGGGCTAATCACTTGCCCCAATAGCCATGGTTGAGGATTACTTCCTAATCCTCTCTCTTAAGGCGTGGTTCAACCATCTCCTACTAGGATTATGTGAAATTCTTTCCCCCTTACATTGAGCATTGTCCTCAATGCTCACTTGTGGACCCTTCTAACTCTTGGACCCACTTTCCATGCATGAGTGCTTCGAGGAACCTCAAACTCTAGCACATGGACCAAATTTGGACCTATCCCACCCTCCATGGGTGCCCAAATGCCCATGCACCCTCATCCAAGGCCAGTTTCCCACTCACCATAGATAAGCGCTTTTCCAAATGCCCACGAATGAGGGGCGAACCTCCGTCTCGCCCAATTTCTCAACTAGGCTCTGATACCGATGTTGGGAATTGAAGGCATAAGGTCATCTCTTGGATGGAAAAGAAGCAACCTACAATTGCTCCATCCTCTACTGAAGTTGAATATATGGATTTAGCTCAAGTGAATTGTGGGATTATGTGGCTCAAGAAGGTAATGATTGAACTAAGCTTGCAGGTTAATCAATTTCCAATCATGTGTGGCATCATGAGTAGTGTGTACCTATGTGATGGCTAAGGAAGTTCAAGTGCAACATATAAGTACCAAGGATCAATGTGTTGACATGTTCACCAAAGTTCTAGATTCAATCAAGCTTACAAAGTTCAAGAAGGGCATTGCATTGTTGGAGCTATGTTGAAGATTTGGAGCTTGAAGCTTGAGGTAGAGTGTTGAAATTAAAGCTTCAAACTTAATGCCATATTGGAACATTGGATGCATTCCACCTAGAGTAAAAAAGCAAGATATCAAGCATAAGAGACAAGTTCAAATTCGAATTTGAAATCCCCCTTGATAACAAAAAAAATGTCATCTATCACACAGGTGTGATAAAGCTTATAATATAAGAAAACTAATTCCTAACTTATAGGGAATGTTTTCAAATCTATATCAACACACATTTTACTTTGAATTGTAGATCCTTGTGTGTGAGTGTTTTTATAGAGTTTGGGAAGCAAGCTAAAGGGCCCCTAAGATAAGCAACCCGCTTCCTCACTTGCTTATATATTTTTTAGTAGATTGTGTAGCCATATCTAGCTCACATATTTTAATGTGTATGAGCTAGATAGCTCAGAGTGTTGAGTAGAGTTCCCTTATCAAATCAAACTCATTTCTTGTAATCTTTGTTTCTTTAGAAACATATTCTTTTCTTCTAAAGTTTTCTCAAAGCTAGTTCTCAATCTCTGCATATTATGAGAGAACCATTTCCAAAGGTGAGTGATGGTATGTCTCTCTAGGCCTAGTGAAGGCTATACATTATCTATCTTGGAGGAATTGGGTCTCCTAGTAGAAGTAATAACTTTGAGTGAGAGGACTTTCATTAGCAAGGACATTGTGTATAGTATATGTGTGCAAAAGCTCTGGGGTTTAGCCCTCAAGAGTTTAGAGAACCAATAGTTGCAGTGAATAGGTGTTTTGAGTGTGTGTGTGTGTGTGAGGCCACCTATTCATCAAGGCTGCATAGGGAATTTGTTTATTCTCCCATCAAAAGCATCCTCAAATAGTGGCTCTCCTTCGTGGAAATTTCCATCATGATGGATCTTTGGGATCAAAATATCTTTTCATGATTGATTATTTATGTATGTCTCTACTATTCCCAAATTTTTGTATTAGTTTCATAGTAGAGTTCAACCACTTGGTCATCATGTGGAATCTTAATTGTATGCAAAGATCTAATAAGATATGCCGGCTCTTTTAGATATCCTATTGCATGTTCCTAGTCCTCACTATCTCCTTGATTTTCTTGTTAAGTTTCTACTCTTGAGAGAGTAGGTTCATCAAGCATCTCTTGCAATTGGTAGTAATCTTCAAATTTATTGACATATAACCCATTTTATTTCTTTGTTGTTAAAGAGGGGAAATGAGAGTAGTCTATGTGTGTTTCCATACTCACAACATGGTTTTCACAATTATTAATGAAGAAATGGCTAAGTGTTTTAGAGTTTAAGTAAGCCAATGTGGTGTGTACACTTCTTCCACATGTCTCATGTATTCAAAATCATCTTTAGGTTTAACTATTCTTAATTCGACCTCTTTTTAGAACACACTACTCCGTGTTTTTGGGATTTGGTTTTGACAAAGTATATCTAGATTTTCAGCTCTAGCTATGTGTGCTTTCTTGATGGGATTAACCTTGCAATCTGGATCCCAAAAACTATTAGAGAGATCTTGCAAGGGGATCCTAGGATTACCTTGTGGTCATCTTTCATTGGACATGGCTTGTAGAAGAATGGAAGGAAATTTTACACTATGGAAGATAAAGTCAAATCTTGATAGTGCCCATACAATTTTAGGGTGGGATCTCTTCTAGTATAGATCTGGTTCAAAGATGTTGCTAAATCAGATCAAGATTATCTTTGTCTCCTAGTTCTTGCACCTTTCCAAGGTAATCTTTGAATTGGAACCCATCTTTGTGAGATAAATCAAAGTCCAAGTAGAGATCTTGTTAAAGGTTCTCACTTCATGGTAATGATGGATGTTGGCCTTAGAGTTATTGGGAGAGCTTAGTACTAAGACCCTTTAACTCTGTTGATTCTATTGCAATGATCTACACTCCCACTGTTTCTAAAAATGAGGCTTTGAAGAAGTATCATTCTCTAGGATCCATGTTTGTAGATTTTATAAACTCTATCAGTTGTAGCCTCCATTTGATTGTAGGGTAGCTATTTGGATTTGGGATTTTACTTCCCATTTATTATGAATTGTGAGCTTTGGGATAGTAAGTAGGTTTCAACATATTTCTCTCTATTGTTCTTCAAGGGCAAGAAGACCTCTTACCCCACACTAGTGCAAAAAATCCCAAAATGTGTCTTTTTCTTGAGAAATATTTTTCTTGCAATGAGATTTTTTCACCAAATTGTGCAATAGATGTTAAAAAACCACCCATAAGTTGCTCACTTACTCTAATTGTTGGGGGTGACATATCATTCATAAATCCCATTTTGACATCCTAGTGCCTAAAAGTAATGCAAGAAAGTTTCCAACTTAGCTCTAAATGTGAATTTGGGGTTTCCAGTCAATGAAGACCTTGGGCCCACCTCAAACAATAGGTTACCTTTTCCTACAAGCCACTAAATGGGGTCTAAAATAAGGCATCTTGTTTTGGGTTCCCATTCTGACAAAGCAAGGTCTCAAGAATGAAAACATGATCTCAATTCACCTTCCATATTTGTAAATGTATGGCCTTTGTGAGCTTGATCTAATGAATATTAGAATTTGTCAAGAGTACAAAATTAAAAGATGAGGGATGGAGAAACCCTCTCAAGCATTCAAAAATAGCTAACTAGACTTTTTCAAGTGACCTTTTTTGTCTATCAAACTTATTGGAGAGAAGAATGTTACCGTTAGTGTCCATGTGAAAGGCCAAATGGCCATCGGAGACTTCCTTGTATATGCTATTTAATAAAACATATAGTGGCTTGGTCGGTCCCAGACTTTAAGTTCGATCGCATTTGTGAGACCTAAGAAGTCTGAATTCATGCTCCTCTCTGTACTGTGTTTTCTATGTATTCTACAGCATCACATGCGGAGTACTATGTCCGGCCTTAGGATCTTGGTTTTCTACTCCGAGCATATCATCATGGAGCTCTCGAGAAGGAGAGCACACTCTGGTGCATTGGCATCAAAATACTTCACTCATATCAGAGCAATTTGACGCAAAAAAGCTTTGTTCCTTTTGTGGATACGACTTATGTACGTCCATGTGGGCATTGATATAGCGGTTATGTTCTTTGCATAAAGCCTTTCACATCTGATAAAGAGGGTCGTGGTGAGGTTTTCTTAACTAGGAGACACCTAGATGTCGGGGTCTCTTTGGTGATGCAGGTGGAAGACTTACCCAACCTTGCCATAGGAGATGTATGATAGCCATTCATAGGTGCTCGATAAGCCTAGTTGGCTTCTATTGGGTAACTGATTATATGGAGTGGAGTCCGTGATTCTCTATGCACAAAAACATGTCAGTACTTGGAATTTTATGAAATTTTTGACACTGGTCATACGCTCGTTTTGTAGAGGATACTCTGGCAAAATCTTTCCAGATTTTTGGTTTTGTCAACTATACAGTGTTTGATTTACTCCTTGATAAACTTTTTCATTGGTGTTCGGACTCTTCTAGATCCATTATCATTTGATTCAGTTCTCTACCATCATGGCATCAGAGGTCTTAGGCACATCTAGTGGATCAGGGTCTAGTGCTAGTGTTCCGAGGAGCTATAATTTGCACGGAAAAGACCATTTTGAGATCCGAAAATTTGATGGCACAAACTTTGCTCTATGGAAGAATCAAATTAAAGATGTGCTGATTCAAAGGAGGCAATGGAAGCCAGTAAATGAGATTTCAAAGAAGCCTGCTGACATGGATGAAGATGATTGTGATGATTTAGATGAAATGGCCAGGTCTACCATTCACTTGTACCTGGCAGATAATGTTTACTTTACAGTATTAGATTGTGAAAGTGCAGAGGAGCTTTGGAAGAAGTTATGCAATACATATGAAAAAGAGACGGCATCAAATAAAGTGTGTCTGATGAGAAAATTATATGACCTTCGCATGGACACAGATAGTGTTGCTGCTCATTTAAATGAGTTTGATGCTATATTCTCCCACTTACAAGCTCAGAAAATGAATATGGATAACGAAATGAAAGCAGGATTCCTATTATGCACCCTTCCATCATTATGGCATACATTTTGCATAGCTATTAGCAATAGTGCACTTGGTGGTAAACTTGTCTATGATGACATATGTGGAGCACTCTTGAGTGAGGAGATTCATAGAAAATCTATGGTTGGCACTCAGAGTGGAGATGCATATAATGTTCGTGATTCTTACCAAGGAAAGAATCAGCAATGTGGTAGGAGCAAGAACAAGGAAACGAATGGTCAACGGAATAATAGTAGAAGTAAATCAAGGAAGAGGGATATCGAATGCCATTATTATCATAAGAAAGGACATATGATGTTATGCATTAAAGAATGCTAAAGGTAAAGGACAGAATGTTGATGGGCATGTTAAATAATTACCTACACCATCTACTTCGACTGTGGAGATTGAAGAAATTAATGCTATTTCTGATGATGCTGATGTGTTGACAATTGATAGTATTGTGCCATCTGAGGCGCTTATGGCTGATTCTCTTTCCCACACTTGGCTACTAGATTCTAGTGCTTCTTTCCATGTGACACCACACAGAGAATGGTTCTCGAATTATACAGCAAAGTCTCTTGGTACCGTGAAACTTGGTCTCTTACAAGTGTCATGTTGTGGGGATTGGAGATGTGGTTGTGCAGTTCATTGATGGTTCAGAATTTACTATGCATAATGGACACCATGTACCTCATTTATCACACAGTTTGATGTCAGTTGGTCAACTTGATGATCTTGGTTACAAGGTGGTCTTCTATGCTCAGTCCTTTCACATATCAAAGGGAAACATGGTTATTGCAAAAGGATGCAAAGTTGGCTCACTTTATCCTTTATTTGTATCATAGAAAGAACACTTGCTAGCTGTTACTGAATAGCCTATGGCTTGTATTTGGCATGGTCGTTTGGGCCATATATCTCGTAGTGGAATGGAAAATCTTTCTCGTTTTGGCTACTTACCTATGCTATCTTTCTCCTATTTTTTATTTTCTGAGCATTGTCAATATGGAAAGCAAACCAGAAATGTGCATAGAATGCACATTGACTCTTCTATTCAGCCTTTAGATCTCGTTCATACAGATGTGTGTGGTCCTATGTCCACTAGGTCCTTAAGTGGTTCTCTCTACTTTTTCACATTCATAGATGATGCTACTAGAAAAGTTTGGGTATATCCTATCAAATCGAAGGATGAGGTATTCCCCAATTTCAAAAAATGGATTGCTTCAGTTGAGACTAAAAAAGGAACTAAGCTTAAGGCTTTACGTTCAGATAAAAGGAGTGAGTATACCTCACATGAATTCAGATTTTTCTATCAGTCTAGAGGGACTCGCAGAGAGTTTACAGCTCCTTATACCCCAGTATAGAATGGTGTAGCTGAGAGGATGAATAGAACTATTCAAGATAGAGTAGTCTCTATGTTGCATCATGCAAACCTCTCAAAAGGCTTTTGGGGTAGAAGCAGCATTGACTACAGTTCATGTCATTAACCTTTCACCGAGTACTACCAAAGACTTGAAAGTGGCACAAGTCTTGTGGATAGGGAAGCCACCATATTATGATCATCTTCAAGTTTTTGGGTGTGAAGCATATGTTCATATACCCAAGAATCTTAGACAAAAGTTGGATCATAAGTCAAAGAAATGCATTTTCCTTAGATATGGTAGATACGGAAAATTTGGATATCGCTTATGGGATCCTGAAACACGGACGGTGATAAGAAGTAGTGATGTTATTTTCAATGAGTCTAAGATGCATAAATAGCCCATCAAGGAGGTTGAAGTAAGAAGAGTGGTGTTTGAGGATACTAGTCCTCCGATTAGCATGCATAAAAATATTGTACATAGGGATGTTCAAGAGAATGTCCATTCAGATCAGTCTACATATGTTCCTGTTCAGCAAGCATTGAAACTGCATGTGTCTCACATCCACGTGATAGATATGTTCCAGGTTTAGATTTTGTTATGATAACAGATGCCAGTGAGCCTTCTTGCTAAAAAGAGGTTATGCAGACAGAGGATCATGTCAAGTGGAAGCATGCCATGAAGAGTGAGTTGGATTCTATTCACAAGAATGGTACTTGGGATTTAGTAACTTTTCCAAAGGGCAGGAAAGCATTACCATGTAAATGGGTATATAAGTTGAAATTCACATCAGATAGTGCTTTTCCAAAGTATAAAGCATGACTCGTTGCAAAGGGTTTTAAGCAAGAACATGGTGTTGATTTCGAGGAAATCTTCTCTCCAGTGGTCAAGATGACTACCCTGCGCATGGTGCTTGGATTCGTTGCAATGGAGGACTTAGAGCTAGTCCAAATGGATGTGAAAACTGCTTTCTTGCATGGAGATCTTACATATGAGATCTATATGGAACAACCATAGGGTTATGTAGTTCCTGGAAAGGAAAGTCTAGTTTGTAAGCTTAAGAAGAGCTTGTATGGACTTAAATAGTCCCCTAGGCAATGGCACCAAAAGTTTGATGCTTTTATGAAATCTCAAAGCTATTCTCAAAGGAATGAGGATCATTGTCTCTACACAAAGAGATGCTCAGATGGCAGCTTGATATGTTTGATACTTTATGTTGATGATATGTTGATTGCTGGGAAGTTCTCTTATGATTTTGTGAATTCTCAAAAAGAAATTGAGTCGGACATTTGATATGAAGGATTTGGGGGAGGCCAAACATATTCTTGGCATGTGCATTACTCATGATAGGAGTAAAAGATGCATGTACTTGTCTCAAAGTGAGGACATATCCAAAGTACTTCACCGGTTCAATATACAAGGTCGAAAGGCATTGAGTACACTTTTACCCACACATGTGAAATTGAGCAAGGATGATTGCCCCAAATCAGATACGTGTCTAGGCTTAGGTAAAGGGAAAGCATCCATTATTGGTTACACAGATTTTTATTATGTTGGTTGTGTTCTCTTAGAGATCTCATCTTCAAGAATGTACAACTATTTCCACCACATAAGCAAAGTATGTTGCAGCAAGTGAGGCATGTAAGGAAGCATTGTGGCTTTCTCGTCTTGCTTGTGATATGGGTTTACCTCAGCATGTGCCTCACTTTCTCAGTGATAGTCAAAGTGCCATTGCTTTGGCTAAGAATCCGGTCTATCATGCAAAGACCAAGCACATTGAGGTGAGGTATCACTTCATTAGAGATTGCTTAGCCACTGAGCACATTATTCTTGAGAAGGTTCACACTCGAGATAATGCTAAAGATGCTTTGCCTAAAGCTCTACCATAGGATATATTTTGACACTATTGTCACTTGATGGGGGTTACTTAATTCTTGATCTTACACAGTCATTTGTATACTGTGTAACATGTGCATCGGGTGGGAGGTATAGTTTGCATACTTACACTTAGGTATTCTTTATCATTCTTTATTTTTTCTCCCATAGTTACATTGGCCATGTTGGCCTTTAGTGGGAGATTGTTACTATTAGTGTCCATGTGAAAGGCCAAATGGCCATCGAAAACTTGCTTGTATATGTTCTTTAATAAAACATATAGTGGCTTGATCAGTCACAGACTATAAGTTCGATCGCATTTGTGAGACCTAAGAAGTCTGTCTTCGTGCTCCTTTGTGTACTGTGTTTTTTGTGTATTCTGCAACATCCCATGCGGACTATTGTGTGTAGCCTCATGAGCTCATTTTTCTACTCCAAGCATATCGTCGTGGAGCTCTCGAGAAGGAGAGCGCACTATGGTGCATTGGCATCGAAATACTTCAAAGCATGTAAACCTTTAGTGTCACTTGAATTAAGAGAAGCACATCTACTTTTCTTGTATAAAACAAAATTTTGATAGACTTTGCCTCCTCTTTCATAGAAGGATGCAAGTAAGGTAGCTAAGCGCTTTCGCTCCTCTTTCAATGGCCCAATTTTTCCATGTGCCAAAGTGAGTAATGTTTCATATCAATCAAATTCACTCGCATGATGGAATAAATCTAACATATGGAGTGAAACCATTCCATGCAAGTTAGTCATGTTGCAATATCAACTAGGGATCTCAACAAGATCCTTAGATAGTTTCAAGCATTTATATGCACATGAGCATTTAGAAGTGCTTACCAACATAAAGTGGTTGATTGAATCCCATCAAGTTATCAATTTTCATAATCGATTATGGGCATGGAAACCAAAGGGAAGATCTTAAAGAGGACACTAGTGGAAGATGAAAATATGAAGATTTGGTTATACTACCCAAAAACACTTCAAACAACCATATCTCTTTCACCGTGCTTGTGTATATATCAATGTACATGAATAATTATTGAAGTTGGAATCTTGATTCTTTTTATTATTCTCTCTCTAGATCTTGCACTCGTTATATGCTTAAAAAAGCTAGCTATAGTTTCTTTTGTGTATCTTTGTGTGGTTCCAATTCAATGTAGAGTGTTAGTAAGTGGATGGAACTACATTGATCAAGTGATAAAGGCCATGAGCCGTTGGTAGTTCCATTGTTGATCTAACCTCACGATCCATTGCTAGCATGGTGCATCGAGTGCTATGTCCATTTTGTAGATGGGTGGAACCACTTTGGCTGAGTGATCAAAGCCACAAGCCATATCTAACTTTGGCATAAAATTGTTGAAGTTTGAGGTCTGCGGAAGCACGAGAACAATGCGAGGAAGAAGAATAAGCATGGAGCACAACACACTATAAAAAATGTATTACCAAGTATATGTACAAAGATAAGCAACCCATTAGGGTTATATGCATATATACAAGCTAGGAGGAAAAGAACTCTTAAAGAGGGAAAAAAGTGCCCCAATGGTCCTACGACTTTTCACACACATCACTACCGAAATATATATAAGAACTGCCAAGTTATGTGGAATCAATCCACAAAAGGAAGTAAGCCTGAAGCTTTGCGGAAAGCTTCAAACTTCTCCCTAGGCAAAGCCTTTTGTGAAAACATGTGCAACGTTCTCCTTTGCGGCACATATGCCAAAATGATCTGTCTAGTAGAGAACCTCTCCCTAACATAATGATAGTGCACCTCAATGTGCTTAGTGTGAGCATGGAACACAAGGTTCCTCATAACTACCAATGCACTTTGGTTGTGAATGAAGATGATGGTGGCAAAAGATTGACCAACACCTAAATTAGTGAAAAGGCATCTGAGCCACACACACTCAATAGTCACTATGTAAGCTACCATATACTCAACCTCACAATTAGAAGTGGCCACAATAGAGTGCTTCTTGCTCAACCAAGATATGCATGAGCTACCAAGCATAAAGCAAAGACCACTAGTGGATGCATGAGTATCATAGCAACCAGCCCAATGAGAGTCAAAAAAAGCACGTAAATCTAGCGGTATTGACCCCCCCTTGGGATAAAACAATCTAGGTAGCCAGGTTAACACTCAAGTAGTGAAAGATGCACTTAACGGGCTTCCGATGCTTAACACCTAGGCATTGCATAAACCTGCTCAACTGAGAGATAGCAAACTCAATTCTTTTGTGCATGCATGTGTGTGTAGGTGTGTGCGCACTCACTTGTGCACTCCTATCATTCATGGTTGTCACAACATCTACACATCTCCATGGATTGATAGTTACAAGGTGGATCTTCACCATGATGATACTCCCCTTGTGCTAGAGTGACACTAACTTTTGGATCTATTGTCAGGGAGAGCAACACAGAAATTTGGTGTCCTACACCCAAGTCAAGTTATCATCAAGTACACTATATAAACCCAAACTCAAATCTTTTAATCCCATAAGGGAATTTTAGAAAGTCAAACCATGTAACATCTAGACCTACCCTGTAATGTACATATACACTACTAGAAACATGCCGAGATAATGCACTTGTCCAAGTATGCATAAAGAAATCACACCAAATCACATTCTCACTTCACTAGACACTCATCACTTACACATTCACTTCCACAATACACAAGGATGTAGTGAGAGATATTGGTATTATGAATGGAACAAGGTATCACTAGGTTTCTTAGACAATAATAATGTGTACGTCTTATTATAGGAGATCTACAAAGAGTTCCACACTTTGCATTACATAATGCCCAAAGCAGGAATGAGTTCTCAACCTATGGATATCAATGACTTGCCTATTGAATAACACCATTTAGAGAGGGCTCCTTTGCCCCACAACATTAGAGGCACTATTCCCATTTAGGACTCATCTTCGGAACATACAAAGCAGGTGCAACTACATTCTCATTGGTTCAATTACTTGGTAAGACCATTAGGGGAGTCTCACTATATTTGGGAATCAAAGTATGAATGTAACAACACCTAAGACAAGCATGCGTTCTTCTCTAGAGATTTAAACGAACTCTAGAACACATTGAAATGGCAAGCTATTTGGAAAAGTGTAGGATTATTGGAATACTTCAATGCACAACTACCTAAGCCAGATTTCCTAAGATGCTACTATATGGTGTAGACACTACAACCAAAACCATGTAAAGATCTCTCAAGAACATTAGTGGTTCCATCTTTGCTACATAATCAAGAACTAAAAAGATTCAAGTTATCCATAAACTTGGTCCACGAGGCTCTCAACATGTGAGGCACACACATACCAAGAGATAAGGAAACACTAAGACTAGAGGCAATGAAAAAGAGAGACAATGTGAAGCTGAGTTAGATGGTGACAATCACACCAACACTCTCCATTCCACTTCGATTATGCATGTAACATTTTCCCTTACCATGGCAAGATAGGTTCACTCAGCCACACCAAAAAATATGGTTCAATGTATATTTGGTAGAATCAGCAAGGCTCACAATAAACTTTTTGTGTTGTATATTGGATCAGTTTCACGTAGCAACTGCAAGATGGCCACACAAATCTGTACTCAATGTGTGTTGCACCATCACTAGAATCATTTACATGTGCTTGGCATATGGTGTCCCCATAGAATGATCTCTCACTAGGTCAAAAGTGCACCTATTTAATTAGAGAAAGGTTTCAACACCACAGCCCAAAAGGATGCAAGGCACCCTCCCCTATGTGCAACAAAGAGGTGTGGTCATGACACCAAATATCTCACCAATCGGGGGACAAAGTGTCCCTCCATTCACCATCTACCTTCCCAGGTATAGCACCAGAGAAGCCTCCATAAATCAACCAATTGCTCTATGCTTGTCATCATATTTGGAATTTTGAGTGACTAAAGAGTTAGATAATCTAGGCACTTTCACTTCAAAAGAATTCTATAGAGGGTCCCATTATTATACATGGATATCTATTTTGAAGCAGAAGGCGGCACTAAAGGACCATCAAGAAGGGTTGAGGAACAATACACACAAGAGAACACCATGTCCACTGGTAGGATGAGCAATGCTCAATGAGATCACAAGAAGTGGAGAGATAGAAAGGTGAAGACAAAGGAGAAGAAGGAGGACCTACATACACTACAACTCTCAAAAGATTATGAAAAACCATGGAAACTGTTCATGCTCATCAATGTCTGTCTGAGCAAAGAACTCAAATAATTATGGAACAACTATTAAAGGCAGAGGATCTAGAGCAACAATTTATAGAGTCTATGCACACACTATTAGAGACTATAGGTGTCATTGAATCAATTGAATACATTCTCAAGAAATCGAGCATCTAGTATGATGAAAGGTGCATCAACACATTGTAGTGATGGGGCAAAAAATTTTAGATACCGATTAATTCTACTACAATCACTATAATTGTCCCTATAACCATCAAACTTAGCTCCCGCTATGTACCTCCAACCACTATAAAAACTATCAATATTACCATAGAAACCATTGTACAAACTCCTTTGATGTCACCCCTCTCTAATCCATCACCTCTAAAAACCCCTAAACCTCCTCCAATAACTACCATGAAATTATAGGAAACCATTCCTCTCACCACCACCGATGTATAAATAGGCATCAAGCTCATAACCACCTTGATAGTCAATCCAAAATTTTTTAGTCCTATGTCAAATACAGTAACCAACTTTTCTCATCACATGATAACCGATACCACTACCCCTCACATTTACTATCCGAGCCTGTCCTTGTTCCTCCAACCAGCATTTCTTCTCTCATTACCTAGCCAACCGCACCACTCCCATCTCCCCTAGAGTTGTCTTTAAGTCCATTCCAATGCACCCCATGCTACTCCCTCACTCTACAATTTCCCCCCTATATTTTCCTCCACGTGCCCTTCATTTTAAGAATGCTCTCATGCAAGATGAGTTTTCCACCTTATAAATATCATATAACCAACTAGAAGCTCACATGCAATATGTCACTTTTGAGATGACATATGGCCACTCAAAAGGAGGAAAACCAAAGAGTGCAACAACAAAATCAAGGAGAATTGTTCTTACCTTGTGTGTGTGTGCTATGTTATCATGCTTCTCAGTTACTTAGTTGTGCACTCTTATTGCTTAGAGTCATCATACCATCCTCATGTCTCCACATATTGAAATGCATATGGATCTTCATCGTGGAGCTAATCCCTGATAAGGTCTTAAACCTAAGAAAAATGCAATTTTTTTCGCTAAATCTACTCAATTTCCTATAATTTGGTAAGATCTTCTTTACTCTAGACTTGCTAATGGATGCAATTAAACTAAATTTTGGATCCCCAGTAGAATCATCCAATGATTGAAAACATGAAGTACTTCAGAGTGTGTCTTGTTAGCCTATTTCCCAAGTCTCATTGAGGTAAAGTTAATCTTATTGCTCTGTTCTCTCCCTTTTATCTTTCTATTGGCCAAGTTGTAGGTTGTCTATGGAGAGAGGATGGAATACATTAGACATCTCAAAGTTGTTTAGCTAGTAGGTGGTCAGTCCAACATCCTTGCATGATCACAAGCTCCTTTCATTTGTATCCTTAACACTTGAGAAACAATAAATCACCCACCAATTGATCCTTTATTGTTCCCTAATAATGATAGGTCTTTCATACCATATTATGTACATCTAATTGCACTTTATATTGTACATATGATAGGTGGTGTATTTCAAAATGCTTGATCACAAGTAATCCATCACCACATTAAGGGATTCCCATGAGTTATTAGTTGCAATCTTTATCACATGTTCTCGAGGAAGGTTATGTTTCAAGTTAGTTTAGGCCCAAGGTTATAGATCAATGGGTTCCAACCCCATTAAATGAGGCCCAAAGGGGATGTGAGAAGACATAAATGGAAATAAAGCAAACACTATCAGGTAGGGTGAAAGCTTCAATGAGAGAATGTGTGTTTACTTGTATTTCAAATTTGGTTTCCAAGGCCCAGCCCCACTTCTAACACTGAGTCATAACAAACGAGAACAAAGACATGTTCTCCTTTAGAAATTACAAAAGTATGCTAAAAACAAGGAAAAATTAGCCTATTTTCAATTGTTCCATAGAAATGATAAGGTCCATTTTAATTAGGGCATGAAAATCATATGCTTTTATTTCATGATACTTTGTCTCAATCTTTATTTCAATTTTTGTTTATAAAAACATGCTATATTCAACATTACAAATTCCAATTAGAACTTTAACGAATCGTAGATGATTAAAACTACATGATTTCATGAAAATGGAAATTGAAAAGTAATTCATTTTATTTCAAGGCCACATAAAGCATAATTTTATGCCATTTTAAAAAGGGATTAGAATACGTCTACGAAGGATGCATTTTCCATGATGTTTTAAGACTTTTATGTGAAAAATAAGAGTGAATCCTATAAGGAAGTCAATGCTCGCTCTTGACAATACAAAGCATAATCATACAACAACTAGGTGGTCATATATGTGTACTAGTAATAGTAGCCAATTATGCCAAAAAACCACCATGAGATCAAAATGAAATAGATGAGATTAAATTGACTATACATATTGAGAGAAAACACCATGCATATCATCATACATGATTCTTTGATGTCTAATAATCCAAATGAAAGAGACTTTATTGTTCATTGTTGCACATTCTATGAAATAAATCTATTAGTTTTTACATGCTAAGAGACTTCAATAACTTTGTTCAAGTTATGTTAATCAAATACTCTAAGACATTGCTTTTTTCCTTGCCCCAAGTCTTTATCCTTTGAAAAATTGCATTTCTCTCCCTCTCTCCCCTTTCTCTCTCTCTGAGCATTATCATGCTCAAAGTTAAAAAGATATATCACGTTTGAATCTATTACTTTGTGAGAACATATTGCATGCATTGAAAGCGAAATGTGGTCTCTTTTACTTTGTTAAAGTGAAAACTATACTTTTTAGCGAGAAGTCGATGCCTGGCATCGACTTCTCGCTGAGAATGAAAGAAAAAATGTAAAATTCACTTTTTTCTTGCTGAGAAGTCTGCACCAAGGTGTTGATGATCATCTATACTTTGTGGGCATGGAAAGACAACATGAGGTAAAATTATCTTCTAACGCACTCTATTAGTCGTGCCTCCCTCTAGACTTTGAGTATGCTTTGTTGTTAGTGAATTTTAGTCATCATTAGTGAGAATTGATCCACTCACGAACATCGATGCTCCAAATAAAGAGAGAAGAGAGCCTATCTACGCCACCTACAAGTCACACAATCCACACACGCTAATGAGTGATGAGCTTCCCTCTATAATTCCATACCAAAGATATATGCACATAGAAGGTGTTTGGCAAGAATCACAGAAGTGGAGGTAGTCTCTCTCAATCCTCATTACTGCACTTTGATTCCCTTTTGCATGCACAAAGAGGTGTGATTATATTATCCATAATCAAAGCCTTGCCACGGACTATCTATTTGTGCAATAATGAACAATAGAGCCTCATTTGTTTTCCTCTAATTTTTGGTGAGATTCCAATGTCTAGCATGGACATCTTTCCAAAATCTATATTTGTTGCTCTAAGAAAGTATGGAATATATATTTCCATTAAAAAAATCTAGAAGGAAGAGTATGACGTAAGTGTTGATGTGTGAAACATCAAAGGAAATGAACTAATGTGACACTAGACAACCTCTATGGTCACCATTAACTCATTTCCACTCAAAACATTGAGAAATGATAGCCAAAACCAAGAACTTTACTTCTTCAGATTTTTCTAGTCACTAAAATGACATACCTTCAGTATTTTGATAATTTCTCTTAGCTCAAATATCATTTCTCCAAGATCTTTTGATGGATGAAAGTAGAAGAGTAGAGCTTTCCAAGAAGCTATCATATGCAAGAAACGGATCTCTAGAACTCAAGATATAGCCTTCACAAGATGACCCTGTATGACTTCCAAAAGTGGAATTTTTGCCTGTTTTAGTAAGTCTGACTGTCCAAAAATGAAAATTCGATGCCTAGCATCGACTTGCAACCAAAAGTCGATGCCGGGTATCAACTTTGAGCTTTTTTGGCCACTTTTTTGTTCCTGAAATAGGCGCGTTTAACACACATATGATGAAAACCACTTTTATGTGGGAAGTCGATGCCAGGCATCGACTTTATCTGAAACTCGATGCCAGGCATCGATTTGCTCCACAAACCTCATGTTTTTAAGAAGTTCTAGCAGTACATAACACTCAGAGAATAAAAAACGGTCAATTTTTAGCCTTTTCTAGCTCATTTCCTTTTTGTTCGATCCAAGCTAAATGAGTATTTTCATAAAATAAGGCTTTTTTTATCCATTTCATAATTCTCTCTTAAACATTTTAGATAAGGTACTCTAAAATTAGCAAAATTTTGCTACCCTAAAGTAGTCAAAATTTTGAAAATATGTTCAAAATTTGCATATTTTTGGGGGGTTTTAGAAAACCTTGTATACTCGTATAAAGAATTTTTTAAAATCATGCAAAAAAAGGCTATTTTAGTGCATAGAGTTTCTCTTTTTATGACATAGTTCTCGTTTGTTATGACTCACTGTTTTCTACATGGAGTCAAAAGTTAAGTCAAAGTGTGCACACAAGAGTTTTCATGTCAAGTCGATCTCCTCGAACATGCATACATATAAAATAAGAACATGGAACCAAGTCCCAAATCATGAATGAATTTGAATGGTTCTACTATTTCTCTCTCAAGTACAGTCACATATGCTAAAACCCTTTTTGGTTTTCATCTACCTCCGAAGAATTCCATGCTGAATGTTATCCCTATCACTCACACGATTTGCATCCTCTTCACATGATAGAAGCAAATGCAAGCAATGCTCATGTATGTATATCCAAGAACGTGTATTTATGTATGCAATAACTTCCTGAAGTACACATCATCTCTAAAAACGCATAACATGCAATAACATGACATGTTGGTGGGCACACAGGCACATAGCACAAACTTCATAATTCTAATGATCAAGCAAAGAAATGTTGATATAGTGATGTGCGTGAACACACTAGGACCATCGGGCACTTTTGTCCCTCTTTAGGAGGTTTTTTTCCCCTAGCTTATGTATATACCTATAACGTTAACAAGTCACTTATCTTTGTACATTCTCTTAGTAATACATTTAGTATTCTGTGTTGTGGTACAAGGTTCTTCTTCTTCCTTCTGTTGTTTGTGTGCTTCCACAGACATCAAACTCCAACAATTGGTATCAGAATAGGTTGCTACTTCATCTAGGGCATCATCAACACCCCGTAGATCACAGTCTCAAAATTGAATGAAAACTGGTGAGCATACTCAAATTGATTAGGAGTTCAAAACTACTTTGCTCTGTGGTGTCGAAATCATGATTTGAGCTCGTTTAAATGTTGAATGCACTACCAAAGTGCCTATGCAAGTAATTTTGCCTTTTCGTGCCAAACATATGTACATGTTTCC
Source organism: Ceratopteris richardii (assembly GCA_020310875.1). Taxonomy (NCBI): domain Eukaryota; kingdom Viridiplantae; phylum Streptophyta; class Polypodiopsida; order Polypodiales; family Pteridaceae; genus Ceratopteris; species Ceratopteris richardii. The sequence goes on from CM035406.1 coordinate 37,595,485, forward strand.
TTTCACCAGTATAAACTTCAAAGTCTGATACATGTTTAGCAGAACTCTATAGGGTAGTTCCATTCAACTTTTTGAGATACACTCATTTTTTTGCATCGGGGTATTTTATTCAGTGGCAATGGCTAAAAGCAATGATGTATTCCATTTTTTGGATGTTGAGGATAAGTTGGATGGTACCATTTACCCATTATGGGCTTATATGATGCATCTTGTATTGGTTGCAAAAGGACTATGGAATATTGTGCAGGCTGTTGAAAAACATCCTATTACACCTGCAAATAGAATTACTGAAGGTGATGTAGATGGTATTAAAGATGGTGATATTCTTTAGGCTCTTGTTCCTGCTTCAATTCCTATTGCACCTACTATAGGACAACTTTTCTGGGATGGCAGAGATGCTCAGGCACATGCATTGATAGCCTTGTTCGTGAAACATGCCATTATTCCTCACATTTGCTCCTACAAAACAACAAAGGATACTTTAGATACACTTACCACTTTATACCATGCAAGGAATGAGGCTCTTGTTGCTTACCTTGAAAAATAGTTGGAGAATGAGCACATGAATGAACGAGATCCCATGGATAATTTTTTAACAAAGATCAAAGATTTGAAGGAGTAGTTGATTTCTACTGATGAAGTCTTGTTTGATAGCTCACTTGTGCAAACCATTCTGAATGGTCTTCCATATTCATACCAGAGTTTTGATTCTACTCTTCAATTGATGATGAAAGGAAATCCACATGCCTTAATATTTGAGGAGTTAGTCTTTGTTCTATTGTAGGAAGATCAATATAGGTAGAACAAGTCCATAATGCATGTTACAAATCAAGCTTGTCTAGCTAGTCAGAATGGCAAAGGTAAATAGACCTCATCTACTAGTAAGCAAAAATTAGCTAATTTTGCACAATCAAAGAAGGATGACACAGACAAAAAGAAAATAGAAAAGCAAAAAATTTCTTACCAATGTTGTAAAGAAAATGATCATGTCATAAAGAGTTTTCCACAATTGGCTGCAAAAGTAGGACTCTACATCCAAAACAGAGTTTGCTAATCTTGTGTAGATGAAGAATGGGCATTTACTACTGTTTATAGTTAGGAACCATCTTCTCATGAACAATGTATGTCTATAGTAGACATAGATGTTTGGTACTTTGATAGTGGGGAAACCAAACATATTACCTTGGAGCATAGTTTCTTCACTTCACTTGAGCCTACTCCTAGAGGCAATATTGTCACACGTGCCAACAATTCCTCTTATCTTGTCATGGGAGTTGGTAAGATCATTCTAAATACTATTGATGATAGTTCTTTTACATTGTCACATGCTTTATTTTTGTCAAGGATCAAGAAAAATTTGTTGTCAGTTTCTACATTAGCCAAGATCAACTTGATTGTGAATTTTTTTTATGACAAATGGTGTTTACTATGCTTTGCAATTGGTCTCTCCAATCATCATAGTATAAAAGATTAGCAACATAAACACCTTTATTTTGTCAATCCAGGAAGTATACTAAGACCACAACCCCTTCTTGGTCAATGGAGTCCAAGACTGGTTAACAAAATCAGCTTCAATAGAGATTTCATGAAAAGTTTATATGAAATACTAGAGTTTCATATATCTTGAGCTAGGATTAAGCTTTTGAGATGATTCTTGATGAGAAAATCATGATTTTCACCACACAATTAGCTTTTATGGCAATTATCAAGATAATGGAGATTGATTATGAAGAAGGGAACCTCTAATAACATTAAATACTCAAGACAATAAAGGCGCCTTGACCCACTCGATGAAGAGGAAGGCAAGGGCCTCCTTAATCTAGAAGTTGATGTAGACGGGTTCATCAAAGTCAGAAGAAGAAGGAAAAGAAGCCCTAGGGCGACTTTTGAGCGAAACAACTTGTCAGTTACTGCCTCTAGCAATTTGTATTGCAATCTCGAAAAGGAGATCAATGAGTTTGACTACCCAGGTGGGAACCTACTTGAGGTGGACACCAACGACAAAGCCCTAGAGATCCCTGACAATAAAGAAACCTCCCAGGAGGGCTACACTACAAGCAAAGAAGACGGCTTTACCACTAGTAACGAAGATAACATGGATAGTGAAAGTTCCATCATCGGATCGACTATTCCAGAAACGGTGTCGAAAACGGTGCCCAAGTCTTCCAAGCAGGAGGCATCCCGCAAAGGAAAACAACCTATGGAGTTACCCTGGAAAAACCCCCACAAGAACCTATTGCTAATTTGGGATCCGATCCTAGTGAAAAAGAAAGATGAATCCAAGAAAAGAAAGGACAAAGCTCCCTCCCGCAAAGAGGGCTCACTACGACAATGATCATCATCTCGTTAAATGCTAGAGGGCTAACCGACCCCTCAAGAGCGACCATCATTGGTCAATGGCTTCGCGACATTAGCATAAACCCAGATTTTATATGTATTCAAGAGATTAAAATTGACGGAGAAGACCTCCAAAAACGGCTTAGACAGGTCTCCTCGACCCATGTTTGGATTTCAACGGCGCACCAGCGGGGGTCCGGCCCCTAACGGGGAATTAGAGAGACTGAACACATGGGCCTCCTTGGACTCGCTCCCCCACAATGTGCTTATCTGTGGAGACTTCAACATGGTGGAGGACCCTATGGACAGATGGATGTGCAAGGGCAGGGTCATCGATAGTCGGGAGAAACAAACGTGGGACAAGACCAAACTTCACTTGGACTTGGTCGAATTCAAAGACTCGACTGGCTTTTCTTGGTCAAATCTCCAAGCGGGCGAGGACCTGAGGAAAGCTAGACTTGATAGATGCTACATCTCTCAGAGTTTTACCCATCAGTGGGGCCACCCATCCCTCGCGCAACGCACCAACCTCACCATCTCTGATCACTACCCGATCGTTATCACTTTCCAACCTTCCAACAAGATCTGCAAGACTCCTTGGTTTCATGCCAGTGCGCCCACCTTCTCTCTCCCCTCCGTCCATCAAGAAATTGCTGAAGTGTGGAAGGAGGCGTTCGCCTCCGGCTTGTCCCCCGCCAAGTGCTGGAGAAGTGCAGTCGATAAGTCTTGAAAGATCATGATTAGAACCAAGAAGATGCTCGAGACTGTGCAGCAGGCTCGTAGGGAAGCTCTTTACCATAGACTCTGGAGGCTTGAGGAGGAAGTGAACAAAGGAAAACCTCAAGCCCAAAAAGGTCTTCGAAAAATCAGAACGTTGTTGAGATACGAGGAAGAAATACAAAGGAAAAACTTGCAAATTTTCTTCAAGGAGTGGTGGGCTGGCAAAGCTGACAAACCCACCAAAGAGATGTGTCGTATCCTTAAAAGGAAAAATAACAGAGAATCGATCCCCCTATTGCTAGACTTAAATGGCAATGTATGCAATTCGGAAGAAGATAATTTTGGGATCATTGAAGGGCACTTCACGAGAATCCTGGGGACCTCGAACCCCCTCTCCCACCATAGAAGGGACTGTCTGACAGCCATATCTAGGGTTTCCCCCCGTAGGATACCACCCAACCTTCGCTCCCTGCTACATGCCCCTATCTTTGAAGCAGAAATCATTGAGGTCATTGATGCCCTCCCTCTCGGTAAAAGCCCGAGACCCGACGGGCTCACTAACGAGTTCTTTAAATCCTTCAAGTTGGTGGTTGCCACCCCTCTTCATCTGGTTTGGCAAGAGGCGCTCAAGTTTGGCACACTTCCTTCTTGTCTCAACAATGGTATTATCAAGTTAATACACAAAAAAGGGGAAAAGAACAGAATAGAGAACTGGCGTCCTATTATGATGCTCCAAATAGGATACAAGATCATCGCCAAAGTCATTGCTAACATAATCTCTTGCCACTTGAGAGCGTGGCTAAGCGAGGACCAAAAAGGTTTCATCGAAGGGAGGTCAATTTTGGAAACCATTATAGATATTTGGGAAGGTCTTGAATTTGCAAACGAGTCTAAACAAGATGTGGTCTTCCTCAAGATCGACTTTGATAAAGCCTATGACAGGCTAGAATGGGACTATATTCTGCAGTCGCTCCAAGATCTTGGATGTAGTCAGAAATTCACCAAGATGATCGCGACCCTTGTCGGAAACGCATCGACCCAAATTAACATCAACGGCAAACTTTCGAAGGTGATCAAACTTAGACGATCTATCAGACAAGGGTGCCCATTGGCTCCCCTTCTCTTTGCCATCGCCACGGAGGGTCTTAGCAGGCTTGTGGCACACCAGGTGGAAGCTGGTAATATCAAAGGCCTCCGTTTTCCTCACGACCACAGTCAGATCACCATGAGACTTTTTGCCGATGATATGAACACGTTTGTTCACAATGATAGTACTAGCCTGGAGACATTCTGGAGGTGTCTTGCTACCTTTTGTGAAGCCTCTGGATCCATAATCAACCACTCTAAGACCGCCTTTAGAGCTATTGTGGGGCCTCAGCCCGACCTTCTCATTGATCATGGCTGTCAAATCATTCCGCAGGGCCAAATTTTTCGGCTTCTTGGGATCCCCTTGGGGTTTGGCATCTCTATGGAACAGCGGTGGAACTGGGTGCTGGCCAAACTCGAAAACAAGCTTAACTATTGGAGAGGTATGCAAATCAATCTCGCTGGTCGTGCGATGGTTATCAACACGTTCCTACTTTCTTCTACCATTTATTTCCTTTCATGTTGGAGACCGAAAGAGCAAGATCTATCCAAAGTGGATAGTATTTGTAGAAACTTCCTTTGGACGAGCGACCACAATAGAAGGGGGGTGCCTAAAATCAAATGGTCCATCTGCACTAGCCCTAGAGATAGTGGGGGACTTGGTATCCTAGACATTGGGTGCATGGCTAACAAACTGGCAGCAAAATGGATGATTAAGGCTTGGTGCAATGGGGAGGCCTCATGGGCCAAGTTGATCTTCAGAAACAAGAATGAGTTGGCTCTCATGGGTTTCCCAAACTGGAAGAATCTCGACATCTTGACCTTGCTGTTTTCACCGATCCCCGACTTCCCGAAAGCTACACAAGAATTAGTGAAGACTGGAAGTGGGCAGCCGGTATCAGACAAAACGACTCTATCTGGTTTCCGATCCATGGCATCCGGAGTGTGGAATCTTGGAACATTCAAAATGCCAAGAAGTTATGAAACAAAGGCTTCAAAAAATGGAAACATCTCTGGAAACATGACACCAACCGCTGGATCAACTTCGAGGATATTGACCCTTGCGTCAACATTTCGTACGAAGAATGGAACACTTTGCAAAGCAGATGTCTCGCCTGGGATCGACACAAAACTCGCCTTCTCATGGGACACGACACATCGAGCTCGCTTGGTCTCAAATGGCACAATGGGAATAGCCTATCAAAAATCCCGAACATCAAAGAAACGATTGACTATCAGGTTAACCTCAACAAGAAGTGCTGCCTGCCTTGGATGCGGCTTCGGTGGGACATGAAGTTCATGGCTATCTGGCACCCCCTCATAGAAATCAAAAAGTTTGTCCTCTTATGGCAAATTCTTCATCATGGAATCTGGACCAACCTTAAGGCTAGCAAACTTTGTGGGATTTCTCCCTGGTGCAAACGCTGCTACAGGTCTATCGAAGATGTCTCACACATCTTCTTTACCTGCCCCAACTCCAACAGACTCTGGCAGACGGTTGGAATGAAAATTAGACTTCAGAAGCATCTCAGTTGGCAGCAAGCCCTACTGGGAGAAGCGATCGGCTGCTCCGCGACCCTCTGGAACGCCATCAGAGGGGAGGTCCTATGGAAAATATGGCGGGAAAGATGTGCTCTCAACTTCGGTGACTCTTCCAAGGAGTGGTCAATTGAGAAATCATTATTCCTCCTTGGCAAAAGGATTGTTAATTGTAAGAAATCCCCCCCCCTTCACGCATCATCAAGTTCTCCTTTTGATCAATAACAAGCTTAAACCCAAGTGGGCCCCGCATGAGGGTGATGAGAGGGTGATTAACCTTCTTTGTAATGCCATCTAAGCTCTGTAAAAGCTTCCCCTGCTTTGTGGGATTTGGGGGTCCCGTGGGCCCTAGTCCCCTTCTCTAGTACTTTTCTTTCTTTATTTAATTCAAGTCCGGGAGAGTAGGCTAACGCCGAACTTCCTTATATTAAAAAAAAACATTAAATACTCAAGGAATAGATGATTAACAAAACAAATCCAAGGAAAACACTCATAAATTCATCAAAAAATCATCGTGAAAGTCAAGTGACGAGATTTAAAGAAGAAGATAAGAGCTCTCAAGCTCTCTCAAGAAGTCAAGTACAAAATGAATCCTCCCAAAAAAAAGTCACAAATTGACATATACTTTTCCAAGTGTCATCTTTCATACTTGAAAGTTAAGTCCTCCAAACTTTTTTGAACTAATTTTCTATACATTTGAAAGCTCTGATAAACATCAAAAGATTACATAATTTAGTTCTTCTCATGAAGAAGAATCATTCCCCTTTATACATCCATCCAATCCTTTTACATTACAAAAAATATAATATTTCAATTTATCTTTTTTCATCCAAAAATGTGTCTTCTAACATCCTTCCCCTCCTAAAATTTTGTCATTCTTGACAAAAGCTTCAGTAGTTCCATGGTTCTCACGGCTTCTTCTTCATCTCGTATACTTGTGCCACGAGATCATGACTTTTCCTTTTTGTGATATTAAGTTCGTCTACCATTCCAAAAAGTGCTTTCCTCCATTGGACAGTTGCAATGGATTTGTCTATCACAAATTTTTTTATGTATTTTGTATAAGTTGCTTCATATGCTAATAATCTCAATGTCATTACAAGAGAAGGTTTTCCAAAAAATTCTCATTGTCTTTCAAAAAATCCAAAGTCGAAAGTGACTTCAAATATCTGTACATAATGATTACCCATAAAAATGACTCTTCTATAGTAAGCCGTTAAACATATTTGATCTGGAGTTTCATTAAGGTCGCAAAGGAGTGCATCTGAAGGTGAATTAAATCCTATGTAATTAAGGGTTCTTACATCAGTGTCACTGAGAGTTTCTATACAGGTAATAATGAATTTCAAAATTCTAACCAATAATATACATGCAGGATCATTGACACCCTTCAAATTATCTATCAAAGATTTGCCAGTATTAAGCATATAGTTTCTACTTGGCCAAGCTTCTTTTTGGATCCTACAATCTTTGGAAAGTTCAGCCATCTTGCCGGGATTTGACCTTCATCTCTTCTTTTCCAAAAAATTGTTCACTCTCTTCTTCTTGCTATAGGACAATAAGCTGAATTTATTTTTAGTCAATTAGGAACTTCCTTCCATATTTTCTTGCAATCCTTATTTTTATCCAACCACCTGTTCCTCCATGTAGGATTAGCTTTTTCAAAGAATTCATTTATTATCATCAAGTCTTCATCATATTCCAAGTCCTCAATCGATGGTATTCCCACACTGACAGTCTGATAGATTTTTATACTTTCTAACACCATGCAAAAGGGTATCCCGAAGCCATCTAATGCCCAATGATGTTGATCAAGACTGACTCCATTTTCTAGAGAAAATTTAACAATCTGATTTTCATACTGATCATGCATTTTTTTATATACCTCATCCTGGCTACGATATCTGTGAACAACTATTGTATAAATTCATCTGACTCTTCATCCAACTACTCTATAGCTTTTGAATGTTCTTCATAAACTTCATGTACAAGTGAAGATATTCTAACTCCATCTTGCATCCTTTCTTGTTGGAGCAAGTCTATGACAAGCCTAAGTATTGGCTTGAGTCCCACACAGTCATAGAAGAAGCCTTAAAATGAAGACAATGTAAAGTTCACTTGTGAACTACCTCTTGTAACTTTTGAAGACTTTACTTAATGTAAAAGTGTAAGCATCTTAAGTGGTTGAGTCCACTTGATCAAAAAGGGAAAGAGGAGCCACGAATTTGTGATTTGTGGTAGATAGAGAATCAAATCGATTGTGAAGTGTACTACTCACTGCCATATCTCTTAGTTTTCACAGTCAGATTGCAGAGATGGTTTCTCTGAGCTTGGTGGATCCTTTTCAGTGATTTAACTTGGTAAAGCTAGCTCTATAAATCTACTGTATGTGCACCAATTTTCATTTCATTTGGGTGTTTCAATCTTCAATTATGTTCAGTTGAAGTCAACCTCGTCTGTTCATTTTCACTTCTTTGTCAGGTACCCGACTTTTTTATTCATCTTGTCAAAGTTGTTTATAGTGTGTACTTACCCAAATTCAATGGTTTAAATATTATTGGACTCATACTACTTTCTAGTATAAGCATACAAATTTTTGTAATCATTGGATTCTTAAATCTTGAGGTATGTTCATTTTTCTGCTCACTGGTCTAATTACTATAGCAGCCCATGAAAATCGGGATGATGTCATCACTTGTTAAACATCATTTTCAGTGTGTGGTTCATTATTTTTTATGCAATTACTCTTGAAAGTTAGCTCTTTAAGTTAAATAAACTTCCCCAAAAGTAATTAAGCTAATTACTGTTGTGCTTAGAGAAGTATGCAAAACACTAGACATGTGTATGAACCAAAATAGCAAGTTCTTCACCTCTGAGCTAACTCCAAATTATTTGTTTTGATCTATCTTTTTGAGAGTGATCTTCCAAGGTACATAGGGTGTCTAATACATCCATTGGCAAGCTAAAAGGGCCCACCATATACTCCTGGAGTTCATTTGGCTGGTGTAGATCAAGGATTTTGCAATACCTCTTCATCTTCAAGCACATACCTATCCATCTCTTCACAATGGTATCAGAGCAAGGATGGCAGATGGATTTCCTTCATCAATTGACAAATTGGACAGAGGTAACTACTCAGCTTGGTCATTAAGAATGGAATCTTATCTCCAAGGTATAAGTTTATATGGTTGTGTGGCTGGAGATGAAGTTATGCCAAGTTGTAGGAAAAAAAGTCAACCAACACAAGAAGAGCAAGAAAGATTGAGCACATGGTGCTCCAAGGATGCACGTGCAAGGTCTTATCTCCTCAAATCTATCTCAGATTTTTTGCTGCCTCACATTAGAAGTTGTAATACATCTCAGGAAGTGTGGGATTCACTTGAAGCCTTCTTCTCTTTAAGTACTAAAGCTAGGAAGCATCAACTATGGTTGGATTTCACAACTCTCAAGAAAGCTCCCAAACAAAATGTGACTGATTTTGTCACAAAGCTCAAGGACATAGCAGATCAGTTGGGAAGCATAGGAGAGGTAATAGATGAAGAGCAAATTGTAAGGCAGGTCATCAATGGCTTGAAGGCAGATGACAAGTGGCAAACATTCACCACAGCTATGGATTTGTAGATGGACATGCATGTACCTGATTTCAATACACTCATTGAACAACTACTTACTCAAGAGGCAAAGCTTATAAAAAATGGAGAAAGCTCTAAAGGTAATCAATCTTCAGCTTTATGCACTGATAAAAGCAAGTCCAAAGATAACAAAGGAAAGACAAAGAAAGTGGATGATGAAGCAGGTACATATCAAGCTAACTATGCAGGTAGAGGAAGACATGGCAGAGGTAGAGGAAGAGGATTAACTAATCATACAACTGGAAATTGCTTTAGGAATTCCAAGAATCAAAGAGGCAGAGGATACAATAGAGGAAGTTATGGCTACTCAAGAGGAAGGTTCAACAATTATCATGGCAACTATAACAACTACAATCATCCAAACTATCAAGGAGGATACAAAGGAAGGAGAGACTTCAATAACTACACAGAAAACTCAAACAAAGAGGATTCATTCTTGATCATGAACATGGCTATGCTAGAAGGTCAATCTGATGAACATGTTTTCGACATAAATTCAGGTTGTTCAAATCATGTGACAAGAAATGTGGCACCCCTATCAGATTTAGAAGATCCAAAGAACAAGCATGAGGTACAAACAGTAGATGATACAAGACATCTTGTGGAGAAAATACGAAATGTCAAAGCACCTAATGGAAACATTAACCTACTCAGTAAGGTACTCTATGTCCCTACCATTACAAAGAATTTGATAAGTGTTGGGCAGATAGTAGAGAAAGGTTTGCAAATCAGGTTCACAAAAGCAGGAGCATTTGTTGAAGATCCAAGTCAAGGATTCAGAAGAATTGAAAAAGGTGAAAAGACAAGTAGATTGTTCACATTTGAATTACAAGACACTAGAAACATTGCTCTCTTTAATTATGGTAGTCAGACACTCATAGAATTGGAAGTATGGCACAAAAGGTTAGCACATATTGGTGAAAGGTCGTTAAAACAAATTTGCAGGGACCAAAGTGTACTTGGACTTCCTAATTTTTCAAAACAACATATGATTTATAAGTGTAGTGCATGTCAATTTGGAAAGTCTCACAGGTGACAATTCAAAGAAAGGTTATATGCATGGAGATCTCTTGGGCTTGGTTCATACGGATGTATGGGGACCTAGCAAGGAAGCTTCAATATCTGGATCAAGGTATTATGTCTCCTTTATTGATTATTGAAGCAGATGGACTATCCTATTATTTATGAAACACAAAGCTGAAGTTTTTTCATGTTTCAAAAGATATTTGGCTCTTTTGGAGAATCAAATAGGTAAATCGCTAAAAAAGATAAGGTTAGATGGAGGGGGAGAATACTCCTCCCATGAGTTTGATTATTTTCTTCAAGAAAGAGGAATCAAAAGAGAGGTAACTACAAGGTACACTCCTGAGCAAAATGGAGTGGCAGAAAGGAGGAATAGGACAATTGTTGAAGCTCCAAGATCCATGTTAATTGAAAAGGATTTGCCTAATTATCTATGGGTTGAGGCTGTATCCACAGCCACTTACTTGATTAACAAGTTGCCTTCAAAATCCCTTGATGGGATGACTCCATATGAGGCTTGGAATGGAAGAAGACCTAGCTTAGATCATTGTAAGATTTTTGGATGTATTGCTTTTGCTCCTGTTCCTTCATAGGTTAGAGGCAAGATGGATCCAAAGGCAGAAAGGTGTGTATTTATTGGATATGACAACAATCAAAAGGGTTACATGTTATACAACCCTACCAGCAAAGGATTCTTGGTAAGTAGAGATGTAGTTTTTGATGAAAACAATTCATGGTATGAAGATTCATGTAGGAAGGTCAATTTATCATATGATCTTGAAGAAGATTTTCCAAAGCTTGGTAGAGAACAACCGAAGATTGAAGAACAAGACACCTCAGAGGATGATGAAGAATCTCAGATGGAAAAGATCAAAGCATGGAAGTCTAAAGGTTAAGCAAAATTGCAGGAACTTGGACATGAGGCAAAATCATCACATCATGGCCTAAGAAGATCTATGAGGGATAAGAAAAAACCAGAAAGGTATGGGTTTGACACCTCATTAGTAACTAAACATTCTATCTACATAGCACATGACATAAACCAAGAGGAGCCATCATCCTTTGAAGATGCCAAAGCAAAATCAGAATGGAAGCATGCAATGAAGCAAAAGGTTGAAGCACTTGAGGAAAACAACACTTGGGATTTGGTGCCCAAGACTTCATCCATGAAGGTAATAGACCCAAGATGGGTCTATAGACTCAAGAAGAATTATGGTGGTTCCATTAACAGGTATAAGGCAAGGCTTGTAGCAAAAGGCTTTGCACAAACTCAGGGAATTGATTATGAGGAGACCTTCTCTCCTATGTCAAAGATGCCTACTACTAGGGTTTTGCTTAGTATTGCCTCTTCCAAGAATTGGAAGATACTTCAACTAGATGTAAAGAATGCATTCTTGAATGGTTGGATAATAGAAGAGGTATATATGGCACAACCACCTGGTTTTGAGAATCAAGTTTATCTTGATTATGTGTGTAAACTTTAAAGCATTGTATGGTCTCAAGCAAGCTCCAAGAGCTTGGAATTTCAGGCTTGTTTCATTCTTGCAGGACAAAGGCTTTCAACCAAGCAAGGTAGATCCTTCACTCTTTATTAAAAAGAGTAATTCTGAGGTCATCTACCTATGTGTATATGTAGATGATATTATATTGACAGGAAATGATGCAGATGGTATGAAAAAGATCAAAGATCAGATGAGAGAAGAGTTCAAGATAAGTGATTTGGGTTCACTTACCTACTTCCTAGGTTTGGAAGTTTTCTACAAAGATCATGGTTTGTTTCTCACTCAAAGAAAGTACATTAAGGACATGTTGGCAAAATTCAAGATGCAAGATTGTAAGATTGCACGTACTCCAATGGAGGTCAATCACAAATTGAGCTCACATGAAGGTGAAATCATAGAAGAAACCACATCATATCAAAGTCTAGTGGGTAGTCTCAACTATGCCACATTGACAAGAGTAGATATATGTTACAGTGTGAGTGTGCTAAGTCAATTCATGCACACACCAAGGAAACCACATATGGATGCTGCCAAAATGATTCTCAAGTATCTCAAAGGAACCATAAATGGAGGACTTTATTATCCTTATGTATCTAATTTAGGTTTGAAGCTATTTTCTGATGTAGATTGGGTTGGCTCCAAGGAAGATAGGAGGAGCACTTCAGGTTAGCTTACCTTTGCAGGTTCAAAGCTTATTTCATGGTCATCCAAGAAGCAACCCACAGTTGCTCTCTCTTCTACTGAAGCTGAATATAGAGTTCTTGCCATAGCGACACAAGAAGCTATGTGGATGAAGACATTATTCAAAGATCTTGGATTGGAGTTTGGAACTCCAACTATTTTTTGTGACAATATGAGTTCTATTCATTTGGATGCTAATCCTATTTTTCATGAAAGGACTAAACATATTGAAGTTCATTATCACTATGTACGAGAGAAAGTTCTAAGAAAAAAGATTCAAATATCATATGTGTCCACTCATCAACAATGTGCAAATATTCTAACCAAAGCACTGGATGGTACAAAGCTCCGCAAGTCCAAAGCCATGATTGGTTTGCAGGTAATCTTGGAAGATTGAAGACCTCAAGCATACTTGGCTTGAGGGGGAGCTATTGGAGCAATTTTATGACAAGCATAAGTATTGGTTTGAGTCCCACAAAGTCATAGAAGAAGCCTTAAAATGAAGACAATGTAAAGTTCACTTGTGAACTACCTCTTGTAACTTTTGAAGACTTTACTTAATGTAAAAGTGAAAGAATCTTAAGTGGTTGAGTCCACTTGATCAAAAAGGGAAAGAGGAGCCACAAATTCTTGATTTGTGGTAGATAGAGAATCAAATCAATCACTAATTTATTGGAGAGTGATTGAGGGAAGTTAGCCTCCCAAGATCAACTATAAATACATGGTAGTCTTAATCGTGGTCATGTGAAGACCTCCAAGAGCTGAGCTTTATGACATATCAAGGTGTGATTCCAAGGCACACATATGTATCCGTAAGTCCATTGCATTGTACAATCAATATACTTTCATTTTCATGATCATTTGAGTTCATATTTCCATGTTCTTGTGAAGTGTAGTAGTCAATGCCATATCTCTCAGTTTTCTCACTTAGATTGCAGAGACGGTTTCTCTGATCTTGGTGCATCATTTTCAGTGATTAAACTTGTTAAAGATATCTCTATAAATCTAATATATGCTCACCAATTTTCATTTCATTTGGGTGTTTCAAGCTTCAGTTATGTTCAGTTGAAGTCAACCCTATCTGTTCATTTTCAATTCTCTGTCAGGTAACTGACTTTTTTACTCATCTTGATAGAGCTCTTTCTCAGTGTGGACTTACCCAAATGCAATTATTTAAAGATTTTTGGATTCAGCATATTGTCTAGTATAAGCATAACAATTTTCATAATCATTGGATTCTTAAATCTTGAGTTATGTTCATTTGTCTGTTCACTAGTCTCATTACTGTAGCAGCCCGTGAAAATCGGGATGATGTCATCACTTGTTAAACATCATTCTTAGTGTGTGGTTCATTATTTTTTATGCGATTACTCTTGAAAGTTAGATCTTTAAGTTAAATAGACTTCTCCAAAAGTAATTAAGCTAATTATTGTTGTGCTTAGAGAATTATGCAAAACACTAGAAAGGTGTATGAACCAAAATAGCGAGTTCTTCATCTCTGAGCTAACTCCAACTTATTTGTTTTGATCTATTTTTTTGAGAGTGATCTTCCAAGGTACATAGGGTGTCTAATACATCCATTGGCAAGCTAAAAGGGCCCACCATATACTCCTGGAGTTCATTTGGTTGGTGTAGATAAAGGATTTTGCAACACCTCTTCATCTTCAAGCACATACCTATCCATCTCTTCACATTTCTTGTCCTCCTCCTTGTATGGAGACTTCTTTGACTTGTGAATTTGCTTTATTCTTCCATTATTCAATTTCTCTCATTAATTTGATCTTCTGTTCTTCCCACATTGCCCTTCCATTTTCTACCTTTTCATTGAGGCTATTGTATCCTCTCATAGCATTAGCTGCATGTGCATTTGCTTGTTTCTCTAGCTCCCTTGAATCTTATAATTCCTCTTTGATTTTTTCCACATGTTGCTTCAATTGCTTAACTTCTTCATGATTTATTACTGAACCTTGTATTTCTACTTTTAACTACCCTTTTTCCATTATAATTCTATTGATTTTTTCATTGTCCTTGGTTTGTAATACTCTATTTTTAGACTCTAACATCTTGATGTCTTCTCCCATCTTATTAATGGTCTCATTCCCTTTGATACATTTATCTTCCAGAAATACTATTCTATTTTGGTTTTGCACTACCTCAATCTCTAGTGCAATTGCTTTTTATAAGTATTTTTCACTTCTCTTCTGCTGCTCTTTTAACTCTTCTTCTAATTGATTCTTTTTTGTTCTATATTCCTCTATGACCTTGCTACATTTGATGAATTTTGATTTTGCCACGATCCCTAAAATAATGAGATTTTTGCCTGAAGGTCTAAAATCTTCAATATTCCTCATTATTATCTCACATACTCCTTTGATATCCCTAGGAATTCTTTCCATAACTGTAGTAGGTTCATGTTGCTTTACCTCAAGCTATTGGTTATTTTGATCCTCATCTTTATATTCTTCTAATTCTGACTCTTCCTATTCATCTTCCTTTTCCTCTTCTATTTGTTTATTGTCAAGTCCTTCTGTATGATCTCCTTTCTCTTGTGGTTTTTCCTCTTCTTGAGTTGCTTTTGATGTTTCTACTTCTGAATCATGAACCCCACTCATTTCAATATCTGATTGTACCTTCTCCTTTTGGATTCTAGAATTTCTTGAATCTTTGTTTTAGTGTCATATGTAGAATTATCTTGTTATGTTCTTTCTTCCTTTGATGCGACTCCTTTAACCCCATACTCTAATTCTTTTATTTTTGAAATTTCCTTTATAATGTGACTCATCATCACACATCCTTTTTCAACTATCTTTTCTTTCATTAAAGAAGTATCTGCTCCTCAATTTCAATTTTGTATATTAATGTTGATCCCCATGCTTGACTCTCGTTCTCCTCCCTTGTTCGTAAGACTCCTTTCTGATTTCTACCCTTAACTTTTATCTTCCTTTTAGTCTCCTTCTTTGGTGTTTTTATGGTAGCCACTATAGTAGTTCTTGTTCCAAGAGGACCCTATAGCTCTTTGAAGTAGGCTAGAGTTTCAACTTCTATCTTTATAAATACTCTTTCTATATCTACACTCATCATCTGTTCATGAAGATCCTCATAATGCTCCATTTTAGATTGAGTCCAGTCTGTAGCTTTATCTGAGAATTCCTCTATTATTCTTTTGATATTGAGCTTCATATACTACTCTTTTGTCACCTCCTTATATCAGATATGAATATAATTTTTCTGTACTAGCTTGAGGCAGATGTGGTTTTGTGTCTACTTGAACTTTTAATTGTTCTTTCTTTATTTCCTCCTATTATGTTTACAAAATTGTAAACATCAAAGTACACAGTGAAACATGATGAGACCTCCCAAGATCTTCAAAATATGAAATAAATATTTCCAAACTTTAGAAATCAAACTTTCCTCCAAACTTTCAAGAAAAAAGAAATGGGTGACTATAGAAAAATAACCACCAAAAACTCTTTGAGTAGAATTTGTCAAAACTAATCATATATTTTGAAAGTAAACTCTACGTAGCATGCTTTAGAAACAAAAAATGTCAAAAGAAAAGTGAAATATAGCTCCCAAACAAATAGTTTGAAGTCAAGGTATGCAGAGGCCTCCAACAGCAAGGTATGCCTAGCTATCTAGATTGAAAACTGATGTACAATAGCAACAAACCTCAATGATCTATGAAAACATTTGACATATATATAAAGTACAAGAGCTAAGGAAACTCCTTCAAGTGAAATCACTCAAAAAGACCTCATAACAACTTCAATATGAAACTTTGAAGAGAGGTATGTGTCTGATGAGACACTAGATAGACACAAGAAAGAAGATCTGCAAAAATGCCTACTTGCGCAGGGTTTTCTTATTGTATTTTGTACAAAACCTGATCTACTTATATAGTACAAATTGTAAGGTTCACAACGCAACACGAATCACTCAATTTGGTCACCTACACTAAGAGAACCACTCTTTTTATTGAGAGGCTATCAACATATGCGCCTTCTTTGTCTAAAAATAGTCACCTCTCCTTTACTTCTTACTTTTATCTACTTTTACTCTAAATTTGAAGATGTGAACACCTCCACATGTTATTTATCATAAATAATAAACTCCATAAGCCTAAAAAATAATACTTTAGAGCTTGTTCTTATGTAACATTGCCCCCCTCAAGCTCTAAATCCAAAGCTTCGACTCCAAGTAGAACTTTGATTCGCTTGCGCTTCTGAGCAGATTCACCACCTTCTCTTGGATATAATGAGTGCACTTCAATGTGTTTTGTTCTTGCATGGTACACTGGATTAGATGCAATTTGTAATGAACTTACATTATCTCCAAAGAGTAGTGGACGTGCTGTAGATAGATTCATATCTTCATAAAGCTTCAAATACCATATAATCTCACATGTTGCATTTGTAAGGCTTCTATATTCAGCTTTTGTGCTTGAAAGTGCTACTATAGGCTGTTTTTTAGAACTCTATGAAACCAAATTATTACCTACAAATATCAGATATCCACTTGTACTCCTTCTATCATCCTTATTTCTAGCCCAATCTACATCACTGTATGCTTTCAAATCCATACCTTCGTTATATTTATAGCCCAAACCTTCATTTAATGTGCCCTTCAAATATCTCAAGACCCTTTTACCTACTTGCATATGTACATCAGTGGGTTTGTTCATGAATTGAGACAATGTACTTATGCTAAATGTAATATCTGGCCTTTGTTAAAGTTGCGTATATAAGAGAACCAATCAAAGACTGTAGATAAGTATATCTTCTAAAGGTTCACCATCTTCAACATTGTACTTTGTTGGAAGTCAATGTCCTCATTGGCTTAACAAATATCTTCAACAAATAGTTCTCTATAATCTTCCAGGCGGACGCAATTCCAATATATAGATTCTATTCTATATCGCTCAAGGAATCGACGGCCACAGTACGCATATATATTTTGTTTGTAGATGAAGAACAAGAGAAGCCGACGGGCGCACTTGGTCTAGCTGAAAAGCTGTAAGATCGTTCTCTGGCCACCCGGGTTCGAATCCCGTTAAACGCAACGCGAAGACAGATTTTTTCTTAGTTGTTTGCTTTTAGGAAACGCACGCGGACGGGCTGCGGATTTCTTTTCCGTTAGCGATCGCTTAGGATTTCGTAGCTTTAAGCTTTCTTTTAGCTTTTCATGGGTACACAAATACTATATAAACAAGGCCTTGGCTCCTTGTATACTCACTCACTCAAAGATCTAGAGCTTGGAGATCTTCTTGAAGACAGAGTGTTCTCACACTCTTGAAGGAGGTGAAGTTGTGGTGAAGGAGAGGCTACTCTCATTGCAGCAGGAAGTCTTCTACGAGGTGGTGGTAACTATCTTTTGTGAGTTAACCTTGTGGTTGATTTACAATTTTGTTACACTATTTTGTTAGCTTCATTGCTTCATTCTCTTCACACACACTTAGATTATTTCGACATAATCTAAATTTTGTATCATCATCTTCTTATTCTTCCATTAGTGAGTGCACCACTTTATATGGTTGAGTAGTACTCCCATGTTGTAATTTGGACATCTATTATTTTTAGTGAAGTAAGCATCTAGCTTACGTTCCCTATCCTTGTCTCAAGATCTCTTTCTTTCTCTATCTCACTTATCATCTTGTCAATTAAGTTGTGTATGCTCAAGAGGTTTTAGTATTGGAACGATCCTGGGGCCCCAAATTCCAACACTTGGTATCAGAGCTACATAATTGACATACACACTTAAGATAAGATGAGTGAGATTAGAATTGAGATTGAAGACAAGTTGGATGGATCTTCGAATTATCCCATGTGGAGTTTCATGATGATGAACTTATTAGTGACAAAGGATTTATGGAGTATCGTCAATGGATCCTTAACAAGACCAAGACGAGAAGGCGAAGAAGGGTCTACAACAGCTTCAAGAGGTACTGGAATTACTATTACAGAACCAACAGAAGAAGAGGTAACCACTTCGACATCCAGAGTCACTGCTAGGTCTTTACCTAGAGTTCCTTCTACTGAAGATCAGGCAAGATGGGATGCTAGAGATGCTTTAGCACTTTCATTCATAGCAATGAGTGTCAAAAAGCATATTCTACCACAGATCAGATCTTGCAGAAGTTCTAGTCAAGCTTGGTTAAAGCTCGAGAATCTTTTTCAGAGCAAAAATCCTGCTAGGAAAGCTCACTTGAGGAGACAACTAGCAAATACAAGGATGAAAGCTGGTGAGTCAATTCAAACCCACATTACAAGACTCGTTGACTTGAGAGATCAACTTCTAAATGTAGGAGTTGAGATATCAGATGAAGAAATGGTAAATACGCTGATTAATTCACTTCCTATTTCATATCGATCTTTCATAACCACTCTTACCCTTACCACAAGAGATAGAGAGGTTACATTTGAAGAGTTAGAGTTCTTGTTACTTCAAGATGAAGATCAATTGAAGGGAATGGAAGAGAATGAAGAAGCACTTTCATCTTCATCAAAGGGTAAGAAGAAGAAGGATAAGAAGAAGGAACAACAATCCAAGAAGGAAAGAAGATCCCTCTCACCTTCTACTTCAAATTCTGTATCTACGACATCTAAAGAGAATTCTTCTAAGAAGAAGGTAAAAATATGTTCTTTTTGCAAGAAACGTGGACATATTCAGTCAGAATGTTATAAAAGGATTGCAGCAGAAAAGAAAAAGGCATCAGGTAATGTTGCAGAAGATGATAAAAAAGGGAAATCTCAAGGTGATTCTTATGCCTGTATCACTCTTGAGGAAGTAGCTTTTGATCAAGCAGCTTTACAAGTTCTTTCAGCAAGTCCTTGGATATTCGACTCAGGTGCTAATAAGCATATGACAGGTTGCAGAGATGTATTTTCTTCTCTTTCCTATTCTTCAGGTAGAAGAGTTACTATTGCAGATGGCAATGATTTGGATGTTGTGGGAATAGGTACAGTAACCCTAAAGTCAAGAGAAGGTGGTAATTTTCAAATTTCAGATGTCCTTTATGTACCTGAAATGAAGATAAATCTGCTATCTATATCTGCATTTTTAAGTGATGGTTTTAAAGTTGTATTTGAGAAAGATCTTTGTAAGGTCTTATCACATAAAGAAGACAAGTGTCTTTTGCAAGGTATGCAACAAGGAGGGATCTTTGTTTTGTCAAAAATCAGTCAAGCATATGCAGTCAAATCTTCGTCACCGGTGGAAGATATGAAGCTATGGCATGAAAGATTTGGACATATCAGTTTTGGAGCTCTCAAGAATATCAAAGATAGAGGTATGGTTGAGAGTTTACCCTTATTCAAGCTACCTGATGATTCAGATATATGTGAAGGTTGTCTTGAAGGTAAGATGCATAAACTACCTTTCAAGAAACATGGTCATATTACAGCTACCAGGAAATTGCAGATTATTCATTCAGATGTGAATGGACCTATGAGAGCAGACTCTATTCAAGGTTTCAGGTATTTTGTCCTATTTGTGGATGATTTTACAAGATACTCATGGATCTATGGTCTTAAGTCGAAGTCAGAAGTCTTTCCTATATTCAAGAAGTTTGTAGCTATGGTTGAAAATGAAAGTCAGGAAACTGTCCAGATTCTCAGAAGTGATAGAGGTGGAGAATACTTGTCAAAAGAGTTTCAGACATTTCTCGATGAGAAAGGTATTACTCGACATCTTACTATTGCTTATACTCCTCAGCAAAATGGTGTTGCAGAAAGAAAGAATAGAGTGCTTGTTGAAATGATGCGGAGCATGATGGCGTCCAAGAAGCTTTCACCGAAATTCTGGTTTGATGCAGTACATACAGCAAATCACATTTTGAACAGGTCATCTACAAAAGCTTTAAAGGTAATCACACCGTATGAGGCTTATTATGGTAGAAAACCTAATGTGAGTTACTTCAGAGTGTTTGGATCACTTTCTTATGTACATGTTGAGAAAAAGGACCGAGGCAAACTAGATGTAAAGGCAAAGAAAGCTGTTTTTATTGGATATCCTGTTGAAAGCAAAGGATACAGGTTTTATGTTCCAGAAACAGGTGAAGTTATTCTTTCACGTAATGCTTATATTGCTGAAGATAAGGTTTATGATAAAGAAGCAGAAATTCCGGAGTTCATTAGTGAAAATGACTATGGAATTTTTAGAAAGATTCTGGATGTAGATGTTCAGCCATATCAAGAGGGAGTTAAACCTCAAATTCCTAGTATTCAAGAAAAAATTGAAGAAAGAGGAATTTCACAACCTTCTACAGAGTCAGTTCCACAAGAGACTTTGATTCCAGAAATGGAAGAAGTTAAAGGTCCAGAAAGTCCTAGTACATCGACAGGACAAGTTCCAGAACCTGTGGAAGCTGAAAGTTCAGAAAGAGTTTCACCACTATTCAAGGATACACCTACGTGGTTATATCAGACTTGGAAAGATAGTGGTATAAAGACTTTTACTGGAAGAACAAGGAGTCAGACTAGACAACAACAACAAGATCATGTAAGAACAAGAAGTCAAACTAGACAGCAAAAAGATCATGTAAGTTTTGCTGAAGACTTTGAGATTCATGATATTTTGGCACTTACGACTGTTGAAGATGAACCTGCGTGTGTTAAAGATGCACTTAACATTCCTATTTGGAGAAAAGCTATGCAAGAAGAGATTGATTCTATTCATAAGAATCAAACTTGGCAGCTATGTGAGTTACCAGAAGGAAAGAAGGCTATAGGTGTAAAATGGATCTTCAAAATCAAAAGGAAAGCAGATGGTACTATTGATAGATACAAGGCCAGGTTGGTTGTCAAAGGATATGCACAACAAAAAGGTATTGATTATGATGAGACATTTGCTCCTACATCTAGGATGACTGTTATTAGGTCAGTACTTGCTCTAGCAGCACATTTTGGTTGGCATATATATCAACTTGACATTAAGACTGCTTTTCTAAATGGTGATTTACACGAAGATGTGTATATTCAGCAGCCAGAAGGTTTTGAAGAGACAGGTAAAGAACACTTAGTGTGCAAGCTTATAAAAGCTTTGTATGGTTTAAAACAGGCACCTAGAGCATGGTATGAAAAGATACATACATATCTTTTATCCATTGGTTTCCATAACTCAGATGCGGCTCCAACTCTTTATGTCAAAGCTGAAACAGGTATGATGATTATAGCAATCATTTATGTGGATGATATTATAGTCACAGGTCCCAGAGATGAAGATTTGCAGATGTTCAAAGAAGAATTGAAGCAAACATTTGATGTGAACGATTTAGGCATTCTACATTATTATCTTGGGATTCAGTTTCTGTTTCGAGATGAGTGTATCTACATGACACAACAGAAGTACATTGAGAAACTTTTGGAAAGGTTTCAGATGGGTGATTCTAAACCTATGCAAACACCTATGGATCAGAACACGTCTTTACAAATGGTAGCAGATGCAGAGACATTTGATGCTACTCTATATAGTCAAGCAGTTGGTTGCTTGATTTATCTTTGTAATACACGTCCTGATATACAGTTTGCAGTTTCTCAAGTATCAAGGTTCATGCAAAATCCGACAGTGTTACATTGGAAAGCAGTAAAGCGGATCTTTCGTTATTTGAAGGGAACTTCAAATCATGCTATGGTATTTTCGAAATCTACACATTTGTTACTAAAAGGATTTTCAGATTCTGATTGGGCAGGTAATAGAGACACAAGAAGAAGTACTAGTGGATTTTGTTTTTATCTTGGAGATTGTCTTATCTCATGGTTTTCAAAAAGACAACCCACTATTGCCACTTCATCGTGTGAAGCTGAATATCGTGCAGCATTTACAGCTACTCTAGAGTCAGTATGGTTGCAGAAGATTTTCAGTTATCTTGATGTAAGAGTACATCAACCCATTCAGATATTTTCAGATAGCCAGAGTGCTATAGCTATAGCTAAAAATCCAGTGCATCATGCAAGGACAAAGCATATAGAGGTACACTACCACTATATTCGAGAGCAGATAGCTAAGAAGCACATTGAGCTGGTTTATGTTCCTTCTAGTGAGAATGTTGCAGATATATTTACCAAAGCATTGACTAGAGATAGTCATGAGAAGATTTGCAGGTTACTGAATCACGTACCAATATGACATTGAAGGAGGGATTGTTGGAAGTCAATGTCCTCATTGGCTTAACAAATATCTTCAACAAATAGTTCTCTATAATCTTCCAGGCGGACGCAATTCCAATATATAGATTCTATTCTATATCGCTCAAGGAATCGACGGCCACAGTACGCATATATATTTTGTTTGTAGATGAAGAACAAGAGAAGCCGACGGGCGCACTTGGTCTAGCTGAAAAGCTGTAAGATCGTTCTCTGGCCACCCGGGTTCGAATCCCGTTAAACGCAACGCGAAGACAGATTTTTTCTTAGTTGTTTGCTTTTAGGAAACGCACGCGGACGGGCTGCGGATTTCTTTTCCGTTAGCGATCGCTTAGGATTTCGTAGCTTTAAGCTTTCTTTTAGCTTTTCATGGGTACACAAATACTATATAAACAAGGCCTTGGCTCCTTGTATACTCACTCACTCAAAGATCTAGAGCTTGGAGATCTTCTTGAAGACAGAGTGTTCTCACACTCTTGAAGGAGGTGAAGTTGTGGTGAAGGAGAGGCTACTCTCATTGCAGCAGGAAGTCTTCTACGAGGTGGTGGTAACTATCTTTTGTGAGTTAACCTTGTGGTTGATTTACAATTTTGTTACACTATTTTGTTAGCTTCATTGCTTCATTCTCTTCACACACACTTAGATTATTTCGACATAATCTAAATTTTGTATCATCATCTTCTTATTCTTCCATTAGTGAGTGCACCACTTTATATGGTTGAGTAGTACTCCCATGTTGTAATTTGGACATCTATTATTTTTAGTGAAGTAAGCATCTAGCTTACGTTCCCTATCCTTGTCTCAAGATCTCTTTCTTTCTCTATCTCACTTATCATCTTGTCAATTAAGTTGTGTATGCTCAAGAGGTTTTAGTATTGGAACGATCCTGGGGCCCCAAATTCCAACATACTTCACATTTGGTTCCATCGGATTACTGATACTCTTGCAATTTTCCATGCCATATTTCCTTAACAAATCTGAAATATACTTCCTTTGTAGAAGATATACACCATCCTCCTTCTTCATAACTTCAACTCCAAGAATGTACGTCAGTTCTCCTTAATATGAAATTTTACATTCAGATCCAAGCTCTGCTTTGATCCTAGCTATCTCACCTTCATTGTTTCTTGTTATTATCAAGTCATCCATATAAATTGAGATATAAACAATTAGTGATCCTTCATCCTTAACATACAAAGAAGTAACTACATTTGAACACATGTATCCCTACTTTTCAAAACACTTTACTAATCTGAAATTCCAAGCCATTGGAGCTTACTTAAGACCATACAATGCTTTCAAGAGTTTACATACATGTGTAGGCTTCTTGGGATCTTCATAACCTGTTGGTTGCTCCATGTGCACATCTTCTTTTAAATCACCATTGAGAAATGCATTTTTGATATCTAATTGATAAAGATTCCATACCTTGCTTGCAGAAACACTTATTAATGTCCTTATTGTTGATATCTTGGCAATAAGAGAAAATGTCTCATCATAATCAATGTTATAACTCTATGCATAACCTTTAAAAACAAGCCTTGCTTTATATCTACTTACTGAACCATCATTGTTTCTTTTTATTCTGTATACTCATTTGTTACTAATTACCTTTATGTTAGGTTGCGTTGGAACTAAAATCAATGTATTGATCTCATACAAAGCTGTCATTTTTTCATCCATTGCTTAAACCCATTTCTTTACCTTTGATGCTTCTTTAAAAGTTGTTGGTTCCTGCTCCTCAAGAAGTTTTGCCATATAAGCTTCATGAGAAAATCTTTGCGGTTGCCTTCTTTCTCTTACTAGATACCTTGATTGACTTCTTGTCCTACCATGCTTTTCTTGCCTTCGAGTTTGAGTTCTTCTTGATGTAGAACCTTCACTTTCTTCTTCCTGTGACTCAATTTCCTTTGAAATCAAATCAAGAATTTTCTTCAACTTGTGATTGGAGGGAGTTATCTCTTCATGTGTAATTTGACTTTCTGGTGAGCTCAAAGAACTTGGCTCTTCTTCATGACTCCTTGTAGTTTCTCCTTCACCTACCTTCACTTCATGCTTATACGAAGATTTATCTTCATGAAAAATAACATCTCTTGAAACAATTACCTCTCCCGTATCTGGGTTCACACATCTATATCCTAGTTGCCCTTCTGCCATGCCAATGAAAATCATTTTTTGTGGCCTTGGATCCAACTTTGACCTTAACTATTGTGAAACATGAACAAAACATATGCTTCCAAAAATTTTACAATTAGAAATATTTGGTTTTGATCCATAAAACAATTCATAAGGCGCTTTCTCTACATGGCTTTGAGTAGGCGGTAACCTCTTCGTCACATAAACTACCATATTGGATGCTTTAGTCCAAAAAGTAAGTGGTAAGTCCTTTTCATTTCACATGCACCTACCCATCTCCAAGATAGACCTCTTTCTTCTTTCGGCCACACCATTTTGTTGAGGTGTGTATCTATTTGTAGTCTCCTTTTTAATTCCTTCTTCCTCCAAAAATGCAAGAAACTGATTAGAAAGGTACTCATCTCCTCCATTTGATCTAAAACTTCTTATGCTTCGCCCTGTTTGCTTTTCAACCAATGATTTAAACTTCTTGAACATGTCAAAAAAGAATGTAAACTTTGAGAAGTCATCAATAAATGTTACATAAAATAAAAGAATGTAAACTTTGAGAAGTCATCAATAAATGTTACAAAGTACTTGCTAGCTGTCATGGACTCTTCTTGAGATGGACCCCATACATCAGTATGAATCAAGTCCAAAATACCTCTGCTTTGCAATCTTGCTTTTGAAAAAGGACTTCGTACCTGTTTTCCAAACTGACATGCCGCACAAACAAAATCCAAATCTTGGTTAGGTAGTTGTGGTAAACTTTCAACCAATGATTTCTTTGCAATATCCTTTAACCTGCCAACACTGATGTCTCCTAATCTTTTATGCCATAAATCCAATTGACTTACCTGAGTCCCATTAAGCATTGTATATCCTACATAATCTGGAATTTCAACTTCATAAGTATATAATCTATTCATCTTTTGTCCTTTTATAACAAAATTCCCATTCTTCATCTAATAAGCCTACCATTGATTATCGTCAAAATCGAGCTTCACTCCATTGTCCTCCATCTGTCCAACTGAGATAAAATTTCTTGTAATAGTAGGAACAAACAAAACATCTCTAAGACTTACATGTTCATTAAGTGGACAATCACCAATGTAAACTACTTCATGCTCAGTACTATCTCTTGTAGCAAATGTGACTCTTGAATTTGGCTTTTGTAAGTTCACAAACATGTTCATATTCTGACTCATGTGTTTTGAGCAACCACTATCTATATACCAAGTTTTGTTGTTTACCTTCCTCTTATGTGTCTCTGTATGCATAGCCATAAGAATATTTTCATTCTGTGTTTGAGCCCCCTCTTACACTATGTTGTTGTTTTGATGCATGTGATCTTGGCCTCTCCCTCTTTGTCATCCTCTAAAACCACCTCTTATATTTGATTTGGAGAAGCAATCCCTAGTATAATGATCAAATTTACCACAATAATGGTAAGTAAAGTTACCTTGCTTATTTGGTTGAGTCTGTTGACTTTGTTGTGTTGTTCTTCCTCCTCTAGTAGCATTAAAGCTTCCTCTTCCTCTTGCATTGTTGTTGAATCTTCCTCCTCCTCTCCAATTTTCTCTACCTCTTGATCTATTTAATGAAGCATAAGGAGCTTGTCCTTGACTACCTCTTTGTGAATGATAAGAGTTTCCACCTTCTATGTTGATTTCTTAAGTCATCATGAGAGTTTGTAAATCTTCAAAGGATGGTTGAGTCTCTCAAGTCATGATAGATGTAATGAAAGAATTCCATCTTTCATCTTCTCTCAAGCCATTTAACATGCTATTAAACTTTATATCCTCACTAAGAGATGCATAAACAGAGGCTAATTCTTCAATAAGAGATTTTATCTCAAGAACATAATCATTAACTGATTTTCTTGGCTTCTTTTTTACTCTTGTTAACTCACCAATAAGTTGTGTTTGCTTTGCTCTGTTGGTAGTTGCAAATAACCGTTCTAGAGACTCCCAAGCTTCTCTACTAGTATTCAAAACTCTTATATGTCCAAGTATAGTATTTGAAATTGTGTGTGAAACTACTAGAAATAGGGGGGCGTAGCATTGCCTCCGAATTGAAAAAAAACGAGAACCATCGCTTATGCGATGCTATTGTCGCATAAGCGATGGTCCTGGTTTTTTTATTCTACGAGCGGTTGTCGCATAAGCGATGCTAACATCGCTTATGCGATGCTAAAACTATACGTTGCAAATAGTGTCGCTAAATAATGATGATATTTGCGATGTTGGCAAACTGGCTTCGATGTTTTAGCGTCACATAAGTGACATCCTGTGTTCAAAAGTGCTGCATAAGTGATGCACTAGAATGTTAAAAAAAAAAATTCGATTTCTCCCAGCACATTTGTGCCGGGATTTGGATGCATAGAGAGAGAGCGAGAGAGAGAGAGAGAGAGAGAGAGAGAGAGAGAGAGAGTGTGAGAGAGAGAGAGAGCGAGAGAGAGACCAAGAGCCCACTTGTTAAAGCCAGGTATGCACGCACACACATACACACATACATATGCATACACATACACATATACACACATAGACACACATACATACACATAGACACACACACACATATGTGAGTGATAAAAAAATACACTCTAATGCGGAAATGTGTATTGGAGTAAGGTGTAAAAAGTGACTCCAAGGATCACATATAACTTCAATGAACCGATCCCGTGAGAATTTGATCATCAAGAGAAATGAACTTGAATATGTTCTGCTCATAAACATAGAGGATGATTCTTACAAGAAAAAACTCATTTCCATACTAACATATGCACCTTTGTGCAAGAGAACGCTTCTATGTGCATTATAATAAAGATCTTCAAAATTAGTTCTCTTGATTGTTGTACATTAACAGAATGTTAATGAAGGACATATGTGAATTTGCATATCATTAAAACAGTTATGCACCATCTATGCTTACATATGAACAAGTGTAGATGAATGTGCAGTTTACATATAGCTCCTCACAATAGTGACTGAGTATTATATATATATATATATATATATATATATGCATACATGAGAGAATTCATCTACAACTTCAAACTTCCATAGGTATCGGCAGTAATATTTAGTATTTGCTTCGAATACTTCATAGAGACAGTTCGATCATACTGCGGCACCATTTGTAATACTTCATAGAGACAATTCGATCATACTGTTGCACCCTTTGAAGAAGTCAAGGTCTTCCCTTGATTTTCAATTGCATTCTTCAACTGATCTGTAGGTTCAACCCTCCTCATGGATTTCATTTGCTTCTCAACAAGCTCACTGAATGATCTTCTTCGCCTTTCATTCTCTTCCAAGATGCCAATCATTTGTGGTCGCTTAGACAATGGCTATCCATCAATCATGTACTTCAGCTTTATCTTCTATGACGAGATGAGACCTGCCACTCCACACAACATTAAAATATGAATGAAAGGACTGTTGTTATCCCGTGGACAAGTTCTCATTACTTATTGCTGTTGGAATGATTCACTGAACAAACTATACTTGTGACATTGCAGATCTGCGCCCAATTACAGATATGTTATCAATGCATTCCTATGCTCCCTTTAATGGCTGCACAAGTATTTATGTTGTTGTATGATGATTTGAGAGTTTGACTCTACTGATGCAGTGTTCATGCATACTTCATCCTTGGGATGGCATAACACCGAAGCTGTAATTAGATCCTATCAGAGACATCTGTGCAGATGCTACATATGTAAGCAAACGAGAGTGAAAATCTCTCATATGAAGAAATGACGCTAAGTCTGTAGA
This sequence comes from Ceratopteris richardii, assembly GCA_020310875.1. Classification (NCBI taxonomy): domain Eukaryota; kingdom Viridiplantae; phylum Streptophyta; class Polypodiopsida; order Polypodiales; family Pteridaceae; genus Ceratopteris; species Ceratopteris richardii. The sequence goes on from CM035406.1 coordinate 37,624,038, forward strand.
CGCTCAACGTAGACATATCTATAGGTGTTGTACAAAACAATCGCCTTCTTATACTGATTCGGACATACATATAGTGTTGTTCTATGGTCATTCGCTAAAGCAGAATATATGGCAATGAACATAACTATCAATAGTGAATTGCATGGTGCAAATGCACTAGAATAGAATTAAGATTGATCGCATCATATGTATGAACTATGAAATCAGCGCTCCACTCATCATAGTGGATCTGCACATTGCAGAGTCACAACTAGGTATCTTTACACAGACACATCAGTGCTTGCGAGAGAGAGAGAGAGATAGCGGGGAGGACGATGAACAATATGTCATGAGCAAATAATGTCACTCCCAAGTTGTATTAATTTTTCCATGCTTATATACAGTGTTCTAAAGCGGTAGAAGTCACCGCAATATATTTCTTTCTATAAAGAAAAAAGTGGAGTGATTTCCTTCATTTAAGCTAGCTCTATCTTTTTCACCGCACGTCCATATGATGTCCTATAAGGAGAGATCTTTGCAAGTTGCTTCTTACGTGGAGTGTTTATCCTTTTATATCCTATGCGTCAAGTAAATATTATATGGAAAAATTCTAAGGATCGAGTCATATGAAAATTAGAGTGAAGTAAATATTATATGGAAAAATTCTAAGGATCGAGTCATATGAAAATTATTTCGTAAGACTAGGGTCATATGGGAACATATAGATAAGTTTTTTTCCTTGTGGATTTTCTATGAGAAATATGAAGTGCTAAGTGTAGTGAATTTGGAGATTGCTTCCTCCAACAACATATACACACACACATATACACACATACACATATAATCATGCATACACATGCATACACACACACACATACATGCACACACACATATATGCATACAAACACATATGCATACATAATGCACATGCATACATAATGCACATGCATACATACACATACACACACATATGCATACATAATGCATACACACACATACACACACATATGCATACATACATGCATACACATACATACATAGACACATACACACACATAAACACATACACACTCATAGACACACACATACACATAGACACACACACACATACACACATAATGATGCATACACACGCATACACATGCATACACATGCATACACACATACACTGTTGTATATTATTGAACAAGGCATTGTTAAAATGTTAAATTATTGAACAAGGCATAAGGCATTGTTAAAATGTTAAATTATTAATGTATTAATATGTTTTTGATGTTTTTGATATAGCAGCTGAATGTTCGTGAGGAGCGTGCAAGGCGTGAAAGGGCGGACATCAAGATTATTATTTATTTTGTAAATAAACCTACGTAGAAGGTTCTATTGTTAGAAAAGTAATGGTTAGAATAAGGGTCGTTGTAGACCGTAGTTTCTGTTATTAAAAGCAATGGCTTTCTGTAAAAGTTACCAACTTTTAGTTTCACGCCTGCTTTTTGAAGCCGCCCTCATGTAACCACTATTTTCGACGTAATCAAAAGTCCTATAAATACATGCACTCTGTGGACTGTCGGAACGGAGTGCATGGGGGGAGATTGCACCCAATACTGCGTTGTGTCTCGTCTCTTGTTGCGTCTATTCTCTGTGTGTTTTTTGTGCCCGTAATCTCTGTATGCGTGTGAGCAAGATCCTGACAACAGTGGTATCAGAGCTCTGCACGCATCAATACAGAGGGTTCTCTGTTCGCGATTCCGATTCCGATTCCGTCTCCGTCTCCTTCTCCTTCTCCTTCTCCGTCTCCGTCCCCGTCTCGGTTTCGGTTTCAGTTTCCGTTTCTGTTTCAGTTTCGGTTTCTGTTTCAGAACCAGAACCTACGTTTTCACCTACGCTTTCTCCTTCCGTTTCCGTTTCCTGTTCCATAACCAGAACCTACGTTTTCACCTACGCTTTCTCCTTCGGCTTACACTAAGGCGTCGACTAAGGCAAAGAACTTAGGCAATACATTGGCAACATTGGCACCCAAGGCTCCCTAGGTGACCGTTGGCAGCCGTTGGCTACGCGCGAGGCAATTGTAATTTTTGAGTGGTAATAGAGAGGTTTAGAGTCCCTAAGGTAGGAGGATTTGAACCCACAACCTCCTACTTTCAAGGGAAGTACTTTGACCACTCCACCATCTCTTGGAGTTGTACTCAAGTTTTCTCTCTTTATTACTTGTGGAAGGTGCGCGCGTCGATTTCAAGATTGGACCCAAGAAAGAATCAAGTGTATCTCTCAATCCGTAGGTCGGATTGAGGCGTGTAATATACCGTTGGAAAGCTCTCGGAACGAACTTTCCAATGAGATATCTTGGAAGTGTGAATTCCTTCAAAAATCCTTGGGTGGCACTTGATTGAGTGTTCAAGATACCAAGCAAGGTTGAGAACACGGGATCGAGACACCAAGGTTGCAAACAAGAGGGTTCAATACACCAAGGGTGAGAGCAAGAGTCCAAGAGCACCATGGAGGATTACAGTAATTCACCTCTACCTATGGCAACACTTGAACAACAACTAGAGCTCTTGCGGCATGAGCTTCAAGGAGCTCAGAACGAGATCCGACAACATGATGAAATCCTCCAAAAGATGCAAGTTGAGGAAGACAACCTTACGAGAGTAGTAAAAGCTATTGTGTCTGCCCAATCTGATGTTACTCATTCAAAGATTGGTAATAGAAACTACCAGTTTCTACGATTTGATGGCCGAAAGGATGGGCCTTTAGTACTTTCTTGGTTGTCGCAGTTTGATGATTTTTATACCGATGAAATGTATGCTGAAAGTGAAAAAGTTAAATTTGCCACTAACTATTTAGTAGGTAAAGCTCAACTCTGGTGGAATGTCCTGCGGCACAGTATGGAGCGTCCAACAACTTGGAAGGCTTTTCAAGAAAACGTGAAGGATTCATTTCTTCCTCCTCAATACCATTTGCATGTTCGACAAGCATGGACGATCCTTACATGGAAGGAGGGTGATACGGTTACTACCTACACAGAGCGGTTCTGGCAAAATTTACTACTTGTACGAATGCTTGAAGATGTATCAGAGGATATCTTGCAGCAGAAATACGAAGATGGTTTGGAGGTGGGTATCCAAGCTAAGCCTGTTTTACAATTACCTGATTTCTCACAACCCTTTCATGTTGTTACTGATGCTAGCGGTTCAGGAATAGGTGTTGTTTTAATGCAAAATGACCATCCCATTGCATTTGAGAGTAGAAAGCTTAAGCCCTCAGAACAGAATTACAGTACGTATGATAAAGAACTGTTAGCAGTTGTGCATGCTTTGCGAATTTGGAAACACTATCTTATGGGCTCTGAAGTATTAATCAAAACCGATCAACACGCTATTAAGTATTTATTAAGTCAGCCTTAATCTCTGATAGGCATCTTAAATGGGCATCATTCATTCAAAATTTCCAACCCATGATACAATATCAGCTAGGTAAAGCTAATGTCGTAGCTGATGCTCTTAGCCGTTTTCGTTCGAATTCCGTTGTTTTGAATAATATTTCTACCATTCAAATTCATTCTTTTCAAGACATGGTTTCCACTTATGCATCTGATTTGTATTTTTCACGTGCATGGCATGACTTCAATAATGCTGCATCTTTATCTGATGAACATTATACATTTCATAATGGTTTTCTCTATTTTCAACATAGATTGTGCATAACCCAAGCCTTTAAAGATTTTGTCATTAAAGAAATGCATGAACCATCTTACATGGGTCATAGAGGCATACAGAGCACTATTTCTGCTTGCAAAGATTTCTTCTTTTGGCCACACATGGAAAAAGACATTGCACATTATGTTTCTCAATGCATTGTATGTCAGCGTGTCAAACGTCATCATGGTAAACCATTTGGATTATTAATGCCACTTCCTATTCCAAATGAACCATGGGAACAAATCTCTATGGATTTTATCACAGGTCTTCCTATCACTTCATCACATAATAATATGATTTGGACAATAGTTGATAGGTTTAGTAAATATGCATATTTCATTCCATGTAGAAAAACTTTGACTGCACCTCAAGCTGCAAAATTATTCATTAAATGCATTTTTCCACATCATGGATTTCCTAAAGTAATGTTATCTGATCGTGATGTTAGGTTTTGTAATCATTTTTGGGTTGCCTTATTTCAACATTTTGGTTCTAAAATAGATTTTAGCTCTGCATTTCATCCTGAAAGTAATGGACAGAGTGAGGCTATAAATAGTACTATTCTTGATTTATTGCGTTGTTATTCATTAGATAATCCTAATAACTGGGATGAAAAGTTGCCATTGCTTCAATTTGCTTACAATAACACTTCACACACCACTACTGGTCGTGCACCTTTTGAAATAGTTTTTGGAAAAAGCTTCCCACTCCCATGTCCCTCACCCAAACGGACATTCCGATGGCTGATTCTATTGCTCAAAATCACGTTTCTATACTTCATGATGTTCACGAGCACATTAGGAAAAGTCAAGCGTGATATACACGTATTATCAATACTAAACGGTTAGCCAAAGCATTCAAGGAAAATGATTTTGTATGGTTGCGAATCATTAAAAGACGTCTCAAAAGTATTTTGCAGCATCCTAAAATTAAACTTGCACCATGCTATTATGGACTGTTTCGCATTATCGAAAAAATTAATGATAATTCATTTTGATTAGATATTCCATCCCATTGGACCATTCATAATTCTTTTCATATTAGTTTACTTAAACCATTTAAAGGAACTTTACCACTTGCTCCACTTCTTGATGACCCTCCTTTAATTGAAGAACAATCGGAAATCTTAGTCCCTGAGAAAATCATTGATTATGATGTCACTACTACACGCACTGGTACTCAATATCATCGATATTTGGTTAAGTACAAAAATCACTCTATTGAAGAATGTCAATGGATACATAGAACACAATTAACACCTCATTATGACCACTTAATTTCTGCTTATCACACAAACACGTTAATGTAACAGCTCCATGAACATTTCCATGCATGTACTTTTACATGGCACATGCCTATTTTTTATTCAGTGATGAAACATGTGACTGGCCATCCATGTTTATTCTTTTATCACCTGAGGTCAGTTGCTTGTTCAACTGCGGGGCATGTTATACCTTATGGAATATGTTGAACAATGCATTGTTGGATTGTAACATGGAATATGTTAGCCAATGCATTGTTGGATTGAAATATAGAATAGCCAATGCATTGTTGGATTGTAACATGAAATATGTTGGCCAATGCATTGTTGGATTGTAACAGCAATATGGAATATGTTGAACACTGCATTATAATTGTTAGACTGTTGAATTATTTTATCAACTGAGGTCAGTTGCTTGTCAACTAAGAGGCATGTTGTATATTATTGAACAAGGCATTGTTAAAATGTTAAATTATTGAACAAGGTATAAGGCATTGTTAAAATGTTAAATTATCAATGTATTAATATGTTTTTGATGTTTTTGATATAGCAGCTGAAGGTTCGTGAGGAGCGTGCAAGGCGTGAAAGGGCGAACATCAAGATTATTATTTATTTTGTAAATAAACCTACGTAGAAGGTTCTATTGTTAGAAAAGTAATGGTTAGAATAAGGGTCGTTGTAGACCGCAGTTTCTGTTATTAAAAGCAATGGCTTTCTGTAAAAGTTACCAACTTTTAGTTTCACACCTGCTTTTTGAAGCCGCCCTCATGTAACCATTATTTTCGACGTAATCAAAAGTCCTATAAATACATGCACTCTGTGGACTGTCGGAACGGAGTGCATGGGGGGAGATTGCACCCAATACTGCGTTGTGTCTCGTCTCTTGTTGCGTCTATTCTCTGTGTGTTTTCTGTGTCCGTAATCTCTGTATGCGCGTGAGCAAGATCCTGACAACATACACACACACATACACGCACTCACATACACACATACATACATACTTACATGCATACACACATATGCATACATAATGCACATGCATACATACACATACATAATCCATACACACACATATGCATACATAATGCATACACACACATGTGCATACATGATGCACATGCATATGCATACATACATGGATACACATACACACACATAAACACATACACATTCATAGACATATACACACTTACACACACATCCATACAAATTTACACACACACATACACATGCACACCAACACATATATATAGATACACACTTATATACACACATTGACACACACACACTTACACACACACACACACATCTACACACATTTACACACACACATACACATGCATACAGACACATATATATAGATACACACACATACACAAAAATACATGCATATGCATACATAATGCACATGCATATGCATACATAATGCACATGCATATGCATACATAATGCACATGCATATGCATACATACATGCTTACATGCATACACACACATACACATACACACATCGACACACACACACACACATACATACACATATATGTGTACACACACATATATGCGTACACACACACACATAGAGAGACATACACACACATACACATACATGCATACATATGCATACATAATGCATATACATATGCATACATAATGCATATACGTATGCATACATACATACTTACATGCATACACACACACATATGCATACATATGCATATATAATGGACATGCATATGCATGGATACATGCATACACATACACACACATAGACACATACACACACATACACACACATACACACACATATGCATACATATGCATACATAATGCACATGCATACACATACACACACATAGACACATACATACACATAGACACATACACAGACATATACACACATATTTACACACACATACACACATAGACACACACACACATACACATGCATACACACACATACACACACATAGACACATACATACATAATGCATATGCATATGCATACATACATAATTACATGCATACACACACATGCATACATATGCATACACACATACAAAGGTAGAGAGACATACACACACACATCACACACACATCACACACACATCACACACACATCACACACACATACACACACATGCATACATATGCATACATAATGCATATGCATACATACATGCTTACATGCATACACACAAATACATATACACACATAGACACACACACGTAGAGAGAGATACAGACACATACACACACACACGTAAAGAGACATATACACACATACACATACATGCATACATATGCACACATAATGCATATGCACACATAATGCATATGCATATGCATACATACATACTTACATGCACACACAAACATACACACATATATACACACACATGCATACATACATACTTACATGCATACGTAGACATACAAACATATACACACACATACACACATGTGCATACATATGCATACATAATGCACATGCATATGCATAGATATATGCTTACATGCATACACATACACACATAGACACACACACACACATAGATACATACACACACATGGACACATACACACATATACACATACACACACATATACACACAAATTTACACACACACATAGACACACACACACACACATAGACAGACACACTTACACATGCATACACACAGACATACACACATGGTCACACACACACACTTACACACAGACACACACACATACACACATACAAAGTTACACACATAGAGATACACACACACATATATAAACAAACACATACACAAATAGACACATACAAACTTACACACACACTCGCATCCACACACATTTACACACACACATACACATGCATATAGACATATGTATACAGATACACACATATATACACACACATATACACACACATATACACACACATAGACACATACACACTTACACAAACACATACACACATCCACACACATTTACACACATACATACAAATGCATAGACACATATATACAGATACACATGTTTATACACACAGACACACACAGACACACACACACATAAACACACACACACATACACACACATGGACACATACACACATATATATGCATACACAGACACATAGAGACATACACACATATGTATGCATACACACACATAGAGACACATACACACACACATAGACATGCAAGCATACATATGCATACATAATGCATATGCATACATACATACTTGCATGCATAAACACACACGCACACATACACACACATACATACATTTGCATACATTTGCATACATAATGCATATGCATACATACATGTTTACATGAATACACACACTCACATATACACACATACATATGTACACGTATATATATATATTGATTTCTAACCCATTTTTTTTTATATGTTAGGTATTATGGATCTTAGTAGAGAGAGAAAGGCAAAACTCACTCTCATAAAAAGTCTTATGAGAGCAAGAGTTCCGCGTGATACTCTAGGGATCATCATGCATGAGTACTCAGAGATGTGTGTTGATGATCTAGATTATACGATCGAGATGCTTACCCAGTGATCAAAGGAGGGCTCTTCTACTGCTCCACGTGTAGGAAGACAACTATCTGCTCATATGTATGTTCTTTTTTCATAAAATTTTTTAATGATATTATAACACATATTTTTATTCATTTTTATCTATCTATTTTCAAGACACCTATACCACCTCCAAATCATGATAGTAGAGTAGAGTTGCCTATCAGGACATGCATAGGCACCTTAGGGCTAGAGTGTGATATAGAGCCAGAGGGGAACATTGTGTACATAGGGAATGGATGGAGTTCAAGAGAAGAATGCGGGCATTATGCGACTCTTACCTACACCTTGTCCACTTACAGTGGAAGTAAGTATAAATTTTACATATAAATTGAAATAAATATCTTATGTTTTATTCACAAGATTTTTTTTTATTTTTGTAGTGGCATGATGAGAGGGATAAAAAATACGTACTTAGTTCGCTTGAAACAGAGTTTGGGTAATGATGGTCACATAAGTGGTGTCTAAAAGAGATGCAGACACTTATGGCTCATAGTCGCAATAATGCACCGTACACATTGCTTTTATATGGATATGAGTATGTGTGTTTATGTATGTATGTATGTATGTATGTATGTATATGAGAGAGAGAGAAAAGAATGAGACTAGAGGTACAAATACACGCATACACACACATATACATCATACATGCACATTTACACACATATACACATACATGCACATTTATACATACACACACATACATGAACATTTTTACACACACATACACATGCATGCAGTTACACACATATAATGAATACACATAGACACATACACACACGTAGTCTCATATAATCATATTTACATGCATGTATAAATATACACATGCATACACACACACACACACAACACATGCATATGCACATATAGATACACATACATACACACATGCATACACACATATAGAAACACATACATACACACATGCATGCACACTGATATATATATATATATATATATATATATATATATATATATATATATATATATATATCTTATTTCAAAAATCCTAATTTGAAAACACTAATTTTGATATTAGGATTTTAAAACCCCTAATTTAAAAACTCTAATTCAGCCTTTTAGCCATATGATTGAAGTATATGTACACATTGCATCTATTCCTTCGATGTCCTACTAGACAGATGTCTCTCCTCCCAACCTTTTGCCTCTATATATAGCTAGTCGAATCAACAAGGATCATAATATATAAAGATATATACACATCATGTAGATACACATACATAAATATAAAATGGAGTAGATACATTATGCATCACACATACATGCTTAAATGCACACATAAATATATATATACATGCATACATATTTACATGTACACATTTACACATAGACACATATACATATATACATGTACACATCACATATACATGCCTACATGCACAATTGTATACTTATACATGCATACACAATTATACACACTTGCATATATTAGATGAATACATGAGTATTTTACATAAATGCATATGCATATATACACATATGCATATAACACATGTATACATATATCACACACATGCACACACATACATATACATGAAATACATATATATGCATACTAACATATGTATACATATAATAGACATGAATACACACACACATGCATACATACATGATAAAAAATTGCTCCTCGAAGATAAAGATATATATAAAATAATTAGGCATACCCCCGAGCTTCATGTTCTAACTTAAAAGAACATGATTTCAACTCTCTAGTAGGATATCATTATTCGAGTTGAATAAAGAATCTATTATCTAATATCCATTCAGAAGCTTCAAGTTATTGATTGATAACTAGAGTAGAATTTACAATCTAATCTGCTTATATGTTTTCATTATTTCCATCATTTTGGTAAGACATCAATATAGTCTCATCTTCATCATCCTTATCGATTTCATTTATTTCTTCTATTGTTAAATCTGTGTTCTCATGATTCACATCATCTATTGATGGATTAATATCGATTTCTAGTAATTCCTCTTCCTCATCAGTAGAATCAGCATGTAGAGTATTATCCTCTTCATCAAAAAGATTAGTATCATTATCACATATAATGATTCTAATTTCTCTTTCAAATGTTGATGTATCAGTATCTGATCTTGAATCCTTAAGAGGACTTTATTCGATCTCTCTAACAATAAACTGTTCAAACAATGACCTACCTCTAGGTTGAACATGAATGACTTGCCACCACGGGTGAGCATCTGGGTTTTTATAAAAAAATCTGATGATCTTCTGAGTATTATGTGGATGGTCCCATTGTTTTATCAAAATTCTCCTCTGCTAGTGTACTTTACTAGGACTACATTAGTGGGTAGAGGTCATTGTTGTCCTAAAACCCATCTAGGTTTTTCCCCATAATCTCTATCCTTAAGTTGACTAGTTTGAACTTGGTAATCTTTTTCCCTCACTAATTGATAATTGTAGAAACATGCATCCCTTGTATGATTTTTCCATTTTTTTTCTAAGGTACAATACTTGAGAGTTCTCCTATCATGCAAGTGTTGTGGTTTTTTATAAGAGCACATATGTGTAGGATGCCTTTCTCCACATATATAGCATTTCCTATTTTTTGTCAATCTAGAATTGGGTAGGTATGATCTACTTGTTGTCCTTAAAGCTTTTGCTATGGCATTGGCCAATTCTTCTATTGGAGGTAGCTTTGTTTCATTGTGTTTTTGATGTTCAAACATTTGAAGATCATTTCCCCTATTGTCTTCCATAACAATAGCTTCTTCTACACATGATTCTAGGTCTTGACATCTTCTGCAGTAGAACATAGTCCTTAATTGTGCATTGTTAATCCTTCTATGAATAGAGATATTCTTTTGGGCATTGATGGCTTCTCTTCTCTAGGACATCTATCTAAATATTATTTGAATTTTCTTGCTGCTTCTCTTACACTCTCACTCTCATTTTTTTTGCATGTGTGAATTAAAGTAGTAGTGCTATGTTTAATTCCTATCTTGGAGAATTCTCCAATCAAACCTTCCAAAAAGCCTTCTATGTCTCTAAACATTTCCTTTCTTAATGGTAAAAACCGAGTCAAAGTTGGTCCTAATAAAGCTAATCCAAATGCTTCAAATTGAGTTTTATAATCTTGAAGTTCTTATGATCTAAAGCTTTTTTTATATTTAGATACATGATCATGAGGATTTCCTAGTCCATCATAGTGGTCTTTCATACATTTAGCTATTTGATAAGGTCTCATTATTCTCCCAATGTTATTCCATTCCTGCTTCCTTCTTATAGGAAAGTCTTGCATTGCTACTCACTCTCTTAAAAAGGGGTTAAGAGATGTCTATTGTCTTCTTTCCCTTTGTGGATCTATAGGAGTATGATTCATGTTAGTTCTAGAATTTTGTTTTTCACTGACTCAAAATCGTGAAATTTTGAAGTCAGAATCACGATTTTCACTGTAAACTTACCAAAAAAATTTCCATGATCTTTTTTTTTCTTTTTACTTCATTCATCAAGAGCACAACTTCAAGAAAGTTCCATGCAATCACTAAATGTAAATTTTTTTCTGTTTCAATTTATGACTTTTCCCGAGAATCAAACTCTCAGAAAACTTGATCCTTACTCAAATTTTTAGCAAACAATAACAAATTTTATTAAGAAATATTGATAAACCTCTTACCTTGCTTGAGATCAATCCAAATTACAAATATGCTTTTTTTCTTGAAGATCGGAATTTTTCACTCTAAACTTCTCTCTCTCTCTCTCACTTGCCAACTGCTAAAATTTGTTCTAAGTCCTCTTTTTATATTCCTTATTCAGAACCACACTTTTCACCTTTTTCTTAGAGCTTTGCTAATTTCTCTATTGGCTTACCCCTCTTCTCACTATTACTCCTTGATACACACAAATTCTTGTTATTTCAAAAAAAATTAAATAGTTCTTACCCTTCTTTGAGAATCACAATTTTTTTGCAGAGAATCATGGTTTTTTTTAATTTCATCAGAATTTGTAGATTCTTCAATTATTATAGTTCAATATGTTTCTTTAATTGTTCCCAATCCCTCCTCTTTCTTTATTTTGTATTTTATTTGTTTTACTATTTTTTTAATTGATTTTCTATTCCCCAAATAAAAATTAAACAAATTATTTAGGGTTTCTTTGTATCTGATTAATACCTAATGAAAATGGCTAAAAATTTTGCAATTTGAACTCAAGAACAACATGCAACTCTTTACTTCTCAATCCAAAGGAAGCGAATGAAGTAATCTTACTCACCTTTCCATGCTTGCACACATGATGATTCAAAATGAATTTGAAAAAATGTTTGTTACCATCAACCTGGAAGATCAAGGATAGGACCAGAGCTCCCATGAATGAAAGCTTTGCTTACATCCCCAACAAGAGTGCCAACAGATGTTTATTGTCCTTTGGAATCGACCTCTCCAATCATCATAGTATAAAAGGTTAGCAATATAAACACCTTTATTTTGTCAATCCAGGAAGTATACTAAGACCAGAGCCCCTTCTTGATCAATGGAGTCCAAGACTTGTCAACAAAATCAGCTTCAACAGAGATCTCATGAAACGTGTATGTGAAATACTACGGTTTTATATATCTTGAGCTAGAATTAAGCTTTTGAGATGATTATTGTGCCTAGTTCATGCCATTTTCCATGTAGATTAAGAATATAAAGTCAAAAGTTAATTTCAGTACCTATATCATCAAGATGAGACAATCATTATTCTAACAGATTACACACAATCAAGTTTTACAATAGTTATGAAGATAATGGAGATTTATTATGAAGAAAGGAACCTCTAATAACATGAAATATTCAAGGAACCTCCTTTGGGGACTACCTTTATTTCGTGACTTCTATTGATGATTCTTCTAGGCATGCATTAGTGTATCCATTGAAAGCAAAGTCCAAAGTGTTTATGTGCTTCAAATAGTTTCTCATTTTGGTTGAAAATCTATTAGCATGTAAAATGGGCACCCTCCATTTTGACACGGGGAGGAATATATGTCTTCTAATTTTAACACACTTTTGATTGAACGTGGGATAAAATATTAGTGTACAGTGCCACATAAACCTCAAAAAAATGGAGTTGCTAAGAGGAAGAATAGGCCACGCATGGAGATGTCTAGGTGTATGGTCAAGAGTTAGGCTTTACCACATAGTTTCTGGCTTGCGGTTGTTATGTGTGCATCATATGTACTTGTAGTGGGCAATCAAATGAAAGTGGTGAGTTAAGAAGGAGGCACAAAATTTTTCACATGCTCATTGGTTATAAACATGGAGTGGGAGCATGTTCTAAACAAGGAGAGAAAGAGGCAAGAGCTTCCAATAGTCGAATCTCGTCATTTTGTCATTTTATCTTTCCATAGACTCCTTCCAACCGCATGTCATTTTGTACACAGCTCTATTGTGAAGCTCATATCTCAGTGTATATGTAACCATTTCTTGCATTTAAACACTAATTGGAAAGTGTATCTTGTGTATCTCAAATATATCCTTCAAAGCTTATATATTCTGTGAGATATCCGCCAAAAAGTGAAGTCCAGTTTTTTAGCATACTTGTGTAGATAGGTAGTCTATTTTGGTTGGTTATGTTTCCCAACCAAAACGTATCCAAGTTTCTTGGTTTTTAGCTTGTTGCAAAGCTCTTTGCATGTACTTTCTCTTTTCCAAATAGGTCATTCAAATAATTTACATTCTGTGAGATATCTGTCAGAGAGTGAAGCCTAGTTTTTTAGTATACTTGTGTGTGCAAGTGATCTATTTTTGTTAGTTGAGTTTCCTGACCAAAAAGCATCCAAATTACTTGATTTTTATCTTGTTGGAAATTTATTTGTGTGTTCGTTCTCTATCGCAAATATAGTCCTCAAAGGATATATATTGAGGGATTTATTAGTCCAAGAGTGAGGTTCAATTCTTCAGCATACTTGTGTGGATAGGTAGTTCATCTTTGTCAATTGCATTTCCTAATGAAAACTTATCCAAATTAAGTTATTTATAGCTTTTTAGAAATCTCTCTTTTGCTACTTTGATTGAATAAAGGTAGAGGTCCATTGGAGTTTTGTATTGAGAGCAACAAGCTATCTAAGGTGCAGCTATTTGTCCAAGTACTAAACATAGAAGGGTTCACTACACATTCTCCTTGCACATAGGAGAACTCATTCTCCATAGTTGGTATCAAAGCAGACTTGGTGTTGAAGCTTCATCAACAGAGTTGGAGTTAAAGCAAAGCAAAAGAGCAGCTACAAAACAAGGGGGAGCTTCACAAATGCAAGACCAAAGGACAATATAACTATTCAAGGTAACTCTCAAAGTTTTTGATAGTCTTCAATGGTTGACTTGGGTCAAGAAGTAGAGAAATTGGATAAGGACAACTATCCCGTGTGGAAGTTTAGAATGACCAAAGGCTTATGGGGTATTGTGAGCAGGGATGATGCTCAACCTCAAATCAATCAAGCTACGGAGACCAAAGTGCAAAGGAGGAAAGCAAAAGAACGGGAAGAGAGGAATAGGAGAGTCATGTTTCTCATTTCAGAAGTCATTAATAATGCCATGGTAGGGCATATTCAACATCTAGAGAAAGCTAAAGATTCTTGGGAAGATCTTGAAAGCATGTATTCAACAAATACCAAAGCTAGGAATCTTCAGCTCAAGAATGAGTTGAACACAATCAAGAAAAGTTTGAGTCTGTTAATCTTAATTGTAAAATTTGGTGTTACCAGATCTGTACGTGGGTTCTTGGGATGGTCAAGGGTATGTAATATAGAGGCCCTTTATGTATTTTCCCAGTCACTTCCTTACCTCTGACAATTACAATAGATGTAACTACCACTCTCCAGCGCATAACAACTTCTAACAACTATCATATTCACATGTGCAAAAACTTCTACTGTTCATTTAACATCACTATTATACTTGCACTTCATCAATAATGCAATCAGATATTAACACAGTACCTTAGTTACTTCAATATTGAATAATGACCATACAGACGACACCGCAATTCGACAAACTTGTGACAGAATCAAACTTCAGTGGATCGCCCAGACAAAACGGTCTGGCGACGCGTCTTTCGCTCTCTTCCAATCACTCCTCTATTAATCACAAAAGAGTTACAACATTTTGTGCGACACCCTTTCGGTTCACGACTTTTCCTAATTACAATTCTACTGCTCCTGTTGTATACCTAGTTGCTTTTCCTGGCATTGTAATTCTTGCGACCAAAACTACATGGTTCTGAAGAGATCTTGTCTTTCCTTCTGGATAGCTTCAATGTCTTTCTTGAGTTTCATGTTCCGTCCTATTTCATCTTCCAATGACCAGCTTTTCGGGGAGAGTTCTTTAGTTACCTTCTTGAACTCTATATCTATTTGTAACGCTTTATTGGCCATCACTTGATAAGCCTGCTCTACCGTAAGGAAATGACTATGGGTGGTGTCTAGTTGGTTTCCTAATGCACGCATAGCATCCTCTTTATCAGTCACTCTTTGTTTGAGTTGATTGATCTCATCATTGCAAGCTATCATGGCATCCTTATCTGTCAATTCCCCCTGTAAAATCTGAATCTGCTCCTGCAACAGACTTGCATCAGCTTTTGTAGCTAAGAACTCTTCCTGGATGGGTGCGATATCATCTTCGAGTGAATCTACTTTTGACTGGTATTCTGTATGCAGGGACTGGTGGGCATCTTGTAATTAGTGAGGGAGTTGCTTGGAGAGGTGGATAAGGAAGTTCCCATTTTGGGCTAACTGAACAAGGGAGTCACAGACAATAGAAGTAAATATGGGTCTAGAGGGATTAACTGAAACAATTGCGAAAGAGGAAGGGGGAGAGTAATCGGGAGATGAAGGGATGGGTTGGGAATGGAAAATGGCTACCGAATCATGAGGAAAAGGAGGAGATCTAGCAGGTAAAGGCACTTTGGAAGGAGAAAGAGTAGGTGGTGTATCTTTGGGTGAAGAAGGAGAGATAATGGGGGTTATCGTAACAAGCTGCACGTCTGACTGAACCAGCACTTCCTCGATTTGTGCTTACTCTGTGAGATGCACAACCTCCGTGACTATGTCAGGCACTTGCTCATGAGAGTGGATTTGAGGTTGAACAACCGTATCGATGGGTTGTACATCTTCCATTACTGTGTTTGTAGTAGCTTGAACCTTAGGAGATGGTGGGGCAAAGAGGATAGGCACAGAAGAGGCGGTATCCTACAAACGGATAGTTGAGGAGGGTTGGGCTTGAATCTGTGAGGGGCTCAGTTTACAATGCTTCCCTCGAAAGAACTGTAGGAGATCTTTGTTGTCTTAAACTTCCATAACCTACACGAATTCTTCATGGAACAAAAGAGTATGCATGGGAGGAGGCTGCTTAGGTTTAATCGTCGGAAGAAGGAAGGAAAGAAGATGGGGAAGTCTCGTTCAAGGAATGTCGCCCTTCACAATCTATCGGGAGACCGCTTGACATTCCCGGTGAATACACCCGAAGAAAATCAATGACCAATTAACTGCTTCACATGTAGCGGCATCAATCATAGAGAAGAACGGACAGGAAATGTTGTAGGTGTGTTTTTGGAGGTTGAGGGCAGCCACCAAGAATTGTAGGGCCCAGCACTTTAGTTTAGGGCGACAGAGGATCGCAAATTCATTAGATGATTGGCACGGGAAGAGTTGTTTCATGGTCATCATCAGCAAGAGGGGCACGTCAACACTGCCCTTTTGAGGGAGATGGAATCCCTCGACTATAGTGTTCAGGGTCACTATAATGCGCAAGTTGAGACATGTAATCAACCAACAAGTCTC
Source organism: Ceratopteris richardii (assembly GCA_020310875.1). Lineage (NCBI taxonomy): Eukaryota > Viridiplantae > Streptophyta > Polypodiopsida > Polypodiales > Pteridaceae > Ceratopteris > Ceratopteris richardii. The sequence goes on from CM035406.1 coordinate 37,641,363, forward strand.
TGTCTAGGCAATGTCACCTATAGCAAAGATGATTTGAGCAACAAACGGGTGACATTCGACCAAATGCCATGGCAATTCAGCAAATGCTAAAAGCCCGCATGCGTGTAGAAACTCGCTCAAATAAGGAGCTAGGCCAGCTCGAAAGGTAGTAATGTTTGCTATAGCTTCCATGGCGAGCAACAAAATGTGAATGCAGAAGACAAGGAACACACAAAGCCCAAGAACATAATAGTAGAAAACAGGGTGAAGAACTTGATTAAGCAAAGACGCCGAATGGGAGCGTAGGTAGAAAATGCAATCATCACCAGTGGTTGGGAACATGCATGCATAATGATGACATTCACACATTAACGAAATTCCAAACATATAGTGTAGCAGCTCATCATGGTTATGTAATAAAATGGGAATTTTATGTTCAGATGGTCAACTAGAATGTGCGTAATGGAAATAAAAGTCAAGCGATAAAACCAACACACACCAGACGATAAAAAATACCAACAAGTAATTAAGATGAGGAAGGCGTGTCATAATACGGAGGAAGTTTTAACCCATTGATGGGTTTAGGAAGAAGAGTACCATTTAAAGTGGATAACTGGAAAGTAGCAGGTCTAACCTGATCTGCAATATGGTAAGGACCAAACCACCAAAGTTTGAACTTTCTTGCTGAACTATTAGACTTAGCATTATAGAATAGAACTAATTGTCCTTTGGTAAAAACGGGAGTCCTGAGAAATCGATCATGTGTCTTAGCTTGCATCCGTTGCACTTCTTGTAGCATCAACAAACTTTTCAGGCGTTGTTCGTCTAAGGACCGCAACACATCCAACCGGAAAGGAAAAGACTCTTCCGATAATAGCTTATGATCCAGTGCCACCCTTAGACTATGTACCAACAAATCCATGGGTGCAATGGCCTCCAGTCCATATGCCCATTTAAAAGGCCTATTTCTTGTAGACACTTTGTAAGTAGTATGGTAAGCCCATAGGGCCGAAAGAAGGAATTGATCCAAATGCTCCAGACATTCCAGCACTAGTTTTTAGAGCATGTTAACAAGGGTTTTATTGGTGCTTTTAGCAAGTCCATCGGCATGAGGATAATATGGGGAGCTTAATTTATGGACAATCTTCAGGGTACGGGTAAGCGCTTGCATCAAAGAATTAACAAAATGTGTGCCTTGATCCGAAACAATCTCTAAGGGCATACCAAAGTGAGGAAAGACATCAGTCATCAAACATTTGACTACCACCGATGTAGTTGCAGACCATAAAGCCCAAGCTTCAATCCATCAAGTAGCATAATCAGTACAAGTAAGTATATATCGATGATTAGTAACTGTAGCAGCAGGTGTAATGGGACCAATGAAATCCAAGCCCCACTTTTGAAAAGGCTCGAGGGGGGAGACAGGTTGTAGTGGAAAATGATGCCATTGTAAAGGCTGCCCCACTCGTTGGCAAGCATCACACTGTTTGACATAAGCAACAATGTTACGCTGCATAGTGGGCTACCATAAGCACTGTGTAGAACTTTCTGATAAGTAAGATCAACCGGAAAATGACCACCAAAAGGAGTAGAATGGGCCATGTCAACAACCGAAGGAACTTCATGGGGAGGGATACAACGTAAGAGTGCACCAGATGGATCCATGTAATACAACTATCCTACAATGATCAGAAATCGTCGACTATACATTGCCAGTTTACGGCAAGCAAAAGTAGAAGTATTAGCCACGGAGCTTCCACTCGTGAGAAAGATCATAAGAGTATCATAATATGAAGGTGCCACAAGGAGCTCTTGACAATCATCCTAGACCGAATCAGCCATGTAGATAGCAAGGGTAGTATCATCAATTCTATCAAGAAGTTCACGAGAATCAAGCCGAGATAAGAAATCAGCCAGCACATGCACTGACCCCAAATTATGTACAACCTCATAATCAAATTCGTGCAGCAGTAGCACCCATCTGGCTAATCTGCCCCCTAAATGTTGCTGGAAGACAAGATAAACCAGAGCCGCATGGTCCAAATGAAAGGTAATGGTCGTCCCAATAAATAATGCCAGAATTTCTTCATCAAATAAACTAAACCCAGACATTCGCACTCAGTGACGGAATAATTTTGTTCAATAGAAGCTAATCATTGACTAGCATAATAAACAGGGTGGAACCACTTATCCTGTTGTTGCATGAGCACACTACCGATTGTGCTATCTGATGCATCCACAAAAACATGGAACAAAAGTTGCCAGTTTGGTGCTTGCAGTATAGGAGCCTGGGGTAAGAGGATATTCAGTCGATCAAATGCAATTTGTCACTCCTCAGTCCACACAACCTGTCGGGGATTGCTAGTAATTAACTGATTCAGGGGTATAGCTAAATGTGCGAGCCACCGAAGATGCCATCCATGCCAATGTATCTGTCTAAGGAATCGCATAACTTCTTTTGGTGTTGTAGGGGCAGGAGCCTTCAACACGACTTGCAGTTTATATGGGTCCACTTGAATGCCTTGCTATGAAATAATATGACCAAGCAATTCACCACAAGAAACTGAAAAGACCGACTTGTTGGGATTTAAAAACAAATGAAACTCCCTACACTTAGAAAAGAAGCACTGTAAGTGATAGAGGTGAGCCCCTGCATCACCAGATAACAAAAAATCATCCATATACACCCATATAAAGGTGGTTAAGTAGGGGGAAAAATTTTTCAGCATGCATCATTGGAAGGTACTAGGAGCATTGCGGAGACCGAACCACATCATCGTACATGCATATACGCCCCAATTTGTAATAAACGCAGTCTTTGGTATATCCATGTCGGCCATGCACACCTGATTATAGCCACTATAACCATCCAAAAATGAATACATTTTGCATCCGGCAACATCATCCAGCATCACATCCAAAAAGGGAAGTGGGAAGGGATCAAGCACTATCGCTACATTTAATTTTTGGTAATCCACACAAATACGCAATTGCTTGTTTTTCTTTGGGATAATGACAATGGGTGAAATCCATTCTACATGTTCAATGGGGACAATGAAACCCACTTTCAGCAAACAATCCAATTTAGTTTTCACTTTGAGTAGCATAATTGGGATTCATGCGATAACTGGTTTGTTTGATTGGATGCGCATCCGGTTTCAGCATCATACGGTGTTGATAGATGCGAGGGTCCAACCCCTTCATATCTCGATAATCCCACATGAATACATCTTGAAAGTCGATCAGCAACTATAGTAGATCATTTTGAAAAGTTTTTGGTAACCCATCCTTAAGCTTGACCGGTCGTGGTGTAACCTCATTTCCAAAATTTTAGGTGATTATCTGATCTTTCAGTACATAAAACTGTCGGGGCATGGGTATATCCTCTAGTGACTATAATAATTGGTGTAAATTTGTGGCATTGAAAACTTGATCCGAAACTGGATCCACTTCTTCAGTAAACGGAACTACCGTACAAATGGCCAGATTCCAATTTCTACAACCACTTGTAAGTCCACTGTACCCAAGGCTAACAGATCCTAGTTAGCATTGAGAAAAGATTCTTCTTCATCATCGGAAAGTCCATCCAGCATATGCATAGGTTCGGCCACATAAGGTTGAGCATGAAGGTCGCAAGGCTTCATCTCGTCCAAGGGTACTACATATTTTCGATGATTGCTTTTGAAAATAAGTTCGTGTGTAGACCAGTCGTGTAGCACTTTGGCTTGTTTTAGCCAAGGCCTCCCGAATAGTAAGTTGTAATCCAAACTTGATTCAAGTAATTCTAGAACAACAAAAGTCATTTTTAACACTACTCCCTGAAGAGTAATGGGTATATCACATACCAAACCCACTGGATGGACCCTAGATTGATCTGCCATTCTCACAAAAGATTGAATTAGGTTCAATCTGCATCCATCCTAACCATTTACAAAGTGTGGCTATAGCAATATTCACACCGAAGCCTCCATCAATCAACACTTGAGTAATTCTATGGTTTTTATACCATACCATAATTAAAGGAACAACATGATCCACCGTAGAATCAATTTTTGGACTGATAGTTGCCATAGCAGGTGTACACGAAGATCTTGGACTGATTTGTTGTTGGAATTGTTATCGTACACCCAGAACCAAGGCTAACAGTTGCCCGAATGACAATGTAATAGATGCCTACAAGAGAATATTCCACACACAGTCAAAATTCGATGTACTCGATACCGAATTCACTGGACTCTTCGACGACACTTTCATCGGACTCGGTTCTTCCGGTGGTAGATTCAGTATTGTCTGCTAGACCACAGGTACTGGATCAAGGAAGACAGTTGGTTCTTGATTGGCCCATGTACTAACTTTGGTAAAAACTCTCTGTTGTTCTCGAATGCCAGGCTCAAAAATCTCAACAGCTAGTTGTAACTTCTTGCCGAACCATGTGTGAATTGCTGCCACTTGGGTATCTACTACCGAAATATATATGATATTTGCCATTGGATGCTGCTGTTCTTTTCTTCATTTATCATACTCGGATGCCTCTTTGCAATATCTACGGATATGTCCAATCTTGCCACATAAATGGCATCTTGGTGGTGGAAGAGATATGCCTTCACCCGATTGACCTGAGTTCCATCGGGTCTGGCCGAAATTGTTTGCTAGCAGTCCCCTGAAGGTTTTGTAACTTTGGTAAGAAGTATTCCTCAAATGCGGTGGTACATAGTGGGTAGCCTATTTTCCATGCTCCTGTATTATAACATTTACGGTCTGTCTGGTTTGTACTTTGGCATTATATGGACACGTTTGGGTAGAATGACTCGCCGTATTACAAATAGCACAGTAAATTTGGTTTAGTGCACATGCAGAAGTAGTGTGTCCCTGGTTCTTACATTTTGTGCAGTACACCTGTTTCAATGGATCGTCGCTTGTACACTTGGATGCCTTTAACCAATCTAGATCTTCGGTGAACCCGCCAACTTTATGCTCCAACTGCAATGCCATATCTATTACCGCATCCAAGGTCATACCACCCACACATCGTATAATCATTACTTGTTTGAGCTTAGGATTTAATCCATTAATAAAACACTGAGTAATCACATCATTCGATAGGTTAGCATGCACCGACTGCAGTTTCTATAGATGAGTATGAAATAGAGTTGCATACTCCTGCACATTCTGATGTGGTTTCTGTCTATTGTTTTGCAAATAGTCAAAGATCTCAGCCACATTTTTCTTCAATCAAAAATGTTGTAAGAAGGCATCCTTAACATCATCATATTGACTGAAATGATCAATGTCATATTCGGTTAAGCACCGGGCAGCCTCATTAACCAGAGTAGATTGGAACACTATAACCTTATATGTTGTATCCGCTAGATAGTTGAGTACACCATAGTTGATTTCAAAAGTACGCACATGGGCATCAGGATCATCACTGGGAAATCCTCCAAATTTCGTATACATAACTCCAGCAGGTACCTGTCATGGTGGTATGACCTATTGTTGTTATTGTTGTTGTTGTTGTTGCTGCTGATGGTGGTGTTGCTATTGTTGTTGGTGCTCTTGCTATTGCGAACCACTCATGTTGTTTACATCAAGAAGGAGTATCACTACCTCATTCTCCACACCTTACCTTCTACATGTCCTGATAACTCCTTTGAAAAGATCACCATCCCCTAGGAAGTTTCTAGTGGCAATGGCTTTAAATATGGTTATGCTACAGAGAGCCAAAAAAAGGGCATTTAGAGCATATTCCAGCTCATTCCTTGTAGAGTTTCTAGAACGATCTTGGTGGTCTTGTAGCTAAAACATGAACTTCTCCAAAGGCATATTGCTCTTGTCACCTGTTATATCCTACCATTCAGGCCTAGTGTTTTCATTAGGAAAAATTCTTATATATCCTAAAACCACTTGCTTGTTATCCAGATCACCAACTCTAGATCACCTAGTAATATCTATCACATCAACACCTCAGCCTACATCTGCTATGTGAAGCACTACACCCACTCATCGATATGCCTTGATAAGCCTTCCATGCCAATGGGGAAATATTCCACAATTGTGATTCTCCCTTTCAGCTTTGTTAAACCCAACTGTAAGCTCTACCTTCTTCCCCATAAGCATGCCATTGAAACTCGAGTACTACTCAAGGATGTATATAGATGGAGAGGTTTTACTAGTGTGCCCTGCTCATAGAACTTCATTCTTGACTCCAGAAACATGACTTCCAAATATGAAATGTTGAGATTATGTTCAGAACTACAAATCAAATCTTCATCCTACAATTTGTTAAATCCTTTCACTAAAGCAATGTTTCCATATCCAAACCTTATCCATCAATACCACAAAATCCATCCTTTGGACTTTAGAACTCTCTTTTACCCTCACTCATTGGTGAGAAGGAGCAGTTCCTTGACCACATCCACAAAAATATCTCACCCTCCCATCTCTTCTCGATGCCTCTAGCAGGTTCCTGTGGTTTCTTGAGTTTAACACTTTGGACAAATGGAAGTTCTACTTTTGTTGTTATCAAGGCTAAGAGATAGAGCTTTGTATTGAAGTGGTAAGAGTAGTTACAACTTCATCCCATTTGCATAAAGCAAGTAATACCTGGTCTTGATTTCATGAAACCTGAAAGGCACTTTAGAGCAGCTCATTAGACTTTCCAACTGATGGCTTCATCATTACTATATTCATCCATAGTACATAAATATCATCAAGTCGATGATCATCTAGAACATAGGTGAGGTCAATTCTTAAAGATGACTCTGCAATGCCTTAGCAGTAATAGGGCAATTTATTTCATTTCTAGGATGCTCCAACAAATTGGTAGGCTAGATCCAAGCTCTGAATCGAGGTCGTCCATTATTCCAATCACCTAGCCCACACAATAAATGGCACATTCTCCCTTCTTGATCCTGATCCTGTGCTATGATCCACTTCATAATAGCACCGTAGATGGGTTGAAAAAATAGCTTGAATTCATAGCTAGAAGTTGGGGAAATACTTGGCCACACTTCTTTGACAAACTCTTCACTTATTCTCCGAGCTCTTGCAGTAACTTGGTAATACCGCTCAATGATAGATGATGGACAAATTCTACCTAGCTCTTTCAATATAGAGAATGCTCCCACCTCAATTTTAAGAGCTTTCTTCCATAGTTGCTTGTTTGACAGTCTCACAAGCTTTGACACCTCCTGCTCCACATGCACAAGAGACTTGAATACTCTGAACCCGTTTGTAACATTCTCGGTCCGGCTAAGTGAATCATTTTGACGACTTCCCCTTTAACCTTGTTCGAATCATTAGCTCCTCTTGCATGCTCTCTGCATCTATCATTGGGGGCTATTTTTCGACGACATAGTGGTGCTTGATTAAATTCCAGACTTAAATAATCTAGAAGACTCCATTAAAGCCCTGCTTGCAGATTGACTTGTTAAGTCTATTATGAGGTTGTGTGTTCCCCTCGCTGAATCTCTCGTACCTCAGTAATGCCTGTCTGCCTACATTCTTGTTTGTCCGCTACTCCCATCTAATCATTTGGATCTATAAACATTTCCGATTGAATTGAATAACGGAGAATAGGGGTAGTGCCTACTAAAGCATCTTTCCCTCTGACACCACTACCCTTCCTGAGGAAAATCCATGATAAATACTACCACCGCCTAACCTTGGGCTTCTCCTGTGTTGCGAATCGCTCTGGTTTGCACTCAAATGGTACTAGACCATATATATTATCATAAATAAATCCTTTCTCAATTATACGACATTGCATAGTGGCAACAGATAAGGAGGAGAAGGAATCCATGATCTATCAAGAAGCTCTTCTCCTTGACTCTTTGCACCTCTTCTTGCTTTGTCCCTTCACTCTACTGCTTCTTGTTGCATGTTTTAGTAGGTTGTGTGGTAGAGTGTTGTGTCTCATCCTTCCAATTTCAACCTTCTCATGTAGTTGTTGTTGCATCAACCGTCCTCTTTTAAGCTCTCCATTCCTTAACTGGGTCTCTCTGAAATCTTCCTATGAAGTCGCTATGATCCTTAAACTTCGAAATCACAAGTTGATTTTACTGGAGTCTATATTTTTTTTGAGGTGACCATCTTTTGTAGGGAAGGATCCCCCTAACCCCTAACAGTGGCATCCACCATTAGTCTTCACTTGACAAGTTTCACTCATTGATGAATGTCTTGCGTCGTCCTTCAAAACCTGGATGTAGTAGCTTCTTCTCTCTCTTTGCCAATTTCCTTTCAAGCTTTTGCTTTTTGCGCTTATCTCTCTTCTTGCTTGGCTTCAAAAGCCTTGTATTATCATACATCTTCTTAGCCAATGACCGACCAAGGGCAGCATTCCAAGTATTCTTCAATATCATATCCTCACCCTTCTCATGATCTTGCATTTTGATGTTGAAGTTTTGTGGCCTTTGCAGGCTACGACAAACATATTTACTGCTTGATTCAAAATACCTCCAAGTTCATTTAGCAGGAAGAGCATCATGATCATTGACTTCCACATGAATTTCCTATTCTTAATATACTAGGAGTTCAGGTTAGCCACAAGAACTCCCCCAATGAGGTTGTTGAGGCTACATCCTTCTTAATTGTTGGCTCCGTTGAGTGTGTTTTCAAAACTTTTTAGGCACACTCAATATTTTTCCCCTTTGTACTCTTAAGAATTGCTTGTTGTTGAAGATGATGAGCTAAAAATCTACTTGAAACTTGTAGAAGAACCCCAAATTAAAATTATTTACATGTGATTAGAGAAAACAACAAAGTTAATGGAAACAATTAACATAATAAACCAAAAAAATTGTAAAACTAATAATCTTGAAGAATCACCACACATGGATTAATCACCCAAAAAGGGGATCTTCATCACACCAAAAATGGCTCATTTCAACAAGTTATTGTAAATCTTGCAAGCCGCAAATGCAAGAGCGTAATGAAATAAAGATCTCAAAAATCGTCATGAAAACCTTGCATACATGCCTCTTTCATGCCAAAAACCATCATGTAAGTGACAAGAGAATGCTCCCTGACAACGGCTCCAAAAGTCCTTGACGTTGTAGCATCACAAATCATATTTTTCAAACCAAGAAGCATCTCATGAGACCCAAATGTCGCGTACAAGCATTCGGCAAATGCAATGGTGCTTCATTAGCACAAGACTAGCGACTAAACTACACATGAAATAAGGAGACACACACACACACACTTAATCATGTCACTAATCAACAAACTAACATGTCACAAGCATAAGGCAAGAAAGGAACAAATACACAAGCACATCATAATGACAGCAAGAGCTTTCCAGGCATTTTGAAAATTAGCATGATCCCATTACTTCTAAGAATGCTCCCTCAAATGAGAGGTAGTGATTGCTCTTTTTATACAAAATTGCTCAGATGCATGCTATGTGGGATTTCTAAACTAAAAGGAGAATGAATATGATTTATTCTCTAGTATGGCACTCACACACACCTATACAAAAGTGCTTATTGAACTAAATGAAAGGTGGAAAAAGGTACAAATGATGATGAAAAAGAGTGGATCCAAGAAATATATGTTGTGTCGTCAACATGCTCACTTTCCATAATAAACAACATAGAGCAATAGAAAAGTCCCCCCTTATTTCAATTCCCCTCACTCTCCCCTTCGATAGCATACAAAAAATAAGCTCCACCCTTTTCTAAAATCCTCTTGACTCCAAAATGGGCCAAATCCCTCTTCTAACAAGGACAATCGAGCTATAGCAGGCTTTCCATAAGGCAAAAGTATGAATTTGTAAAATTATTAGCTCAGTGGAATCGCTTCATTTCTGTCATGCATCCAAATGAAAATAAGCATAAGCCATACAATTAACACTACTTCAAACTTCCATTTGATTAATTGAAATCCCCATGCATGGAGACAGATACATAGTTTTCTTCCATGTTACCAGTGTTGAAGCTCAACATGTGATGATCCAAGATGAGACGTACCAATTTTTCGTTTCTCTGCCATGTATAGTGATCATGCTGGTATATGTCAGGGATACTTCATTGAGCTTTATTAGATTTATCTACTGAGAGTGATGGCACATTTTTTCCTTGCCAACTCACTCATTCCCGGACATTAGGTTTTTCCTTATGTACTAATCTTTATATATTGCACTTGTTGTATTCTTGTTTTTATGTCATTCTTGTACATTCCTTTTTATGTAATAGAAGAAGAAGATCATTCTTCCTTGCCTCAATTTGTGTGTGTGCTTCTCCTTGAGAGTGAGAGTGTGTGTGCGAGCTCTCTTCCTTATCTCCTTCCTTGTGACATGGTATCAGAGCCAGCGTGGCTGTAGAGAGCTCATGGAGAAGGCGATGGTGAAGAGTACGCAGCCATCTCAACCTTCGTTTCGAGCCCGCAAGGTGGGGCCCATAAAAAAGCCAGGTCAGTTCAAGAAACTGTAACTTGCGTTGTGTTTGGAACACTCATATATTCTAGATCCAGAATTTCAAGCGATTCTGTGTACTGTTGATACATGAAAACTGTGTTTTTTCTGAGATCGAACTGTCACGTCATAGTGCGACAGTGTTCAAGAAGAAGTGTTGCTTGTAGTGGTTTGCATTGTTGTGTATTGCTGCAAAAATAGCAAATGTAGATGGAATGAGTCAGCTTATATGAGCGATAAGCTAGACAATAATAGCTTCCATGCTTGGAGATTCAGAATGACGAATTTCCTTATGGGAAAAGGCTACTGGAAGTACATCGAAGGAGAGAACGGAAATGCTCCACAGTTACTAGAGAGGAATTGGATTGTAGAATAGATAACAGCATATGAGGAATGGAATCAAGGATCACGAAAGGTAATGCATTGGCTATCTGTTAGCATACAAGATAGCATGATTGGGCACATACAAGATGCCAAGACTCCGAAAGAGTCTTGGAATAGTTTGGTCACATTGTATTAGACCAATACAAAGGCATGAAAATTGCAACTCAAGAATGAGCTGCATACCTTGGAGAAAAAGAGCATGTTGGTAAGTGAGTATACCCTAAAAATCAAAATCATATGTGAGTAACTTACATCTATTGGAGTGAATGTAGATGATGATGATAAGGTGGAAGTATGCCTTCGTGGCTTAGGAGTTGCATATAATCAATTCAGAACTTCTATACAACCAGGGAAAATATTCCAAATTTTGTTGATCTGGTATCTATGCTAATTATTAAAGAAAAGAATCTTGGTGAGGATTCAAACTCCCAAGGAAAGCCTAGTTTTAAGCAGGTATTCTACTCTGGTAGAGGAAGAGGTAGAGGTAGAGGTTTTGGAAGTGGAAGAGGAAATAGTAACCAAGACCAAGGTCAACAACATAATCATGCAGGAGGAAGAGGACAGTTTCGAGGTAGGTGGAGCCATAGAGGTCACAAAAATTTCCAAAGAAATGATCCAGGTAATGATAGTAAAGGATGCTAGAATTGTGGTAAACGTGGACACTTTGAACGTGATTGCAGGTTGAAGAATCAAAATAACAGAAGACAGCAAAACAACTATGCATCCACAAGTGCAAATGATTCTGAGAAGTTGTTTATGGTTCAACATCACATGATGAATACGATGTCTATTGGTGTTTCAAAATTGAATGATAATGTCTGGTATGTTGGTTCAGGTGCTTCAAATCACATGACCAGTCATGCGGAATGGTTTAGTACTTTGTAGAAATTGCTAGTTCCTAGATATGTTGAAATAGGTGATGACACATCACATACTATTGAGCATACAAGAAACATAGCACTATCTATGGATGATCAAAAGGTAAAACATCTCGCTGATGTGTTGCATGTTCCAAAATAACAAAGAATTTGGTTTCTATTGGAAAAATTGTGGACTAGGGATTACAAGTTAGGTTCAATGCTGATGGATTATATGTAGAAGAGTACAAGTAGGATGGACGATTGGTTGCCAAAGGAAACAAAGTGGGTAAGATGTTCACCTTAAATGTGAAGATTGGTTGCCATGTTTGCAAAAGGTGCAGGAGTTATTGCAGATATAGAGATGTGGCCCAAACGGATTGGACATGCAAACGTGCAAAGGTTGAAATTGATGCAGTCAAAGGAGATTGTCCATGGACTATCAACTTTCAAAGTTGCAGAAATGCAAAAGGTATGTGCAGCATGTCAATTTGGTAATCAATCAAGAGCATATTTTCCACATGACAAGCATGTTCATGAGAATGTACTAGAAGTAGTACCTAGAGATGTTTGGGGTCCAGCAAAGACCACATCTTTGGGCGGTTGCAAGTTTTATGTTAGTTTCATTGATGACCATACATGCAAAGTATGGGTATATTTCATGAAAGAGAAGAGAGAGTTGTTCACTCACTTCCATAATTTTAAAGCTATGGTGTAAAAGCAAACAGGGAAGTACATTCAGACATTAAGAATCTGATGGGGGAGATGAATACATGTCAAATGAGTTCAGCAGTTTTCTAAAAACTCATGGAATTCGGCATCAATTTTCATGCAGGTACACACCACAACAGAATGGCGTTGCTGAATGCAAAAATAGACATATTGTAGAAAAAGCAAGAGCCTTGGTGGCTGAGAAGAATATGCCTCATTGTTTTAGGGTAGAAGTTGTGCATACTACTATATACATCATGAACAAAACTCTGACTACGGCTGTACATCAAGTTACACCTGAAGAGAAGTTTATAGGTAAAAACCCAAACTTATCACATCTAAAAGTTTTTGGATGTATTGCATATGTACATGTCCCAGATGAATTGAGGATGAAGCTTGATCCAAAAGCAGAAAAGTGTGTCTTCATTGGATACTCCCTTGAGCGAAAGGGATATAGATGTTATAACCCACTCACACGACAGGTAAAGGTGAGCAGAGACGTGGAATTTGATGGAATTTCAAGCTTCTATGCGGATGCCAAAGAAGGATTGAGTCTTGAACCAAATGACAAAGAAAATGTTGAAAAATCAAGTGCAAAATCTTAGGTTTTGAGTGGATCGGATGCAGCACCAAGCAATAGTTCCAACTCAAATCCATGGACTGGAAGATTACGTGGAAATTTCAGTCCATCAAATTCATCAAATACATCCAAGAAAGGTAAAGAAAAACTTTCTATTGGTCATAAAATATTTGCATGTTTTGAAGACGTTGATAGAGATTTAAGTGGTTCAAAAAAGAGTCTTGATGAGGAACTTGGATGATACAAGGAGAAGTGACCCATGACCAAGAAGATCTAAGAGGATGCGGAATTCAGTGAAACGATTGACGTATGACAATTATATGGCTCGTCATTGTGCCTACATGACCAAGGTAAGAAAGGATGTTGAACCTTCTTATTTTTAAATCTCCCTCTATTCGTGTTATTCTTTAGTTGCCTTTAGCTCCATATTTTCCATTTGAAATTCAAATTGCTTCCTTTCCCAATACAGCCAAAGCTCTTCCCATTACCCTCATGCATGGATTGTTGGTCCCTCTTTCTCCATCCATCTGCCTCCCTTAGCTTTTTTATACAACTTTTCTTCTTCTAGTGAAGAGAATCAAACCCCTTTTCCACTCAAAGCAAAATTCCTTCACAGAATTCGAGTGATGTAAATTGCTCAGATCCTAAACACCTTCACATAATCTTACTTGATTACTAAATATCATGTACTACACAAATTCACTAGCTTCTTTTCTCTATAAAACCTTCTTCTCAAAACTCTAGTACCCTTTTTCTTTAGGAGAGAACCCATTTTGTTCAAAACTCTATCTCCTTCAATTAATAGCAACAATTGTTGAGAGTTTATATGTTTAATTTTTCTTTTCATAGTGTCACTCTAGCACAGTGGGAGTGTAAGCTTAATGATTGCTGTTTTTTTTTACTAACATGCTTCCATTTTGTAGAATATAGGGTTCATTTAGGTGTTTTGCAAAGGAGAAATGCTTGTCAATGATGGAAAACTTTGACCAAACATAGTAGCTTGGTGGAGAGTAGCGGTTTTCCATAGTTTCTTATTGTGCTTAGAGAGGGACAACAAATGCAATGTTGAAGGAGTTGATATGAAGAGCTATGAATTAAGGAGCTAGTGCCATGGCATCTTGATGTAACATAAAAATGGCATTTGAGTGATGGAGCGAAATCTCATTGGAGTGTAGAAGAATGTAGATGAAAAAAGTAATATTAGGTTGAACAATGTCAACAGTACTTGGATATGAAGATAACTATGTTAAGAGTAGTTTGGTGCTGGGTGAGCTCAAATTGTTCCTGTTTGTCACAAGGAAGGAGATAAGGAAGAGAGCTCACACACACACACTCTCACTCTCAAGGAGAAGCACACGCATAGATTGAGGCAAGGAAGAATGATCTTCTTCTTCTTCTTCTATTACATAAAAAGGAATGTACAAGAATGACCTAAAAACAGGAATACAACAAGTGCAATATATAAAGATCAATACATAAGGAAAAATCTTATGTCCATGAATGAGTGAGTTGGCAAGGAACAAATGTGCCATCACTCTCAGTAGATAAATCTAATAAAGCTCAATGAAGTATCCCTGACATATACCGGTAAATCCACTATACATGCGAGAGAAACAAAAAACTCGTACATGTCATCCTGGATCATCACATGTTGAGCTTGATATCTCAACACTCCCCCTCATGCTCAACACCATATCCTGTAATCCAAGCATCTCCCGAAACTTCTTCAACTTCTTACCTCACGTGCTTTGGTGAAAATATCAGCAACCTCCTCATCTGTTCTCACATAAACAAGATCAATATCACCTACTAATACCTTTTCTCTAATGAAGCGATAATGTACCTCGATATGCTTTGTTCTAGCATGGAAAATAGGATTCTGTGCTAACTCTATACTGCTAAGATTATCACAATAAATAGTGATAGGCTTTCCCACTTCCACACCTAAATCTGCAAGTAGCATTTTTAACCACGATGCCTCACATGCTGCCATTGCAACACCTCTATACTCAGCCTTTGTACTCGACAAAGCAACAGTGGGTTGCTTCTTGCTGCTCCATGTGATAGTTGCACTCCCAAGTGAGAATAGAAAACCACTAGTAGATCTTCTATCTGGAATGCTACGAGCCCAATCTGCATCGGTGTATGCATAAACCTGCAAATCTACACTAGCCTCATAAAACAATGCATAATCCAAAGTAGCACTCACCTAACGTAGAGTGTGCCTCAAAGCATCCAAATGTGGCTTCCTAGGAACCTACATAAACTGACTTTTAAGTCCAACAATATAACTTAGATCAGGCCTTGTAATTGTGAGATATATAAGACTTCCCACAATTTTCCTATACATAGTAGCGTTTTCCAATGCTTCACTTAATGTAGTATCCAACTTCAAATTCTGATCTAATGGCAAAGAAATTGGCTTACAATCAGCCATACCATACTTTTGCAGCATATTCAAGGCATATTGCCTTTGCGACATTCATATACCTGTTTCTGTATGTATAAACTTGATGCCTAAGAAATAGTGTAGCACACCAAGATCTTTCATGCCAAATTCGTGCATAAGAAGTTGCTTTACCTCTTTGATGTTTCCTTCATTATCACCACCTACAATCATGTTGTCAACATAAATAGCCACAATAGTGATGCCATCATTAGCCTTCCTTGCATATAGTGAGTGATCTGCATCACACATATAAAAGCCAATGTTGGTTAAGTAATCAACGATCCTTGCATGCCACACACGAGGGGCTTGCTTCAGCCCATACAAAGCCTTTTGCAACCTGCAAATATATTCTGGATGCTTTGAATCTTCATATCCTTGTGGCTGGTCCATATATACTTCTTCCTGTAACTCACCATGTAGGAAAGCATTCTTCACATCCATCTGATGCAAAGTCCATCCTTTTGCTGTAGCAAATGCAACAAGTGTCCTGATAGTAGACATTTTAGCTATAGGGCTGAATGTTTCCTCATAATCAATGCCATATGTTTGTGCATATCCTTTAGCTACCAATCGTGCTTTATACCTACTTATGCTACCATCAGCATTATGCTTTACCTTGTAGACCTTCATATTTGGAGAAAGAACACTTTAGTACTACTTCTCCAAAGTTATATGAGTCAAGCTTATTCTTATCTGCTCTCGCATTCCCTTAAGAGGAGTGGACATATATGCTTGTGATAGGTAGGATGCTATTGGCCCTTGTTGAAGAGACTCAGCTAGGGTCTCAATGGAATAGACATCTCTCGAGCATTATCAGTAAGAGTACCTTGATCTCCTATGAACTAGGAGATTATCATTAGAGGTTTATGCATAACTCATATGGCTTTGCAAGACACACTGTTGAATGGCTTTTTCCAACATGGCTCACCCATGTGCATGGCAGGTATGAGCACAATAGCTAATCAAGGCATTCATGGCTCCTCTAAAGCAGTAGTTCCACAAGATGTTGCTACAAGTAATGGCTCACCTTAAAAATCCTTTGCTGATGTGCTGAGACTCAAAGCATGTATGGGAACCTCGTTTCCACTAGGAACATTCAAATAGATAACATTGATCCTTAGTGTATTGATTATTCAAATAAAGGTAAACAGAAAGTTAGTGAAGAGGATAATAGACATGAACTATGTGTTGATTCAAATGATAATGAAAAAAAAAAACTATATCAGTCATAGATAAAAACTCATTTATCTACAAGTAAACCCAACTCATAGAAAAGGTAGTAATTAAGTTACGTGAAGGAACTAGACCATCTCTTGACATTCTTAAACAATGGATAAAGTGAATTGGGAAAGCAAAGGTCTCTTTGTTCAACATATTCAATTCTTTCCTAATAACTTCTTTTTGTTTATTTTGATGATTCAATCAGTGCATTAAAAGTGATAAGTGAATGCCAATGGTTAATTAAATTCATCCCTATCTCTATTTTCAAGTGGCATGTAGGTTTTAACCCAAGAGGACCTAAGCCCACCAAGGTGCCTATTTGGGTGGAATTCCCTAACTTAGTAGTGGAATTCTACCTTTGACTAGACAACCTAAGTAACCTTGTCTGTAAGGTTTTGGGTCAAAAAATAGAGATTCCATTAATCCCAAGCGGGACCCACATGTTATGGTGGAGGTTCACATACTAAACCCATTAAAACTTCATTGATCATAAAAGACTCAGATGGTAAAATATTACATGAACAAAACATTTTTAATAGAAATATTCCTAAAGTCTATTTTAATTGTTATAAACAGAGGCACTTGATAAAGGTCTTGCCTCTTTTAGCTAACCAAAATGAAGCAAACTTAGGAAAAAAATCTAGTATCCTAGGAGAATCTATAGCAACTAAGGTAAATCCAACACATCTTAGAAATAAGAAGCCTTATGTGAAAACCCAAAAAAAGGAGGTAAGTGGATCAATCAATTGGATGTTTTACTAGAGGACGTTACTGACCATGGATACTAATGATGTAGGATGCTCATCTCGACCTCATTCAGGTAAATCAAAAAATTAAAGATCCCTCGAGGACATCTCAATGGTTAAACCCACAAGAAACTCTAAGAGATGATGTGTTTGAATCACCCCTTTTATTCCTTGATGAGTTTTTGGACTTTCTCCCTTGGATACTTCATTTCGACTAGACATGTTGTGTATCGGTATAATTTATATCTCAAACTTGTTCTCCTAGCAGGTTTCTAGATCAGCAAGGATAAGGAGTATCTTATTGTCTACTACATGTTCTCAATTTTTCTTTTACCTAAATTGTTGATTAAGCTTGATCTATCCATTCTTTTGGTAAAGTACCATAGTCATAAAAATAAAAAATTTATGATGGATTCTAAGTCTGATGGCTTCCATTTTAAGATTGAATCAGTTTTATCTAAAAAGATATCCCCCTTGATGACTTGTGTTAATATGTTTTGAAGCAACATTGTTTTTTATTCTTTACTGAGGCTATGCCTTAATGCTTTTGTTTATTTGTATTTGAAAAGACTTGATGGATTTTTGTTTCCTTTTTGGTCTTGTCTCCCTCGAAGATGTTGGACCACTAAGAATATGGAAAATACTATCTGGCATTGTGTTTTGTATAGACTTTACACTTACTTCTTTTCTGTAATGTTTTTCTTGAATGTACAAAATAGGAGGTATGAAATAGACCTTAGTCTAAAAAACTAGGCCAGGCTAGATTGGTAACAAAGAGTTACTCTAGTGCAAGATTTTTATTCCTATTATATTCTAGAACAATAAGAAACGGGAATTTGTTGGTTTTGACAATAACATTTTTTTACTTCTCTTCTAGTAATGATACAATTATTTCAAAAATGAGAGATTCAATGAGTTCACTTACTATCTTGTCAAGTCCTAATTATGCTCTCGATTAAAGACTAAGTTATTAGATTTATTCTCCTAATTACATGAGTTTGAGAAATCATTTTGGCTCCCTAGGATATTCTGGTTTTTTTCTCCTTGCAAGTTACTGGACCAACAAAGATATGAATAGACCTGCCTAGTATAATGTAGTTTTTAGGTGTTCCTTTGAAATAAAGTCTCATTTATGTGTTCTCTATCAACAACAGGTGGTATGAATTGGAGCTTAGTCCAAAAATTAAAGATAAGATGAATATTAGCATAAATGAGAGCTTTTGCTCCAATCTTCATGTCCATGCAAGTTCTTGGAATAGATGTTAGACTAGCAATATTTTGAAAACAAATTTCTGGTTTTGTGGCAATCACTGGTTTCCCTTTAACTTTTTCTCTCAATTGATTCTTTTCAATGAACATGATAGGTTTTATGTTCTGATCTCTAGACCAAAAAATGAGGATAAAATTTATATGGTATCAAATGAGGAATTTAGGTTCAAGATCCTTCTCAGTATACGATTTTGAAATAGATGTTGGATCAATAAAAACGTGGAAAGTTTAGTCTCATTTTATGTGGTCTCTTATTTGAAAAACCTAGATAAGATAGATATAGATTTTAATGAGGAAGATGTTTTTCGACATGTGCAAAGAAGGAATTATGAAATTATCCATAAACCTAGAAGAGAAGAATCTATTATTATGGTCTTTAAGGATAATTATTTCTATTTTAGTCCAGGTACAGGTAATTTTTTTTTGAGAGTTCCCCTTAAGATGTTTTGTACTTTTTTTTTCTATTCTTGGGAGTTATTTGACCATAAATAATTTGGAAAGAAATTTCTTTTTTATTTTTTGTGCATGTGTTCCATTAAGGGTCTTTATCAAGATTATTCTCTAGATAATCTATACACGTGTTGTGAGCTAACTATTTTCCTAAAAATAAGAAACAAGGGGACATTCACACTAAAAATTTTCATTGCTTCTATACATCTGAGTCCCATGATTCTAAGAGTTTAGATCCCTTGAGGGCCACTGATTATTTGAGCCCTTGTTAATTTTTATGAGTGTTGCCCTGTTTTGTCTCTCACTTTCCTTAATATCTAATGTGTTTAGTCTTGATTTTGTTTATTCCTATGGAAGTGTTCCTCTAAGTACTCATGGCTTTTGGATATGTATTATTTGTGCTTGTGATATTTTTTTGAGATATTCAAATTTTTTGGATTCGAGATCAATATGAACATCTATCTTCCTCCATGATCTATCTCATTCCTTTGGGAGAATACCTAAGTCATGTGATGAGATGTTTGATTTTCCAAAAAAATGAAATAAATTTTTGGAATCTATTCACTTGCATGTTTTCCTTAGAAGGTCTCCTTTACCTCTATTTTTTGCTTGAGTTGTACAGGTGCCATGCATTGGTTCTTATTCTTAAATTCAAGGACAAGGGGACATTGGCACTAAAGATGACATTTGGTTGTATAAACATGGGTCTTCTACCTCTAAAAAGATTGATTCCCAAAGGAATAATAATTGTTTGACATGTTTAAATTATGATAGTGGTGTCCTTCCTTACATGTGGTCTCCCTTTAGACCTAGCTTACCTAGAATGGATTGTTTGACTTTCTTTATTTATGAAAGTGTTCTCCTATAGTGCCTATGTTTATGATTTTACAATTTCTTAATGAGGAATAACCATGGTGGTATTTTTTTATATCTTAGGAATATGATTTGTCTCCTTTTAGGGTGCAACTTCAATAAAAATACTAGAAGATATGTTTGTACTTCTCCTCATTATCACGCTTCCATATGGATTTGATCAATATTGTTTCCTTCTATATTACAGCTCTCAAGAATCCTATGAGACTTAAGGTGATGAATAATTGGATGAAAGATCTTTCGTTGTTCCTTGATATTATTTGACTTCAAGAGATTAAGATAAATGAGTTTAAGATTATGACCAATTTGAATCCCCTATCTCCTAATCATTCTTGTTTTGTCACCAAGCATGTATCTGGTAAGGGGGCTCTACTATTGGCATCGCCTCCAACATTAAGCACCTGGTTGAAGACATTCCTGTCAGTCCTACCAATCAATGGATTACTTTGAAATGTAAGAGCCCCCTTAATTATACATTTTCTAGCACCTATGCTGCCAATAATCCTAGTGATAGGACTAAGTATTCGAATGCATTAGTTGTGATTCATGGTGAATGTGTGCTTCTTATTGAAACTGTGAAGTATGAAGCTTTAGGTGGGTAAAAGGGTCAAAAGACCTAAATGTGGAGAAAATTCATGACTCAAATCACTTAGGGTGGTCTCGAGGTCAAGCAAGGTAGTCCTAAGAGAGTGGAAAAGTCAAAAGATGCATCCAAAAGCTATAAAACAAGGTAAAGAGTCATCAAATGCATGGAAGTTGTGTAGTTCATTGAAGATTAAGAGACATATACTCAAGGAGGCTCAAGGCGAGGGTCATTCATAGCTCAAGGAGATAAAACGTAGTAGTCCAAGCTAGGAAAAATGCAAACGAGGGCATTATATGTATAGAAGAGGATCAAGGAGGAGCTATGAAGCCCACACCACCTCTAGTCTCTTGTAGGTATAGACATAGTCTACTTAATAGTTGTAACTCTTTGTGTACATATCCAATTCAAGAGATTTGATGTGATCTTGTAGCTTATATATGTGTGTTACTTTCTTAAGAGGGCTTCTTGAAATAAGTTTTATGTGTAGAGAAATCGGTGATGTAACCCTAATTTTTGCATATCCTACATCTCTGCATAGTCTATTTTGTATAGAGTTGTTGACTAACCTAAACATATCCATTTGAGGTGTTCTATAGATATTTTCAAAGCTTATGAACCATGCTAAGTGTGACTAAAAGCTTAGGTTATTTGGATCAGTTTAAGATAGGTGAATAAGAGTTTTTGTTGTAAGGTAGAAAAAAAGTTGTATGAAAGGACCTAGGTATTGGGTTCATTTCACTTTTATTATGAAAATTTGGGGGATTGAATTCCATCATTTGGTATCAAAGATGGAAATATCCTTTGAAGAATCTAGGAGAAGGAAAAAAAAGCTTGGACATCAAGGCTAAGAGGTACATTTTAGTGCAACCCTAATTTCCCATTTCATTATGGTAGATCTAGTTCAAAAAGTGGAGTTGCTTGACAAAGACAACTAATCAGCCATGGAGGTTCAGAATCATGAAATACCTCATGAGAAAAACTTTATGGCCTATTGTGTGTGGATATGAAGATAAGCATGATGTGGATTCGAAAGATCCAAAGGTCACCAATCAAGAATTGAAGATGTTGAAGGATTGGAAGGAAAGGAATAGGAGAGCAATCTTCTACATATCACATGTAATCTCTAACACTATCAACGGTCATATACGAGAGTTTGCTCATGCTAGAGATGTTTGGGAGGCCTTAGAGAAGCACTTCCACAAGAAGCAGAAAGATGAAGCTTAAGAATGAACTCCATTCTTTGAAGAAGGGTAGTGGTCAATCTATTGTTGAATACACCTTGAGGCTGAAGGAGTTGAGGGAGCAATTGGCATCCATTCACTGCAAAGTAGATGAGGAAGATCTTGTGCAAATTACTCTCAAGGGGATGAGAGGGGAAGGAAAGTAGAAACCCCTTATTACTACCATCTTGTATAGAGATCCTCTACCAAATCTTGAGGAGTTGATCCCATACCTAGCAGTAGAAGAGGTTGCCATAGGAGGCACATCCAAGAAGGATGGTCACTCACATGTCCTATATGCTAGCAAAGGAAAAGGCAAGAGTGGCAAGAAGAGGAAAGGAGGAAAAAGCAAGTGGAAGGGTCCAAGGAAGAAGATTCAGATTCAGAAGGAGATAGCAAGGCATCATCTTCAAGGAAAGGCAAGAATGGCAAAGGGAATAACAACCCTCATCAATGTAAAACTTGTTTTATATATGGTAAAAAAGATCAGATTTCTTCAAACTGCTAGTTCAAGGATGACAAAGACAAGAAGAAGAAGAAGAAGAAGCAAGGGGACTATGCTAACAAACTGTATGATGGCTAGCATAGGAGAATGAAGGAACCTTGAAGTGTGGCATAAGAGACTTTTTCATGTGAATGAAAGAACCTTGAAGGATATGTGCAGGGATCAAAATGTTCTAGGACTCTCGAACATATCAAAGCAACACATGATCAATAGGTGTGATGCATGTCAGATTGGAAAGGCACAAAGACAACCATTCAACCACAAAGGCTACATCCACAACAACTTATTGGACTTAGTATATATAGATGTATGGGGACCAAGTCAAGGACCTTCATTCATAGGATCAAGGTATTATGTTTCATTTATTGATGAGTAATGACCAAGATGAAAGGGAAAAATATTACAAGCTATGGAAGTCAAGAGGCAATGCAGAGATGCAAGAGTGTGGAGAATGCTCTAAGCAAGCTCCAAGAAGATCAGCAAGGGAGAAGAATCAACCAAAAATGTATGGATATGATTCCACATTTGTTACAAAGCATTCAATATACTTGGCAAAAGACTCAATTTTAGAAGAACCCTCAACCTATGAGGAGGCAAAGCAAAACCCTAATTGGGAAAAGGCCATGAAAGAAGAAATAGATTCATTGAAGGAGATGGACACTTAGGATTTGGTTCTAGTGTCATCCAATCAAAGGGTAATTGGTTTCAGATGGGCATATAAAGTTAGAAGAAGCTCAAATAGATTTGTTTTCAAGTAGAAGGCAAGATTAGTTGCCAAAGGATGCTCACAAATGCAGAGTATAGACTATAGGGAAACATTCTCACCAGTTGCAAAGATGACTACAATCAAAACATTGATAAGTGTAGCTACAACAAGAAATTGGAGACTCCTCCAACTTGATGTAAAAATTTCATTTCTAAATGGTTGGATAAATGAAGAGGTATACATGTCACAACCTCCAAGTTTTAAGAACCCTAATCATGAACCTTATGTTTGCAGACTTAAGAAAGCATTGTATGGATTGAAACAAGCTCCAGGAGCTTGGATTAGTGGCTGGTTACATACCTTAAAGATCAAGGGTTCAAACCTAGCAACTTAGATCCTTCTCTCTTCATCAAAAGGGATCACAATAAGGTTCTGTTAGGTGATTATCTGAATGGCATTCAAAGGATCAAGAGACACATGCAAGAGGAGTTCAAAATTAGTGACTTAGGTGAGATCACATATTTCCTAGGTATCTAGGTCATATACACAAATCAAGGAATGCATTTGACATAGAGAAGATACATTTAGGATGTACTTCTTAAGCTCAAAACGGAGAACACTAAACCTCTAGGTAAACCTTTGGAGATGAATCATAAACTTAGTGTTTATGAAGGTGAGAAAATCGAAGACATTAAAGAATATCAAAGCTTGGTAGGTAGCTTGATATATGCTACTCATACAAGGGCAAGCATCTCATATAGCATAGGAGTGTTAAGCCAATTCATGCACTCTCTAAGAAGGCCACACATGGATGCAGTAAGAGAGCAATTAAGTATCTCAAAGGTACAATCAATGAAGGTAATTTCTATCCTTACTCTTCATATTTGGACATCAAAATTTATTTAGATGCCGATTGGGCAAGAGCTAAGGATGATAGAAAAAGTACCTCTGGTTACTTAGCATTTGCACATTCAAAGCTAGTGTCATGGAGTTCCAAGAAGCAAACAACATTTGCTTTATCCTCAACAGAATTTGAGTATAGAGGTTTGACCATAGCAACTCAAGAGGCAATATGGTTAAAAGCATTGTATAGAGATTTGGGAGTTGTGAGTTCCAAACCTCACATAATTGTAGATAATGTAAGTTCCATGCATCTAACAGAAAACCCTATTTTCCATGCAAGAACCAAACACATAGAGGTTCATTACCACTTCATCATGGAGAAGCTCATGGCAAAGGAGCTAAAATTTCTTTTGTTCCAACTGAAAAGAAAGTAGTAGATATGATGAAGAAGGCACTTGATGGAATAAAGCTTTACATATTTAAATCAATGGCAGGTATTCAATCTATTATAGAATGAAGAATTAAGCATCATTTAGCTTTAGGGGCAGCTATTGGAACATCAAGTTTACACTGTGCTTGAGATGGATTTGATCTACATCAAAAAATCTATGGTTTGGATTATGCCAAAATATCCATTGAAGCATTCTTTTACTTATGATCATTTATTGTTTTTTTTTTAATTTTTTATGGATGTTTTACCATTGTAAAAGCCTAGAGCTTTACATAGGTAAAAGGAGAAAAAGAGAGCTAAACTACCATGATTTTTAGGTGGTTTACTTGTAATCAATGAATAAATCAATCACCTAAAAGTAGATCAGACTAGATCATCACTTTTCCTAGATTGTCGGAAAGAGAATTGATTATCTCCAATAACCTTTACTGCCTTCATTTGAATTCAAAATACACTTGTAGAAGTTGTGGAGCACTTCAAGAGTCTATATAAAGGCTTGAAATCACTTGTACATTACATGGAAGCAATATACATACATTTGTGGCCATTATTGTCTTGCTCCTTCATTTTTCTGCATCATCTTCTTCAACAACAATAAGCATGCAGAGGCTAATGCTCTCTCTCTATAGAGCTCCACATTGGATGATTGAGAACTCATTGGAAAGGTATTAGTGTCTAGTTTAAGTGTGTACATTTTGAAAAGTAATTTTTTTTAGTATATTGGGAGAAATGCTAGTTTTTCTATGTCAGGGTCTATCTCTACGCATTCCTAAAAAATAAGAGGTACCATTGTTGAGTGTCAAGTTCATTCCAAAAGCATATTTTTCTTATTTCTTGTACTCTTGTGCATTATATACACTCAACCCTCTTTGTATCACTCCTTCAAAATTATTTTTTCAAATTTTAATCATGACGGCTACTATGAGCATTTGAAGTTGATTGTCTCATCCAAAGATACTAATTTTTTTTTGCTAGTCAATGTGCAAACCTATCTGTTTTGTATCCACTCTTTCTCCTTGATACTTTGAAGTACGCAATGGATTTTATTGCACTTATCGCATGCCTATAAGGTCTATTTGAGTCTCCATAAGCTCAAGGTCTAGTCCTGTGCCAATTGGCTAGACCGAACTTCATTGCTTCACAACTCACTTTTCTACCTCCTACAAGCTTCTCCAAGTTCTTTCAGCAAGGTCATTGCCAATGGAATAAAGAAGGCAGATTGTTCACACTAGATGTTGCTCCACACAACAAGGTATGTTATGTGATGATTGGTAACAAGAAGATTGTAGAGATTGATCTTTGGCACAAGAGGATAGGACATATCAATATTCCCAAGTTAAAAGGCATGTGCAAAGTAGGTTTAGTGCAAGGACTACCAAATCTTGAAGGCCAATTTCTACATGCGTTTTGTGATGCTTGTCAGCTAGGTAAGCAAGCAAAGAAGCCATTTCCAAAGAGCGAGTATAGATCCTCTAAGCTCTTGGAGCTTATACACTAAGATGTATAGGGCCCTAGCTGAGAGGCATCATTGGGAGGAGCTAGGTACTTTGTGACTTTCATTGACGGACACTCAAGAAAGGTATGGCTATATGTTGTCAAGGAAAATTCAAAACTGATTTCATGGTTTCAAAAGTTTAGGTCCCTTATTGAGAAATAATGTGATGCACACAAGACATTAAGGTCAGATGGAGGGGAGATTATTGCTCCAAGGAATTCACAAAGTACTTGCTAGACAATGCCATAAAAAGGCACTTCACATGTAGGTACACCCCTCAAGAAAATAGTGTTGCAAAGAGGAAAAATAAGCATTTGGTTGAGATAGCTAGATTTCTCATAAATGAAGGTATGTTACCATGCTTGTATTGGGATGAGGCTATGAATACAGCTTATTACTTGATAAACAGGGTTCCAATAGGTGGTGTGCAGGACTTGAATCTACATGAAGTCTATTATGAGAAGAAACCAACCATGGAGCACCTCAAGGTATTTGGATGTGTATGCTTTGTTCATGTTCCTAGTGAAGTGAGAACAAAGTTAGTGCCCAAGAGTGAGAAATGTGTGTTCATTGGCTACTCAAATGAGAAAAAAGGCTACATGTGCTACAACCCTCTCTCAAGGAAGCTATATGTGTCAAGAGATGTTGTGTTTGATGAGTCAAAGTCATGGTATGGAGACAAAGACAAGGCAAAGTTTGATGAATAGTATGTAGACTTTGATGTGCAAATTCAACCTCAAGAGTCAATCAGAATCAGTGGACCATATGCTTCTTGTTGAGCCCATAAAAGTCATAAGGGTCAAAGTCAACCACAATCAAAGTCAACTACAGTCAAAGTGAAACGGTCAAAGTCAATTGGTCAAAGTCAAAAAGGTCAAGGTCAAAGTCAACAGGTGCAAAGTCAAAGTGCTAAAGTGCAAGTGTCAAAGTGCACAGGTAGTGCACAATTAATTGTCCACAAAGGGTAAATTGGAGAAGTGGGTTGCAGGTTGCAGAGGTATTTTCTCTAATTTCCCTAAGGTTCAAAGTGTTTTTAAAGTGTTTTGGAAGGTCAGGTGAACCCCCTCTTATGTGAAAAATTGAAGACTTAAAAGGAAAGGTAAAGGTATGTGAAGCAGCAGCGTACACACAGGGGAAAGTATAGCCCCCCAATTAAATTTTTTTGGTTTTAGCCTAAAGTCACTACAGGACAAAACAGGGAGTTGTTGGCTGCCACTTGTGAAGACAATCTTGGGGCATCAAAGTGAGCACCAAGATACTATTGCAGTTATGAGCGTACGTGATCGACACACTAAAATCAAGGCAAGGACTATTCTTGGACCATTCATGAGTAAGTAAGAGAAGCATAGTCTAAGTGAAGCAAGAGAGAGAAGTGCAAGAGTCACCAGTGTGCGACGCAGAGAAGTGGAGTTGAAGGAATGCATGGAGAGTGACTAAGGGATTGTGCAGAGAGTGCTAAGCTAGTCCCCCAAGGATCTCAAGGTCTCCTTGTAGTGTGCGCGTGTCGACAGAAGGCATTCATTCCTCCCCCTTAGTGGAACAAGGTGTGCACAAGGGTAAGCTTGAAGCAGGTGGAGGTGTGGTGCAGAGAGGCCGGCAGCAAGAAGACTTTGGGTATTTGGTAATTTGCAAGAGCACTCTGTGGGATTTTGCACAGAAGTATTGGCTTGTATTGTGCTTCAACATTCTATTTGTCTTAGTGTAATCAATCGACAGAGGCTTCCACGGTGTATTTTCTCTTCTTGTCTTTCCTTTTCTCCTACAAACCCTCAAACTCCTTCTTGTCCAAGAATCCCCCCCGCCCAACACTTTTACATCTAAGGTACACTCATATGATCACTCTTACACTTATGATTATGAAGGACCATCCCCTACTTCAAAGTATAAAAGGCTGCAAGAGACATATTATGACACTAGGGAAGCTTAAAAGGAGTGAGAAGAGGAAGAGCTTGAGGAGGTCTCCCGATGTAAAGCCCAATAACCTTAGGAAGAAATATCCCAAAAGTCAAGAGAGGATGCCTAAAAGGAAGAAGGCACCCCCAAAAAGGTATACATATGGTTCTTTCATGGAAAAACACTATGCATACATGATGAAATATCATTGGAGATCAAGAGCTAGATTCTTATGAGGCAAGGACCAAACCAAAGTGGAGGAAGGCTATGTATGAAGAGTTCAAAGCTCTTAAGGAGAACAACACTTGGGAACTAGTACCCAAGAAGAAAGGCATGAAGATAGTCCAAAACAAGTGGGTGTACAAGACCAAGAGGAATGCAAATGGCATCTTGGCAAGGAACAAGGTTAGACTAGTAGCCAAAGGCTTCACACAGACACAAGGGTGGATTATGAGGAGACATTTATCTCTATGGCAAACAAGGCTACCATTAGAGCTCTCATAGCCCTCTGTACAACAAGGAGGAGGCCTATCTATGAGATGGACATAAAGAATGCTTTCTTGAATGGTGAATTACAAGAAGAGGTTCTAATGGAACAACCTCAAGGGTATGTAGCTCCACAACATCTTACCTATGTGTGCAGGTTGAAGAAGGACTTCTATTGCCTAAAGCAAGCCCCAATGGCTTGGAATCAAAGGCTAGTGGATTTCTTGAAGAGATGTGGTTTCTCTCCAAATGATGTAGATCCATCCTTGTATGTGAAGAAGAAAAATGACAAGATATGTTTGATATGCATATATGTAGATGATCTTCTTATGAGATGTGACGATGATGCAAGAATAAGGACCATCAAAGAGAAGCTTGGAAGAGAGTTCAAAATCTCAAATTTAGGTGTGCTAAAGTACTTTCTTGACATTCAGGTGATCTATGGGAAAGAAGGTATCTATCTCTCTCAAAAGAAGTATCTTCAAGATGTGTTGTTTAGGTTTGGCATGACAGATTTCAAACCAATAGCTCAACCTATGGATTCAAATGTCAAGTTAAACAAAGAAGATGTTAAGAAGCTAGAATACCTTAAACTACATAGGATCATTGGGGGATCATTGATGTATGCTACACTCACAAGGCCTAACTTGTGTTACATAGTTGGAGTTCTATCTCAATTCATGCATGCACCATAGATGCACATCTCAATCATGCAAAGAGAGTGTTAAGTTATGTGAAGACTACAATTAATTATGGGTTGCTATACAGGTATGATGAAGAACTTCAAGTCATGGAGTGAGGCAGATTAGGCAGGGAGTGTTGATGATAGAAGGTCATATTTTGGCTATGTTTTCATGCTAGGTACAAAATCAATTTCATGGATGAGCAAAAGGCAGCCCACATTTGAATTGAGTTCAGAAGAGGTTGAATATAGAGCTTTAGCCCTCACTACATTTGAAACAATGTGGCTTAAGAAGCTCTTCAAAGATCTTGGTATGCAACTTGGACCAATTCTAGTTTATGAAGATAACATGTCAAGTCTACATCTTCCTAACAATCCCATGTATGATGCAAGGAGCAATCACATTGAGGTGCATTACCATTATGTAAGGGAAAAGGTTGCAAGTGGGGACATTAATGTTCGTTTTGTAGGTACAAAGGACCAAGTTGCAAATATCTTCACCAAAAGCTTGGATGTGACCAAGTTAATAGAGTTTTCAAAGGCTATGAGCTTGCTTGATATGGACACTATCACCTTAAGCTTGAGGGGGAGTGTTCAAAATGTGAAGTATGCAAGCCTTACATGGATAAAGGGGTCAAAATACCTTAATGTAGACAAAATTCACGTCTCAAATCACTTAGGGTGGTCTCAGGTTGGGCAAGGTTGGGTGAAGCATTCCTAAGGCAATGGAAAAGTTAGGAGAGGCATCCAAAAGCTATAAAAGAGGGTGAAGGTTCATCAAATGAACGGAAATCTTGTACAACATTGAAGACTAAGAGACATATACTCAAGGAGGCTCAAGGAGAGAGTCATCCAAGGCTCAAGGAACTAAAATGCAACAGTCCAAGCTAGGAAAGATGTGGATTTGAGGCTGTTATATGTACAAAAGAGGAGCAAGCTATCAAGCCCACACCGTCTCTAGTCTATTATAGGTATATAATAGACTAAGAGACATATACTCAAGGAGGCTCAAGGAGAGAGTCATCCAAGGCTCAAGGAACTAAAATGCAACAGTCCAAGCTAGGAAAGATGTGGATTTGAGGCTGTTATATGTACAAAAGAGGAGCAAGCTATCAAGCCTACACCGTCTCTAGTCTATTCAAAGATCTTGGTATGCAACTTGGACCAATTCTAGTTTATGAAGATAACATGTCAAGTCTACATCTTCCTAACAATCCCATGTATGATGCAAGGAGCAATCACATTGAGGTGCATTACCATTATGTAAGGGAAAAGGTTGCAAGTGGGGACATTAATGTTCGTTTTGTAGGTACAAAGGACCAAGTTGCAGATATCTTCACCAAAAGCTTGGATGTGACCAAGTTAATAGAGTTTTCAAAGGCTATGAGCTTGCTTGATATGGACACTATCACCTTAAGCTTGAGGGGGAGTGTTCAAAATGTGAAGTATGCAAGCCTTGCATGGATAAAGGGGTCAAAATACCTTAATGTAGACAAAATTCACGTCTCAAATCACTTAGGGTGGTCTCAGGTTGGGCAAGGTTGGGTGAAGCATTCCTAAGGCAATGGAAAAGTTAGGAGAGGCATCCAAAAGCTATAAAAGAGGGTGAAGGTTCATCAAATGAACGGAAATCTTGTACAACATTGAAGACTAAGAGACATATACTCAAGGAGGCTCAAGGAGAGAGTCATCCAAGGCTCAAGGAACTAAAATGCAACAGTCCAAGCTAGGAAAGATGTGGATTTGAGGCTGTTATATGTACAAAAGAGGAGCAAGCTATCAAGCCCACACCGTCTCTAGTCTATTATAGGTATAGACATAGTCTGCTTATAATTGTTGTAAATCTTTGTGTACATATCCAATTCAAGAGATTTAAGGTGCATTCTATAGCTTATATTTCTATCTTAATTTCCCTAAGAGCTTGAATTTTTTTTGTGTGCAGAGAAATTGGTGTATCTCTGTAACCCTAATTTTTGCATATCCTACATCTTTGCATAGTCTATCTTTTACAAAGTTGTTGGCTGACCTAAACAGATCCATTTGAGGTGTTCTATAGGTTCATGGAAAGCTTACAAATCATAGTAAACATATATAAAAGCTTAGGTGATTTGGATTAGTGTAAGATAGGTGAATCAGGTTTTTTCTATAGGGTAGCAGAAAAGGTGTATGAAGGGACCTAGCTATTGGGTTCATTTCACTTCTATGATGCAAATCAGAGGGATTAAATTCCATCACTTCTTGGGTAATTCCATATGATGACTAAATCTAAAGATAGATTAGGTTTCATAAATAATCATCTTCAAGGTAGTGAGAAGCCTCCCTCGTTTAACTTGATTCTAAGAATTTTATGGATTTTTCTTTTAACACTAGTTTTAATTAGAATAATAGAAGTAGGAATTCCTTTCTAGATGCTAGAATTGATGGAAGGTACATGGAATTTAATACATTACATGAACTTTGGCAAGTTAACTATGACATTGGACACACTTTACTCATGTCTAATTATGATCCCCTCATCCTTAAGTTTTCTAGAAATTCCCCTAAGTATAGAGCTACTTGGCTCCATTTGGATGCTTCTCTACTTAATTGTGTTGATGAAAATGCCAAAATGATTTTTTCTCACTACTTTACCTCTACCCTTACACC
Source organism: Ceratopteris richardii (assembly GCA_020310875.1). Lineage (NCBI taxonomy): Eukaryota > Viridiplantae > Streptophyta > Polypodiopsida > Polypodiales > Pteridaceae > Ceratopteris > Ceratopteris richardii. The sequence goes on from CM035406.1 coordinate 37,672,806, forward strand.
GTATCTGCTTGGGAAAAGTCAATTTTGGACATTCAATAGATGTTGACCCACCACAAGAGGCTTGCTAAGAAAATTAGGTCTAAAAGAAGGATGATGATTATTAAGGAATTGGATAGCATTAGGGATTCCTCTTATTTGGACTTCAATTCTATTAAGAGGGTGTTGGACCTCTAGGATAGATTATGACATGAAGATTACCTCTTGGCTTGTGGCACCCTTGCCTCAAGAGAATTTTGGGCAGGAAAAATCAATAAATCTAATAACTTCATGTATTATTTATTGAAACAAAAAAGCTAAAGACTCCATTCCTATGTTGAGGAAGAGTTTAGGTGGGCATTCTATCAATATTAAGGAGAACTTGCATGGGGGGATTCGCTTCTTTAACAATTTTTTCTCTACGCCTCGTAATTAAAGGGAGGACACCTAGAGAGCCAGAGCCCTTATTGCTCTTAAAAGGAAGAAATGATTCCTTTGAGATCTAGCCTCCATTGTGACCTGCACTTCACTATCAATGAGCTTAAATAAACTATTAGTACATTAAAGCCTTGCAAGTCTCCTAGTCTTAATGGGAGACGTAATGAGTTATTATTAATTCTTAGTGATTTCTTGATTCCCTTCATTCTCTTATGTGACAAGATGTGAGGAGAGGTTCTCTTTCTACCTTTATCAATACTAGTATGATCAAGCTTATTCATATAAAAAGGGCCAAAGAATATTCTATCTATAAGATCTTCTCTTCTTCCTTGGCCAAAATACTTAGTAATCTTATGGATCGTATCATCCTTCCTAAGCATGAAGGTTTATTAGGGGTAGACATATTCTTGATGCCATTATCTCTATGTGAGAAGGTATGGATTATGCTAATGAGACTAGACATGATTTTTTTCTTTTTCAAACTTGAATTTGATAACGCATATGATAGAATTGATTGGAAATTTATCCTTCCATTTTGGCATGACCCAGGGCTGGTAGAACCTTTATAAAGTATGTGAGTATCCTTTTTGGTGATGCTTTCTCTAGAGTGTCCATGAATGACTGATGACCTTTATGACGCCGTAGAGGAGATGTTTCTCTGCAATAAACTGCTTAGGTTTCTGTGTTTGGACAAACCTTCCTCACCCTCAGCTCGCCAATATGCGCAAATGCAGTCCTTTTTTTTTTAATCTACTCTTATCCCGATCACTCTGATTCTCAAACACTTTTCACTCAAACAAGATGCCCCTACTCCAGCACACCCCGAATTGAACCACACAACTCATTCATGCACTAACTTACTCAACACACATTCCTACCTACACCATCGTACATACACACTTCTCGAGTTCTCATTCAAGTACATAGCAGCATGCACACACTTCTTTCTTCTCTCCCTCTTGCTCCCTTAATCTTTCTCTCTCACACCCACTTTGCACACACACACACACCTCGTTTCCCCTTTTTCTCTACTCTCCTTCCCTTTTTTCCTTGTTTTTCTCTTTCCTTATCATCAAGAGCATATCAACCCCTTCAATTTCATAAATGCTATGAATCTAAGAACTCGAAACCTTCAGAATGTAAGTCTCCAACTCCTCAAGGATTAGCATCCCTCATTTCAAGCAACTCTAATGAACAATGTTAAGTCTATGCACACAACACATGGTTAACCACACCATACAACACATCTGGATGTTCTCACATATGCCAAATAATGAATCACACATACATGTTCAGTTGATGCATGAGAACAGGAAACCGCAAATGCACATATACATATATTTACTTACATTATCATGTTCACACTTGTGCACACCATTAAGAGATATCCACGATGCACTCATATTTGGTATTCACTCTTCCTTATTGCTCTTGTAGGTACAAGAGTGCCAATTCTGATGTTTGATTCAAGATAACCATTCCTTGTACTTTCATGACAGATAAATATGGATATCACCTGTGTAGGATCTTGATGAACTTGTTCTCTCGGGTATTGCTGTTCTCCTAGCTTTCAAAGTTGCAATCCAGTAATCTCTGGTAGCTTTCAAAGATGCTTCCAATAGAAGGACGTCTGTTTTCGTTGCAAAAAATAGGCATGCCAGTTGTGACTCTCCCCCTCCCAGACTTCCCAACTCAACTCTAATAAGTGAACTCTCCCTTTCCTTCAAAAACTCCTCGTCCACCCTTCGACCTCTTATCCCAAGTGCTATTAAGATGCAGATATATCTTTCTAACCTGAAGGAGATATTAATCATAGCAGTAGCTCTTAGGAGTTCAACGTTCTCATGGCTTGCAAAGCTAAATACTTGGGGAGTGCGAAACTAGCAATTGACGTTATCTGTTCCATGTGCTCTTTGTTTGTTTTTTTTTGGTTAATATAAATGTGGGCTTTTAGCAGATCTGTTCAACCGAGCTGCCACAAAAAAAATTGCAAAGGATATGCAGACCAAGGAGTTGATCTCTACAATTGTTGAGTTATCCTAAACTCAAGGCTTATGCATAACTGCTTCCACACCAATTGATTATTACAGAGAATCTGGATTCTGCAAATTACAAACTGGAAATAGCATCTAAACCATTTTTGTGGATTAAGTCTGTTATTAGCACTTGTCTCATGGTGTGAAGTTTCTATTACGAACAGGTGCATATAAACATGCAAAATTCCCAGCAAATACTGCGCTCTATTCAAAAAGCAAATAGGACCTTCATGCACATCATTCTACACAAGCAGTATTTCAGACATCTCTCTTGAAGTTTAATCTTACAGTTCATGAGCTCACAGTGTATGCCCTCTAGTAGATGCTAGAGAGTAGAACCGTTTGAGTTCAGACGCGAGTGTATTACAGAGAAACTGATGCACAAATCAGATAGAGTTTCAAAGCTGGTGATTGGGAACTTTATTGATGAAGAATGGGAAGATCACTTTACCTCGGTCCTCCGTTGTTATTGCTTCTTACCTTGTTTTGAGTGAGATAGCAGTTTTTCCTTAGAGAAGCAGCAGCACATTCACGAACCCTAGTAGTGTAGACCAACATCTTCCCTTCTACTGTGCGTACCTTCTCTTCCTTTACATTGTGGATGCCCGCCAAGCTTTAGATATCGGAGAGCTCAATGAGTCGTCAAAGGTTACTTAAAAGATTAGTGATTGCATCTCCTTGTCACTAAATCTGTAATGTTGAGCAGATTCATCAGCTTCTTGACAACGGAACTAATGCGCCTGACAATCTCCCATAGATCACCTTAGTAGCATCTCTAATCTTTGTTTTGAGATCAACGTCAGATTTGAATTAAACAACATCTTTGAACTAAATTATGCCGAAGAATGCCATGCTAATCCTCCCTCATTTGGTCAATAGTTGTAGAAGAAGACCTTCGAGTCCCTACAGATACCCAAAAAAGAACTCTCCTCTTGCTCCATCTTGCTGAAGTCCTTCAGATAATACAATTTTAGAACCCCTTAAGTGCTACTGTAGACTTCGATCCATTACCTCCCTTCATTCCCTTTTGATAATAGATTACTATTTTCATGCAAACCAGAGTTTAACATCTCCACAACAACATTTGTGGTATGCCAACAATGGGTGGGGCGTATATGTCCGCATGGCTGTTGTGCACAACTCCCACAGTTCATTTGTCTTCTCAAAGCTCTTCGTGGTCAAAGCAAGCAGGCTCTCATCCTTTATCTGAACTCACTGTTATTGCCAAACAGGAGAGTATTATACTGCCACACATTCGTTTTAACCATTGAACTGCTCTGAAAGTACTTTAATCATGTCAGCAGTTGAAGGAGAGAATTTTCATGTGAACAAGAACGTTTCCTCAATTGATTAACCTCCATGAGAATACATTTCCCATGATGAGCAGACACTTCTGCATATATGCAGCAAATGAGAAGTTCCCGGATGAGTCTACTATGTTGAACTACTTCAGTTTCCCTTTTCCACCCAAAGGCAGAGAACCAGGAGAAGAACAGACACCATCAGTACCTCGACCTTCCCTTAAAAAAAAACCATAACTTTTTCTTCTTCTTCTCTACCCACTTCCTCCTTAATCTTCTTTTTTAGAATCAAAATGCTACTCCTGCCCTCTCTGAATTAGAGGACACAAACTTAGATCAGTATTGGTCTTCTCTCCCACAAACTGCCAGATGCTTCTTTTTCTGCAGAAGTCCGAGAGAGCCCCTCCAAATCGTCCTCCAGCCGCTCGAGATTCAAGAGTACTTGATTCTCTCAGATGCACACCTATATCTGCCTCCGAGTAGTGAGTGACACCATCTCCGTTGGTGTTGAACTTCCCTGCTCCACGTTTTGTTAGCAACAGCAGCAGCGTTCTCCTCTTTTTTGAATGTCCCTTCCCCTCTCTATGTGATCTCCTTGATTTACCCAAATATATGCAAGTGTCCAGCTCCTTCCTCGATTCCCTTTCCAATAGATACCAAAGAAATTGCTTTTTCCCTCACAGCCGACAGAGCGCACCCGATGCCCTCCTTCGTCACCTGCACATAGACCACACCCTCGTTCTCCTTCTTCCCCTACCACCTGTACGCACAAAAAACCAAAAAAACGGGAGAAGAAATTGGAGAGAGAGAGAGAGAGAGCTTCTTTGATGCGGCCCTCGATAAAAACCCCCTCCGTGTCCTTCCTGATCGCTTCCGAAGAAAGACACACCACACAATCTGTGTGGGAAAAAACAAAAAACTTCCTTTTTCCTGCACCAAAAAACGGAATGTGGCCCATTTTTGTTTTAATTTTCTTCTGACAATTTGTAGAGCCCTAACCGGTTGAAACTAAAGGTGCAAAGTATTTTTCCTCTTAAGGTTCAAAGGATAAATTTAAAATCTTAAGGTGCAAAAGTAAAGAATTAAAAGGAAAGGTGAAGGTGGAAGGCCGCGTACGCAAAGGTGGAAATGGGCCGCCCAATCAAAAATTTTAATTTGAAAGTCACTCTTGTTCTAAAGTCACTACAGGACAAAGTAGCGAGTCGTTGAGGACCAGTTCAAAAAGACAATCTTGGGACATTGAAAGGACACCAAGATTTATTGCAGTTAGAGTGCGCGAACCGGCGGACTCAACAAAAGAAGGACAAAGGCTATTCTTGGACACATTGAGAGCTAGGAGCAAGGGAGAGCTTCGGAGGAAGCAAGAGAGGAAGCAAGAAGAGCCTCCAGTGTGCGACGACATTCAAGAGTGCAAGAGGTGTCAAGAGGAAAGTGTGCAGAGAAGGCGGGTTGGATTCCAAGAGTCTCAAGGTCTATTGCGTGTGTGCGCCGTGATACCAATTCCTTAGCTTGGCGGAAGCTTAGTGCAAGGTGTGCACAAGGGAAGCGGGAAGCAAGTGAAGGATTGGTGCAGGAGAGGCCGCTGCTCGAGGACTTGAGATAATTGGTTTTCAGTAATTGATATTCTCTGAAGTTGTATTTAGTCATTGATTAGACTGTGCGCAGTCATTGTAATTGTTGAAAGATAAGCAATATTCAAGGTTTCCAAGAGTATTCCTTTGCAGAAGTTTTCACTGTTATTCCATTTTCATCATCTCCTCTTTCTCCTACAAACCCTCAAACTCCTTCTTGTCCACGAATCCCCAACAAATTTGGCACGCACGGTGGGACTTCCAAGGAGCTTTGAGCATAGGAGACTATATATTACCATTGGAGGACAATATTCTAGTGTCGACAACATTCCTCTAGTGGGCCAAAAGGTACATACTTCTATCAAGTGTCTCATTTTAAGTGGACTATGAATAGCTCATGACCGCGACCCGGTCACAAACCTTGAGAATCAAGTGCAAGCAGACAAGAAGAAAGACGAACAGAAGATCATCGAGTCCACTTTCATCGACTTCATCGGTAGGAAGCATGGCAGGACAGGTGGACCTAGAAGTCTTGCTCTCCAGATTAAACATAAAATTTCCCTCCTTCAGAGGTTTAGCCCATGAGGACCCAGATGAGCACATTCGACGATTTCTTGCATTATGTAAGACTAGGGGGCTAATGGGTAGGGAAGATGCTTTCTTGATACTCTTCCCCGCCACATTGGAAGGTCTGGCAGACAAGTGGTTTAGCCAGTTTGCTGAAAATCACTTTACCTCTTGGGATTTGATGAAAGAGGCCTTTAAGAATCAATTTCAGCATGGCAACACTGCTGAGATTATTATAGAAGAATTGGAAAACTTGAAGTTGGGTCCAGGAGAGAAGTTCCCCGAATTCGTGACCAGGGCCAAAGCACTAATGGCTAAACTACCGGATCCACCACATGACTTCTTTGTCAAGAAGTGGTTAGCCAAACCTCTACCTGTGGTCACCTAATGCAAAATAAAAGAGTTAGTGCTACCTACTGCCTCTGTTGAGGAGTTCATCAATACGGCCACCCGCTTGGAACAGATAAGGCACCAGTATGGTGCAACTTCTTCCCAACCATCATATGGTGCAGAATTGGAGGACCCCGTGAGCCAGTTAAGAAGGGAACTGGAGGGCTTGAAAAGGAATAAGCCCTACACAGAGGAGGAGACTACTGTAGCTCAGCTGAGAAGAGAGATTGAAGCCCTCAAGCTCCAAAAGGAAGAGGAAGCCCAAGCAGAGGAACTAGCTCAGCTGAGGCAGGAGTTGCAAGAACTAAAAGGAGGTGGCATTAAGAACGGACTCTGGTGCTCCATGTGCAGCAAGCAAGGACACATAGTAAGTGAATGTCCTTTGCTAAATGTGACTTGTCAATTATGCAGGAAGATTAGGCATGAGGCCCATGAATGCCAAGTAAGGGGAATGCCGACAACGACATACTGGACACAAGGAGGGCTATTGCCACCAGCAAATGTAATGGCAGCAGCAACAAACCAAGGTAATAACTATAATCCTAGACTGAGAACTAACCTTGCAAATGGGCCTAGAAGGCCAATTATTTGCTTCAAATGTGGAGAATGTGGGCACTACCAATCTAGGTGCACCCTTCCGGAAAATGCACCTCCTTGCAGGAATTGTCCAGAGGCCAGAGATCACTATACAAACTGTTGTCCTAAGAATCAAGCCTCTACTTCCGGACCCCATCTCCAAATGATCTCTGTATTCAAGGAGGAGACATTACCTCAGGTGAATGAACCCTCACCATCCACTAGAGTGGTACAATTAGAAGAACTCGAATCTTTTGCAGTACAGACAAGAAGCAAGGGAACGGCAAAAGTGGTAGAAAATCAAGAATTGATAATTAAGGAATTGAACAAAGACAGAGTTGCAATTGAAGACAAAGATACTACAAGTACAGACACAAACCACAATGAATGTCTCACAGGCACCAGTGATGCCATTGGGCATGCCTTCAACAGGGCTCAAGAAGAGTTTGGCAAAGCAAATGAAGCTCACTTTCTTAAAGAGTCAGAGGCTTCAAAACTACTCAAGTCAATGAAGAAGGAGGTTAGTATTTTTGATTTAATAAAGATGGATGGGAAATTCAGGTCAGAATTATTGCAGATAATTGATGAGGCTTCTACGACAAGCTTAGTGGCTAAGACTGCTATCTTACATAAAGGGATAATTAGGGGGGAAGCACCCCTTACAGATTATAAAAGCCCTCGGCTTACAATATCAATCAAGGGTCATGAATTTCAAGGTGTTATTGTAGATGGTGGTTCTGGCATTAACTTGATGCCTGAACATACCATGAAAAGGATTGGACTCCACCCTTCAAGACCTGCAAATTTCACGGTTACTTTGGCAGATCAGAGCAAAGTAAGGCCCTTGGGGGTAATCCCAAAAGTTCCACTTGAAGTACAAGGTAATCTATTCATTCTGGATTTTGTGGTTTTAAGATTGCCCCAGGTTGAAGGAGGATTTCCTCTCTTAATTGGAAGACCTTAGCTGAGGCATGCTAGTGTCATTCATGATTGGGGTAAGGACACTATGTGGGTACAAAAGAAAGGGCAGGAGCTGACACAAATTCATTTAGAAGAAGGCCCAGACAATCAAGGAAACACTAGTATGATGCAAACAGTGAGCATTTGCATGGAAACAGAAGCGGAGGATCAACCCCAAATAGATTTTGAGGAAGAAGAGGATATTTTAAGTTGGCTTCATGCCGGCAACTCTTCTTCTTGTTTTGGAATTTTTCTTGATAATCCTGGCACGATTGGAGGCTATGATGAAGACAAGGGAAAGGTCCAGGTTGATGGATTGGGAGAGCCCATCACTGACCACAGAAGGGGCAGGAAGATACCCCTCAAATACAAATTGGAGGAGGATGTGTCAACATCAGATAACGAAGTTTCCAAAGCTAAAAACAAGGTAAAAAATTCTGAGGTTGAATGTTCTTTCCCAATTCAAGAAATCCCTGCAGGATGGATGCAGGACAAGGAGGAACACATCGAAGTCCAAAATACACTTGCTTATGAAGCAATGCACGAAAAGCTAGTAGAAGAAGACAAGGAAGCAGATGCACACGGAGATAATATGGTAACAAGAAACCCGGTCCAAGAAGTACACTTATGCACTCAAAACAATAATCAACCAGTTCTGGTGGCCACTTGGTTGTGGAGCCACCCACAGCTCCTGGAAAAGGTAAAATCATTCTTGACCCAGTATGCAGATGTTTTTGCCTGGCATTATAAAGACTTAGAAGGAGTGCCTGCATCTTATGGAGAGCACAGAATTCCTCTGGTTGATGGAGCCAGACCCATCAGAGGAAGGAGTTATAGACTTAATCCAAAGTATGCCGAAGCTGTCTATGTGGAAATCCAAAAGATGGAAGATGCAGGAATCATCATTCCTGTGGAACACTCAGAGTGGCTCTCGCCTATGGTTATAGTACCAAAGAAGAATACTAATAAAATCAGAATTTGTGTGGACTTTAGAGCTCTCAACAAGGTGACCATTCCAGATGGGTTCCCTATGCCTTTTGCAGAACAGGTCATTGAAGAAGTGGCTGGGCATGCACTATATAGTTTTATGGATGGATTCAGTGGCTATAATCAAATATCAATACACCCAGAGGATCGTGAAAAGACTGCTTTTATCACACCTTGGGGAACGTATGTGTATGTAAAAATGCCATTTGGGCTCAGAAATGCTCTAGCCACATTTAACAGAACGGTCAATCTCATTTTTGGCCCCCTATTGCTGGAATCACTTAGAATCTTCATGGATGACTTCTCTTCATTTTCAGGATCTCACAAGGAAACTCATCTAGATTGTTTGGACCAGCACTTGAGGCAGCTGCAGAATATTTTCCAAAGATGCAGAGAAACTAAGTTAAAGCTCAATCCAAATAAATGTCATTTCCTTGTGACAGAAGGAACCCTTTTAGGACATGTGGTATCGGCTAAAGGTATGGCCCCGGATCCTGACAAAATTCTCTCTATATTAAAGTTACCTAAACCTAAAACTCCTAAAGAGATCCAGAGTTTTTTGGGGCATACCGGTTATCATAGAAGGTTTATAAAAATGTATGCAGAGATAGCTAGACCTCTGACTAGACTCACAGGTAAAGAAGTACCTTTCAAATGGGAAGAAGAGGAGGAAAAAGCATATCAGACATTACGGTCACGGTTAGTGTGTACTCCTATCTTGGTCACCCCGGAGTGGTCAAAAATCTTTCATATACATGTCGATGCCAGTGCATATGCAGTGGGGGCAGTTCTGACTCAACCCAGTGAAGAATTTAAAATGGACAGGCCAATTCAATATGCCAGTAGAATCTTGACCAAGGCTGAAAGGAATTACAGTACTACTGAAAGGGAAGCACTAGCAATGGTCTTTGCCGTTCAAAAATTCCGCCATTACTTATTGGGGGTAAAATTTATTATTATATCAGATCACCAACCACTAAAATACCTCCTCAACAAACCCCAGGCAACTGGCAGAATATGGAGGTGGCTATTGTTGTTTCAAGAGTTTGATTTTTCTGTCGTACATAAACCAGGAAAAGACAATGTTATGGCGGATCACTTATCCAGAATAAATATGAGGAATCAATCTAGTGGAATCAATGATGACTTTCCAGATGCTCATCTGTTTGCTGTAAAAGCTCAGGGCTGGTATTACGACATTAAAAATTTCATTAAAACTGGATTGTATCCAGAAAAGGCTAGTGCCGTACAAAAGAAGAGCCTGCTAATCAAGAGTAGACCATATACTTTCGTCCAAGACAAATTGTACAGACAAGGCAAAGATGATCGGTTCAGGAAGTGTTTGGAAGAAGAAGAAGTGAGGGAAGTCCTTCACTCTGCACATGAAGGAACAGGTGGTGGGCACCTCCCAGGACATATTATGAGTCAGAGGATACTGGATGCGGGTCTATGGTGGCCTACAATTTTCAGGGATGCAGATGAATGGGGTAAGGCATGTGATATTTGCCAAAGGTGTGGACCTAAGCCAACAAAGCAGAGAAATAACCCCTTGGTTATTTCCACCTCCTTGCAACCATTTGAGAAATGGGGGCTAGATTTTGTAGGGCCCATCTACCCTCCCGCTTTTCCAAAAAGAGAAAAATATCTCCTGATAGCTACAGATTATGCAACAAAGTGGGCTGAAGCTATTGCCTCCACAGATTGCACTGCCCAAACTGTTGCTGATTTCATTTATAGTAACATCATTTGCAGGTTTGGTTGTCCACTTGAAATTTGTACTGATCAAGGTACCCATTTTGTCAATAAAGTCCTGCAAGAAATCTTCAACAGGTACAGAATTCTTCATAGGACCTCTTGTGCTTACTATCCACGAGCAAATGGACAGGCTGAGTCTACAAATAAGGTTCTAATTTCAATGTTAAGAAAGGAGTGTATGTTGCAACCCACTTCATGGGGCAGTGCGTACTTAGGTACACTTTGGGCATACAGGTTAGCCTACAAAGAGGCCACTGGATATTCCCCATTCCAACTGGTTTATGGCATATTACCCATCGAGCCCTTTGAATTTTTACATGGATCGCCTAAGATAGCATTCATGCAGGGAAAGAAGGATTGTGATGTCTCTCAGAGGCTAGGAGCTTTAAATAAAGTGGAGGAGATTCGTCTACTAGCAACCAAACAATTGATAGAGACTCAGATGAAACGGAAGGAGGCACATGATCGACATCTGTGGAAAAACAACATCGAGGCAGGCATGTTAGTTCTTCTCCATAAACCTAACCCTCATACGACTGCAAAAGGGAAATGGATCCCTCACTGGGAAGGACCTTTTCGCGTGCTGAAGATATTGCATTGGGGTGCTGTGCAATTGGAAACCCTCGCTGGCAACACCCTACCTTTAGTAAACATTTCAAGACTCAAGGCTTATTATCAAGTGCCATAACCATTGTAGTTTCATTTATTTTGTTCCTGATGGTTTTGGTTTGGTTTATTAGGTAACAAAACTCAAAAAAAAAAAAAAAAAAAACACGCGTTTTCTTTTTTTCGGTGCCATTTTTTTTTTATTTTCTTTATTTATTTTCTCAAATCCACCGTTAAATAAAATTGGGCGCAAAAGTTTTTTTTGGATGGCCCTTACTGCTGCACAATAACTTTCATTAATACCCATTTCTTTGTTCTCCCTTGAATGGCTAAGATTAAGAGTTGCATCTCCTCTCTTTTGAGCACCCTTTTATCGTCCACCATTCTTGCTTAGGAGGTGCTCCTTCATTCCTCATTGCTATATAATATGCCTTCTCTTCATTCTTGCTCCCTTCAGCTCTCCCGGATTTTCAGGCAGGTTGCGCGCTTCCTTTGTCTATATCGGATGCAAGATTTCTTGGCCCGGGTCTCAAAGAGAAGCCTGGAGACTAGCGAACGCAATTTCATCACCCCACTCCATCCTAACCCCTGCACCCCGCAGCCTACCACCCCCCCTTACCCCCTCCAACCCCCTCAACCCACCTCCCCCAACCTCCCCTCGGCGCCCCGCAGACCACCACCCCCCTCACCCCCTCCAACCCCCTCAACCCACCTCCCCCAACCTCCCCTCGGCGCACCGCAGCCTACCACCCCCCTCGCCCCCTCCAACCCCCTCAACCCACCTCCCCCAACCTCCCCTCGGCGCCCCGCAGACTACCACCCCCCTCACCCCCTCCAACACCCTCAACCCACCTCCCCCACCCTCCCCTCGGCGCCCCGCAGCCTACCACCCCCCCTCACCCCCTCCAACCCCCTCAACCCACCTCCCCCAACCTCCCCTCGGCGCCCCGCAGACTACCACCCCCCCTCACCCCCTCCAACCCCCTCAACCCACCTCCCCCAACCTCCCCTCGGCGCCCCGCAGACTACCACCCCCCCTCACCCCCTCCAACCCCCTCAACCCACCTCCCCCACCCTCCCCTCGGCGCCCCGCAACCTACCACCCCCCCTCACCCCCTCCAACCCCCTCAACCCACCTCCCCCAACCTCCCCTCGGCGCCCCGCGGACTACCACCCCCCCTCACCCCCTCCAACCCCCTCAACCCACCTCCCCCACCCTCCCCTCGGCGCCCCGCAGCCTACCACCCCCCCTCACCCCCTCCAACCCCCTCAACCCACCTCCCCCAACCTCCCCTCGGCGCCCCGCAGACCACCACCCCCCTCACCCCCTCCAACCCCCTCAACCCACCTCCCCCAACCTCCCCTCGGTGCACCGCAGCCTACCACCCCCCTCACCCCCTCAACCCACCTCCCCCAACCTCCCCTCGGCGCCCCGCAGACTACCACCCCCCTCACCCCCTCCAACCCCCTCAACCCACCTCCCCCACCCTCCCCTCGGCCCCCCGCAGCCTACCACCCCCCCTCACCCCCTCCAACCCCCTCAACCCACCTCCCCCAACCTCCCCTCGGCGCCCCGCAGACTACCACCCCCCCTCACCCCCTCCAACCCCCTCAACCCACCTCCCCCACCCTCCCCTCGGTGCCCCGCAGCCTACCACCCCCCCTCACCCCCTCCAACCCCCTCAACCCACCTCCCCCAACCTCCCCTCGGCGCCCCGCAGACTACCACCCCCCCTCACCCCCTCCAACCCCCTCAACCCACCTCCCCCACCCTCCCCTCGGCGCCCCGCAACCTACCACCCCCCCTCACCCCCTCCAATCCCCTCAACCCACCTCCCCCAACCTCCCCTCGGCGCCCCGCAGCCTAACACCCCCCCTCACCCCCTCCAACCCCCTCAACCCACCTCTCCCAACCTCCCCTCGGCGCCCCGCAGCCTACCACCCCCCCTCACCCCCTCCAACCCCCTCAACCCACCTCCCCCAACCTCCCCTCGGCGCCCCGCAGCCTACCACACCCCCTCACCCCCTCCAACTCCCTCAAACCACCTCCCCCACCCTCCCCTCGGCGCCCCGCAGCCTACCACCCCCCTCACCCCTTCAATCCCCTCAACCCCCCTCCCCAACCCTCCCCTCGGCACCCCGCAGCGCCCCACACCCCCTCACCCCTCCAACCCCCTCAACACCCCTCCCCAACCCTCCCCTCGGCACCCCATCTCTCCGCCTCCAACCCCACCGCTCCTCCTCGACCCCCCGCGCGCCCCCCCTCTTCCTACCACCCCCCTCACCCCCTCCAACCCCCTCAACACCCCTCCCCAACCCTCCCCTCGGCACCCCGCAGCGCCCCACCCCCCTCTACCCGCCATCGCCCGCCCCACCCCACCACCTCCCACCAACTCAACCCCGCACACCTCAACCCCCTCCCTCCTCCTCGGCCCCCGCGTGCCCCCTCTTCCTACCAACCCCCTCAACCCCTCTGCCCCGCCGGCTCCAGGCCCACCCCACCCTCTCCCATCACCTCAACCCATCAAGCCCCACCCCCTCCATTCCATTCGATTCCCCGCACACCCCCTACCCCTCCCACCCCCTCCACCACCGACTACCCCGCCGTCAACTACCTCCCTCCCCTCCCTCTTCCCCCACCGCCTAACCCCTCCGCTATCCCGCCACAGCCACATCATCTGTCCCCACCCTCTTCAATTCCCCTTTCCCTACATAGGCTTTCTTTTGCTCCACTTCTTCTCCCCATTTCCATCAATGGCTGACCCCTCCGCTCCGGGTGCTCGTTCCGATCCTCCATCCCAGCTACCTCCTAACCTTCAAAATCCATCCTCTCCCACCTCCGCGATTCCCTCTGACCATCCCAATCCACCTCCTCCCTCATCGGCAGAACAATTTGTTCAAGCTAATCCAACACCTCCTACGGCCCTTGATCTCCCTATTTATTCCATACACTCTGATTCCACCGACCTTTATTTCCCACCTCCCATCCCGCAACCTCCTTCTCCTTCCCACTCTATGTCTCATTCATCTCACCCATCTTCACCAACCGGGGATTATATGCGCCTGTTTCTCCCACCTCACTTAAACCTGCAAATCCGAATGCATTTATCCCTACCTACCATTGCCCTTCGTCAAATGTTTTCCATTGAGGATCTTCAGCAGGCGGGCTTGTGGGGCTTGGCTAATGTTTTCTTCAATAACCCCGCCAATTTTACCCAGGTTTATGAAGCTATCCGCCTCTTCCCTCATTTTAGAACCGGCACTCTCTTCATCCCAGACATTGCCGCCAGTATTGGGTCCCCCCTCTTACATTTTCGTGCTCCCCCTTTCCTCTACTCTGGACTGTCCGCCTCGGCTACTATTGCCTTTTGTACCACACACTTTCAAAGTAATGCTAGGTTTTCGCTCCGCATGACCACCCTTCTCAATGCGTTCATCTTTTTCTTCTTACTACGTAGTCAAACTTCTTCGCTTCCCTGATCAGATATTCGTATCGCCGATCCGCTTTTCTGCTTTCTCCATAGCCGTCCTTACCCTTACGCAACCCTCATTTATAGTTCCTTGACTTTGCGCTCCCGTCGACTCCGCGAGGCTATCTCTAGAGGCTCTCATGCATTTTCCATCTATTTTGCACCCTTCTTAGCTTGGCTCTATCACATTCCCGCACAATCTGCCCACAATGTTGCTTATCTCCCTACCCACCCTGGACCATCCATTGCTCCATCTCCCTCCCCCCCCTCTAATCTCAATTGACTCAGCTTCCGCATCGACACCCGCATCCGCACCCCCTGATGTAACCTCCTTCCCTCCCCAATCTTCTTCACCTATCCCTCCTGCATCTACCACCTCTCCATTCATGACTACCCCCCCTGATGTAACCTCCTTCCCTCCCCAATCTTCTTCACCTATCCCTCCTGCATCTACCACCTCTCCATTCATGACTACCCCCCCTGATGTAACC
Source organism: Ceratopteris richardii (assembly GCA_020310875.1). NCBI lineage: Eukaryota > Viridiplantae > Streptophyta > Polypodiopsida > Polypodiales > Pteridaceae > Ceratopteris > Ceratopteris richardii. The sequence continues at coordinate 37,687,930 of CM035406.1, forward strand.
TCCTTCCCTCCCCAATCTTCTTCACCTATCCCTCCTGCATCTACCATCTCTCCATTCATGACTACCCCCCTGACGTCCCCTCCTTCCCTCCCCAATCTTCTTCACCTCTCCCTCCTGCATCTACCCCTTCTCCTTTCATGACTACCCCCCCTCACGTCCCCTCCTTCACTACCCAATCTTCTTCCCCTATCCCTCCTGCATCTACCACTTCTCCATCCATGCCTACCCCTCCCATTATACCTAGACCTCCCCTCTCTTCAGCTTTCACGCCACTCATTCAAACACAGCTCAACCCTCAAAACCCCACCTGTATGCCCCCAATTCACCCGGATTCCACCTCACCCTCTATCAGTAATATCCCTGTCAGTCGACCACTCCCTTCCTCCAATCCTTCCCTTCCCACTACATCTTCCTTTCCAACCCTTCCTCCTCCTCCGCAGGTCATTTACCCTTCCCCTCCCCCTCCTACTCCAACGGTCAATCCCCCTCCGCATTTTGACCTCCCATCAACCCCTTCCTTTTTACAATTACTACAGGACGCGAGTGTAGTCGCTCTCGGCAATGCTCAGGCCTCCCAGATTTCCTTGGATTCGGTATCGGCCGCCGCTTCGATTCATCAACAGTACATCTCAACACTAGAAAACATCAATCGCATGGCCAACTCTCAATGGCACTCTCTCACCGAAACGGCGCGATTGCTCAAAGAAGAGAGAGATCATTATCGCGATATGGCCGACTCTGCGATGAAAGCCTTAGAAGATCTTCAGAATCGCTCCAACTTAGGGCTTTGTGCTAATGCTGCATGCCGACGTATCCGCCGGGAAAGGGATCATCTTAGGCAATGCCTTAGTTCGCTACAGCTTACGATCGAACAAGCTTCTGCTCCTTTGCCCCCTTCTCCATCAACCTCGGCTGACAATCTCAATCAACCTCCACAATAAATTACCATCCACAGTATAAATAAATTGCTCATCCACAGTCATAATAATTGCTCTTAGATTCCATTATCGCTTTGTCAATAATTTACTCATCCCTTTGATTTCTAAATAATTCTTGTAGGGTGCCTTATATTTTTTCTTAACTCAATAATATACACACCCTTTACCTTTATCTTGCCTCCGTTTCGTTGTTTTCATGTCTGTGTCTTTGCAATTTCTCAGTTTTGTATTGCTGTTGTCTCTCCGGGACGGAGAGATCTTTAGGTGGTGGGCATCTGTAGAGCCCTAACCGGTTGAAACTAAAGGTGCAGAGTATTTTTCCTCTTAAGGTTCAAAGGATAAATTTAAAATCTTAAGGTGCAAAAGTAAAGAATTAAAAGGAAAGGTGAAGGTGGAAGGCCGCGTACGCAAAGGTGGAAATGGGCCGCCCAATCAAAAATTTTATTTTGAAAGTCACTCTTGTTCTAAAGTCACTACAGGACAAAGTAGCGAGTCATTGAGGACCAGTTCAAAAAGACAATCTTGGGACATTGAAAGGACACCAAGATTGTATTGCAGTTAGAGTGCGCGAACCGGCGGACTCAACAAAAGAAGGACAAAGGCTATTCTTGGACACATTGAGAGCTAGGAGCAAGGGAGAGCTTCAGAGGAAGCAAGAGAGGAAGCAAGAAGAGCCTCCAGTGTGCGACGACATTCAAGAGTGCAAGAGGTGTCAAGAGGAAAGTGTGTAGACAAGGCGGGTTGGATTCCAAGAGTCTCAAGGTCTATTGCGTGTGTGCGCCGTGATACCAATTCCTTAGCTTGGCGGAAGCTTAGTGCAAGGTGTGCACAAGGGAAGCGGGAAGCAAGTGAAGGATTGGTGCAGGAGAGGCCGCTGCTCGAGGACTTGAGATAATTGGTTTTCAGTAATTGATGTTCTCTGAAGTTGTATTTAGTCATTGATTAGACTGTGCGCAGTCATTGTAATTGTTGAAAGATAAGCAATATTCAAGGTTTCCAAGAGTATTCCTTTGCAGAAGTTTTCACTGTTATTCCATTTTCATCATCTCCTCTTTCTCCTACAAACCCTCAAACTCCTTCTTGTCCACGAATCCCCAACACAATTAAAACAGAAGTGATTTGAGGGTAAGTTGCTGCCCGTCTTAGCCTTGCCAAACCTCCCCAAATCATTTTCAAAGAGGGGAGATAACTACTATGTTCCAGATTCAATATCTCATGCATGCAATTACATGTATTGTCAGAATTTCTCCTCACCTTCATTGCATCAGCTAGCACACTTTGATTATTTGACTTAATTACAACTGCACCTTTACCAACATTCTTTACAAGCCAATGTCCTTCATAAAATCTAGGAATCCCATTTATGGGATTACTGATCTCCGGATCAGATAAGCTCTTCCTTCTACCCTTTGAATCATAAGGAACCCTCTTCTCATTTGATTCATTCTTCTTCTTCATGCTTATGTAAAAGCTCCAATCATTGATGTCCATGTAACAACATCCCGGTGTGGAATCTCCCAGAATTCAAGCAACCTCTAATGAGGGCATCCCATGCCACCACATCTCTTTTCTTTCCCCAACACCCGCCTCCAAGCCACCTTGATTGAAGTCAACTGCTATCGACCAACATCTTTTTGTTGCAAAATACCTGCACTCATACATACACTCTTCAAAATGGAAGTTTATTAGCGCACAAAAACCAATAATTTATTCGGCTAACATACTCCCCTTCACTTATTCGCGAAGTCATCCTCGACGAGCCAAATATGTTCCTGCACTCAAATCATCCAACATTTGCTTCATCACTCAATCAGATACAAATCTTTATCTTGCATACATATTCTCTTCTTCCTTGATCTAGGACCTGCAATCACACTCATACAATTGTCGGTTAGTACCAAAATCCAATCATTTCACTTACCATCTTTGTCCATCTTCATCGCCATGTCCACTTGTCTACGAACTTCATCAAAACATTAGAACCTTTTTTCATCAAATCACAATAACATCTACAAACAAAATGAAAAGACAATCATCCACATCACACATATATACTCGGCACACACATCATGATCCCATATCACACATGCATTCTCATCGTGCACAGCATAGCAAACAGAAAGCAGAAACGCCTTTCCTTCCCGACACTCTTCTCGACTATTCATCCAACACGTCATGAATCTCTATTCCACATGCATACTCAACACACTTTCCACACACCATATATAATCAAAAACCATTCCCCTTCTACCTAGGGTTTCCACTACCCACTGCTTTTCATCGACTCTTTGCTTTTTTTTTTCCTTTGGTTTTCAACTAAATTCCATGCTAGTCACCACCACCTCTCCTGAAATGATGGGCACATGGCAAAGACCACTCAAGCCTAACACAAGCTCACTTTGACAAGATCGCTCATCATCGACATGCTTCAAGACATCGCAAGTAGTTGCACAACCTAAGAACCAAAATGAGCACCTCTCAAGAGTTCTAAGACGAACAAAGTAACTAGCACACTTGGATCCCTCGAGTCCAAGCTTTCCACAGACACGTCGCAGTCAAAACCCTAGCCGAGTTTAAGCTTCGATTTGACATGCCTCATCAAGAGTCCACACATTCCTAGATCCCCACAACACATACACATACCCATCTGAGCATATCATGCTCTATCGCCTCTCTTCTGTCTCCCCTCGAGCGAGGAATTTGTCCCATTCATTTTTTTTCTCACCATTTTTTTCACATATTTACTCACACTTGTCGGCCTATGCCGAAGCTGAATGTGACTCGTGGACTCGACCACCCGATTGAGTTTGTTCCACTCATCTACCAACCCAACGTAGTGTGCGACACACAGACGGCTAGCCCTATGCGAAACCGACGTCGATTCGTGGCTTTGACCACCCGACCAAAGTGGGTCCACCCACCTATCGGCCCACATAGGCGCGTAGCCACACGCACACATACATAAACATATTATTTTTTTTCTTTTCCTTTTTTTTTCATTCCTGCATCTCGAGAATTAGGAGACAAAAGAAAGGATCTTTTCCCCACCATCCCGATCACGACACACATATATAAACTCCCCGTGGACATCCTGATGAGACACATCTCCTCTCTGCCGCTACTCAAGCCAAAATCTGACTACTAATGCCATGGTCAACTTTTCCTCTCGAAACCTGCACATACTAACCACCTCATCGACCTGAAACCTCAAAAAGTGTCACTTCAGTTCCTAAGTGTACAACACACTCTATCCATCCATCCTCACATCTCTGACTTGCAATCCGCAAAGCAAACCCTAATCAGACCTAAGCCGTCCTCACCGACATCCATCTCCTCGTCTATTTTTTCATCTTCAATCTCTGCCTCGCAGAGATTCCACTTGACCTGATATATGACACGGAAAACTACCATTGGCCATTGTACCTCTTAGTGCCTCAAGCCTCGCCGCTAGGTCTCTTAATCATTGTTTGTTGTAATCAATATCGCTCTGGTATTGGAACAGGTCACAATCGATGCTTCGGAACCGATTCCATATTTGCTCCATCTCTTTGTCTACCTCTCTCACCCTTTTTTCAGATCCGAGGGGAATATCCTCCCTCTTCTCAACTCGAACGGTCAACTTCTCAACTTCCTCTCTAATCGATCTTTCCTCCCAAATCCTATTCATATTTTCTACATCTAGATCATCTACCTTCTTCGACAATTCATTCTTCATTCTTTCTAACTGCGTTCCGAACGCATCCAACCTATCCAACACCGCTTTCAGCTCTTCCTCCATTTTTCTTACTTTTGGGTCCTCTAGTTGTCCTCACATCTCATCGTCTTTTCGATTCATCCACCTACCAAGCTTGCTACTCATCTTTTCATTCTCTTTCTCTACTCGTTTCATTTTCTGATCACTCTCCGCTTGGGCACGATGCATCTTTTCTAACTCCAGGTGGACATCCTCACAGACTCTACCCGCTTGATCACTATATTTAACGATCAAACTTTGCACTCTTTCCATTTCTTTCTCCATTTGCTCAAGTCTCTTTATCAGGTTCTCCTCATCTCTCTCGAACTTCTCTTTGATTGCAACTCCAAAGCAGTCGCCTACCATCAAGCCGGATTTCAGGTCCAAGCTCAAGTTTTCACTTTGAGGCCTCACAAGGTCTTTCCTCTAGCTTTTGTTCACCCTTTTCAACTCATTGTTTTCACTTTCCAATGCTCGTACTTGCTTTTCCCAAGCTCCTAAGACCTCGGTAATTTTCACTTGAGTTTCCTCTAATTTCTCCATTTTGATCCTCTCGTTATCTCGCTCTTCTCGCAGACATTCCAACTGACGTAGTATGCTTGCCAACGAACTCTCGTTATCTTCGGCTTTCACATAAAAGGTCGCAACCTGCGGACTAACCTCTTTTGCCACGACCTCCTCAACGAGAACATCCTTTGCGCGACACACATGCTCACACAACCTTTTTTCTCCACAATCCGTGCATGCAGGAACAAAGTCCAACGGACTAGACACCCGAGGGCAAAATTTTGCAATGTGCCCGACTTTCTCGCAACACCAACACTGAATATAATTTGATATTGGACCAACCCCGTGACATTCATATGCACGATTTCTCATTGGGTGTCCAAATCTGCTTCGACTTCTAGTCTATCCGAGATTCGTCAACCTCGGGCCGATCTTTTGAAAGTCCCTGACTTGGGGACTTTGCGACATCTTTCTACCTATGCCAATGCACTCAATCTGGGTCGACGGGCTGTGCTGCACAATTGGGGCACCAAGTGTACTCGTGGCACGACTCTATGAGGAGTGCCAAGCCAACTTCCTGGCAAACGCACCAAAATGATGACCTTTATTGACGCCGTAGAGGAGATGTTTCTCTGCAATAAACTGCTTAGGTTTCTGTGTTTGGACAAACCTTCCTCACCCTCAGCTCGCCAATATGCACAAATGCAGTCCTTCTTTTTTTATCTACTCTTATCCCGATCACTCTGATTCTCAAACACTTTTCACTCAAACAAGATGCCCCTACTCCAGCACACCCCAAATTGAACCACACAACTCGTTCATGCACTAACTTACTCAACACACATTCCTACCTACACCATCATACATACACACTTCTTGAGTTCTCATTCAAGTACATAGCAGCACGCACACACTTCTTTCTTCTCTCCCTCTTGCTCCCTCTATCTTTCTCTCTCGCACCCGCTTTGCACACACACACACACCTCGTTTCCCCTTTTTCTCTACTCTCCTTCCCTTTTTTCCTTGTTTTTCTCTTTCCTTATCATCAAGAGCGTATCAACCCCTTCAATTTCATAAATGCTATGACTCTAAGAACTCGAAACTTTCATAATGTAATGTGAGGCCACTCAAGGAAGGGCATAGTACCCATGGGACCCCCCTTATCCCACAAGAACAGGGGCAGACGACTCAAGAACAGAGGCCACTCAAGAAAAAAGCGACTGACGGAGAGCTGTGGGCGGCGACGACTGGCGTAGTGACGGAGAGCTGTGGGCGGCGACGACTGGCTGATGCACGAAGAGGTGTGGACGGCGACTACAGGTCGACGAGCAAGGAGCGCGAGGAGAGCAAAGCAAAGGAACCACTCACTGGGTACGTCAGCAGCTTCGACAGACGCCACCATCAGCTTCTTGAGTCTTGCAGCAAATATTCCAGCCCTTTGCATCACTCAGCAATCGTTCCAGCAGCCTTATAGTGCTCTCATAGTTGCGCCCCCGATACGTTGAATCACCAGGACTAAACAGCAGACCTTGCCCAACCAATCCAAGCCCTTCGGTAGTGGAGCCGAACATACCATCAATCGCGCAGCAGAAGAATCATTCCGTCTATCGCGGGGACGGCCTTGTCTATCGCGGCGTGGGACGGCGTTGTCTATCGCGGGGACAGCTCTGTCTATCGCGGCTGTGTCTATCGCGAGCTCGGACTTCTATCTATCGCGCCGTCGCGGGACATGTGGTCTATCGCAGAGTGTAGGTCTGTCGCGATTCTGCGTCTGTCGCGGGACACGTGGCCTTGGGGAGCGGGCTAACCGCGACTGTATTTGCTGGTACTCGGACGGGATGAAGACGATCGGATGAGAGGATAGGAGTCAGGATAGCGACAGAAAATCCGGGAGAAAAAGAGTGAAAAAAGAAGAAAGAAGAAAAAAAGAAAAAAGAGAAGAGAAAAAAAAAAAAAGAGAAAAAGAAAAAAAAAAAAAGAAAAAAAGAAAAAAAAAAAAGAGAGAAAAAAGAAGAGGAAGCGCGATAAATAGACCTCTTTGCGATAGACAGCGGCGGCGACAAGCGGTAGAGAGGCTTTGGTGTCGTGATTCGCGAATCGCGATAGGCGTTCTCTCTCTCTTTTGTTCTTGCGTGTGGCCGCCTACCTTGGAAGTTGGAGGCTCTCTTTGAAATACCCTCCGCGGCAAGATAATCTACGGTTTGACCTCTCCTTGTCTTCCAGCTAGTGGGTTGAAGTCTCTCAATGCAAAAGTAATTCAAGGAGCAAAGGTGGGTGCGGGTTCCTTTTGGCCATGGATGTGGCTTCATCCTCTCTCGTCAAAAGTAATCGGGCCCCTCCCCCTAGGGAGACCGATTTCCTGGCCGCTCTGCTGGAGGGGGGGTCGTGTGCCGCCCCGGGGGCATCCGAAAGTGTTGAATCCCCCATTGTTTCCCTCAGTAGACCCGCAGTTCTGTCGGCTCAGGAGGAGCTCAAGAAAGTTTGCCTCGTCGGCCAAGTGTTTGGCCCTAGGCCCCCGCTCGAAACTGTGCGACAATGGCTTCGAAAAGAGTGGTTCCCTCGAGGACTAATTGTTAGCAAATGTCAGTTCTTACCAGCGAACCACATGCTGCTAATCTTTGAAAATGAAGAGATGGCGTTTCAAGCCCTTAGCGTTGGCACCTGGCAGTTCGGTCGGGCGACCCTGTGCCTATTCAGATGGTCCCCGGACTTTACTCCCGACAAATCGAAGTCGCTTCGGTACCCTCTTTGGGTTGAGCTCCCTAACCTTCCTTACTTCTTGTACAACTTCGTGTGGGACATTGTCTCTCCTATCGGCAAGCCGCTGGCTTCACGCGAAGACGTTGGTGGTCTCATCTATGAAGGTGCAAGACACTCGTTCAATGCTAGGTGGCACCCCCAAATCTGTGTCGAGGCCGACCTCAGTTCGCCGCTTCCCTCAATGATCAAAGTGGACATGGGCGAAGGAGATGTATGGGAACAGGACATCACATACAAAAACCTTCCCAACGCGTGCTTTCGTTGTGGCCAGCAAGGTCACAGGATTAAAGATTGCCCTCTCAGGCAAAAAAACAAGCGCTTTCAAGAAGCCTCCAAAACCGCTCAAGACAACATTGGCGACTTGACCCACTCGACCAAGGAGGGGGAAGGCAAGGGCCTCCTTAATCAGCAAGCTGATGCTGATGGCTTTATTGAAGTTAGAAGAAGAAGGAAAAGAAGCCCTAGGGCCAACGGCGAGAGAAACAACATGCCGCTTACCCCCTACAGCAATTTGTATTGCAATCTAGAAAAGGAGATCAATGAGCTTGACTACCCAGGTGGGAAGCTACGCGAGATAGACACCTACGACATAGCCCTAGAGATCCCTGACAATAAAGAAACCCCCCAGGAGGGTTACACTACAAGCAAAGAAGATGGTTTCACCACTAGTAACGAAGACAACATGGATAGTGAAAGTTCCATCATTGGATCGACGATCCCGGAAACAGTGCCGAGCACGGGGCCCAAGTCTCCCCAGCAAGGGGCATCCCGCAAAGGAAAGCAGCCTATGGAGTTACCCTGGAAAAGCCCCCACAAGAACCGACTTCTAAGTCGGGATCAGATCCCAGCGAAAAAGAAAGACGAAGTCAAGAGAAGAAAGGTCAAGGCTCCCTCCCGCAAAGAGGGATCAATGCAAAAATGATTGTCATCTCGCTGAATGCTCGAGGGCTAACCGACCCCTCAAGAGCGACCATAATTGGTCAATGGCTTCGCGACATTAGCTTAAACCCAGACTTTATATGTATTCAAGAGATTAAAATTGACGGAGAAGACCTCCAGAAGCGGCTCAGACAGATCTCCTCGGCCCATGTGTGGATCCCAACGAAGCACCAGCGGGGGTCTGGAGGAACGGTTATCGGTGTTAAACAACTCTGGTTCGAAAAGCTTGAGAACTCCATTGAAGATGTAAGTCACCGTTGGATTGCTGTCTCTTTTGGTGCTCCTCTTTGTGTTACTTTGGTTTCTTTGTACGCCCCTAACGGGGATTTGGAGAGACTGAACACTTGGGCTTCCTTAGACTCGCTTCCCCACAACGTGCTTATTTGTGGAGACTTCAACATGGTGGAAGACCCTATGGACAGATGGATGGGCAAGGGCAGGGTCATCGACAGTCGGGAGAAAGACACGTGGGACCTGACCAAACTCCACTTGGACTTGATTGAGTTCAAAGACTCGAGTGGCTTTTCTTGGTCGAATCTTCAAGCGGGCGAGGACCTGAGGAAAGCTAGACTCGATAGATGCTACATCTCTCAGAGTTTTACCCAACAGTGGGGCCTCCCTACCATCACGCAACGCACTGACCTCACTATCTCTGATCACTACCCGATCGTTATCACTTTTCAACCTTCCAACAAAATCCGCAAGGCTCCGTGGTTCCATGCCGACGCTTCCACCTTCTCTCTCCCTTCTGTCCACCAAGAAATTGCCGAGGTGTGGAAAGTGGCGTTCGCCTCTGGCTTGGCCCCGGCCAAGTGCTGGAGAAGTGCGGTCGACAAGTCTCGTAAGATCATGATCAGAACTAAGAAGATGCTCGAGACTGTGCGGCGGGCTCGTAGGGAAGCCCTTTACCACAGACTCTGGCGGCTCGAGGAGGAAGTGAACAAAGGAAAACAACAAGCCCAGAAAGGCCTCAGAAAAATCAGAGCAGTGTTGAGATACGAGGAAGAAATACAAAGGAAAAACTTGCAGATCTTCTTCAAGGAGTGGTGGGCTGGCAAAGCCGACAAACCCACCAAAGAGATGTGTCGCATCCTTAAAAGGAAACACAACAGAGAGTCGATCCCATTACTGCTTGACCCACATGGCAATGTATGCAATTCGGAAGAAGATAATTTAGGCATCATCGAGGGGCACTTCACGAGACTTCTGGGAACCTCGAACCCCCCTTCCCACCATAGAAGGGACTGTATGGCTGCCATTTCTAGGGTTTCCCCCCGGAGGATACCACCCAACCTCCACTCCCTACTTCATGCCCCTATCTCGGAATCAGAAATCATTGAGGTCATTGATGCCCTCCCTCTCGGTAAAAGCCCGGGACCCGACGGACTCACCAACGAGTTCTTTAAATCCTTCAAGCTGGTGGTTGCCACCCCTCTTCGGATGGTTTGGCAAGAAGCGCTAAAGTTTGGTGCTCTTCCTTCTTGTCTAAATAATGGAATTATCAAGTTGATTTATAAGAAGGGGGAAAAGAATAGAATCGAGAACTGGCGGCCTATTACGATGCTCCAAACAGGATACAAGATCATCGCCAAAGTCATTGCCAACAGACTCTCGTGCCATCTGAGATCTTGGCTTAGTGAGGATCAAAAAGGTTTCATCAAAGGCAGGTCTATCCTGGAAACCATTATGGATATTTGGGAAGGTATTCAATTTGCAAAAGAGTTTAATCAAGATGTGGTTTTCCTCAAGATCGACTTTGACAAAGCCTACGACAGGCTAGAATGGGACTATGTTCTGCAGTCGCTCAAAGATCTCGGACTTAGTCAGAAATTCACCAAGATGGTCGCGACCCTTCTCGGAAACGCAACGACCCAAATTAACGTTAACGGCAAAATTTCGAACACGATCCATCTTAGAAGATCGATTAGACAAGGGTGCCCTCTGGCCCCCCTTCTTTTTGCCATCGCCACTGAGGGGCTGAGCAGACTTGTGGCTCATCATGTGGAGGTTGGCAATATCAAAGGCCTCCGGCTGCCTCACGACCACAGTCAAATCATCATGAGACTTTTTGCTGATGATATGAACGCGTTCGTCCACAACGATAATACCAGCCTGGAGACCTTCTGGAGGTGTCTTGCTACCTTTTGTGATGCCTCTGGATCCAAAATCAACCACTCCAAGACCGCCTTTAGGGCTATCGTGGGACAGCATCCTGGCCTTCTCACTGATCATGGCTGTCAAATCATCCCGCAGGGCCAAATCTTTCGAATTCTTGGAATCCCCTTGGGGTTTGGCGTCTCCATGGAGCAGCGGTGGAGCTGGGTGCTGGCTAAACTCGAAAACAAACTTAACTATTGGAGAGGTATGCAAATCAATCTCGCTGGGCGTGCGATGGTTATCAACACGTTCCTCCTCTCTTCTACCATCTATTTCCTTTCTTGTTGGAGACCGAACGAGCAAGGCTTGTCCAAACTGAATAGTATTTGTAGAAACTTTCTTTGGACGGGCGATCATAACAGAAGGGGGGTGCCTAAAATCAAATGGGCCATCTGCACTAGCCCTAGAGATAGCGGGGGGCTCGGTATCCTGGACATTGGGTGTATGGCCAACAAACTGGCAGCCAAATGGATGATTAAGGCTTGGTGCAATAGGGAGGCCTCGTGGGCCAAGCTAATCTTCAGAAACAAGAATGAGTTGGCCCTCACGGGGTTCCCGAACTGGAAGAATCTTGACATCATGACCCTGCTTTTCTCCCCGATCCCCGTCTTCCCGAAAGGCTCCAATCTCGTGTGCTCCCTTTGGAAGGGCTGGAATAAAGTCAAAAGCTTCACAAGAATTAGTGAGGACTGGAAGTGGGCGGCCGGAATCAGACAAAACGACTCTATCTGGTTCCCGATACATGGCATCCGGAGTGTGGAGTCGTGGAACATTCAAAACGCCAAGAAGCTATGGAACAAAGGATTCAAAAAATGGAAACACCTCTAGAAACATGACACCAACAACTGGATCAACTTCGAGGATATTGACCCTCGCATAAACATCTCCTACGAAGAATGGAACACTTTGCAAAGCAGATGCCTCGCTTGGGATCGTCACAAGACTCGCCTTCTCATGGGACACGACACACCGAACTCGCTTGGTCTCAAATGGCACAATGGAAATAGCCTACTCAAAATCCCGAACATCAAAGAAACAGCTGACCTCCAGATCAGCCTCAACAAGAAGTGGTGCCTGTCTTGGACGCGGCTTCGGTGGGACATGAAATTCATGAGTATCTGGCACCCCCTCATTGAGATTAAGAAGTCTGTCCTCTTATGGCAAATTCTTCATCGAGGAATTTGGACCAACCATAAGGCTAGCAAACTTTGTGGGATCCCTCCTTGGTGCAAACGCTGCCACCGCGCTATCGAAGATGTCCCACACATCTTCCTTACTTGCCCCTACTCCTACAGAGTCTGGCAGACGGTTGGAATGAAAATCAGACTTCAAAAACAGCTTAGTTGGAAACAAGTCCTTTTGGGAGAAGCGATCGGCTGCTCTGCGACACTCTGGAACGCCATCAGAGGGGAAGTCCTGTGGAAAATTTGGCGGGAGAGGTGTGCTCTCAACTTCGGCGACCCCCCCAGGGAGTGGTCGATTGAGAAATCACTATTCCTCCTGGGCAAAAGGATCGCTAACAGTAAGAAGTCCCCCCCCTTCAGGCACCATCAAGTCCTCCTTTTGATCAACAACAAGCTCAAACCCAAGTGGGCCCCGCATGAGGGCGACGAGAGGGTGATTAACCTTCTCTGTAATGCAACCTAGGATTCAATCAAGCTTCCCCTGCTTTGTGGGATTTGGGGGGTCCCGTGGGCACTAGTCCCCTTCTTTTGTACCTTTGTTTATTAATTTAATTCAAGTCCGGGAGAGTAGGCTATTGCCGAACTTCCTTTATATCGAAAAAAAAAAACTTTCATAATGTAAGACTCCAACTCCTCAAGGATTAGCATCCCTCATTTCAAGCAACTCTAATGAACAATGTTAAGTCTATGCACACAACACATGGTTAACCACACCATACAACACATCTGCATGTTCTCACATATGCCAAATAATGAAATACACATACATGTTCAGTTGATGCATGAGAACGGGAAACCGCGAATGCACATATACATATATTTACTTACATTATCATTTTCACACTTGTGCACACCATTAAGAGATATCCACGATGCACTCATATTTGGCATTCACTCTTCCTTATTGCTCTCGTAGGTACAAGAGTGCCAATTTTGATGTTTGATTCAAGATAACCATTCCTTGTACTTTGATGACAGATAAATATGGATATCACATGCGTAGGATCTTGATGAACTTGTTCTCTCGGGTATTGCTGTTCTCCTAGCTTTCAAAGTTGCAATCCAGTAATCTCTGGTAGCTTTCAAAGATGCTTCCAATAGAAGGACGTCTATTTTCGTAGCAAAAAATAGGCATGCCAGTTGTGACTCTCCCCCTCCCAGACTTCCCAACTCAACTCTAATAAGCGAACTCTCCCTTTCCTTCAAAAACTCCTCGTCCACCCTTCGACCTCTTATCCCAAGTGCTATTAAGATGCAGAGATATCTTTCTAACCTGAAGGAGATATTAATCATAGCAGTAGCTCTTAGGAGTTCAACGTTCTCATGGCTTGCAAAGCTAAATACTTGGGGAGTACGAAACTAGCAATTGACGTTACCTGTTCCATGTGCTCTTTTTTTTTTGGTTAATATAAATGTGGGCTTTTAGCAGATCTGTTCAACCGAGCTGCCACAAAAAAAATTGCAAAGGATATGCAGACCAAGGAGTTGATCTCTACAATTGTTGAGTTATCCTAAACTCAAGGCTTATGCATAACTGCTTCCACACCAATTGATTATTATAGAGAATCTGGATTCTGCAAATTACAAACTGGAAATAGCATCTAAACCATTTTTGTGGATTAAGTCTGTTATTAGCACTTGTCTCATGGTGTGAAGTTTCTATTACGAACAGGTGCATATAAAACATGCAAAATTCCCAGCAAATACTGCGCTCTATTCAAAAAGCAAATAGGACCTTCATGTACATCATTCGACACAAGCGCTATTTCAGACATCTCTCTTGCAGTTTAATCTTACAGTTCATGAGCTCACAGTGTATGCCCTCGAGTAGATGCTAGAGAGTAGAACCGTTTGAGTTCAGACGCGAGTGTATTACAGAGAAACTGATGCACAAATCAGATAGGGTTTCAAAGCTGGTGATTGGGAACTTTATTGATGAAGAATGGGAAGATCACTTTACCTCGGTCCTCCGTTGTTATTGCTTCTTACCTTGTTTTGAGTGAGATAGCAGTTTTTCGTTAGAGAAGCAGCAGCACATTCACGAACCCTAGTAGTGCAGACCAACATCTTCCCTTCTACTGTACGTACCTTCTCTTCCTTTACATTGTGGATGCCCACCAAGCTTTAGATATCGGAGAGCTGAGTGAGTCGTCAAAGGTTACTTAGAAGATTAGTGATTGCATCTCCTTGTCACTAAATCTATAATGTTGAGCAGATTCATCAGCTTCTTGACAGCGGAACTAATGCGTCTGACAATCTCCCATAGATCGCCTTAGTAGCATCTCTAATCTCTGTTTTGAGATCAACGTCAGATTTGAATTAACCCACATCTTTGAACTAAATTGTGCCGAAGAACACCATGCTAATCGTCCCTCCTTTGGTCAATAGTTGTAGAAGAAGACCTCCGAGTCCCTGCAGATACCCAAAAAAGAACTCTCCTCTTGCTCCATCTTGCTGAAGTCCTTCTGATAATACAATTTTAGAACCCCTTAAGTGCTACTGTAGACTTCGATCCATTACCTCCCTTCATTCCCTTTTGATAATAGATTACTATTTTCATGCGAACCAGAGTTTAACATCTCCACAACAACATTTGTGGTATGCCAACACTGGGTGGGGCGTATATGTCCGCATGGTTGTTGTGCACAGCTCTCACAGTTCATTTGTCTTTTCAAAGCTCTTCATGGTCTAAGCAAGCAGGCTCTCATCCTTTATCTGAACTCACTGTTATTCCCAAACAGGAGAGTATTATACTGCCACACATTCGTTTTAACCATTGAACTCATCTGAAAGTACTTTAATCATGTCAGCAGTTGAAGGAGAGAATTTTCATGTGAACAAGAACGTTTCCTCAATTGATTAACCTCCATGAGAATACATTTCCCATGATGAGCAGGCACTTCTGCATATATGCAGCAAATGAGAAGTTCCCGGATGAGTCTACTATGTTGAACTGCTTCAGTTTCCCTTTTCCACCCAAAGGCAGAGAACCAGGAGCATAACAGACAACATCAGTACTTCGAGCTTCCCTTCAAAAGAAACCATAACTTTTTCTTCTTCTTCTCTACCCGCTTCCTCCTTAATCTTCTTTTTCAGAATCAAAATGCTACTCCTGCCCTCTCTGAATTAGAGGACACAAACTTAGATCAGTAGTGGTCTTCTCTCCCACAAACTGCCAGATGCTTCTTTTTCCGTAGAAGTCCAAGAGAGCCCCTCCAAATCGTCCTCCAGCCGCTCGAGATTCAAGGGTACTTGATTCTCTCAGATGCACACCTATATCTGCCTCCCAGTAGTGAGTGACACCATCTCCGTTGGCATTGAACTTCCCTGCTCCACGTTTTGTTAGCAGCAGCAGCAACGTTCTCCTCTTTTTTGAATGTCCCTTCCCCTCTCTATGTGATCTCCTTGATTTACCCAAATATGTGCAAGTGTCCAGCTCCTTCCTCGATTCCCTTTCCAATAGATACCAAAGAAATTGCTTTTTCCCTCACAACCGACAGAGCGCACCCGATGCCCTCCTTCGTCACCTGCACATAGACCACACCCTCGTTCTCCTTCTTCCCCTACCACCTGTACGCATAGAAAACCAAAAAAACGGGAGAAGAAAATCGAGAGAGAGAGAGAGAGCTTCTTTGATGCGGCCCCCGATAAAAACCCCCTCCGTGTCCTTCCTGATCGCTTCCGAAGAAAGACA
This sequence comes from Ceratopteris richardii, assembly GCA_020310875.1. Taxonomy (NCBI): domain Eukaryota; kingdom Viridiplantae; phylum Streptophyta; class Polypodiopsida; order Polypodiales; family Pteridaceae; genus Ceratopteris; species Ceratopteris richardii. The sequence continues at coordinate 37,703,842 of CM035406.1, forward strand.
CACCACACAATCTGTGTGGGAAAAACCAAAAGACTTCCTTTTTCCTGCACCAAAAAACAGAATGTGGCCCATTTTTGTTTTAATTTTCTTTTGACAATTAAAACGGAAGTGATTTGAGGGTCAGTTGCTGCCCGTCTTTGCCTTGCCAAACCTCCCCAAATCATTTTCAAAGAGGGTAAATAACTACTACATTCCAGATTCAATATCTGATGCATGCAATTACATGTATTCTCAGAATTTCTCCTCACCTTCATTGCATCAGCTAGCACACTTTGATTATTTGACTTAATTACGACTGCACCTTTACCAACATTCTTTACTAGCCAATGTCCTTCATAAAATCTAGCAATCCGATTTATGGGATTACCGATCTCCGGATCAGATAAGCTCTTCCTTCTACCCTCTGAATCATAAGGAACCCTCTTCTCATTTGATTCATTCTTCTTCTTCATGCTTGTGTAAAAGCTCCAATCATTGATGTCCATGTAACAACATCCCGGTGTGGAATCTCCCAGAATTCAAGCAACCTCTAATGAGGGCATCCCATGCCACCACATCTCTTTTCTTTCCCCAACACCCGCCTCCAAGCCACCTTGATTGAAGTCAACTGCTATCGACCAACATCTTTTTGTTGCAAAATACCTGCACTCATACGTACACTCTGCAAAATGGAAGTTTATTAGCGCACAAAAACCAATAATTTATTCGGCTAACAATGACCATGTTTCTAGTCCTTTTACACTGCATAGGTCCTTTAGACAAGGTTGTCCCTTAGCTCCCCTCCTTTTTTCTATTACTAGTGATGTGGCTAGCTTGCTAAGGATTGTAAGAAAAATGGTTTGATTCAAGTTATTACCATTCATGATTCCCATTCGTAATTAGGCTTGTGCATGTTTGTTGATGACACAAACATGATCACTAGAGCTAATGAGTTGTATGCTGAAAAGTTCATTGAATGTCTGGATCTATTTTTTATTGTGAATGGTTCTCAAGTCAATCATAAGAAAACTTCCTTTAAATCCTCCAATGATCATATCCCCAATTGTATTCATATGCTTGGTTGTTTCAAGACGGTGTCATTTTTAGGCTTCTTGCGATTCCTATGGGATTTGAGGTCATACTTGATCAAAGATGGGATTGGTTGCTCAATAAGTTTAGACTAAAGGTCTTTAATTGGACTTCCTTTCAAGATTGTGTTTCTAATAGGGCTTTTGTGTTGAATCATTACATTCTTTCTTTGATTATTTATTTCTCGTCTTCATGGATGACCACTAATAGGCATATTCTTTGGATCATTTCCCTTTCTAGGAGATTCATATTGGGTGGGGATGCTCAGACTACTAGAATACCTAAGGTTTCTTGCAAAGGTTGTTGTATGACCTAGTGAGGATATAAAGTTTAATAGCATGTTAAATGGATTGAGAGAAGATGAAAGATGGAAGTCTTTCATTTCATCTATCATGACTCAAGAGAATCTACCATCCTTTGAAGATTTACAAATGCTCATGATCACTAAAGAAATCAGCATAGAAGGTGGGAATTCTTATCATTCGCAAAGAGGTAGTCAAGGATAGCTCTTTATACTTCATTAAATAGATCAAAAGGTAGAGGAAATTGGAGAGGAGGAGGAAGATTCAACAACAATGCAAGAGGAAGAGGAATCTTTAATGCTATTAGAGGAGAAAGAACAATACAACAATATCAATAGACTCAACCAAATCAGCAAGGTAACTTTACTTGTCATTATTGTGGTAAAGTTGGTCATTATGCCAAGGATTTCTTCTCCAACACCAATAGAAGAGGTGGTTTTAGAGGACGACAAAGAGGAAGAGGCCAAGGCCACATGCATCAAAACAAAAACATAGTTAAAGAGGAGACTCAGACACATAAGGAAAACATTCTTATGGCTATGCATACAGAGACACATAAAAGGAAGGTAAACAACAAAACTTGGTATGTAGATAGTGGTTGCTCAAGACACATGAGTCATAACATGAATATGTTTGTGAACTTACACAATCCAGATTCAAGAGTCACAGTTGCTACAGGAGATAGTAATGAGCATGAAGTAGTTTACATTAGTGGTTGTCCACTTAATGAACATGTAACTCTCAGAGATGTTTTGTTTGTTCCTACTATTCCAAGAAATTTGATTTCAGTTTGAAAGATGGAGGACAATGGAATGAAAGTCAATTTTGACAATAATCAGTGGCAGGCTTATCAGAAGAAGAATGGGACTTTGTTATAAAAGCACAAAAGGTAAATAGATTGTATACTTATGAGGTTGAAGTTTCAAATTATCTAGGTTATACAATGGTAAATGAGGATCAAGTAAGTCAATTGGATTTATGGCATAAAAGATTAGGACACATCAGTGTTGATAGATTGAAGGATATTGCAAACAAATCCTTGGTTGAAGGTCTACCACAACTACCTAAGCAAGATTTGGATTTTGTTTGTGAGGCATGTTAGTTTGGAAAATAGCTACAATCCTTTTTCAAAAGCAAAGCTTACATTCATTTATTTTATAAAATACAAATATGAAGTGTTTGATATGTTCAAAAAGTTTAAATCATTGGTTGAAAAGCAAACAAGTCGAAGCATAAGAAGGTTGAGATGAGATGGAGGAGATGAGTATTTTTCTAATCAGTTTATTGCATTTTTGGAAGAATAAGGAATAAAAAAGAAGACTACAAATAGATACACACCTCAACAAAATGGTGTGGCCGAAAGAATAAATAGGTCTATCTTGGAGATGGGTAGGTGCATGTTAAATGAAAAGGACTTGCCACTTACGTTTTAGGCTGAAGCATGCAATATGGCAGTTTATGTGATGAACAGGTTACCACCTACTCAAAGTCATGTACAAAAATCACCTTATGAATTGTTTTATGGATCAAAACTAGATATTTCTAATTGTAGAGTTTTTGGAAGCATATTTTTTGTTCATATTCCACAACAGTTAAGGTCAAAGTTGGATCCAAGGTCACAAAAAATGGTTTTCATTGGTAAGGCAAAAGTGCAACCTCTTGATATATTTAGGTAGTGATGTGTGTGAACACTCTAGGATTGCTGGGGCACTTTTTTCCCTCTTTAGGATGTTTTTTTCCCTCGGCTTGTATATACACCTATTGCCCTAAAGGGCTACTTATCTTTGTACATTCTCTAGTAATACATTCAATATTATGTGTTGTGTGCCACGCTTCTTCTTCTTCCTTATGTTGTTCGTGTGCTTTTGCAGATGTCTAACTCCAACAATTGGTATCAGAGCATATCATCGCTTCATCTATGGTGTCGTTGACACCTCTCTGGTTGCAGTCTCAGAATCACATGAATTTTGGTGAGCATACTCAGCGTGTTTCTGAGATCAAAACCGCTTCGCTTTATAGTGCCAAACTCGCGATCTGTGCTCGTTTTGGCCTCCGAATGCACTATCACAATGCTTGTGTAGGCTATTTCATCTTTTTGTGCCAAAGGTATATACCAACTTCTATTCGCCAATTTAAGTGTCTCGAAGTCTACTACATGTCTAGCAGAATTCATCTGGGCGGTTTTGTTCAACTTTTTGAGATACGATCGATTTTCAACATCAAGGCATTTTAGTCATCGGCCATGGCTGAAAGCAATGATGTATTTCATATGTTGGCTGTTGAGGATAAGTTGGATGGTACCAACTACCTGTTGTGGGCTTATATGATGCGACATGTATTGGTTGCAAAAGGACTGTGGAACATTGTGCAGGGTGTTGAAAAACGTCCTATCACACCTACAACTATTACAACTGTAGGTACAAAAGCTAATGCAGAAGGTGTCGAACATGATGATATTCTACATATTCTTGTTCTTGCTACGGTTTTTGTTGCACCTACTGCAGAGCAGATTCCTTGGGATGGCAGAGATGCTCAAGCACAAGCATTGATAGCTTTGTCTATCAAACGTGCCATTATTCCTCACATTCGCTCTTGCAGAATAGCTAAGGATGCTTGGGATACACTTACCACATCGTACCAAGCTAGGAATGAGGCTTGTGTTGCTTATCTCCGAAAACAGTTGGAGAGTGAGCACATGAATGAAGGTGATTCTATGGACAGTTTTGTAACAAAGACCAAAGACTTGAAGGAACAGTTGATTTCTTCTGATGAGGTTACACCAGATAGCTCACTTGTGTAGACCGTTCTCAATGGTCTTCTTGATTCATATCAGACTTTTGCTTCTACTCTTTGGTTGATGATGAAAGGCAATCCAAATGCCTTGTCATTTGAGGAGTTACTCTTTATTCTGTTGCAGGAAGATCAGTCCAGGCAGAATAGGTCCATTATCCGAGTTGTAGATCAAGTTTTCCTAGCTAGTCAGAAGGGCAAAGGAAAATGGAGCTCTTTAACTAGTAAGCAAAAATCTTCTAATTCTACACAATTGAAGAGGGAAGAAGAAGATGAAAAGAAATCAGAAAAGCAGAAATTGTTTTGCAAGTGCTATAAAGGAAATGAAAATATCATAAAGAACTATCCTAAAATGGCTGCAAAAGAGGCAAGAATGTTTGTTGTAGAGGCCTCTACTCCAAAAACAGAGTCTGCTAATCTTGTACAAGAAGAAGAATGGGCGTTCACTATTGTTTGCAGTTTTGACCCATCTTCTCATGAGCAGTGCATATCTGCAGTAGACTCAGATGTTTGGTACTTTGAGAGTGGGGATACCAAACATATTACCTCGCAGTGGAGTTTTTTCTTTTCACTCGAGCCTGCCCTTATAGGGAATGTTGTTACATGTGCCAACAACTCCTCTTATCCTATTATGGGAGTTGGTAAGATCATTTTGAATACTACTGATTGTAGTTCTTTCACTTTGTCAGATGCTTTATTTGTGCCAGGGATAAAAAAGAACCTCTTATCAGTTTCCACATTAGCCAAGTTTACCTTGGTTGTGAAATTTGTTGATGACAGGTGAACAGTTCATGATCTATCAAATGGTGATGTGATTACTACTTCTAGCATTTTATGTCGTGGGCTATATAAGCTCATAGAGTATGAAAGATCTATGAATGACTCGGCATGTGCAGTACATGATTCTTAGGCTATGTCAGATGCAAAGCTTTGGCATGCATGCTTTGGTCATCTAAATTTTGCTAGTTTGCTACACCTATAGAAATCTGAAATGGTGTCCTTTTTGCCCAAACTTGAGGCACCTAGAAAACATGTTTGTGAATGCTATATTTTTGGCAAGATGCAGTGTTCCTCATTTCCAAAAGATGGTTTAGTTCGGGCTACTCAGAAATTGCAGAGTGTACATAGTGATGTCTCTGGTCCTATGCAGACACCTTCTTTTGGAAATTATCTTTACTTCGTGACTTTCATCGATGATTTTTCTAGGCATGCATGGGTATATCCATTGAAGGAAAAGTACAATGTTCATGTGCTTCAAATAGTTTTTGGTTTTGGTTGAAAATTTGTCGACATGTAAAATGGGCACCCTCCGTTCTGATCGAGGGGGGGAATATATGTCTTCTAATTTTAATGCATTCATGGCTGAACGTGGGATAAAACACTAGTGTACAGTGTCATATACACCTCAAGAGAATGGAGTTGTACAACGAAAGAACATGTCACTCATGGAGATGGTGAGGTGTATGGTCAAGAGTTAGGCTTTACCACATAGTTTCTGGCTTGAGGCTATAACGTGTGCAGCATATGTACTTAACAGGTGTCCCACTAAACTCTAGGCTATCACTCCATATGAGGCTTGGCATGATCGCAAGACATATGTTGCTCATCTCCGTGTTTTTGGTTGTTTGACATATGCATTAGTGCTTGAACAACATCGAAGAAAATTGGATGATAAAGTAGTAAAATGTATTTTTGTTGGGTACAATTCTGAAAGTAAAGGCTATTGTTTGTATAATCCATAGACTGAACGCATTCTGGTTAGCCGTGATGTTTTTTTTGTGGAAGATGCCCATGTACTAAGGAGACATCTGTTAGCTCCAAAGACATGTATGATACTTTGCTACCTCTTTTTACAAATGGACAGTCTAGTTCTGGTCCTAATGAGACAACATCTCAGCCTTTGTAGGTTTCAGGTGATGATGTAGATGATTCCATTTTTTGTGCAGATTTACATGATGCACTTGTTGATGAGAGACCTGATATTGAGAAGGCAAAAACTATGCTAAAATGGCTGGTGCAAACTTTGCCTGACAACAAATTAGATGCACCTCTACCATATCATACTCGTTCAGGCTCTCATAGTGCCTCCTTTGTATCAGATTGTTATGTTATGGCTGCATCTAGTCTCTCTGATGAGAATGCGCCTATTTCATTTGATGAAGCACAAAATTTAGAAAATTGGATTGCTGCTATGCGATTAGAATGTGATGCTATAATGAAGACTGGTACTTGGTCTTTATGTGACTTCCTCCTGGCAAGAAGGCCATTGGCACTAAGTGGGTTTACAAGCTGAAGTGTGAACTTGATGGTACAGTTGATAGGTATAAGGCTAGGCTTGTTACAAAGGGTTATGCGTAGGAAAAAGGCATTGATTTTGATGAGACCTTTGCACCTACATGTCATATGACTAGTGTTCAGAGCATCTGTGCATTTGGATCCCATCATAGCTGGAATATACATGAGTTGGACATTAAAACAACATTTCTCAATGGCGACTTGCATGAAGAAGGGTATGTTTTTCAGCCCCATGGTTTTGTGCAAAAAGGGCATGAAACTCAGGTGTGCAGGTTAAAGAAGGCATTATATGGTTTACAGGAAGCACCACGTGCTTGGTATGAGAAGATATATGCCTATGTGATTGAACATAGTTTTGAGAGTAGTCCAACTGAAAGCACCTTATATGTTAAGTGTGCTAATGACGTGCTTTTGATCATTGTTGTCTATGCTGATGACATGCTATTCATTGGTCCTATTGAGAATCATATTGCTAATTTTAAGGCTGATTTGCATGCCTCATTTGAGATGTCTAGTTCGGGGCATTTTCATCATTATTTGGGCATTCAGTTTATGCACATTGATGGTGGAATGGCTTTGTTTCAAACAAAATATATTGACACATTATTGCAGCATTTTGGCCTTGAACACTATAAAACTATTTCCACTCCTATGGAAATAAGTTTACGATTGAGTCTTCATGATGCTCAAGATGCATTTGATGTTGTTCTCTATCACTAGGCTATTGGATGCTTGATTTACTTATGCATTACCTAGCATTCGCAGGCAGTTAAGCGCATCTTTCGCTACTTGAGTGGTACCCGACTACTTGGTTTGTTTTATCCCAAGAAGGGATCACTACCACCAGATTTGCATGTTTTTTCTGACTTTGAGTGGGATGGTTGCTATGACACTCATGTGTCCACTAGTGGCTTTTGCGTCATGCTTGGTAGCTCATGTATATCTTGGTTGAGAAAGAAGGAGCCTACTGTGGCCATTTCCAATTGTGAGGCTGTGTATAGGGCAGCTTTCACAGCACTATTGAGTGTGTGTGGCTCAGATGCCTTATAGCTGATTTGCGTGTTTGTTAGTCTTCTTCCACCACCAACTTCACTAACAGTTAGAGCGCATTGGTAGTTGCAAGGAACCATGTGTTCCATGCTCGCACTAAGCACATTGAGGTGCATTATCATTATGTCAGGGAGAGGTTCTCTAGTGGGGAGAATAGCTTGGCATATGTGCCCACGTAGGAGAACATTGCAAACCTTTTCACGAAGGCTCTCTCTAGGGAGAAGTTTGAAGCTTTCCGCAAAGCTTTGGGCTTACTTCCTTTTGTAGAGTGATTTCTAGATAGCTTGGCACTTCCTTATACATGAGTGCCAACTCCTTGTTCACCGCATCACTCCCAGCGGGGATTTGTTGATATATTTAGGTAGTGATGTGTGTGAACACTCTAGGACCGCCGGGGCACTTTTTTCCCTCTTTAGGAGGGTTTTTTCCCTCGGCTTGTATATACGCCTATTGCCCTAAAGGGCTACTTATCTTTGCATATTCTCTAGTAATACATTCAGTATTATGTGATGTGCTCCAAGCTTCTTCTTCTTCCTTGTGCTGTTTGGGTGCTTCCGTAAACGTCTAACTCCAACATAACCAGGATATAGATGTGTGAACCCAGATACGAGAGAGGTAATTGTTTCGAGAGATGTTATTTTTCATGAAGATAAATATTGGAATAAACATGAAGTGCAGGTAGATGAAGAAGAAACTACAAGAAGTCATGAAGAAGAGCCAAATTTTGCAAGCCCACCAGAAAGTCAAATTACACATGAAGAGATAACTCCACCAATCAAAAGTTGAAGAAAATTCTCGATTTGATTTCAAAGGAAATTGAGTCACAGGAAGATGAAAGTGAAGGTTCTACGTCAAGAAGAACTCAAACTCGAAGGCAAGAAAAGCATGGTAGGAAAAGAATTCAATTAAGATATCCAGTAAGAGAAACAAGGCAACCGCAAAGATTTTCTCATGAAGCTTATATGGCAAAACTTCTTGAGGATCGAGAACCAACAACTTTTAAAGAAGCATCAAAGGTAAAGAAATGGGTTAAAACAATGGATGAAGAAATGACAGCTTTGTATGAGAACAATACATGGATTTTAGTTCCAAGGAAACCTAACATGAAGGTAATCGGTTACAAATGGGTGTACATGATAAAGAGAAACAGTGATGGTTCAGTAAGTAGATATAAAGCAATGCTTGTTTGTAAAGGTTATGCACATAGTTATGGAATCGATTATGAGGAGACATTTTCTCCTGTTGCCAAGATATCAACAATAAGGACATTACTAAGTGTTGTTGTAAGCAAGGTATGGAATCTTTATCAATTAGATATAAAAAATGCATTTCTCAATGGTGATTTAAAAGAATATGTGTACATGGAGAAACTAGGAGGTTATGAAGATCCGAACAAGCCTACACATGTATGTAAACTCTTAAAAGCATTGTATGGTCTTAAACAAGCTCCAAGGGCTTGGAATTTTAGAAATTGGTAACGTTTCTTGAAAAGCAGGGATACATGTGTTCAAATGCAGATACTTCTTTGTATGTTAAGGTTGAAGGATCATTGATTGTTTATATCTCAATTTATGTGGATGACTTGATAATAACAGGAAACATCAGAAATTGCAGATTGTACATAGGGATGTCTATGGTCCTATGCAGGCACCTTCTATTGGAAATTATCTTTAGTTCATGACTTTCATTGATGATTTTTCCAGGCATGCATGGGTATATCCATTGAAGGCAAAGTCCGAAGTGTTCATGTGCTTCAAACAGTTTTTTGGTTTTGGCTGAAAATTTGTCAGGATGTAAAATGGGCACCCTCCGTTTTGATCAAGGGGGGGAATATATGTCTTATGATTTTAATGCATTTCTCGCTGAACATGGGATAAAACACCAGTGTACAGTGTTGTATACACCTCCACAAAATGGAGTTGCTGAATGAAAGAACAGGTCACTCATGGAGATGGCGAGGTGTATGGTCAAGAGTCAGGCTTTACCACACAATTTCTAGCTTGAGGTTGTCAGATGTGCAGCATACCTACTTATCAGGTGTCGCACTAAAGTGCTGCAGTCTATCACTCCATATGCGGCTTGTCATGATTGCAAGCCGTTTGTTGCTCATCTTCATGTTTTGGTTGTTTGGCATATGCATGAGTGCCTGAACAACATCACAGAAAATTGGATGATAAAGCAATAAAATGTATTTTTGTTGGGTACAGTTCTGAAAGTAAAGGCTATCGTCTATATCATCCACAAACTAAATGCATTCTGGTTAGCTGTGATGCTCTTTTTGTGGAAGTTTCTATTCAACCATTGCTTTCATGTACTAAGGAGACATTTGTTATCTCCAAAGACATGTATGATACTTTGCTTCCTCTTTTTACAGGTGGACAGTCTAGTACTAGTCCCAATGAGGCAACATCTTAGCCTTCGTAGGTTTCATGTGATGATGCGGATCATTCCATTTTTTATGCACATTTACATGATGCACTAGTTGATGAGAGAGCTGATTATGACTAGGCAAAAACTATGCCAAAATGGCTGGTGCAAAATTTGCTTGACAGCAAATTAGATGCACCTTTGTCATATCATACTCGTTCAGGCTCTCATAGTACCTCTTTTGCATCAGATAGCTATGCTATGGCTACATCTAGTCTCTGTGATGAGAATGAGCTTGTTTTGTTTGATGAAGCACAAAATTCAAAAAATTGGATGGTTGTTATGCAATATGAATATGATGCTATAATGAAGAATGGTACTTGGTCTTTATGTGACTTGCATCCTAGCAAGAAGGCCATTGGGACTAAGTGGGTATACAAGTTGAAGCGTAAGCCTGATGGTACATTTGATAGGTATAAGGCTAGACTTGTTGCAAAGGGTTATGTGCAAGAAAGAGGCATTGATTTTGATGAGACCTTTGCACCTACTTGCCGAATGACTACAATTCGTAGCATCTGTGCACTTGCAGCTCATCATGGTTGGAATGTACATCAGTTGGACATTAAAACAACATTTTTGAATGGTGACTTGCATGAAGAAGTGTATGTTTTTCAGCCCTGTGGCTTTGTGCAAAAAGGGCATGAAAACCAGGTGTGTAGATTAAAGAAGGAATTATATGGTTTAAAGCAAGTACCATGTGCTTGGTATGAGAAGATACATGCCTATCTGATTGCACATGATTTTGAGAACAGTACAACTAAAAGCACCTTATATGTTAAGTGTGCTAATGATGTGCTTCTGATCATTGTTGTCTATGTTGATGACATGCTGCTCACAGGTCCTATTGAGAAGCATATTGCTGATTTTAAGGCTGATTTGCATGCCTCATTTGAGATGTCTGATTTGGGGCATTCACATCACTATTTGGGCATTCAGTTTATACAAGTTGATGGTGGAATGGCTTTGTGTCAAACAAAATATATTAACACATTATTGCAACATTTTGGCCTTGAAGACACTAAGCCTATTGCCACTCCTATGGAGATAGGTTTATGATTGAGTCTTTATGATGTTGGAGATGCATTTGATGTTGTTCTCTATCAGCACGCTCTTGGATGCTTGATTTACTTATGCATTACGCGACGAGATATTCAGTTTGTTGTTTCACAGATGAGCAGTTTTATGCATTGCCCAAGAGTCAAGCATTGGCAGGTGGTTAAGTGCATCTTTCGCTACTTGAGTGGTACTCAGCTACTTGGGTTGTTTTATCCCAAGGAGGGATCACTACCGCCAGATTCGCATGCTTTTTTTTACTCTAATTGGGCTGGTTGCTATGACACTCATGTGTCCACTAGTGGCTTTTGCTTCATGATTGGTAGCTCATGTATATCTTGGTTGAGAAAGAAGCAACCACTGTGGCCACTTCCAGTTGTGAGGCTCAGTATAGGGCAGCTTTCATTGTGTCTGTTGAGTGTGTGTGGCTCAAACGCCTTTTGGGTGAATTGGGTGTTGGTCAGTCTTCTGCAACCACCATCTTCACTGACAATCAGAGCGCATTGGCAGTTGCGAGGAACCCTCTATAACATGCTCGCAATAAGCACATTGAGGTGCATTATCACTCTGTCCAGGAGAGGTTCTCTGCTGAAGAGATCAGCTTGGCACACATGAGAACATTGTAGACCTTTTCACGAAGGCTATGCCTAGGGAGAAGTCTGAAGCCTTCCACAAAGCTTTGGGCTTACTTTCTTTTGTGGAGTGATTTCCACATAGCTTTGCACTTCCTTATACATGAGTGCAAGCTCCTTCTTCACCGCGTCACTCTCAACGGGGATTCGTTGATATATTTAGGTAGTGATGTGTTTGAACACACTAGGACCGTCGGGGCACTTTTTTCCCTCTTTAGGAGGTTTTTTCCCCCAGCTTGTATATACACCTATAGCCCTAATGGGCTACTTATCTTTGTACATTATCTAGTAATACATTCAGTATTGTGTGTTGTGCTCCAATCTTTTTCTCCTTCCTTGTGTTGCTCACGTGCTTCCGCAGACGTCTATCTCCAACACTTTATATATTGCACTTTTTGTATTGTTGTTTTAGCTCATTCTTGTACATTCCTTTTCCATAATAGAAGAAGAAGATGAAGATCATTCTCATTGGAGTTTGAGTCTTTAGAAGCACGTGAATAGCACAAGGAAGAAGAAGAAGCTTGGGGCACAACACACAATACTGAATGTATTACCACTAGAATGTACAAAGATAAGTGATCCATTAGGTGCTTTTTTTACAAGCTGGGGGGAAAAACCTCCTAAAGAGGGAAAAAGGTGCCTTGGCAGTCCTAGTGTTTTTTTTAATTGGAAAAATTGTTTTGGCTCTAGATTATGCCTCGCATGGCAATTTATTTCGAATTTGGGGTCAATTTCATGTTTCGTAACACTAATGGACTCACTTTTGGCATTAGTTTTGACAAAATATAGACTTTTGTCCTTCTTTTGGTCCAAACCCACATGTTTTTTACACATTGAATATGTTTTTATTATTCTGCATGTGGCCCACATGGTCTATTCCATCCTTATTTTCCCACATGTTTCACATTTTTCCATATGAAGCCCCTATAGCTTGTGTTTAGCATTTTTGCCCTCTCCAAAGCCCCTAATCTTACACCTTGCCCCTCCCTTTATCCTTCTACCTAGCCCTACCCTTACCTCTCCTTACCTTATCCTTCTTAACCCTTGATCCCTCCCTAACCTTTCCTTCCTACCCTCCATTCTCCAGCTTATGCTTCTTCAATGAGCTGATATCCAATTTTGATTAGTCCCTTGTGATTGTTCTTTCGATTTGGTAGCTACTCATATGTCATTTTGAAGGTTGTGCACAACAGTATCAAGGTGAACCTCTCAGCTCATGGTTTGGCTATTAGTTCTCTAGGACAGAGAGCCCATTAGGTGGTGGGCAACTGTTGAGCTAGTCAAAGTCAAAGTTATCAAAGTCAAGTTGGTAAAGGCCAAAGTGGTCAATTTCAAGTTGGTCAAAGTCGAGTGGTCAAGGTGCACAGGTAGTGCAATCAATTTGTTCACAATGGTTATGGTTTTTTAGAAAGTGGAATGCAGGTCGCAGGTTGCAGGTTGTCTTTCAATAAGGTTTTCAAGGGTTTAAAAGTCTTTGGAAGGTCCATGTGAACCCTCCTTCATGTACACATTTTGGAGAATTGAAGGACAAAAGTAAAGGCATATGAAGAAGAAGCAGTATGCAAAAGTGTATGTATGGCCCCCCATTTAAAATTTTGTTTTTCTCCTAAAGTCACTATAGGAAAAAATAGGGAGTCATTGGTTGTACACATTTTGAGACATTCTTGGGACATCAAAGTGAGCAACAAGATGCACTATTAGTTAGGAGTGTACGTAAGTGAATTGACACACAAAGAATGGGCATTATCATTATTCTTGGAGTTAAACTAAGGAAGTGAGAGCATAGTCTACACTAGGAGAGAAGAGCAAGGGACATCCAAGTAGTGTGATGCACAAAAGCAAGTGTGAGACAAAGTGTGCAAGAAGGGTGATCTAGTGTGTGCAGAGAAGGAGAGTAGAGAACTAGTAAGCAAGGCAATCAAGGTGGAACAAGATACCATTGAAAAGGTGTGCACGTTGATAGAAGGTGTCCCTCCCTCCTACCCTATTGGAAGCCTCAGTGCAAAGTGTGCACATGAGCAAGCTCCTAGAGAAGGTGGAGGTCTGGTGCAGAGAAGGTTGGTGGCATAAGGAACTTTGGGTATCTTGAAGCCTTGTGTGTGTACTCTTGGGATAAAGCACTCTGCACAGACAACAATTGGTCTTGTTTTATACATCATCATTGTATTTTCCTAATGGTAATTAATATACAAAATCTTCTAGTGTTTGTGTTCCACTTCTTCTTCTTCTTCCTTCTCCTAGAAACATTCAACTCCCTTTCTGCAAAAGAATCCCCAACAGTATCATTCCTCCAAATGATTTTTTTTCAATTGTAATCATGCTAGCTTCTATGAGCATTTGAAGTTGATCATTTCATCCAAAGATAGCAAGTTTTTTACGCTAGTTAATATACAAACCTATCTGTTTTATATCAACTCTTTCTCCTTGATGTTGAAAAGTACAGTGGATTGTATTGCACTAATCACATGCCTGTAAGTTCCATTTGACTCTCCATAAGTTCAAGGGCTAGTCTTTTGTTGGTTGGTTGGAACAAACTTCTTGACTCGCAACTCACTTTTCTACCTTCTACCAGCTTCTCAAGTTTTTTTGAATGCAATCAAATCATGACATCATAATCTTGAAAGGTATAACACAATGCCATCTCACATGCCAAACACTTGAAAAGATCATGCTCCACGCTTATATGGAGGAGATACCACAATGATCTTCATGGTAAAATGGAAACCAAGAGAAAAGCACAAGTCCTCATACACTTCTCCTTACTATCCTTTCACTAATGAAACTCTAAGCCAAGATCTCAAAATAGATTTAAAGATAACCTCAATCTTCAACTATCTTTAGGGTTGCTCTAAACTCCAAAATATGCAAGCTAACAACTTTAAGATCTTTTTCTTGGCTACATAATGATACTTAGAACAACCCAATCAAACATGCGTAGGTGAGGATATACACAAAACAAGAATTTGTTGTCAATTTCATCTTCACATCCAACATTGTTGCTTTGTATTCTGCATTTTTGGTGACCTATCACTCAAAATCTGCAACTAGATTCTTCTACACAATTATAAAAACTTTTTCAACCTATGCATAGCAAGTTGAATCCTCTCAATCCGACCTCTAAAACTCAAGTTACAATCAAACAACTGACATGTTGTGCAAGTGATTGTAGATTGAGCTTTTACATCACTCTTAGATTTTCAAACTTTTGGCAAAATAAAACACCGAATTAGATTCTAAGCCCTTCTTCCAACTTGTAGCTCTCTATGTTAGCTATGCATATAACCTTTAGTCGTATCAATCCAAGCTTCCTAGCTTGAGTTATTACCAAAATACTGAGCAAGTATCAAGAGGGTGTCAACTTGTACATTCACCTCTTCTACCTTAAACTTCCATTGAGGCTCCTTGCACACCAAGCCTGCAACAATCTTTAATGCCAATAAAGGGCTTTGGTGTGTTGAAAAAGAGGATTGAGGAGGAGACGGAGGGAGAGAGAGAGGGGATCAAAGATTTGCTCACATGCTTGGGAGCCTCAAAACCCACATAATGATCTCCAATTGAATCAATGCTCTCTCTCTCTCTCTCTCTCTCTCTCTCTCTCTCTATATATATATATATATATATATATATATATATATATATATATATATATATATATATATATATATATATATATATATATATATGACTATAGGGGTAAGGTCACATGATTCTTACATCCCCAACTGTAGGTTCAACCGACCTAAAAAAATGAATGATATCTAACTTTGAAAGGGAATATTGGGGACCTTGGCAAGTTTATTTCCTTAAAAGATCTTACATGGTCCGATTTGACCCTCATCTAACATGCAATTTGGTTTCCCATCAATTAGGTGAATATTATGTTCTAGTTTGGAGTTTTCACAATAGTGGTAATCAGAGCCATGGTTTTCATTTAAGTTTATGATAGTACTTGTTATTCTTGAGTTCTGTGTAAGATTAATGATTTATGCTCTTCAATCTTTGGTGATTCTTGTACTCATGTGAGTTATCGAATGGTGTGCCTTTCTCTTGGATGTTGTGCCACATGGGAGGAGAAAGATCCATCTTGTTTTGAAAAAATCATAGCCCAAAGGCACATTCAACTGGAGATAAGAGGTGAAAGAAGGGTTCATAGGAACCCCCTCCTTAGAGGCAAGAAGGAGGAGCACCCCCAACCGACACGCATATACAGTATGTAGTTTCCCAATTGAGTCGATTCATGCATAGTCCTAGCACTAAGCATTGGCAAGCGATGAAACGTGTGTTTAGATATCTCTGAGGCACTTTGAGCTTAGGTCTCTTTTATGGTAGAGATGTTCAACCATGCTTGCATGCTTTTACAGATAGTGATTGGGCTGGTTGTTATGATACTCGCATGTCCACTAGTGGTAATTGCTCTTTCCTTGGAGACTCATGCATATCTTGGTTGAGTAAGAAGCAACCTATAGTGGTGACATTGAGTTGTGAGGTTGAGTACAGGGGAGTTTTCACAGCAACAATGGAGTGTATATGGTTGAGACACCTATTGATGGATCTTTGGATGGAGATTGATGTTGCTACGCATATTCTCACTAATAGTCAGAGTGCTTTGGTTGCTGCATGAAACCCAGTGTTTCATGCATGGAACAAACATATTGAGGTGCATTATCACTATGTGGGAGAGCGCCTTCATGCAGGAGATATTGATTTGGTATATGTGCCTACACAAGATAATGTGGTAGACATATTCACCAAAGCTCTTCCACGGGAAAAGTTTGAAGCTTTTCGCAAAGCTTTAGGCTTATTACCTTGTGGGGGCTGATCTGTCACTCTCTGTATGTTCACATCATTTGCTCCAAGGGGTTTGTTACACTTATGTGTTCCTTGAGTAGCTTTGATGTGAACCTTTTCCTTATACATGGGCACTTTTTACTCTAGTGCTATCTAGAGGATTTTTCCCATGTTACCACATACTTGATGCTCTCATACGTGGTGGTACTTTGTACTTAGGGATATTATTCAGCTCTTACTTCAGTTCAATTCATCGTCAATAGAGAGAGTTATTCCAGCCATCAGCTTCCCTGTGTGTCTTGCTACGTTTGTGCTCCTTGTGTGTGCTTCTTGTGTGTCTCTCGCACTTCTACACACACCCAACAAGAAGTGCTTCAAAATGCCTTCCAAAGTAGCCTTAAAAGCTCTTGGGTTCACCAAAATGTGTCGGGAATTAGGCTTGTAGTGTTAGGGATGGGTGAAATGTACCACATGCTACCACTAAGGCTTCCTCTTATTCCATATATGAGTGCATTTGGAGCTTGAAGGACTTTATAACCATAAGACTTAAGAGGCTTTTCATAACAAGCTTAAGGGAGGAAGAGGCTCCCGAAGTGCCTTCTTTGTCTCTATTCAGACACTCGGCACATGTGGCTTCTCCTTGGCTTTGTGTTGCATGCATATATAAGACATCCCACAGCTTGCTTATGAAGAGAAGTTTCAAATGCATCACTGGAATCCTCAACTGAGAACCTGAATCCTGTCTCAACTGGTGTGGAAACTGGCTTGCAATCCTCAACGTCAAAACGTTGAAGTAGTTTTTCAACATACTTTGCTTGATGCATAACATTTCCCCCCTCAACGAATACAGACTGGATGCCAAGATAGTAGCTCAAAAGACCAAGATAAGTCACATCAAAAGTATATTGCAAATCAGCCATAAGAATGTCAAGTTTTGCATCACATGACCCAATCAAGAGTATGTCATCGACATAAAGAACAAGCACTATAAGATCAGCCCCATTTTTGCATACATAGAGTGTGCTTTCAATCAGACTACATGTGAAGCCAAGAGCAATCAAGTGCTTATGGATTTTGCCATAACATGCACATGGAGCTTGCTTGAGACCATACAAGGCTTTATGCAAGTGACAAACCATATGCTCTTTCCCTTTCATAGCAAATCCAGGAGGTTGCTTCACATAAACCTCTTCTTGCAAATCACCATTCAAGAAGGTTGTTTCTATGTCCAACTGATGATATTGAGTAGGCAAAAACTATGCCAAAATGGTTGGTGTAGACTTTGCGTGATAGCAAATTAGATGCACCTTTGTCATATCGTACTCGTTCAGGCTCTCATAGTGCCTCCTTTGCATCAGATTGCTATGATATGGCTGCATCTAGTCTTTGTGATGAGAATGAGCCTGTTTCTTTTGATGAAGCACAGAATTCAGAAAAATTGGATGGCTACTATGCAATCTGAATATGATGCTATAATGAAGAATGGTACATGGTCTTTATGTGACTTGCCTCGTGGCAAGAAGGCCATTGGCACTAAGTGGGTATACAAGCTGAAGCGTAAACCTGATGGTACAGTTGACAGGTATAAGGCTAGGCTTGTTGCAAAAGGTTATGTGCAAGAAAGAGGCATTGATTTTGATGAGACATTTGCACCTACATGCCGTATGACTACTGTTGTGCACTTTGCAGCCATCATGGTTGGAATGTACATCAGTTGGACATTAAAACAGCATTTCTAAATGGTGACTTGCATGAAGAAGTGTATGTTTTTTAGCCCCGTGGCTTTGTGCAGAAAGGGCATGAAAACCAGGTGTGCAGGTTAAAGAAGGCATTATATGGTTTAAAGCAAGCACCACGTGCTTGGTATGAGAAGATACGTGCCTATATGGTTGCACATGGTTTTGAGAACAGTCCAACTAAAAGCACCTTATATGTTAAGCGTGCTAATGATGTGCTTCTGATCACTGTTGTCTATGTTGACGACATGCTGCTCACAGGTCCTATTGAGAAGCATATTGCTGATTTCAAGGCTAATTTTCATGCCTCATTTGAGATGTCAGATTTGGGGCATTTGCATCACTATTTGGGCATTCAGTGTATGCAAGTTGATGGTGGAATGGCTTTGTGTCAAACGAAATATATTGACACATTGTTGCAGCATTTTGGCCTTGAAGACTGTAAGCCTATTGCCACTCCTATGGAGACAGGTTTATGATTGAGTCTTCATGATGCTGGAGATGCATTTGATGTTGTTCTCTATCAGCAGGCTGTTGTATGCTTGATTTACTTATGCATTACTCAGCCAGATATTCAGTTTGTTGTCTCACAGATGAGCAGGTTTATGCATTGCCCAGGAGTTACGCATTGGAAGGCGATTAAGCGCATGTTTCACTACTTGAGTGGTACTTGGCTACTTGGGTTGTTTTATCCCAAGGGGGGGTCACTACTGCCAGATTTGCATGCTTTTTCTGACTCAGATTTGGCTGGTTGCTATGACACTCGTGTGTCCACGAGTGGTTTTTGCTTCATGCTTGGTAGCTCATGTATATCTTGGTTGAGCAAGAAGCAGCCTACTGTGGCCACTTCCAGTTGTGAGGCTGAGTATAGGCAAGCTTTCACAGCCACTGTTGAGTGTGTGTGGCTCAGACACCTTATGGCTGATTTGGGTGTTGACCAGTCTTCTGCCACCACCGTCTTCACTGACAGTCAGAGCGCATTGGCAGTTGCGAGGAACCCTGTGTTCCATGCTCGCACTAAGCACATTGAGGTGCATTATCACTATGTCAGGGAGAGGTTCTCTACTGGGGAGATCAACTTGGCATATGTGCCCACGCAAGAGAACATTGCAGACCTTTTCACGAAGGCTTTGCCTAGGGAGAATTTTGAAGCTTTCCGCAACTTCCTTTTGTGGAGTGATTTCCACATAGCTTGGCACTTCCTTATACATGAGTGCCAGCTCCTTGTTCACCGCATCACTCCCAGGGGGGATTTGTTGATATATTTAGGTAGTGATGTGTGTGAACACACTAGGACCGTCGGGGCACCTTTTACCCTCTTTAGGAGGTCTTTTTCCCTGGCTTGTATATATGCATATTGCCCTAATGGGCTACTCATCTTTGTACATTCTCTAGTAATACATTCAGTATTGTGTGTTTGTGCTCCAAGCTTCTTCTTCTTCCTTGTGTTGTTCGCGTGCTTCTGCAGACATCTATCTCCAACACAAATATCATTCTCATTCTAGTTGATGGTAGTTCTTTCACATTGTTAGATGCTTTGTTGTTAAAAATGTTGGTGAGAGATGTAAAATTCATGATCTCTTGAACTTCTCGAATTTTATGTCATGGGCTATATAATCTCATAGATTATGCAAATGTTGAGAATGATTCAACATGTGCAGATCATGATTATCAACCTGTTTTAGATGCAAACTTTTTCTTGCACGCTTTGGTCATTTGAATTTTGTTATTTGTTGTGCCTGCAAAAATATTAAATGGTTCCTCTCTACCCAAACTTGATGCACCTTCTAACCATGTCCATGAGAGCTATATTCTTGTTAAAATGCATCATTCTTCTTTCCCCAAAGATGGTTCAGTTAGATATACATATAAATTACAACTTGTTCATAGTGATGCCTCTGGTCCTATGTAGACACCTTCATTTTGGAATTACCTATAATTGATGGCTTTTGTTGATGAATTTTTGAGGTATGCGAGGGTTTATCCATTGAAAAAAAGTCCAACATGTTTATGTCCTTTAAATAGATCTTGGTTTTGGTTGAAAATCTAACGACATGTAAAATGGGCACCCTGCATTCTGATCTGGGGGGGTATGTCTTTTGATTTTGATGCCTTTCTAGGTGATCATAAGATAAAACATTAGTGAAGATTTTCATATACACTTCGGTGAAATGGGGTTGCGAAAAGGAACAAAAGTTCTCTCATGGAATCGGCAAGGTGTATTGTCAAAGCTCAAGCTTTCCCACATAGTTTTTGGCTTGAGGCTATTTTGTGTGTAGCATATGTACTTAACAAGTGCATCATTAAAACATTGTAGTTAGTCACTCCATATGAGGCTTGTCATGGTCCAAATCCATATGTTTCTCGTCTTCATGTTTTCAATTATTTGGGATATGCAAGCACCTAAACAACAATGCAAAGAATTGGATGATAAGGCTCTGAAATGTATTTTTGTTGGGTATAGCTTTCAATGTAAAGGCTAACATTTGTATCATCCATGGATTAAATGCATTATGGTTAACTATTATAATTTTTCTTTTGGAAGATCCAATTCATCCCTTACTTTCATGTGCAAAGTAGGCATTAGTTAGCTCAAAGAATGTGTATGAAACTTTACTACATCTTTTTGAAGGTGGATAATCAAGTTTTGGTCCTTTTAAGGAAATTTCTCAACCTTTATAGGTTTCAAATCATGATGCATATCATTTTATATCTGATGTAGATTTGCATGATGTGCTTATGGATGAGAGACTTGACATAGAAGAGACAAAAACTATGCCTAAATCCATGTTGCATACTTTGAGAGATACAAAGGTAGATGCATGTTTGTCATTTCATACCCATGCAAGATACCATAATGCTTCTTTTGCATCAAATTGCTATGTAATGGTTTTCTCTAGTCCTTGTGTTATGATTATAGTGGATTCTTCATGATGATCAAGATTCATTTGATGTTGTTCTCTATATATATGCTAATGTATGCTCATAAATTATGTTATTTGATGCTTGATTTACATATGCATAACTCAACTTGATATTCAGTTTGTTGTCTCTCATATGAGCAAGCTTATGCATTGGCCAAGTGTCAAGCCTTGGTAGGAAGTTAAGTGAATCTTTTGTTGGTTGAGTGATACTCAGTTGCCTAGATTGCTTTATCCCAAGGGGGGAGCATTACCTCCATATTTATATGCTTTTTGTGACTTAGATTGGGTTGGTTTCTATAAAACTCATGTGTCCACCAATGGCTTTTTCTTCTTTCTTGGTAGCTCATGCATATCTTGGTTGAACAAGAAGCAACCTATAATGGCCACCTCTAGTTGTGAGGTTGAGTATACAGTAGCTTTCATAGTGAGTGTTGAGTGTGTGTGGCAGAGTCATCTTTTGGTTAATTTGTGTTTTGTAGAGTCTTTTGATAGCAAAATATTTACTAACATTGAAAGCACATTGCCAGTTGCAAGGAAGCCTATGTTACATGTTCAAACAAAGCACATTGAGGTGTAGTATCATTATGTCAAGAAGAGAATCTCTCCTAGAGAGATCAGTTTGGCTTATGTACCCACACATGATAATGTTCTAGAACTTTTCCCAAAGGCTCTACTTAGGGAGAAGTTTGAAGATTTTCGCAAAGCCTTGGGATTGTTTCCTTTTTTGGATTGATGTCTTTTCACATAGCTTGGCACTTTCTCATACATGATGCCAACTCCTTGTTCATTGCATCACTCTGATGGGGTATTTGGTTATATATTTCAGTAGTGATATGCATGAACTTAATTAGGACACATAGGGAATTTTTTTCCCTCCTTAGGAGGTTTTTTTTCCGTGGCTTGTATATACACGTATGACCCGAATGTGTCATCCACCTTTGTACATTCACTTGGTGTTGTCTCCAAGCTTCTTCTTCTTCGTTGTGATGTTCATGTGCTTTTACAGTCCTCAAGTTCCAACATGTATGTTTTCCCTAGTTTTAAATCATATGATGCTTACAACTATACTTTTCATTATGGTATCCTATATTTCAAACAAAAGTTATGCGTGAACGACCATACATGGGCCATAGAAGCATACAAAGCACTATATCAACTTGCAAGTATGTCTTCTGTTGGCCTCATGTGGAAAATGGTATTGGACAATATGTTTCACAATGCATTGTGTGTCAATGTATTAAATATCATTATGACAAAGACTTGGATTGTTAATGCCATTACCTATTCCCATTGAGCCATTGGAACAAAGTTTTGAGGATTTAATTACTCATTTTTTTATAACTTTGTGTCAGAGTGATATGATTTCGACAAGTGTTGATTGATTTAGTAGACATTCGTATTTTCTTCCTTGTAAAAAGACGATGTCTACACCTCAAGCCACTTAGTTATTTATTGGGATTATTTTCTTGCATCTTAGTTTTGTTGGAGTTATCACATTGAGATTATCACTTTTACAATCATCTTTGGGTTCCATTGCTTAAGAATTTAGGCCCTAAAATGGATGCTAGTTCTGCATTTCATCCCAAAAATAATTGGAAAAGTGACGCTACCAACAACACTATTCTTGATTTGTTATGTTGTTATTCCATTGATAATCCTAACAATTGGGATGAAAAATTACCAGTACAACTTTCTTGCAATAACACAATACATACTACAAATAGTGATGCACATTTGAGATTATTTATGATAAAGGTCTTCCTATTGACAAGTGAATAATTCAAATTGATATTCTTACAGTTGCTTCTATGGCTAGAGATCGTATCTCTATAGTTTAGGAGGTTAATGATCGTTTTCAAAATAGTCAACAATGTTACAGCATTGTATATGGTTTCAAACAGGTGGGAGGATTTGACTGTAAAGATTCTTTTGTGCCAATTAGAATCATGACTACCCACAAAATTTTACCTATAGCCACTAATTGCAAGTGGCCACCATACAAACTAGATGTGAAATTAGCATTTTGAATGGGGACTTCAAGCAAGAGGTATATGTGGAATAGCCAATGGGACTTGAGGGCCCCCATTCAAACGATAAAGTATGCCAACTAAACAAGGCTCTATAAAAACTAAAACATGCTCCAAGGGCATGTTATGAGATGATGGATAGTTTTTTTTTTTTGGAAATTTGAATTTCCATAGAAGACTTGCATATGAAAATTTATATACATATAAGCATAATGGTAAGTGCGTGATCATCCTCTTGTATGTGGATGACTTTTGTATAACCTATAAGTGATCCAATATGAGTGTTTCAAGATTTTATGGTGGCTTCTAGAAAGCCAAAGATTACAAATTAGAATGAATACAAAAATCTAACACTATGGAGATGTTAGCATCTAGGAGTGGAACTAGGAGTGGAATTAGTGCAATGGAGTTCACAATGCAAAAACTATGGGTTCATCTACCAACCTTTCATGAATGAAACTTAGGTGGTACAAATTATTTTATTCGGAAGTTCAAGATTACAATTATCCTTGATTCTTATGATGTTTTGAAGATGGTGATGGGAAGTGATCAAGGGACACAACTTATCTTTGTCCCATTACATCCGAGTATTTCTCCAAAGTTCTCCACCAAAGTATGATGGAAGAGTACCTACTCTCTACACTCAAGTGAGACTTCAAGCTTCAAAATTTGAGATTTCTTCACTATCAAGGGAAGAGACATTATAGATCAAAGCCCAACTCAAGTGGCAAAGAATATGATAAATTTTCCACCAATGTGTGAGGTAAAGGTGGTTCCTCAACCAAAGGTGGGTGCAAAGAGAAGTAATTGGAAGAAGAACTTTCAAGGAAAATGCTTCCATTGCAAAAAAAAGGTGTATGAATTTGTAGATTGTCATGTTAAGAGGATAAATGAAGTGTACAAGGAAGGGAAAATAAATGCAGCTAAAAGAAAGGTGGGATGATCCTCAACACAAGAGGAATCAATTGTGGATTCATTGCACTAGATAGTGGTGCATCTCTTCACATGATCAATGTGATAGGTTGATCTAGTTATATGCACCCTTAGCAAGAAACCCTCATAGTGATAGGGACAGTATTGAAGGAGATGCAAAAGCAAGGTATTTTTCTTCAGCACTTACTTATAATGAATGAAATGGAAAAACCTATGAAGCTTGTATGACAGGTAAGCAACAAAGAGAGAAATTCCCAAAAGAAAGAAAGAGAAGTTCAAAGGATCCTCTAGTGTTGGTATATGCTAATTTGTGTCATAAGACATCTATAGAGAGCTTGGGAGAATCTTCCTACCTTGTGATTGTTGCTATCAATATCAAGGAGTTGTGGATGTACTTTTTTCTTGATAAGGCTTAAGATTTTGGTAGGATTAAAGAAAAAACATAACTTGTTAAAAATGAACCAAGGAAACGTGTGAAGAAGCTTGTAATAGGAGGTGGCGATGAGCTCAACTCAGACAAGTTGAAAGGTTTTTGCAAGGGAAAAGGGATAAAGTGTCCTTTGGTGAAACATCAAGCATCATATCAAGATGGCATTATGGAATGTCAGATTCACACCATTGTTGAGATAGCAATATGTATGAGGGTAGACAAGGGCTTTCCTAATGAAACAAAAAATATTCTTCATGAATCTTACATCCATAAGATTTTGTTTCTCACACTTTGAAACTTTTGAGAGTGTATGCTAAGGAAGAACCAGTTGAAACCAAAAAACAAGACATGCATCTTATTAGGTCATTGTGAAAAGCAATGGGTGCTCATATATGCCTTGGACATATTGTTGATATATTTAGGTAGTGATGTGTGTGAACACACTAGGAACACCGAGGCACTTTTTCCCTCTTTAGGAGGTTTTTTCCCCTGGCTTCTATACACACCTATTGCCCTAATGGGTTACTTATCTTTGTACATTCTAGTGGTAATACATTCGGTATTGTGTGTTGTGCTCCAAGCTTCTTCTTCTTCCTTGTGTTGTTTGCATGTAATTAATTTTCTGCATCAGGGTATCTTAGTCAATGGCCATGGCTAAAAGCATTGATGTATTTTTGTATGTTGGTTGTTGAGGATAAGTTGGATAGTATCAATTACCCATTATGGGCTTGTATGATGTGTGATGTATTGGTTGTAAAAGGACTATGGAATATTGTGTAGGGTGTTGAAAAATGTCCTATTTCACTTGCAAACACACTTGCTAAAGGTGATGCAGATGGAGTTGAAGATGATGATATTCTTCGTTCCTATTTATGTTGCAGTTCCTATTGCATATACTAGAAGAAAAATCATTGGGATGGCAAAGATGCTTAGGCACATGCATTGATAGCCTTGTCTATCAAACATGCTATTATTCCTCACATTCAGAACAACTAAGGATGCTTGGGATACACTTACCACTTTATAACAGGCAAGGAATGAAGCTTGTGTTGCTTACCTCTGAAAACAATTGGAGAGTGAGCACATGAATGAAGGAGATTCCATGGGATAATTTTTTGAAAAAGATCAAATATTTGAAGGAACATTTCATTTCTGATGATGAAGCCTTGCTTGATAGATCACTTGTGCAAACTATTCTAAATGGTCCTCCCGATTCAAATCAGAGTTTTGCTATACTCTTCATTTGATAATGAAAGGCGATCCAAATGCTTTAACATTTGAGGAGTTGGTCTTTGTTCTACTATAGGAAGATCACTCTAGGCGGAACAGGTCCATTATGTGTGTTGTAGATCAAGTTTTCCTTGCTACTTAGAAGGGAAAAGGTAAACGGAGCTCTTCTACTAGTAAGCAAAAATCTGCTAATTCTGCACAATCAAAGATAGATGATAGAGACGATAAGAAAATAGAAAAGCAAAAATTGTTTTGCAAACAATGTAAAGTAAATGATCATGTCATAAAGAGTTTTCCAAAACTGGTTACTTAAGAGGAAAGGAAGAAAGAGGCTAGAATGGTTGTTGCATAGGCCTCTACACCAAAAATAGAGTCAGCTAATCTTCTATAGAATGAAGAATGGGCATTTAGTACTCTTTGCAATTATGAACCATCTTCTCATGCACAGTGTATGTCTACAACAGACTCAGATGTTTGGTACTTTGACAGTGGGGAAACCAAAATATTACCTCGCTGCGCAATTTCTTCACTTCATTCGAGCCTTCCCTATAGGGAATACTATCACATGTGCCAACAACTCCTCTTATCCTGCTATGGGGGTTGGTAAGATCATTTGGACTACTAGTGATGGTAGTTCTTTTACATTTCCAGATGCTTTATTTGTGTCGAGGATCAAGGAGAATCTATTATCTATTTTAGCTTTATCCAAGATTGGATTAAGGAGAATCTGTTATCCAAGATTGGATCGGGTGCTTTATCCAAGATTGGATCAAGGAGAATCTATTTTAGCTTTATCCAAGATTGGATCAGATGCTTTATTTGTGCCAGGGATCAAGGAGAATCTGTTATCTATTTTAGCTTTAGTCAAGATTGGATTGGTTGTAAAATTTGTTGATGACAAATATATAGTTCATGATCTGTCAAATGGCAATGTAATTATTTCTTTTGGAATTTTATGTCATGTGTTGTATAAGCTCATAGACTATGAAAAATCTATGAATGATTCAGCATGTGCAATACATGATTCTCAGGCTATGTCAGATGCAAAGCTTTGGCATGCATGCTTTGTTCATCTCAATTTTGCTAGTTTGTTGCACCTATCAAAATCTGAAAATGGTGTCCTTTTTGCCCAAACTTGAGGCATTTGGTAAAAATGTATGTGAAGGCTCTATTTTTGGAAAAATTGAGTGTTCCTCCTTCCCAAAAGATGGTTCAGTTTGAGCTACTCAAAAATTGAAGCTTGTTCATAGTGATGTTTGTGGTCCTATGCAAACATCTTCTTTTGGGAACTATCTTTACTTTGTGACTTTCATCAATGATTTTTTCTAGGCATGCATGGGTATATCCATTGAAAGGAAAGTTCAAAGTGTTTATGTGCTTCAACCAATTTTTGGTTTTGGCTAAAAATCTGTTAACATGTAAAATGGACACTCTCCCATCTGATCGAGGGGGAAATATATGTCTTCTAATTTTAATGCATTTTAGGTTGAACATGGGATAAAACATCAGTGTATAGTTTTGTACACACCTCAATAAAATGGAGTTGCTAAACAAAAGAACAGGTCACTCATGGAGATGGTGAGGTGCATGGTCAAGAGTCAGGCTTTACCACATAATTTCTGGCTTGAGGCTATCATGTATGCAACGTATGTACTTAACAAGTGTCCCACTAAAGCATTGCAGTCTATCACTCCATATGAGGCTTGGCATGGTCGTAAGCCATTTGTTGCTCACCTACGTGCTTTTGGTTGTCTGGCATATGCATTAGTGCCTGAACAGCAACACAAGAAATTGGATGATAAATTAGTGATGTATTTTTATTGGGTACAATTATGAAAGCAAAGGCTATCGTCTATATCATCCACAAACTAAATGCATTTTGATTAGCCATGATGTTGTTTTTGTGGAAGATGTTATCGAGCCATTACTTTCATGTACTAAGGAGATTGTTTTATCCCAAGGGGGATCACTACCGCTAGATTTACATGCTTTTTCTAACTCTGACTGGGCTGGTTGCTATGACATTGTGTCCACCAGTGGCTTTTGCTTTATGATTGGTAGCTCATGTATATCTTTGTTGAGCAAGAAGTAGCCTACTATGGTCACTTCTAGTTGTGAGGCTGAGTATAGGACAACTTTCACAGTGACTATTGAGTGTGTGTAGCTCAGATGCCTTATAGCTGATTTGGGTGTTTGTCAGTCTTCTCCCACCACCATCTTCACTTACAGTCAGAGCACAGTGTTAGTTGTGAGGAACCGTGTTTTCCATGCTCGCACTAAGCACATTGAGGTGCATTATCATTATGTCAAGGAGAGGTTCTTTGTTGGAGAGATCATATTGGCATATGTGCCCACACGAGAGAAGATTGTAGACCTTTTCATGAAGGCTCTGCCTCGGGAGAAGTTTGAAGCTTTTCACAAAGCTTTGGGATTACTTCCTTTTGTGGATTGATTCCACATAGCTTGGAACTTCCTTATACATGAGTGTCAGCTCCTTTTTCACCACATCACTTGGGGGGGAGGGGGGGGGATTTGTTGATATATGTAGGTAGTGATGTGTGTGAACATACTAGGACCATCGTGGCACGTTTTCCATCTTTAGAAGGTTTTCTTCCCTCAGCTTGTATATACACCTATTGGCCTAACGGGTTACTTATCTTTGTACATTTGAGTGGTAATATATTTAGTATTGTCTTTTGTGCTCCAAGCTTCTTCTTCTTCTTCTTCTTCTTCTTCTTCTTCCTTGTGCTATTTGCATGCTTTTGCAGACCTCAAACTCCAACACCTAGAAGATCAAAGGAATTCATGATGTGGTGTCTCTAGAGAAGCCATATAGTGGAAGAAAACAAAAGAGCTTCCACTTTTTCATCAAGTGGAGTAATTCACTATGTATCTAGCACAAGAGTCATCCCTACCTATGAAAAGGAGAATAATCATCAAATAGTGATAAGATTTTATAAAAATCTAAAATCACCTAATGAAATTGGTAGGCATTATTGGAGGAAGAAACTCTATGGTTAGAGTAATCTTATTCCAAAAACTAGTGAAGTGAGGATAGAAGGACCAAGGAGATCTCAGAGAGAAGAGGAGCAGAGATGGCTTCTACTCGCATAGTTCGTATAACCATGAATGATTCTTGAGATTATGAAGGAAGTAATGAAGCCGATGATTGAAGATGAAGCACTTGTAGATCTGACATGCACAAAGGCTATGTAAGCCAATTTTGAGAGCTTAATAAAGAATGAGGCATGGGAGATGACTAGCACTAAGTTGGTTTTGCACATAATGGACATGATAAATGGAACATTGGAATGCCATCATGATAGATTGGTAGCACAAGGACTTTCACTTGTAGAGGGGTTTGGTTTTTAAGCCTCTTGTGCTATTGGTAGTTGGGATGAAGCGGAAAGCTTTCATGTTACATGTCAAATCAAAACTTTTTAATGCCGAGCTCAAGAAGGAGGTACAAGTGTCTCAACCACCAATGTTTGAGGTTCCACATTCAAAGAACAGATTATGTAAGACAAAAAAGGCATTCTATGGTGTGAAGCAATCCATAAGATCATTGTACCAATAGATAAACATTGGGAGGTATATGAAGGTCATTGGTAGTCTTATCTACTTTTGGAATACCATACAAGATAACAGTTTTGCAATCACACACTTAAGTAGGCTTGGAAATAGATCTCATGAAGGACATTCAAGAGTTGGAAAGCAATTACACTTGAGAGGGATGGTGGAAGTACTCTCCTAAGCAATCAAGGAGAATGCACAAGGTAGCTTCACCAAAGTGCTTACAAAGGGTCTACTTCAAGTACATCTTTGAAGACCTAGCATTGGGCCAAGGAGGTAGTTCACCTTTGGGCAAACATTGATAGGAGTTGTTATACATGATCAATGCTCAACCCTCATGGAAGACTTTTCCATCATGCCCAGAAGTGATTTCACCTTTGAGCAGACATTGAGGGGGATGTTAAACATGCTGAGATGCACATCACCCTTATGTAACACCACCATTTCTCCATGAATCTCTAGTTTGTAAGGCCCCAATTATGACGACAAGCCATATGAGAGTATTGGACATTGTAGATTCTTGACTTTGAGGTCACACGAGGTGTAGAGCATACCATAGATAGATATTTAGGAGGGTTAGTTCTAAGTCATTGGATCTAGGATTGATCTTGTGTGGGGATCAACCTAAATCAGAGGCTAGAAACAAAATTAGGTTTCTTAAGTTGGGGAAGGTTTTACTTGATTTGGGACATTGGATCTAGACTATATGCTAAGTGTGCATTAAGAAAGATCAAGGGCTACAAACAAATGGTCATTGATCCTACTTTTCTATCATTGGATTTGGACCATAAATCAATGGTGGAGATTACTTTTAGCATGGAACAAGCTACCACAACCCTAGAACATAGGTAGGTTGACTTAGGATTGGAGGACCCTAAAAGGAGGATGCCCTTCCCGTCTAGGATCATATTTTGTGGTGTTTGGAACCATTATGGTGTCCATATCAGTATCCATGGTGTGGCCCATAGCCCTTCACCTAGCTTTTATCTATGTCACCATCTAAGCTCCATATGAGGAGTTCATGAATATATGTGATTGTGATCACCCCTACATCGTATTAGAATTGTACCACTAGTTTTCCATTCATCATTCTTTTTTTTACACCATACATGTACTAAGCACATGGAGATTCTATATCTCTACCTTTGAGGATTACATGAAGATGTGTGGTGGATATAAGGTATTGTCCATCCAACAACAATGTGGTAGACATCTTCACAAAGGAACTTCTAGGAGAATAGTTCCATGCCATATAGAGCACATTGGAGAAGGTCGAAGGAAATAAGTTCACTCAAGGTGAACATTGAGGCAAGGGATGTTAGAGTAACTCAATGCCACACCTCTTTTGATCTGACCACGAAAACCTTGGCTGGATATAGAATCTAGACAAAGTCATGGAGTTTGATAAATACTATCACATGAGGTCAAGTATAGAGTGAGTGGTGAGGACTTAGGCAGATTTTGGGAGATCGAAAGAATCTAGTGCAAATCTCCAAAGTGAAGACTGGAAAAGTCTAGTGATGCTCTTTGGACTAAACATCGGAATACTTTAGTGCAAATCTCTAGAATGAAGATCGAAAGAGTCAAGTGTGGCTCTTCAGATTGAAGGCTAGAAGAGTCCAATGTGGCTCTCTAGACTGAAGGCCATAAGACTCTGGTGGAGTTCTCTAGACCAAAGTTTGGGAGAACTTTGGGACCAGGTTCCAAACTTGTTGATAGGTGGGACTATAGTCCAAGTTCAAGTCAAATGTGCACATTGTGGGGACCCTTGATCACAAGTATCATAGTTCTATATTCAAGGACATGGGGCAAAGAACTATTAGTCTTTGATGCTATTAGGTAGTGTAATTAGTGTGGTTAAGATTCTTCCACACACACATTAACCACGACAATAATATGGCAAAAATATTGGATACACCCATCGGGGGGGGGGGGTCTGGATAGCAAGCTATATAAGAGGCAAATCTTGCAAGTTCAATATAATAAAAAAAAGGAGAGATAAGAGCGAGTAGTCCACAGTTTCTTGTAGTAGTCTATTGAAAAAAAGATTGCTTTTGTTTAAACCTCTTTCTATAGGAGAATAAATTCATAAACCAGGTTCTCAATGAAAATATCCTAATCCTCACTCTCGACTACTCAATACAGAACAATAACAAGTGAAAAAACTTCCCATAAATGAGAAAAAAGGAATAGAATTCTATCTTTGGTTATACTCATCGAATTCAAACAAACTTAGGCTCACACACAACATGCACACATATGTCAAGAGACGAGAAACACTAAAAGAAAAAGGGATGAAGAAGCTCTTTCTCTACTATGTATTAAAGTCCTAAAATCTCTTGGATTCCTTGTCCGATTTTCCCCATATTCTTTTACAGCTGAAGATTAAAAAGAATACATCTTACATATCTACATAGTGAGAGTAAAATAAATGGTTGAAGTGAAAGATGAATGAATTGATATTCGCTTAGATTTCAATTTATGATGTTTCCTATCATCCTTTTTCAATTATGCGTTGAAAAGAGTTCAATGATCAACGAAGAAGAATTTAAGAGGGCCAAAAAGGGTGGAGAGAAAAAATGCCCTCTCCGTGCATATGAATGTGGGTGGTTGGACCTTCTATCTCTTAAGGTGGGGGCAAAGGTTCAATCCCTCTCTATAACAAGACATGTGTTGGCTCAAAGCCAGTGTAATGACTTGGGGCCATATTTACCAGATACATTCAAGTAGTTCTTCCTAGTGTTTGCCTTCGGGTAGTCTAACCTTTGGTTTGTGGATTACGGGGCTCCCATGGGTACTATGCCCATTAACTTGTACAATCGTTCTTTCAATCAATCTAAGCAAAGGGAGATTAGGCTTCAAGCGAACTTCCTCTAAAAAAAAGCCATGTTTCAATCAATTTAAGCAAAGGGAGATTAGGCTTCAGTGGAACTTCCTCTTAAAAGAAACCCATGTCCTTGCATTAGGCTGCTTGGTTGGGCCTTTTGCCACTTGAGGCGGGGGCAAAGGTTCAACCCCTCATTATGGTAGGATAGATGTGAACCCAAGATTAGTGAAAAAACCAATTGTTAAACCAGTTGCCTTCAAGCAGTCCTTTTCGAGAGTGTTGTATTCAATCAATCTAACCTTTGCTTTGTGGAATATGAAGGGTCTCGTGGGTACTATGCTCATTCACCTGTACAACTGTTATTTCAATCTATTCAGGCAAGGGAGATTACACTTCAGCCAAACTTCCTCTTAAAGAAAAAAACCCCTAAGTGAATATCTTAGGTTTGCTTCTCTTTTAGTTAAGTTTGTACCTTTTGAGGAAAAAGAGCACCCTATGTGGGATATCTTAGATACCTAGATCCCATTTAGTAAGTCACCGAGCTGTTCCACCTACCCAATGTCATAACTTTGAGCTCGAATCATGGATGACTAATACATGTCCCTTGAAACAAATTACTCAAGAACTCTACATCCCCCCTGGAAACCATTGGATACCTAGCGATTTTCTTCCCCTCACTCTCAACATCATCTTTCTCCCTTAAAAACTATCAATGATCATGTATGCATTGAGCACACCACTTCTCATGACCATCACTAATTCCCTACCATCAATGATAATGCCGAATATCCTACCATTGCCTTTTTTGCACAACTTGGGGCTCAATCTTACACTACCATGCATCACACAAGTTCTTCTCTATTGGGTTATCTTCACTCTCACATGCCACAACGGAGCTTTGCGACTTCTTTGTGCTTTCTGTGGATGGGTTTCCCCTGTTTTGTGTGTGGACTTCTGCTTTATCAAAAGCTCAAAGGTGTTCCTGTTTAATGGATGGGATAAGCTTCTCATTTAAGTGATTCTACAAGAGACACTTGGAAGGTGGGGTTAGCCCACCATTGATTGAGTCGAGTTAAGAAGAACTCAGGTTAGGCAAACACAGAAGCATGGGCGATTGAAGGAATGTGTTCTACTGGCTGTGAATTGAATGTTCTTCCATCCATTTCTCTCAAAGTAGGTTCAACAGAGCTAAATCTCTCTCCTTTGTATGCCGTCCTCCTTTTTTGAAATAAAACTGTTATGTTCTTTATTCTTAAAACTCTGTTTTGCACTTTACTAGCTGGATTGTAGCACCTTAAATGAGCTTGTCCAGTAGCATATCAGACAACCCCTTCTCACCTTGTCTAGCTGTTGTAGGATCTCGAACAGACAAGCAGGAAAGATTGCCTTTCCTTTCATTGTATTCAATGTTCCTCTCGATCATTCCCAACAACCATTGCGCCTTTCTTCCTTTGCATTTTAATAAGTAGGTAGATTGCATCATCTTCAATGCTGTTCTTTTGCAGTGCTTCCATGGAGGAAAGCGGTGTCTTCCGCTCATTATTCACAGAACATGGAGCTTCTTTCTGTAATATGATATGATATATCCTTTCTTCTTTATTGAACATGTGAGTGTGCAGCGCCGACATGAAAAGATGATACGCCGTTGACCCTTTGTCTTTCTCACAGAGGTTATGAGGGTTGGTGGATCAGTTTCGCGTGTGCAGGATGATGCTCCATCAATGGCTGAAGAAAAAAATGAACACGTAACAGTGAACACGGATACTCTACCTTCTCTATCATCTCATTTATTACTCGTCGTCAGTTTTTTTTTTGAGCAAAAGACAGAAAATATAATATTGATGCAAGGAAAAAGGAGAAATTACAAATACTCTCCCAATATAAAAGGGAGCACACGACCAAGGCAAGGAACCACAGGGGGGAAAATATACCCCCCAATCATCAGACAATTTACATCATATATCCCTCAAGGAACCAGTTAATGAAACTGATCATGCTATCTCTGTCTCTTGAGTGCAACTGCAGCAGTTTGTTTTTCCTGGAATTACAAGGGTAATTTTTAATGATATTTATGGGCTTAGTTTCCAGCATATGTCCACTGTGGGTAGACTTCATGCAGAGTTTCAATAATCTTCTTATTCCCACTAAACAAGAGTAGAGGAAATCTTTACAATTTTTGTCATGAATTTTGCTATTCATGTTCTTCCATATAGCCCAGAGAATGTGGGCCCTTAAGATCTACCACAAAACTATATCCATTTTATTGGCTTCACCAATAAGCAGCTCCCTATGACCCGGGGTATTAAAACCAGCAGTCTTACAGTATAGATAAATGACTTTCCAGAATCTCTTGGTATCCTTGCATTTGTAGAAAAGATGCTCCAAATCCTCCTCCTTGCCACAGACTTTGTAAAGACTTGCATCAGTATTATACTTTCTGGCTTTGCTACCAGTCCAGATACCTTTATGAAGAATCAGCCAAAGCAAGCAAGATTGTTTATTTGATATAGGGAAGGCCCAAGTGGTCTGAAATCTATATCTCCATTGCTGATGAGACTAGGACAGACCCCACTTTTTGTTCAATCTCCCACATATGTCTCTGATATTGCTGTAAGAATTTTTGAAGTTAGAATAAATGTCCTGAGCCACATCTGTGATATTCACAGTCTTCTCCCAAAGATTATCTTCTAACATTCTCAGCAGCTGCAACTTTGTATCTTTAATTACCTCTTTACAAGACATGGATAGAGCATTAGTATTCATAATATGCCTGTCTTCAATCACAATCCCATCCCTAAACAAATCTTCCCAATTACCAAAGCCTCGTTTTTTACACTTATGCCATCTAATGGGGAGATGAGAATTGTTAAATTTAGCAAACCAACCAATCCACACGACATCTTGCAACAAAAAGGAATATTTTTTTGAAAACCGAATAGGCAGTTTATAACACTCTTTGACCATCATCCAGGCTCTCCAAAAGTTACACACAAGGAAGTTACCTTTAGGGATAAAAATGGCAGGAGAAGACACAATATCCCATAAAGAAAAGTTAGTCCAACTCTTATTATTACTCAAGCACAACTTTTTAATATTTCTTTTAATCAGACAAGCCCAAAAATAATCAAACGAGATAGCTCTAAGGATCCATTTGGCAGCCATCTGGGTAGCCATCCTTGTAGGGCAAATCAAGCCAAGACCACCCTCAGATTTCTTCATGTAGCAGATCTTCCAAGCAACTTTAGGGATTTTTGAACCTCCCCACAAGAATCTCCTGGCCAAAGATATAGCTTGGGACACATGTTTCTTGGAGGGCTGCCAACAAGCTAGAAAATAGGCCAGCGAAGGAAGAATGTAATGCTTCAACACAAAAGTTCTTTGGGAGATGTTAGGTTGCATATCCATCCACTTGAAAACCTTATTTCTAAATTTATCAAGAACCCAGTTCCATCTTTGTTCATTGGTGATGTCAAAGCCCATAGGAATACCTAATAGCCTAAATAATGTACCTTTTTTGATGATATCACAACCTGCATCCTTAACACAACCAGGAATAGCACCATTAGTAGGGAAAAACCCAGTTTTATTATGATTAACAACAGAGCCACTAGCTATGCAAAAGGTATTAAGAAAATTTAAAAGGGTACTAGCAGAATTAACATCAGCCCTCATAACAAGGTTAGTATCATCAGCAAACATTTGAAGACAAAGTTGCGACTGGGCTTGGGGGATCTCAATACCTTTTGTAGAACCTTGATTGATAAAGTCCTTAACAAGCCAGCCAAGAGCATCACTAGTGATGGCAAAAAGGAGAGGAGCCAAGGGACATCCTTGTCTTATGGATCTACAAAGTTTAAAGGGAGGGGAACGATGAAGATTCATAGCAACTTTGGAGTGGGCATTACCAAAACGAATACTAGTGAATTTAATAAAGTTTCTACCAGCACCCATATCATGAAGGGATTGGAGAATAAAATCCCACTCAATTCTATCATAAGCCTTATCAAAGTCAATTTTGAAGAAGAAAACATCAATGTTCCTCTCATTAGCAAAGTCAATTCCTTCCCAAATGGAAATAATAGCATCAAGAATAAATCTACCCTTAATAAAGCCTTTTTGCTCAGGGAGGATAATACTATCCATCAGGGGACTTAATCTTCTAGCAAATTCCATTTTGGTGTAAAGGTACATGCCTATAAGGTGCTTTGTGAGGAAGAGAGCTACCAGGAATTAAATCAATCCTATGGTCAAGAGATCCCCTAGAAGGTGGTAATGCAGAAGGAAAATCAGCCATAAAACAATCCTTCATACGAGTCCATAAATGACTTATGTGCACTTGGAAGTGTATGTGTATAATTAGTTATATTATTCACAAAGATAATACATTAGTTATAACCTTTCCTAAAAGCTCGTTTGAGTTGCGTATGACTAATGAATGAGAAGGGTTGAAAATCATGCATCGCAAACAGTGAAACATCTTTATTTCGAAATTTGAAAGTAATCGTATGTGTATCATAATCAATGCATGGGTTGTACTTATGTCGAAACGGCATCCCAAGTATAACATCATATGACTGCAATGGAGCAATTAAAAATGAATGTTCATCTTCATATGAGCCTATACAAATTTGAACATTATGCACCTCAGTCATAACATTATACCTATTCCCTATAAACGCAATCTTAACCTTATACATAGAAGGATGAGTAGTAAGGTTAAGATATTTAACTAGCTTATGAGAAATAAAATCATGCGAGCTACCATCGTCGTGTAAAAAATTTACTATTATGCCATTAATGGTGCCATGCATGCAGAGTAGAGAATGGTTAGAAATTTCGTTACCCAGGGTACTTAGTTCTTGCTCTAATACTTCTTCAAACCAGTTAGGTTCAGTGTCAGCAGGAACAACCTCCATGTTGTGTACTTGAGCTTCAATGGGTTGCCTATTAGTAGGTCTCATCCGACAGGCAACTTTGGTATGACCAATCTTTCTACAATTCCAACAACTTATACAAGGTTGTTTTTGTTGAGCATTCATCATCGTATTTTGAAGAGTGATAGGTCTGTGAGGCTGGCCAAGGGTTGATTTGTTGGATGGTACTAAATGGGATTGAGGAGGGTGTTGGAAAGTAGGTGAATCGAACGTAGTAAAATGATGCTTAAAAGGAAAATTGGCTTTGACGGTTGGTTGACGTTGACAAATTTGTTGTAAGCGAAGTGTTTTGGTGATAGATTGGAACTCCTTTTCAGCATCATGCACGAAAGAGATAGCTTCCTACAAGGTTGTAGGTCAGAGTGTATGGAGCTTTGCTTGGATTCCCATCTCCAAGCCATCTTCATATTTTCGTTGCAAACTTGCTTCAGGAGCCTGCTCAAGTGAATGAAGTAATAAAAGACATTGCCAAAAATGTTTAGAAGCCCTATTCAAGAAATTTGGGAATTATTCAAGTCCCATTTATAGTACTTACTATGTTAACTTCTTAAGTTTGAGACCAACCTTGATACCCCATTTAAAATACAATTATCCTCAATAATAAATTTTCAATTTAATATACTCCAATCAAGAGATAATAAAATTTTCTATTATGTGAATGAGTCAAAAAATAAAACATTAGGACACAGAGAACTGTCTCAAAATCTTGTGTAATTCCCATTTTTCCTAAATAGGCCTTTTAGTATAAATGGATACATTATCTCCTTCTCTCCATCCAAAAGTTTTCCATGCATGACGTGCATGTAGATGGAATTGGGAAGGAAGGAAAGACTCCTTAATTTTTTCTTGAAATGCATCCCATGTGGTAGGATGGTTGGTACTATTCTGTAAAACATTCCACCATAGCTGAGCTCTTCCTACCAAATAATTGGTAGCAAACTTGACTTTCTCATTTTTTGAATAAGACTCATCAGAGTAGAAATCATCGAATTGAGAGAGCCATGATAGGACAAATTGGCCATATTTTTGTCCATCAAATCTGGAGAATTGGAAGTTCTTAGCAGCTATCTTGGAACTTGCACGTTCTTCTTGTGCAATGATAATTGCTTTCACCACTTTGATTAAGCTACGGTCATCACTTTGTACTTGCTGGAGCATAGCATCGCATTCTTGTATAGCTTGTTGAGTTTCTTGAAGTTCTTGTCACATAAGCTCTAATTGTTGCTCGAGTGAGACCCCAGGTAAAGGTGAATTGCCAAAATCCTCCATTGTTAGTAGGGTTCATATCTAGAGAACAAAACCCCTCTTTCAAACTATGTTGGATCCTCAATCTAATAGGTTAGTTAAAAAGCTCATTCCGAGAGCTTTCCAAGGATATATTATATCCTAAAATCCGAGTTATATATTTTAAATTATGCCCTATTCTTTGATGCACTCCTCTAGAAAATCGACGGGCGCTTCCACATGTGTGAGATCATCTTGGAAATTATAAAAGGAAGAGGGAGGTGAAAATTGATGTAAATATGAAAAAAGGGAGATAGAGTGATAACTCAAAGATATGGAGTAGTGGTTAAAGTACTTCCCTTGTAAGTAGGAGGTTGTGGGTTCAAATCCTCCTACCTTAGGGAATCTAAAACTCTCTACTGCCACTCAAAATTAAAATTGCCTCGTGCATAGCCAATGGCTGCCAACGGTCGCCAAGGGAGCCTTGGGTGCCAATGTTGCCAATGTATTGCCTAAGTCATTGTCTTAGTCGATGCCTTGGAGTAAGCGAAGGTGTAAACATAGGTTTTGGTTCTGGACTGGAACAGAGACAAAGACAGAGACAGAGACGGAAGCAGACGCGGATGCGGATTCGGATTCGGATACGGATCATGAACAGAGAATGCAAACAGGAATCAATCGTGGAGATAAACACAAGCAAACCCCTCCGGAGTGATATGTGCCATGATCTGATACCACTATTATCAGGTCCTTCTATGCACGCACACATAGAGGCAGAAAGAAGACAAAACAAGAATAAAAAATGGAGAAATAATTGACGCGATATTGAGTGCAACCTCCCCCCGTGTACTCTGATGGACGAGTCTCTCAGAGTACACGTATTTATAGGTTTATTTCTATTACATCCTGAAAATAGAAGTTACATGAGGGTCGTCGCTTTTAGAAGCATCTTTTAGGAAAAACTACTTTATTTACAAAAGGCGTCACTTTCTAAAGCGAACCACTACTTTTACAACAAGATAAACCTAAATATAACTATTCTAGAAGTCTTCGATTTAGTCTTCGAATTTATTTATTTACACGCATCCACTTGTATCCACACCCTCATGCTTCTTCACCTGCTAGATCAAACACAACCACATTAAAACCTTATGGACATTTAACACATTAAAAATCCATTTAACCTTCCATGATTCCATAATATACAACAATTCCACCATTAGCTTGCATGAACTGAATGCCCAAATAATGATGCAAATGCCCCAAATCTGACATCTCAAATGAGGAATGCAGATCAGCCTTAAAATCAACAATATGCTTCTGCTGAGGACCAGAGAGTCGTATGTCATCAACATACACACCAATGATCAGAAGCACATCATTTGCACACTTAACATATAAGGTGCTCTCAATTGGACTGCTCTCAAAACCATGTGCAACGAGATAGGCATGTATCTTTTCATACCAAGCACATGGTGCTTGCTTCAAACCATATAATGCCCTCTTTAACCTGAACACTTGGTTTTCATGCCTTTTCTACACAAAGCCATGGGGCCAAAAAACATACACTTATTCATGCAAATCACCATTTAGAAATGCAGTTTTAATGTCCATCTAATCTACATTCCAACCATGATGAGCTACAAGTGCACATATGCTACAAACAATAGTAATTTGGCATATAGGAGGAAAGGTCTCATCAAAATCAATGCCTCTTTCCTGAGCATAACCCTTTGCAACAAGCCTAGCCTTATACCTGTCAGCTATTCCATTAGGCTTACACTTCATCTTGTATACCCACTTAGTGCCAATGGCCTTCTTGCCAGGAGGCAAGTCACATAAAGGCCAAGAATATTATAGCATCATATTCGGACTGCATAACAGCCATCCAATTTTTCCAATTTTGTGCTTCATCAAATGAAAGAGGCTCATTCTCATCAGAGAGACTAGAGGCAGTCATAACACAAAAATCTGATGCAAACAAAGCATTATGAGAGACAGAACGTGTACAATATGATAGAGTTACATCTAGTTTGTTGTCATGCAAAGTCTACACCAACCAATTTGGCATAGTTTTTGTCTCCTCAATATCAGCATTCTCATCAACAAATACGTCATGTAAATCTACATCAGAGATGGAATGATCTGCATCATCACGTGAAACTTGTAAAGGCTGAGAAGTTGCCTCATTAGGACCAACACTAGATTGTCCACCTGTAAAAAGAGGCAAAAAACTTTCATACATGTCTTTGGAGCTAATTGATGTCTCCTTAGTACATGTAAGTAATGGTTGAATAACATCTTCCACAAAAACATCACGGCTAATCAAAATGTGTTTAGTTTGTGGATGATATAGACGATAGCCTTTGCTTTTAGAACTGTACCCAACAAAAATACATTTCACTGATTTATCATCCAATTTCTTGTGTTGTTGTTCAGGCACTAATGCATATGCCAAACAACCAAAAACACGTAGGTGAGCAAAAAATGGCTTATGACCATGCCAAGCCTCATATGGAGTGATAGACTGCAACGCTTTAGTGGGACACCTGTTAAGTACATATGTTGCATACATGATAGCCTCAAGCCAGAAATTATGTGGTAAAGCCTCGCTCTTAACCATAAACCTCGCCACCTCCATGAGTGACATGTTCTTTTGTTTAGCAACCCCATTGTATTGAGGTGTATATAGCACTATACAATGATGTTTTATCACATGTTCAGCCTAAAATGCATTAAAATCAGAAGACATATATTTCCCCCCTTGATCAGAATGGAGAGTGCCCATTTTACATGTTGACAGCTTTTTAGCCAAAACCAAAAACACTTTGAAGCCCATAAACACTTCGGACTTTCCTTTCAATGGATATACCGATGCATGCCTAGAAAAATCATCGATGAAAGTCACAAAGTAAAGATAGTTCCCAAAAGAAGGTGTTTGCATAGGACCACAAACATCACTATGAACAAGCTGCAATTTTTGAGTAACTCAAACTGAATCATCTTTTGGGAAGGAGGAACGCTACATTTTGCCCAAAATAAAGCCTTGACATACATGTTTACCAAATGCCTCAAGTTTGGGCAAAGAGGACACCATTTTCAGATTTCGACAAGTGTAGCAAACTAGCAAAATTGATGACCAAAGCATGCATGCGAAAGCTTTGCATCTGACATAGTCTGAGAATCATATACTACACATATTGAATCATTCATAGATTTTTCATAGTCTATGAGCTTATACATCCCATGACATAAAATGCCAAAAGCAATAATTACATTTCCATTTGACAGATCGTGAACTGTATATTTGTCATCAACAAATTTCACAACCAATCCAATCTTGGCTAAAGCTAAAATAGATAATAGATTCTCCTTGATCCCTGGCACAAATAAAGCATCTGGGAATGTAAAAGAACCACCATCAGTAGTAGTCCAAATGATCTTACCAACTCCCATGATAGGATAAGAGGAGTTGTTGGCACATGTGATAGTATTCCCTGTAGGGGAAGGCTCAAGTGAAGTGAAGAAACTACGCTGCGAGGTAATATGTTTGGTTGCCCCACTATCAAAGTACCAAACATCTGAGTCTATTGTAGACATACACTGTTCATGAGAAGATGGGTCATAATTGCAAACAGTGCGATATGCCCATTCTTCATTCTACATAAGATTAGCCAACTTTGTTTTAGGTGTAGAGGCCTATGCAACAACCATTCTACCCTCTTTCTTCCTTGCCTCTTACGTAGCCAATTTTGGAAAACTCTTTAGGACATGATCATTTCCTTTACCGTATTTGCAAAACAATTTTTGCTTTTCTATTTTCTTCTTGTCTCTGTATCTCTCTTTGATTGTGCAGAATTAGCAGATTTTTGCTTACTAGTAGAAGAGCTCCGTTTACCTTTGCCCTTTTGAGTAGCCAGAAAAACTTGATCTGCAACACACATAATGGGCATGTTTTTCCTAGAGTGATCTTCCTACAACAGAACAAAGACCAGCTCCTCACATGTTAAGGCATTTGGATTGCCTTTCATCATCAAATGAAGAGTAGAAGCAAAACTCTAATTTGAATCGAGAAGACCATTCATAACAGTTTGCACAAGTGATCTGTCAGGCAAGGCTTTATCATCATAAATCAAATGTTCCTTCCGGTCTTTGATCTTTATAGAAAAATTGTCCCATGGAATCTCCTTCATTCATTTGCTCACTCTCCAATTGTTTTCGGAGGTAAGCAACACAAGCCTCATTCCTTGCCTAGCATAAAGTGGTAAGTGTATCCCAAGCATCCTTAGCTGTTCTGCAAGAGCGAATGTGAGGAATAATAGCATGTTTAATAGACAAGGCTATCAATGCATGTGCCTGAGCATCTTTGCCATCCCAATGATTTTTCTTTGTAGTATGTGCAGTAGGAACTGCAACATAAACAGGAACATGAATAATATCATCATCTTCAACTCCACCTGCATCACCTTTAGCAAGTGTGTTTGCAAGTGAAATAGGACATTTTTCAACACCCTAGACAATTTTCCACAGTCCTTTTGCAACCAGTACATCACACATCATATAAGCCCGTAATGGGTAATTGGTACTATCCAACTTATCCTCAACAACCAATATATGGAATACATTAGTGCTTTCAGCCATGGCCACTGACTAAGATACCTTGATGCAGAAAATTGATTGCATGCAAACAACACAAGGAAGAAGAAAAAGCTTGCAACAACAACACACAATACTGAATGTATTACCACTAGAATGTACAAAGATAAGTAAACCGTTAAGGCAATAGGTGTATATAGAAGCTGGGGGAAAAAACCTTATAAAGAGGGAAAAAAGTGCCTCGACGGTCCTAGTGTGTTCACACACATCACTACCTAAATATATCATCAATATGTCCAAGGCATATATGAACGTCCGTTTCTTTTCATAATGACCTAAGAAGATGCATGTCTTGTTTTTCCGTTTCAACTAGTTCTTCCTTAGCATACACCCTCAAAAATTCCACAGTGTGAGAAAAATATTCTTGCCGATGTAAGATTCATGATGAATCTTTTCTATTTCATTAGGAAAGCCCTTGTCTCCCCTCATACATATTGCTATCTCAACAATGGTGTGAATCTGACATTCCATAATGCCATCTTGATATGATGTTTGATGTTTCACCAATGGACACTTTATCCCTTTGCCCTTGCAAAAGCCTTTCAACTTGTCTAAGTTAAGCTCATCACCACCTCCAGCTATTCCAAGCTTCTTCACACATTTTCTTGGTTCATTTTCAACAAGTTATGGTTTTTCTTTAATCCTACCAAAATCTTAAGCCTTGTCAAGAAAAAAGTACATCCACAACGTCTTGATGTTTATAATACGAAGATTCTCCCAAGGTCTCGATAGATGTCGTATGACACAAATTAGCATATACCAACACTAGAGGATCCTTTGAACTTCTCTTTCTTTCTTTTGGGAATGTCTCTCTTTTTTGCTTACCTATCATACAAGATTTATAGGTTCTTCCATTTCATTCATTATAAGTAAGTGATGAAGAAAAATACC
The DNA here is from genome assembly GCA_020310875.1 of Ceratopteris richardii. Classification (NCBI taxonomy): domain Eukaryota; kingdom Viridiplantae; phylum Streptophyta; class Polypodiopsida; order Polypodiales; family Pteridaceae; genus Ceratopteris; species Ceratopteris richardii. The sequence goes on from CM035406.1 coordinate 37,747,632, forward strand.
TTGCTTTTGCATCTCCTTCAATACTGTTCCTATCACTATGAGGGTTTCTTGCTAAGGCTGCATATAACTAGATCAACCTATCACATTACTCATATGAAGAGATGCACCACTATCTAGTGCAGTGAATCCACAATTAATTCCTCTTGTGTTGAGGATCATACCACCTTTCTTTTATCTGCATTTATTTTCCCTTCCTTACACACTTCATGTATCCTCTTAGCATGACAATCTACAAATTTATACACCTTTTTTTTGCAATGGAGGCATTTTCCTTGAAAATTCTTCTTCCAATTACTTCTCTTTGCACTCCCACCTTTGGTTGAGGAACCACCTTTACCTCACACATTGGTGGGGAGTTTACCATATTCTTTGCCACTTGAATTGGGCTTTGATCTATAATGTCTCTTCCCTTGATAGTGAAGAAATCTCAAATTTCAAAGCTTGAAGTCTCACTTGAGTGTTGAGAGTAGGTACTCTTCCATCATACTTTGCTCGAGAACTTTGGAGACATGTTCGATCTACCCCTTTGCTAATCTTCTCTGTCCCTTCACAAGAAATTCCATCACATGGCTTCTTCATCTAAGTGATGGATGCCTTAACCTTCTCTCCTTCTACAAACTTCTATGCTTCTAATTGATTTTCTAAATTTTGAATGCATGTTCTTCACCTGATATCGACTCCTCAATACGCTCAAGGTTTCACTTTGCATTGGATGTATGCTAAATGAGATGTAGAATAGAGTCCAAACAATTGGTCATTGTACCATATAGTACATTTGTACTGATTATCTTCCATGCTTGTAGAAGCTTTGTGTCTTGGAGAATCACCATGCTCGGATCTGATGGGACGAAGACAGGTTGTGGCCCTTGGTCACTTCCCATCACCATCTCCAAAAGATCATAAATATCAAGGATATTTGTAATCTTGAACTTCCAAAGAAAATAATTTTGTACCACTAACTTGCATTCACAAAAGGTTGGTAGATGAACCCATAGTTTTTGCATTGTGAACTCCATTGCACTAATTCCACTCCCAGTTCCACTTCTAGATGCTAACATCTCCATAGTGTTAGATTTTTGTATTCATTCTAATTTATAATCTTTGGCTTTCTAGAAACCACCATAAAATCTTGAAACACTCATATGAGATCACTTATAGGCTACACAAAAGTCATCCACATACAAGAGGATGATCACACACTTACCACTATGCTTATATGTATATAAATTTTCATATGCAAGTCTTCTTTGGAAATTCAAATTTCCAAAAAAAAACTATCCATCATTTTGTGACATGGGCTTGGAGCCTGTTTTAGTTTTTATAGAGCCTTGCTTAGCCGACATACTTTATTTTTTGAATGGGGGCCCTCAAGTCCCATTGGCTATTCCACATATACCTCTTGCTTGAAGTCCCCATTCAAAAATGCTAATTTCACATCCAGTTTGTATGGTGGCCACTTGCAATTAGTGGCTATAGGTAAAATTGTGTGGGTAGTCATGATCCTTGCTATTGGCACAAAAGAATCTTTAAACTCAAATCCTTCCACCTGTTTGAAACCATATACAATGTTGTAACATTGTTGACTATTTTCAAAATGATCATTAACCTCCTAAACTATAGAGATACGATCTCTAGCCATAGAAACGACCATAAGAATACCAATTTGAATAATTCACATGCCAATAGGAAGAACTTTATCATAAATAATCTCAAAAGTGCATCAGTATTAGTAGTATGTATTGTGTTATTGCAAGAAAATTGTATTGGTACTTTTTCATCCCAATTGTTAGGATTATCAATGGAATAACAACATAACAAATCAAGAATAGTGTTGTTGGTAGCCTCAATTTTCCCATTACTTTTGGGATGAAATGCAGAACTAGCATCCATTTTAGGGCCTAAATTCTTAAACAATGCAACCCAAAGATGATTGCAAAAGTGATAATCTCAATGTGATAAAATAACTCGCGAAGCGGAATCAGTGTAATGGGTTTGGTGATGCAAACACTATGGGTTCATCCACCAATCTTGAGTGAAGGAAGGTTAGATGGTACAATATATTTTCTTTGGAAGTTCAAGATTACATTTATCCTTGATTCTTATGATATTTTGGATATGGTCATGGAAAGTGACCAAGAACCATAGCCTATCTTCGAGCCATCAGATCTGAGTATGATGATTCTTCCAAACACAAAGCTTCTTTAAGATTGGAAGATAAGTAATGCAGATGCACTATATGCAATAATGATCAATTGTGTGGATTTTGTTCTACCTCTCATTCAACATGCATCCTAGGCAAGTGATGCATGGAGTATATTGAGGATTCAGTATGGGGTTGAGAACCAAACATGCATTCAAAATTTACAAAATCAATTGGAAGTAGAGAAGTTTGTGTTGGAGATAGACGTCTGCGGAAGCACGCGAACAGTACAAGGAAGAAGAAGAAGCTTGGAGCACAAACACACAATACTGAATGTATTACTAGAGAATGTACAAAGATAAGTAGCCCATTAGGGCAATAGGCATATGTACAAGCCGGGGGAAAAAAACCTCCTAAAGAAGGAAAAAAGTGCCGCAGCGGTCCTAGAGTGTTCACACACATCACTACCTAAATATATCAACAAATCCCCCCTGGGAGTGATGCGGTGAACAAGGAGCTGGCACTCATGTATAAGGAAGTGCCAAGCTATGTGGAAATCACTCCACAAAAGGAAGTAAGCCCAAAGCTTTGCGGAAAGCTTCAAACTTCTCCCTAGGCAGAGCCTTCGTGAGAAGGTCTACAATGTTCTCCTGCGTGGGCACATATGCCAAGCTGATCTCCCCAGCAGAGAACCTCTCCCTGACATAGTGATAATGCACCTCAATGTGCTTAGTGCGAGCATGGAACACAGGGTTCCTCGCAACTGCCAATGCACTCTGACTGTCAGTGAAGATGGTGGTGGCAGAAGACTGGCCAACACCCAAATCAGCCATAAGGCGTCTGAGCCACACACACTCAACAGTCGCTGTGAAAGCTGCCCTATACTCAGCCTCACAACTGGAAGTGGCCACAGTAGGCTGCTTCTTGCTCAACCAAGATATACATGAGCTACCAAGCATGAAGCAAAAACCACTGGTGGACACACGAGTGTCATAGCAACCAACCCAATCTGAGTCAGAAAAAGCATGCAAATCTGGCGGTAGTGATCCCCCCTTGGGATAAAACAACCCAAGTAGCCGAGTACCACTCAATTAGCGAAAGATGCGCTTAACCGCTTTCCAATGCGTGACTCCTGGGCAATGCATAAACCTGCTCATCTGTGAGACAGCAAACTGAATATCTGGCCGAGTAATGCATAAGTAAATCAAGCATCCAACAACCTGCTGATAGAGAACAGCATCAAATGCATCTCCAGCATCATGAAGACCCAATCGTAAACCTGTCTCCATAGGAGTGGCAATAGGCTTACAGTCTTCAAGGCCAAAACACTGCAATAATGTGTCAATATATTTCGTTTGACACAAAGCCATTCCACCATCAACGTGCATAAATTGAATGCCCAAATAGTGATGCAAATGCCCCAAATCAGACATCTCAAATGAGGCATGCAAATCAGCCTTAAAATCAGCAATATGTGTCTCAATAGGACCAGTGACCAGCATGTCATCAACATAGACAACAATGATGAGAAGCACATCATTAGCACGTTTAACATATAAGGTGCTTTCAGTTGGACTGTTCTCAAAACCATGTGCAATCAGATAGGCATGTATCTTCTCATACCAAGCACGTGGTGCTTGCTTTAAACCATATAATGCCTTCTTTAACCTGCAAACCTGGTTTTCATGCCCTTTTTGCACAAAGCCACGGCGCTGAAAAACATACACTTCTTCATGCAAGTCACCATTCAGAAATGCTGTTTTAATGTCCAATTGATGTACATTCCAACCATGATGGGCTGCAAGTGCACAAATGCTCCGAACAGTAGTCATACAGCATGTAGGTGCAAAGGTCTCATCAAAATCAATGCCTCTTTCCTGTGCATAACCCTTTTCAACAAGCCTAGCCTTATACCTGTCAACTGTACCATCAGGTTTACGCTTCAGCTTGTATACCCACTTAGTGCCAATGGCCTTCTTGCCAGGAGGCAAGTCACATAAAGACCATGTACCATTCTTCATTATAGCATCATATTCAGATTGCATAGCAGCCATCCAATTTTCTGAATTTTGTGCTTCATCAAAAGAAACAAGCTCATTCTCATCACAGAGACTAGATGCAGCCATAGCATAGCAATCTGATGCAAAGGAGGCACTATGAGAGCCTGAACGAGTACGATATGACAAAGGTGCATCTAATTTGCTGTCACGCAAAGTCTGCACCAGCCATTTTGGCATAGTTTTTGCCTGCTCAATATTAGCTCTCTCATCAACAAGTGCATCATGTAAATCTGCATCAGAAATGGAATGATCTGCATCATCATATGAAACCTGCAAAGGCTGAGAAGTTGCCTCATTAGGACCAGCACTAGCCTGTCCACCTGTAAAAAGAGGCATCAAAGTATCATACATGTCTTTGGAGCTAACAGATGTCTCCTTAGTACATGAAAGCAATGGCTGAATAGCATCTTCCACAAAGACAACATCACGGCTAACCAGAATGCGTTTAGTCTGTGGATGATACAGACGATAGCCTTTACTTTCAGAACTGTACCCAACAAAAATACATTTTACTGCCTTATCATCCAATTTTCTGCGATGTTGTTCAGGCACTAATGCATATGCCAAACAACCAAAAACACGCAGATGAGCAACAGATGGCTTGCGGTCATGCCAAGCCTCATATGGAGTGATAGACTGCAACGCTTTAGTGGGACACTTGTTCAGTACATATGCTGCAGACATGACAGCCTCAAGCCAGAAACTATGTGGTAAAGCCTGACTTTTGACAATGCACCTCTCCATCTCCATGAGTGACCTGTTCTTTCGCTCAACAACTCCATTCTGTTGAGGTGTATACGGCACTGTACACTGGTGTTTTATCCCACGTTCAGCCAGAAATGCATTAAAATTTGAAGACATATATTCCCCCCCTCGATTAGAACGGAGGGTGCCCATTTTACATGCTGACAGATTTTCAGCCGAAACCAAAAACTGTTTGAAGCACATGAACACTTCGGACTTTGCTTTGAGTGGATATACCCATGTATGCCTGGAAAAATCATCAATGAAAGTCACGAAGTAAAGGTAATTTCCAAAAGAGGGTGTCTACATAGGACCACAGACATCACTATGTACAAGCTGCAATTTCTGCGTAGCCCGAACTGAACCATCTTTTGGAAAGGAAGAACACTGCATTTTGCCCAAAATACAACCTTCACAAACATGTTTTCCAGGTGCCTCAAGTTTGGGCAAAGAGGACACCATTTCAGATTTCTGCAGGCGTAACAAACTAGCAAAATTCAGATGACAAAAGCGTGCATGCCAAAGCTTTGCATCTGACATAGCCTGAGAATCATGAACTGCACATGCCGAATCATTCACAGATCTTTCATAGTATATGAGCTTATACAGCCCACGACATAAAATGCTAGAAGCAATAATCACATCGCCATTTGAGAGATCATGGACTGTACACCTATCATCAACGAATTTCACAACCAAGCCAATCTTGGCTAATGCAGGAACTGATAACAGGTTCTTTTTTATCCCTGGCACAAATAAAGCATCTGACAAAGTGAAAGAACTACCATCAGCAGTAGTCAGAATGATCTTACCAACTCCCATAACAGGATAAGAGGAGTTATTGGCGCATGTGACAGTATTCCCTGTAGGGGCATGCTCGAGTGAAGAGAAGAAAGTGCGCTGCGAGGTAATATGTTTGGTCGCCCCACTGTCAAAGTACCAAACATCTGAGTCTACTGCAGACATGCACTAATCATGAGAAGATGGGTCAAAACTGCAGACAGTAGTAAACACCCATTCTTCTTCTTGCACAAGATTTGCAGACTTTGTTTTTGGTGTAGAGGCCTCTGCAACAACCATTCCAGCCTCTTTCTTCTTTGCCTCTTTAGTAGCCAGTTTTGGACAGTTCTTTATAATATGATCATTTCCTTTACAGTACTTGCAGAACAATTTTTGCTTTTCTGATTTCTTCTCATCTTTATCTTGGTTCTTCGATTGTGCAGCATTTGCAGATTTCTGCTTACTAGTAGAAGAGCTCCATTTTCCTTTGCCCTTCTGACTAGCCAGGAAAGCTTGATCTGCAACACGCATAATGGACCTGTTCTGCCTGGACTGATCTTCCTGCAACAGAACAGAGACTAATTCCTCAAATGACAAGGCATTCAAATTGCCTTTCATCATCAACCGAAGAGTAGAGGCAAAACTCTGATATGAATCAGGAAGACCATTCAGAACGGTCTGCACAAGTGAGGTATCTGGTAAAACCTCATCAGCAGAAATCAATTGTTCCTTCAGGTCTTTGATCTTTGTAAGAAAACTGTCCATAGAATCACCTTCATTCATGTGCTCACTCTCCAGCTGTTTTCGGAGGTTAGCAACACGAGCCTCATTCCTAGCTTGGTACAAAGTGGTAAGTGTATCCCAAGCATCCTTTGCTGTTCTGCAAGAGCGAATGTGAGGAATAATGGCACGTTTGACAGACAAAGCTATCAATGCATGTGCCTGGGCATCTCTACCATCCCAACGAATTTGCTCTGCAGTAGGTGCAACAGAAACAGCAGCACGAACAGGAATCTGCGGAATATCATCTTCGACACCATCTTCATCAGCTCCAACACCTATATTTACAGTACCTATCGTTACAGGTGTAACAGGACGTCTTTCAACACCCTGCACAATGTTCCACAATCCTTTTGCAACCAGTACATGTTGCATCATATAAGCCCATAATGGGTAGTTGGTACCATCCAACTTATCCTCAACAGCCAACATACGGAATACATCATTGCTTTCAGCCATGGCCGGTGACTAAAATACCTTGATGCAAAAAATTGACTGTATCTCAAAAAGTTGAACAGAACTGCCCAAACGAGTTCTGCTAGACCTATAGCAGACTTTGAGACGCTTAAACTGGCGAACAAAAACTGGTATATACCTTTGGCACAAAAGGACGAAATAGCCTGCACAAGCGCTGTGATAGTGCGTTCGGAGGCCGAAACGAGCTCAGATCGCGATTTCGGCACCACAAAGCGAAGTTGTTTTGATCTCGGAAACACCCTGAGTATGCTCACCAAATTTCGTGCGAATTTGAGACTGCAAACGGAGGAGTGTCGACGGCGCCCTAGAAGAAGCGACGACCTGCTCTGATACCAATTGTTGGAGATAGACGTCTGCGGAAGCACGCGAACAACACAAGGAAGAAGAAGAAGCTTGGAGCACAAACACACAATACTGAATGTATTACTAGAGAATGTACAAAGATAAGTAGCCCATTAGGGCAATAGGCATATGTACAAGCCGGGGGAAAAAAACCTCCTAAAGAGGGAAAAAAGTGCCCCGACGGTCCTAGAGTGTTCACACACATCACTACCTAAATATATCAACAGTTTGCAGAAGGATAAAAGGCTAAGGTATCCATCACTTAGATCAAGATGGAATGGCTTGTGAAGGGATAGATAAGATTGGCAAGGGACTATCTCAAAGGTGTCTCCAAAACTCTCTGCCAAAGCATGATGGAAGGGTAACTACTCTAAACATGCAAGTGAGACCTAAAGCTTTGATATTTTTGCAGTTCTATTAACTACTAATGGAAAAGGATTTGTAGTTTAAAGGCCAAACAGGAATTAGCAACAAAGATGCTATGTTCTCCACCAATGCATCAAGAAAAGTTGGTTCCTTAACCAAAGGTGAGAGTCCAAAGAAGAGGAGTAATAAGAATGCAACATGTACTGTCATGAAAGTGCTTACAAGGGATCTACTTCAGATATATCTTTGAAGACTTGACATTATGCCAAGGAGAGAATTCACCTTTGGCTGGACATTGGGTGGGGGGGTGTTAGACACGGTCAATGCTCCACCCTCATGGAATACTTGGCATTATGCTAAGAAGGTAGTTCACCTTTGGGTGGACATTGGGGGGTTGTTAGATATGCGCAATGCCTCACCCTTATGTAGAACCATATAACACTCTATTTTTTAAGACATGCATTATGAGGAGAAGCCATTTGATGGTGTTGGACATTGGCAAGTTTGTGACTTGGATGTCAAAATGAGGTCTAGAGTGGAATGAAAATGGATAGTTAGGAGGGTTACTTCTAAACCATGGGATTTGGGATTGGTCCTATGTGAGGATAAAGCTAAATCAAGGGCTATACACATAATTATCTTTATTAACTTGGGGAAGAGTTAATTTGATGTTGAAAATTGGATCTAAACTTGATCCTAGATGTGGATTAAGCAAGATCAAGGGCCACAAACAAATGGTCGTTGATCCTACTTTTTTGAGTGGATTTTAGAACTTAAATCAATGGTAGGGATTTTTTTTGGAAATGATCAAGCTACCAAGACTACAGTACATGGACATGTGGACTTGGGCTTGGAGGACCTTATAAGGATTGTCCCCTCCCCATTGAGGATCATAGTTTGTGGTGTTTGGGACCATTAGGGTGTCCAAGTTAGTACCCATTGTGTTGAGTTATAGCATTTCACCTAGCATCTATCTAGATCACCATCTAAGCTCCAAATAGGGGGGTGCATGTGTGGATAAAACCATCTACATCTTGTATAGTTTTTGAGTTCCATTGTAATAGACGTTTGAGTTTGATTTCAATTGAGTTGAGTTCATCTTCTACTCATCTTGAGTCCACTTTCCATTATAATCACATCTCTTGTGTTATTACCATGAGTAGCAATATGTCTCGTTCTTAGGTTCACATTCCAAGAACACATTAGACAAGCTGAAGAAGGCATTCTATGAGATGAAACAAGCCATAAGATCATTGTACCACACAATAGACATTAGGAGTGGCATGATTAATGTCTTTGGTAGTCTTTTCTACTTATGGAGCATTATACACAACATCGCTTTTGCTGTAGAATTCAGATTAGGTTTACAAATAGGCCTCATGAAGAACATTCAACATTTGGAAAGCACGTACACTTTGAGAGGGATGGTGGAAATATTCTACTATCCAATCAAGAAGAATGCAGTCGGTACCTTCATCAAAGTGCTTAAAAAGGATCTAGTTCAGACACATCTTTGAAGACTTAACATTGGGCGAGGGAAATAGATAATCTTTGGGTGGACATTGAGAGAGAGTGTTAGGCATGGTCAATGCTCCACCCTCATGGAAGACATTTGCATTATGCGAGGAAGGTAGTTCACCTTCAAGTGGACATTATAGGTGGATGTTGTATACTTTCAATGCCTCAACCTTATGTAGCACCACCATTTTTCCATAACATTCTATTTTGTAAAGGCCCCATTATGAGGAGAAGTCATGTGAGAGTGTTGGACATTGGTAGATTCCTAATTTTGAGGCTAAATGAGTTCTAGAGTAGACCATAGATGAATAATTAGGAGGGTTACTTTTAAGAGTTGGATTTGGGATTGATCCTATGTAAGGGTCACTCTAAATCAATGGTTAGAAAAAAAATAGCTTTCTTAACTTGGGGACAACTTTATTTGATGTCGTCCATTGGCTCTAGACTTGATTCTAAGTATGGATTAAGCAAGATCAAAGGTGACAAACGAATGGTTGTTGATCCTACTTTTCAATCGTTGGATTTGGACCTTAAATCAATGATAGAGCTTATTTTTGGCATGGATCAAGCAGCCATGACTCTAATGCATGGAGAAATGGATAACGGATTGGAGGACCTTATAAGGATGGTCCCCTTCCCATCTAGGATCACCATCTAAGCTTCATATAGGGAGTTCATTTGTGGATAGAGCCATCTATATCTTGTGTACTATTTGATTTCCAATGTAGTAACATTTTGAGTTTGATGTACATTTAGTTGATTTTATCTTCCACTCATTTTGAGTTCAATTTCCATTATAACCACATCTCTTGTGTTATTCCCATAGTAGCAATATCTATCTTTCTTCTCTAACTTTGATCCAATATATGTGTGTTGTCGTAAGTTATAAATGGTACTAGACTTGTACAAATAGTTCATCATTATTGGTTATTCATCATTTTTCTCTTATAGTTTACTGTTGTAGGGGGTCAAAAGTGGAACTGGACGAGAAAAAGAGAGATTTGGTATTCCAAGCAAATAAGTGAGACTACGATAATTTTTGTTTTGAATCATTAATATATTATATTTCTTTTTGGTAGTTTTTTAGGTTTCAATGTAACCCAGTTGTTGCCTTCTCAACAAAATTTATTCTCGGTTGGAGATGAAGAAATACAAAAGTTTTTAATATTTCTTGAAAAACCTACTATTGTTTAAAATATAAGGAAAGTCGTTTTGTTCATGATGTGGTTCATATGAGTAATAAAATTGCAGTGAAATGGATTCTCAAAAGACTAGACAACAATGCTCATTGGGCTTGGCTCTTGAGAAGGGTTAATTGAGCATAAGATGACTTGGATCAATTAAAGTCATCTTATATTCCAAAGTCTCAATGGTTACTTGAGAAATTCTTGATTTTTGTGCCCTAGGAGCCACTCAATTTGGCAAGCTTTTGCAAGCAGTTTGAGTTTACTTAGTGAAGTCAATTGGAAACAAACATTACTTGGAGAAGGGATAGGTTGCTCTTTTGCCTTGTAGAATTCCATCAAGAGGGAAGCACTTTGGAAGATATGGAAAAAGGGATGTGCGACCAACTTTGATGAATATCTAAAAGAATGGCCGATTGAAAAATCCCTTAGCATGTTAGATAGAAGAATGTGTAATTATAAAAAGTCTCCGCCCTTTAGACACCATAAGATTTTCATCTTTGCAAATAAAAAAAATAAAAAGTAATTGGATCGCCCATGAGGGCAACAAAAAGTTCATTAATGTTCATTAATGTTCATTATAACTCTTTTTAAAACATAGATTCCTACCAAATTTCGGCCACCACTATTGTTGCATCTTCGGAACATCCTATCCTTACTTTGTGGGACATGGGGATCCCAAAGGCACTTTGCCGCTTCACTATACGATTGTTCTTTTATTCCTTCAAGCAACAAAAAATCAGCCTCAACCGAATTTCCTCTTTATTAAAAGAGTATACCCTTTCGAAGTTGCATTGAGGAGATCAAGGGGAGAGGAGATCAAGGGGAGGTGTTTGCCAGTTCTCAAGTATCTCAAGACCCACAAAGGACCCATCACCATTATGCTGGTTTGAATAGCCCAAAACTATTGCAACCAATTTGGTAGAGAGCAACCTTTTGTCAATCCCTCCAAGTGAACCTCAATCATGAATGGAACCTCAAATGAGTGGCAAACAATGGGCTTGTCGACTCAAATACATTTTGGCTCATGCTTTCCCATCAAACATAATGTTTTGATGCGATGAAGGATGAGCTCAAAAAGAGCGGCGTTTCGAGAGGAGAAGCTACGTTCATTCTAAAGTGCATCCGGAAGACTTCTCTTCATGAGCAGAATATGGTCAACTAGTAGCATAAAGCGTGCCGCGAAGGGGGCGTAATATATATATATATATATATATATATATATATATATATATATATATATATAAATTTACTTTCATTTTCTAAATAAAAATTTAAAAAAATAAAAATATATCTCTCGCGCAAATAGATTGAAATTGAATGGATTTAAAAACAGTTCAACAAGAAGTGAATAGGCATAGTATCCATGGAATTTGTCGTATCTCACAAACAAAATACACATCGCGCAAATAGATTGAAATTGAATGGATTTAAAAACAGTTCAACAAGAAGTGAATAGGCATAGTATCCATGGAATTTGTCGTATCTCACAAACAAAATACACATTAGAATAAGACTCTCACAAACAAAACACACATTAGAATAAAACTGTTTGAAAATAACTGATTTAACAATTGATTTTTATAATGACTTAGGACTCACAATTGTCTTGCCATAGAAAAAGGTTGAATCCTTGTCCTCACCTCAAAAAATGAAAGATCCAATGAAGCAACCTAATGTGCATGAACAACGAAGCCTAATATTAATGCTGGCTTAAGGTATTTGGTGTGATGAAATGGCTACCTAATTTAATAAGTGTAGAAGATGTGGCTCACATTTGAACCAAAGTGTCTATGTCCTGTAGGGCAGCTGGTTGAGCTTTGGCTTCAAGGTGGAGGTGTAGGGTTCAAGTCCTGAGATGGACATGTATGACTTTGGTAAGTTAAACTCGTTGTAATGTTGTAATCTTGTCTAACCTTTGCTTTGTGGAATATGAAACGTCTCACGGGTACTATGCCCATTCACTTGTACAATTGCACTTTCAAAGTTAAAGCTCTCAAAAGTAAGCTTTAGCTGCACATCCATTTCACCCAAATAAAATATTTGCATCAAACCTCCATTTCACACAAATAAAATATTTGCATCAAGATGTTTTGAATCCCATTGGTCCCAAAACCTGATCCAAATTCTACCACCATCCAAAACCGTTTGATGAGGAAAGCAATCTTGCTTGGTCGCAATTCTAGATGGATGTCCCTTGGCAGGGCCTACGTGCATGTGCTCTCTCTCTCTCTCTTCTCGAGCTTCACCCTTTAAGTTCACCGACGATCGACTGATGAGTGCTTGTGCTGCATACACTCCATCACCGATTCACCATGTAGAGTACGATCAACATCGCTCCAAATGGTTGTAACTTGTAAGTCTGTAACACACAGAGCACGTCTGCCAGCGAACACAGACCAAATCAACTATCCCTTATTCTAATACACGCTAGCCTGCAAGTCTCTTTCTCTTTGACTCATATATTACTTTGCTTTGCTTTCTGTGTAGGATAGAAGAGTGTCGATGTACGTAGCAACGCATGTATGTACATACTAATGGCAAACAACAGAGATGGTCATTTCTGATTTGTCTCTGTATGTAAATGCCTCGCCTTTTCCATTGAAGGGCGGCTCTACATATAAATAGCATCTCCATGCTTCTCTACTTCCAAACAGAAGTTCCTCGTAGCGGAGGACGGTAGTGGATGTATTGCACTGTTTACTTGTTGCACGCACACGCGAAGCGTCCTAGCTGCCCTTCACCTTTAGCAGGTAATCATGCAGCCTGGTTCCGGTGGCCTCCAGATAGCTGCAATCTTACACGGTAATCGCAGATGGACATCACTCGCAGTCTCCTTCTTCACAGTCCTGGCCGTATCGATCGCTTGCATTCCTCATTTCCAGGAGCACCACGTAGCCATAGCAAGCGACCAGCTACAACTCAACGAGAAGCTATCTATCCCTGGCTTCGGTGTGGGCATCAGGGCGATCCTTGGCTCCATATGCAGTAGAACATTGTTTCCTGATGCATGTTTGGACGAGCTCTCCTCCTTCTCCCTCTCCGCGCTCGTAAATCCATCGCAGCTAGTCTCCTTTGCTGTTCAAGCAGCTCTCTCCAGAACTAATGAGGCCTATCAAGTCGCGCTTGAGGTGTCTTCGAGATCGGGTTTGAGCTTGCTCGAGAGGCAATGCACCCTCGACTGTGCCGGTTTCATGGAGGACGCCAAGGAGCAGCTTGGCTCGGCGTTCTCGAAACTATCGGCGGTTCACGGTTCTGATATCGGATCCATCCAAGGGTTCCTTCGCGACGTCAAGGTGTGGCTCAGTGCATCTCTGAGCTTGCAGACAGCATGTGTTGATGGATTTGATCTAGCTCCAGGGAGCGTACAAGTCGAGGTGGAGTCCCATCAGGGTTACCTGGCCAAGGTAATCGGTAATGGTCTTTTCCTAGTTGATGTCCTTGCACGGGTAGGGAACAGTCTAGATGGTTGGGTGAATGGCTTTGCTCCTATTCCACCATACGTCCATCTCCGTCGCCGGCTTCTGGACCAGGACATGCAGACAGACAGAAGCGAAAGCCATAACGAACTGATGGAAGTAGAGGATGGGTTTCCAAGCTGGGTGTCTGCGAGTGAACGTCGACTCTTGCAGAACTCGCCAAACAACATCACCGCTGATGCAGTAGTAGCGCAGGATGGGAGTGGCAATTTCATGCGAATTACGGATGCGCTGATGAACATACCTAGCAATCGGAAAGGGCGATATGTGATATACATTAAGAAAGGCATATACAAGGAGGTGTTCAATATAACGAAAGATCAGAAGTATATCTCATTTATTGGCGATGGCATCGGATCTACGGTGATAACAGGCGACCGCAATGTTGCAAGTGGCGACTTCAACACCTACAGAACATGTACAGTAGGTGTGTAACATGCTTATATCTAGTTTCTTCTCTTTTATGCAGAAAGAGCCATAACCAAGAACGCACGTGGGTTGCGCCTAGAAGAACTTAAGCTGTTCATGCTGCATTTTATAAGCATATGATTGCATATGCATAGTCTCTGATGTGTAGATAGGCAACTCTCACACACGCCGTTGATCGATATCACAAAATGCATTGCGCATCTGAAAAGTTACACACGATGACTCTGTATTTGCATGAGCTCCAACCAGAAACACATGGGGGTTGCGCTTAGAAGAACTTTAGCTGTTCATGCACCATTTTATCAACATGATGGCATATGCATAGTCTCTGATTGCGTAGGTTGGCAACTCTCAGGCACGCCATTGATTGATACCACAAAATGCATTGAAGTGCTGAACCGTGATTGTTCGTACTTTATGTTTTCAATATGCGACTGTGCATATGGATTCTGATTGCGTCGATTAGCATCTGTCAGGAGCGCTACTTATTGATGCAGATTTCAACGCATCGCGTCATCCACTAATCGATAATCATCCTCATTTGCATAATACTTGTTATGGAGGTCTTTTATCTGTCTGATTTTACTACCTCCTTTGTCGTAGGCATTGCTGGGAAGGGGTTCTACGCAAGAGACATCACAATTCAGAACACAGCAGGACCAAGTGGCCACCAAGCTGTTGCACTCAGAGCTCAAGCAGACTTCCTTGTCTTCTACAGATGCAGCTTCGAAGGTTATCAGGATACATTGTACGCATTATCGAGTCGTCAGTTCTATCGAGACTGCGTAGTCAGTGGAACGGTCGACTTTATCTTCGGCAACGCCATTGCTCTTTTCCAGAATTGCAACATCACTGCAAGGTTACCGCTCTCGAGTCAGAAGAACACGTTGACAGCCCAAGGGAGGAAGTTATCTGCAGACATATCTGGTTACTCCTTTCAGAATTGCACAATTCAGGGCGAACCTGAATTACTGAAATCTTCAGTTCCGACCTTTTTGGGCAGGCCATGGAAAGCTTACTCCAGAGTGGTATTTCTGGAGTCTGAGATGCAGGCTCTCGTTAATCCAGGGGGATGGCTTGAATGGAACGAGAGCAATCCTTTCACCGACACCGTCTACTATGGCGAGTATGCGAATCGAGGCCCAGGAGCAAATACAGCAAATCGAGTCAAGTGGCCGGGGGTGAGGGCTAATCTGTCTCCAGATGAAGCATCACAATACAGCGTCCAGAACTTCCTGGCAGGTGAAACCTGGCTAGGAGCTTACGATGTAAAATATCAGAGTAACTTAGCTTAGCCTTACTTATCGTGCGCTTTTAGCTCTTTAAATGAAGAAGGAATTTTCGAGACTGGGCTATTCATTAATTAATGCTCTAATGAATCTGCGAGTGAGTATTACAATGGAGAGGCCGAGAGAAGTATAGAATCTGTATGTTTATGGAAGCTTTCCTTTATTTTTCTGTACTGTAAGCTATGTTATAAACAGAACGCCAGATTCAACGTACGCAATTTTCTCACTGATGGGAGGGCAAAACAGCTCCATTCTTCTGTTCGCAAAATGCAGGATTAGCATATTAGTGATACACGAGCGGTTGGTTCAGATTACCTCATAAAGGAAACGAAATACTGGTCTGATTTGCGACCTTGTATATGGAGCTATCCTGAATTCGTGAAGAAGATGATGCAGACATTCGCTGCATGTGTTTAAAGCATAGAGCCTCCGGATGGCTAATCTAAAGATACTCTTTCACATTGGCATCTCTTCTGCTTTCTTCAATAGGTATTAGATTAGAGCGGAAGAAACGTTTTTGTGATGAAGACGATGTCCAAATTTACTGCGCGCGAGCCATTCATAGACATGGACTAAGAGGTCAAGTTTATAGCGATGAAGGGACTGAGAACTAAAAGTTACATCGATGATGAGAGTCATTCTTGTTAGTGTTGAAAGTGAGATGAAGGAAATGGATTTTCTTGCATTTCTTCCTGATTGAAAGACCTGTGAGCTAAATCTGCCTTCTCACTATGCAATGCTGTTCATTTCCGTGTAGGCAGTTTTGTCTAGTAGATAACTGAAATAAAAAGGAAAACTCAGAGGAATAACCCTCTCGGATAGGAAACATCAACTGCAATAAAACAGAGTGAGATATCAATTTTGCTTAATATATAATTAAGAGAACGATCAGGGAAGTCCGCCTTCGCACTCGTCGATTGTTTTTTAACAGAGTGCGGTAGGGTCTTGCATGTTTTGCCAAGTAGGTAAGTGAATAAGGAAAAATTAAGAAATTTTAACAGTAGATCAACCCCTTGTTGTTTGTGGATAATACTAAGTTCAAGTCCATGAATGAGGAAGGAAGCATCGACTAATCTAAAGCTTGCTGAAAGAGGTCTACGGTGCTTCCTGCTCCAAAGTTAATCAAAGAGAAGATTCAGATATACAGTAATCATGCAAAAGGATGGATAAATGATGACGAGTTCAAAGAGCTAGTGCACGGAACATTATTCAGGATTTGGAGGAGAGAATCATAAATACTTTCTTCACTCGTAAACTATCTTACATCCTTTTGATTTTGACATTAATAGATCTAATTCATGATCTAATGGATGCCTAAAATGAAATTTCCCTTTGAAGGTATCTTAAGATTTTTGCCCATCGTTTGATATAGGAACTAGAGCACTTAGAAAAAGGTTTATTATGCCTAATAAGTCAACATGCGCATTGCTAATTGTTTTAAAAAGATAAAAAATTGCTCTATGAGACTATACATACTATAGAGGATATAACAAATCAATTACAAAGAATAAATTTCCATTGCCTTGCTTGTATGATTCATCCGATCCCTTACATGAGGCATTGTATTCAGCAAAGTTAGAGCTTGGGTTAGGATATCATTAAGTTAGGATAAAGGTAGACGATGTGCCTAAGATGCATCTATGACTAGATATGTGTTAGTCGGCCGCCGGATCGGCAGTTGTAAAGACTGAATCTTTTTCTAGTCCGCACGTACGAAAGGTTGTTACAAAGATGTTTGTATCTTTATATAAATGAATGAAAAAGAGGCACTCGGTGACGATCGGTTGGATCACCAGACTATCTGTTTGGGTGATTGATCTGCACGTTACTGTGGTGTGTGTTTGCGTCATTTTGAGTACCTTGTTCTCATCCACTACAAGGAATACGGGCGTGTAGCGACGGTTAACGCGACAGAATTTCGTCGCTATAAAATTGCAACTTGCGTCGGAATTACCGTCGAGCGCGGACCGTCGATTATACGACGCAAAAAAACGACGGTATTTGCGACGCTTCCACCTAACGTCGCTTAAACGACGCTTGTCAAAGGCGTCGCTTAAGCGATGCTTTTTTGCGTCGCATAAGCGACGGTCCACACCGTCGTATAAGCGACGGTGCGGACCGTCGTATACGCGACGCTAAGCAAATGTCGCTTATACGACGATGCGTTGCATCGCTTATACGACGATCTGTTGACGGACAAAAATTAAAACGTTGGAGGCTCTGCAATCGGCATTTTCACGCATCCGATCGAAGAGCTCTCCAACGTTCGCAATTGCGCTGCGCTTACAAGCTGAAGCAAGTATATGCAGAATTGTTGTTTTGCTTAAGCTCTCTGTTATTGTCTCCCTCTGTCTTTGTTTCTCTCTTTCTACATCTTTCTCTCTTTGAATTTTCTCTCTCTCTCTCTAGATCTCTCTCTCTCTAGATCTCTCTCTCTCTAGATCTCTCTCTCTCTAGATCTCACACTCTCTCTCTCTAGATCTCTCTCTCTCTCTCTAGATCTCTCTCTCTCTCTCTCTCTCTCTCTCTCTCTCTCTCTTCTCTCTCTTTATTGCAGGTTACTCAAGAAGCTAACCAAGCAAAAACTATGGATCACAATTGTAAGTACAATGTCTATTATTTGTAGATCATTTGAATTGTGTTATTTTCATTACATACCATACTCACACTTATTGATATGCACTCATACACTTATACATGATGAAGAAGCACACACACATGCATATACCTACATATACACATATACATGCACATACACACACATACACATAGAGTTATACATATACACACACATACACAAGAACATGCACATATTGATACATACATATACACTTATACATGCACATGCATATACATACATATACGCACACATACACATGCACATATACACATATACATGCACATACACACACATACACATAGAATCATACATATACATGCATATACATATCCACACATACACATGCACATGCACATACTCATACACACATATACACTTATACATGCACATGCACATACATACATATACACACACATACACATGCACATACATACATATACACACACATACATATACACTTAGGTACACACATATGAATGAATTATATAATTAAAGTATTAAAACACATGCTTAATATAAACAATAATAACAATCAATAGAACAAAACTCTTCATTACTTAATACCATACACACAATTCAAAACATGACTGAAATGAAAAATATATAGATAAATATATATATATATATATCAATGTAAATACATATAATCCAATGTCATAATCAACTAAAATCATAATCATCATCATCATGATCATCATCATCATCAGCAATATCATGATCATCCTGATCTTCCTCATCCTCATCCTCATGATCACCTTGTGACGATCGAGATCGTCCCTCCTGTGTCTGTCTCTCCACCTCATCCATATTTGTCTCCCCATAATACTCCTGTATTACATATAACAAACATAAATCAATAAAATAATTAAAACATTCATAACAACAAAATAATTATATAAAATTTAAAAATACTCACAAAGGCATCAGGATGATCTTGTATATACTCGCTCAAACGCTGATATCCAAAAATGTGTAGCATACTCGATCTCGTGTTTCGTAGGATATCAGCCATAATCCTTTCGCTGCAATGAAACAAATAAAAAACATTAGTTGCTTGCATTTTAACTAAAATAAAAAATATACTCACAATAACACATATACTTACAAACGTAGCTACAAAACCATTATGGCCCATTTGGCCTAAGTGCGATGTGTGGCCCGACTCCACTCTCTTCTTTGTAGCAGCCTATTTATTCAAGGAAAAAAATACATAAATTAAATTAAAAAATTACTAAAATATCTAAAAATTATAAATATAAACTATTAATTTGTGTACCTTCTGCTGAGGAAATGACTCCTGAAGACGTAGCTGTCTATGAAAAAACGGCCTCGACTCAGGTGGTATGTTAGCTCGCCTCTTATTTTTTTCGACCATACAATATCTCCTGTTAATTTAATCTCAAACAGAAAAAAAAGTCAGAATACATACACATATATACACACATATACACATACACATACACATACACATACCCACATACACATATACATGCAAACATATACGCATGCATATATGTATATATATACACATATACATACATATAACATAAACACACATATACATATCCACATATATGCGTATACACACATGCATGCATATACACTCATTCATACAAAATACATGCATTTATCCCACAATAATATGTGTTGTGTATATGTGAATATGTGTGTATGTATAAATGTGTATATGTGAATATGTGTGTATGTGTAAATATGTATATGTGAA
The DNA here is from genome assembly GCA_020310875.1 of Ceratopteris richardii. Taxonomy (NCBI): domain Eukaryota; kingdom Viridiplantae; phylum Streptophyta; class Polypodiopsida; order Polypodiales; family Pteridaceae; genus Ceratopteris; species Ceratopteris richardii. Next base: position 37,767,566 of record CM035406.1, read on the forward strand.
TTTTTTATTTATGTAGATAATCAAATTATTAATATCAAATACCATTATTTGTAGATTCTGATCAATCAGATGGAACTCCACCACCGTCTCCTCATCGTGCAACGACTTTATACTGTAAGTATATGAAATATTTAATTCTAACTATATTTGATGGATACATAACTTATATATATTTTTTTATGTTTCTTATGATGTAGATTCTGATCAATCAGATGGAACTCCACCACCGTCTCCTCATCGTGCAACGACTTTATACTGTAAGTATATGAAATATTTAATTTTAACTATATTTGATGGATACATAACTTATATATTTTTTTTATGTTTCTTATGATGTGCAGATTCTGATCAATCAGAGGGTACTCCACCACCTCCTACCCATGCAACGACTTCACATGTGTCCTCCGATAGGAATTATGATGAATTTTACTATCAAGAGCATATTATATGTTGGTGTAACTCTTGTTATGGCACGTATCGAAGACCACGATTGGAATGTATTCAACATGAGGCAGAGTATGGTACTTTTGAGCATGCACCATCACCTAGTCAACGTGATAATGCTTGGGTATGTATTTTCTATATATATTAATGTCATTTTTTTATTTAAAAACCATGTATAAAATCAAATTATTATTGATATACAGGAATACTTGCTCGATGATGATGATGATGATGATTTTTCTCATAATGTTAATATACCTCGTACACGTCATGGACTTGCTGTTCATCAATTACAAGCAGAGGTTTCTAGAAATCCTCTACCTCCTGGTTTAGAGAATGAAACGGCTGGAGATTATCCATTGCCAGCTCGTGACCGTTCTTTAGTACAAACATATGATAGAAGAAGATATGGAGGATGGAATAGAGGACCACTTCCTTTAGATGGAGAGGTTTTCAACTTTTGGGGTAATCGCTATATGATTGCTCCATCCACTATTACTAATGCTGGTCGTGGTCTCTTTATTGTAGAGGATTTGTATGTGCCTCCGAACTCTGAAGTCACTCTTATGTCATTTTGTGGTCCTATATATGGATGGGGAGATTGGCATCGACTTTCACGTTATGTTCAAAGCATGAGTACTTATGGAATATGCTTGAACGCAGCATTTCTTACTAGTAGAAGGATTTTACATGCAGAAAATGAAAGATTATATATTGATGGAAGACCTTACACACATGGAAATATAGCAGGTTTAATAAATAGTAGTCGAGGGTTACATAATAGTTCAAGGACTAATTGCACATTTGAGGAGCGTGAAAATAGTCATGAATCACCATACATGAGTAGAGATGTATCAAGATACATAGTTGTCAATGCTATTACTACATTACATGCTGGTGATGAACTATTAGTGAATTATGGATGGCGTAGACCTCCAAGAGCACCTTTTAGCTAGAGAGAATAAAAATTTTCTATCCATATTTAATAAGTTATATACTTAATTTTATATTTGAAGTTTAATTTTTATTCATTTATGGAATACTAATGAGTTTTATTTATATGTGTAGATTCCAACGTATGATGTTGATGATATTCGTCCACACCATTCACAATTACCAATAAGACCTCATTTATCAGAAGCTTCCATGAGGAGGCTACGCAAAACTAAGCCTGTGCAATATGCAAAGTTGAAAGATCTATATTCAAAAGATGATAAAGTACAAGATTTGTGTGACAATGATGAAGATGATGGCATGGAAGATTTTATTGAGGATTGGTATCAAAATGATAGTGAGAGCATGGATATTTCTATAAATGAGAAATATCTTCGAGAGGAATGTCTAAAGCATGTATATGAAGGAAGTCATTTGACACGACTAAATGCGAGCTTACTTATTCTCAACCTTCAAAATCGTTTTGGATGGAGTAATGTATCTGTTTCGACACTATTAAGGTATAAATTTCAATTTTCTATCTATTTATATATATATATATATATATGCATAAATATATATACATATATAAATACATGTAGGTTTTTATTCTTTCTTTAGATAAGGTTATAAGAACAAGAACTTGAATTGAATGGAAACTTTTTGTCCGCGCATCTTTTAAAACTATTAATGCATCTTTCCAAATATTCGCAATGGTGACCTGGATGAGTCGCATGCACAGAGGTTACTCAAGAGACAGCAATCTGATTATAATGGAGTAGTCCACTTTGTATCCTAAAGTTCAGATGCTCATCATTGACATGCAAGAGGTTTACTGCATACCCGAGAAATCCTGCTCTATCTTGACTAACCTCTGTGCATGCGATTCATCCAGGTCACCATTATATGAACATATGTGTGAATTGACAGGATACGATTGTTTTGCGTAAATATTTTGAAAGATGCATTAATAGTTTTAAAAGATGCGCGGACAAAAAGTATCTATTCAATTCAAGTTCTTGTTCTTACCTTATCTAAAGTAAGAATAAAAACTTGCATGTATATATGTATGTATATTTATTTACCTTTTTTAATATATCTTTTTTTGATAAACTTACAGGTTATTATCTGAAAAGTTTTTACCAAGTCAAAATATTCTTCCTACCTCACATGATGAAATGAAGAAGATAATCAACAATCTTGGTATAGATTATCAATGTATACATGCATGTCCTAACGATTGTATTTTATATAGAGGTGAATATGTAGACTCTTTGACATGTCCCAAATGTCAATCTCCTCGATATAAGGGTGAAGAAGGTAAAATCCCGAATAAGGTATTGAGACATTTTCCATTGGCTCCACGGATTAGACATATGTTTCAAAGCCCCGAATTATCAAAGCTTTTGACTTGGGGACATGATCACAAAAGTACTGATGGAATAATCAAAATTCCTCATGATAGTGTTGCTTTTCAGCATATTGATTCTACATGGCCTGAATTTGCACAAAATCCACAGAATCTAAAGTTAGGAGTTGCATTAGATCGGGTTAATCCATTCTCCATGAAATCCAGTAAATGGTCAACATGGCCAGTGGTAGTCATAAACTATCTTAGCATTAAAAAGGAACATTTAATGCTTTCACTTTTAATCCCAGGCAAAAGACAAGTTAAAGATATGAATGTATATCTTGCTCCTCTCATTGACGATCTTCAAGAGTTATGGAGAGGTATTAATGTCATTGATATATCAAAAAGCATCAATGAAAGACATATTACGATTCGTGGTATTGTGGCTTGGACTATTCACGATTTTCCTGGATATGGCGTTTGTTCAGGTATTGATGTAATTTTTTTATTCAATATGCATGTAGATAAATATGATTTAATCTAATTATATTTTTATCCTTTTCCATGATGCAGGAATATCTACTAAGGGTTATAAAGCTTGTCCATATTGTGGTGATTGGTTGAGATCAATCTATAGTAAGAATCTCAACAAAAATATTTATCTTCGACATCGACGATTCTTGCCTGATGATCATCCATTAAGATCTAAAAGAGAAGCGATACATTTTAATGGAAAGCTTGAAACAGGCCAGTATCCAAAACCTATGACGCCTATGGATCGGTATAAAAAATGGACAGATGGACCTCTGATAGATCCAGAAGCAGAAATCTTCAGTGATGATTCAGATAATGAGTATGTGAACAGAGGTAAAGGGAAATTGGCACTCGTAGAGAACATATCAATATGGTATTCTTTGGAGTATTGGAAAGAGTTAAAAGTATGTCATCTTCTTGATCCTATGCATATATTCAAAAATATTGGTTATTCACTATGGCAGCATCTTCTTGGACTAAAAGATACCACAACATCAAGGAATGATTTGAAAGATCAAAAATCCAAACCAAAGTTATGGCCAGTTTTTGATAGACATCGACAAGAAACGACTTATGCATGTGCTCCTTGGGTACTTACAACAAAAGAGATACAGACTATCAACAATAGAATTCAATTGATCAAGACTCCTACAGGATATGGAGCATCGTTTCAAAACATGTTTACTATGGATGATAAGAGCTTATCTGGATTAAAGACCCATGACTGGCATAACTTTTTGAAACATATTTTACCTTTGGTTATCGATGGATGTACAACGAAAGGAGTACGAGATGTGATCTATCGTCTTGGATCACTTATAAGGTAATTATGATACTTTTATATTTAATATGTATGAATATTGGATATCTTTTATTTTTTAATTAACTTCTTTACAATTGTTTTTATGATTTGTATAGGTGGATTACATCCAAAGAGATCGATAAAAATTCGATCCCACAAAAAAAACGTGAATGCAAGAGCTACTATGTTTGATGGAAAAAGAACTTCCTACTTCATTTTTTGATATTCAAGTTCATTTACTAGTCCATCTTGTAGATGAGATAGAGATTGCCGGTGTTGTCAACACTCGATGGATGTTTTGGGTCGAGCGATTTATGGGAATACTAAAAGTTTATGTGCGACAAAGAGCAAAACCAGAAGGATCCATGGCAAAGGGTTGGATGCTTGAAGAGTGCATGTATTACGTTAGTGAGTACCTTGAAAGAGTTCATGAAGAAGCTCCACGTGCATGGACCAACGAGTCTTCTTAAAAAATAACAGATGAGGTATTATCAGGTAAGGGGGTTCCATTCTTATTTACATTTCAAGAAAAAAATGATGTTTCTACTTTTGTAGCATATAATAGCGAATGCATGCAAGCATTCGTTAGCGAGTACGAGGAACTTCAAAGTCTCCAAAGTAAAAGGTGAAAAAACAAAAGATCTAGACGTAATCTCGATAATAATGAGATTACAGATATACCTTCTTTCACGGATTGGCTATATAGTCGTTTGCAACGTGCCAACGCAAATTTCTTCTCAGATGAGCAAAGAGAGTTAATGATAGGTTGTGAACAAAAGGTAATTTTATTAAAATATATATTTTATTTTTTTCATATATGTATGTTAGTTTCTATTTACTAATTGAATTTATTTTGCAGGCTCGAATGTTCACTAATATGTGGGCTTTTGGACAGCATATTAGAATCAAAGCCATTGATTCTTTACGTAAAGCAGAGGATTCTAGTATTGTTGCTTGTTTCAAGCAACTATCACGTGCTAGCTCAAAAGACACGAACCTTATAGATAGCGAACTTGGTTACGTAGGAACTATTGTTTGTATCTACGAATATTCATTTCGTACATTCAAACAGGTAGAAAAAAGTTTATATATTTTTTTTAGAGTTAGTTATTTTTTTAAGCACCTAATAATGGGACGTTTTTGTTGTTATATATTTTGATAGGTCATTTTGAAGGTTGACTGGTATCGAGCGGAGTATAAAGGTAGTAATTCTACAATAAGAAAGGAATTATCTGGGTTTTGGGCAATTGATTCTTCCAAGGTAATGCGATCTACTAAAGAACCATATATTCTTCCTAGGCATATTGAACAAGCATTTTTTTATAAAAACCCAGATGCTCATCCTTGGTGGCAAGTCATTCATGTGCAACCTAGAGGTAGGCCATTGTTTGAACAGTTTATTGTTAGAGAGATTGAAGAAAGTCCTCTTGATGATTTAGCATCAGATACTGATACATCAACATCTGGAATAGAAATTAGACTCATTATACGTGATAATGATACTAATCTTTTTGATGAAGAGGATAATTCTCTACATGCTGATTCTACTGATGAGGAAGAGGAATTACCAGAAATAGATATTAATCCACCAATAGATGATGTGATTCATGAGAACATAGATTTAACAATAGAAGAAATAAATGAAATCAATAAGGATAATGAAGATGAGACTATATTGATGTCTTACCAAAATGATGGCAATAATGAAAACATATGAGCAGATTAGATAGTAACTTGAAGCTTCTGAATGGATATCAGATAATAGTTTTTTTTATTAACTTGAATAACGATGAATCCTACTAGAGAGATGAAATCATGTTCTTCTAAGTTAGAACATGAAGCGCGGGGGTATGCCTAATTATTTTATATATAGCTTTATCTTCGAGGAGTAAATTTTTATCATGTATGTATGCATATGTGTGTGTATTCATGTGTATTATATGTATACATATATTAGTATGCATATATATGTATTTCATGTATATGTATGTGTTTGCATGTGTGTGATATATGTATACATGTACGTAATATATGCAAGTGTTTATAATTGTGTACATGTATATATGTATATGTGTAAATATGTACATGTAAGTATGTATGCATGTATATATATGTTTATGTGTGCATGTAGGTATGTACATGTATGTGTAAATATGTACATGTAAATATGTTAGTATGTATATATATATTTATGTGTGCATTTAGGTGTGTGAAGCATAATATATCTACTCCATTTTATATTTATGTATCCTATCTACATGATGTGTATATATCTTTACATATATTATGAATCATGATCCTCGTTGATTCGAGTAGCTATATATAGAGGCATAAGGTTGGGAGGAGAGACATCTCTCTAGTAGGACGTCGGAGGTGTACATATACTTCAAACATATGGCTAAAAGGTTGAATTAGAGTTTTTAAATTAGGGATTTCAAAACCCTAATATCGAGATTAGTGCTCTCTGTCTCTCTCTCTCTCTCATATACATACATACCGTGCATTGTCACGACGATGCGCCATAAGTGTCCGCATCTCTTTTAAACACCATTTAAGAGACCACCCTGTCCCAAACTCCGTCTCAAGTGAACTGAGCACGTACTTTTTATCCCTCTCATCATGCTCACTACAAAAATAAAAAACATAATATAAATAAAACATAAGATATATATTTCAATTTATATGTAAAACTTTTACGTACTTCCACGGTAAGTGGATAAAGCGCAGGTAAGAGTCGCATAGTGCATGCATTCTCCTCTTGAACTCCAATCCATTTCCTATGTATACAATATTCCCCTCTGGCTCTATGTCACACTCTAGTCCTAACGTGCCTATGCATGTCCTCATAGGCAACGTCTCTGCTCTGCTATCACGTGCTGGAGGTGGTATAGGTGTCCTGAAAATAGATAGATAGAAATAAATAAAAATATGTGCTATAATATCATTAAAAAAATTTATGAAAAAAAACATACCTATGAGCAGATAGCTCTCTTCCTGCATGTGGATCCGCAGAAGAGCCCTCGTCTGATCGCGTAAGCATCTGGATCATATAATCCAGCTCCTCATCGGACATCTCTGCGTAGTCCCGCATTATGGCCCCTAGAGTATCTGACGGAACTCTTGCTCTCATAAGACTTTTTATGAGAGTGAGTTTCGCCTTTCTCTCTTTACTGGGATCCATAATACCTAACATATAAAACAAAATGGTTAGAAATCAATATATATATACGTGTATGTGTGTGTATGCATGTGTATGTGTGTGCATGCATGTGTATGTGTGTGTATGCATCATTATGTGTGTATGTGTGTAGGTATATGTGTGTGTTGTCTATGTGTATGTGTGTGTGTCTATGAGTGTGTATGTGTTTATGTATATGTATGTATCTATGTGTGTGTATGTATCTATGTGTGTATGTGTATGCATGTATGTATGCATATGTGTGTGTATGCATATGTATGTGTGTGTATGCATCATTATGTGTGTCTATGTATGCATTTGTACGTGTGTATGCATCATTGCATGTGCATGTGTCTATGTGTGTATGTGTGTGTATATGCGTGTGTGTCTATGTGTATGTGTGTGTGTTTATGAGTGTGTATGTGTTTATGTGTATGTATGTATCTATGTGTGTCTATGTGTCTAAGTGTGTATGTGTATGCATGTATGTATGCATATGTATGTGTATGCATATGTATGTGTGTGTATGCATTATTATGTGTGTCTATGTATGCATGTGTATGTGTGTATGCATCATTACGTGTGTATGTATCTATGTGTGTATGTGTGTGTGTATATGTGTTTGTATGTGTGTATGCATGTGTGTGTATGCATGTGTATGTGTATATGTGTGTGTATATGTGTGTATGCATGTGTGTGTGTATATGTGTGTATATGTTTGTATGCATGTGTGTGTATGCATATGTATGTGTGTGTATGCATTATTATGTGTGTCTATGTATGCATGTGTATGTGTGTATGCATCATTACGTGTGCATGTGTCTATGTGTGTATGTGTGTGTGTCTATGTGTATGTGTGTGTGTCTATGTGTATGTGTGTGTGTCTATGAGTGTGTATGTATTTATGTGTATGTATGTATCTATGTGTGTGTATGTGTATGCATGTATGTATGCATATGTGTGTGTATGCATATGTATGTGTGTGTATGCATAATTATGTGTGTATGTGTGTGTGTATACATTATGACAGTGTATGTAAGCATGTGCATTATGTATGCATATAAGTATGTATGTATGCATATGCATATGCATTATGTATGCATATGCATATGCATTATGTAGGCATATGCATATGCATTATGTATGCATATGCATATGCATTATGTATGCATATGCATATGCATTATGTATACATATGCATATGCATTATGTATGCATATGCATATGCATTATGTATGCATATGCATATGCATGTGTATGCATATGCATATGCATGTGTATGCATATGCATGTAAGTATGTATGTATGCATATGTGTGTGTGTATGCATATGCATGTAAGTATGTATGTATGCATATGCATATGCAATATGTATGCATGTATGTATATGTGTGTGAATGTGTGTGAATGTGTGTGTGAATGTGTGTGTGAATGTGTGTGTACATGTGTCTGTATGTGTGTATGCATGTGTATGTGTGTGTATGCATCATTATGTGTGTATGTGTGTGTACATGTGTCTGTATGTGTGTATGCATGTGTATGTGTGTGTATGCATCATTATGTGTGTATGTGTGTGTGTCTATGTGTGTGTATCTATGAGTATGTATGTGTTCATGTGTGTGTATGTGTCTATGTGTGTATGTATCTGTGTGTGTGTATGTATCTATGCATGTGCATTATGTATGCATGTAAGTATGTATGTACATTATATGCATATGCATATGCATTATGTATGCAAATGTGTGCATGTATGTGTTTATGTGTGTATGTCTCTCTATGTGTGTGTATGCATATATGTGTGTGTATGTGTGTATATGTGTCTGTATGTGTGTATATGTGTCTGTATGTGTGTATGCATGTGTATGTGTGTGTATGCATGTGTATGTGTGTATGTGTCTATGTGTGCATGTGTGTGTATATACTATATGTGTGTGTGTCTATGTGTGTGTACCTATGAGTGTGTATGTGTTTATGTGTGTATGTGTCTATGTGTGTGTATGTGTTTATGTGTGTATGTGTATGCATGTATGTGTATGTGTGTGTATGTCTCTCTATGTGTGTGTGTATGCATATGTGTGTGTGTGTATATGTGTGTCTATGTGTGTATGCATGTGTATGTGTGTGGATGCATCATTATGTGTGTATGTGTGTGTGTGTGTATATGTGTGTGTATGTGTGTGAGCGTCTATGTGTGTGCACGTCTATGTGTATGTGTGTCTGTGTATGTATGTGTGTGTGTCTATGTGTATGTGTGTGTATCTATGAGTATGTATGTGTTCATGTGTGTGTATGTGTCTATGTGTGTATGTATCTGTGTGTGTGTATGTATCTATGCATGTGCATTATGTATGCATGTAAGTATGTATGTACATTATATGCATATGCATATGCATTATGTATGCAAATGTATGCATGTATGTGTTTATGTGTGTATGTCTCTCTATGTGTGTGTATGCATATATGTGTGTGTATGTGTGTATATGTGTCTGTATGTGTGTATGCATGTGTATGTGTGTGTATGCATGTGTATGTGTGTATGTGTCTATGTGTGCATGTGTGTGTATATACTATATGTGTGTGTGTCTATGTGTATGTGTGTGTACCTATGAGTGTGTATGTGTTTTTGTGTGTATGTGTCTATGTGTCTGTATGTGTTTATGTGTGTATGTGTATGCATGTATGTGTATGTGTGTGTATGTCTCTCTATGTGTGTGTGTATGCATATGTGTGTGTGTGTATATGTGTGTCTATGTGTGTATGCATGTGTATGTGTGTGGATGCATCATTATGTGTGTATGTGTCTGTGTGTGTATATGTGTGTGTATGTGTGTGAGCGTCTATGTGTGTGTATGTGTGTGCACGTCTATGTGTATGTGTGTCTGTGTGTGTCTATGTGTATGTGTGTGTATCTATGAGTATGTATGTGTTCATGTGTGTGTATGTGTCTATGTGTGTATGTATCTGTGTGTGTGTATGTATCTATGCATGTGCATTATGTATGCATGTAAGTATGTATGTACATTATATGCATATGCATATGCATTATGTGTGCAAATGTATGTGTTAGCCCTAAAAATGGTTGATTTTTACGCACTAATGCGGTTCTATTTGGCAGGAAAATACGCTTGATTGCAGACACTTGAAGAATGAATTTGATAACTGATGAGAAGTATGTGGGGATATTGATTGTAGGGATGGGGAGAAAAGGGCTTGCTATTGTATCGGCAATTATCTGAGTGGCCTTGTACCTCTTTCTATAGGGCGACTGGAGCACCTTCTTGAACTGAATTTAAGCAGGAATAAATTGTCAGGTGCAATCCCAGTGGAGTTGGGGAATTTAAGGGGACTTGTGAAGATGGATTTATCATTCAATGATCTTCATGGGGTCATTCCTCGAGAGTTGGGTCAACTGCAAGGTTCAAGATCCACTGACCATGGGAACAATGCTTAAACATCATAATGATTTGTCATGTGTATCTTTTAAAGAAGATGCTCTAGTCAGATCTCAAAGTAAATCATCCGATTCACATGAGACTCATGATCTTTCTGACAATATTAGTTCATCAAGTAGTTTTCAAGAGGAGGATGAGGAAGTATTACTTATCTATCCGGATACACTGCTAATCTTTCGGTTCTGTGATCCATTATTACCCTTCAAACTTAAAGAGATCATAACAGCAGATCAGAGACTTCTTAAAATGTTGGAATCTGGATTACCTTCATGGGTCATCTTTTTGCAATCTTATCCTGTTTTCAGAAAGTGTTATAGGCCCTGGATGAGACCCCTAGCAAAGACTTTGTACATTTTAGTCTCTATTACCACAGTCATCATTGGTTTCTATGAATTGTACAAGAATGTTCCAATTTTAAAGGCTACTGCTGCTCGTATATGTGGTCCTTTCTTTGAGTGGATAGAGGCTTGGGGAATGGTATCAAGAATCAAGTATCTGGGCACTTTCGTGTTCTTGCAAAATTGGCAGAAGGCTTTGCGTTGGTTGCTTTTGGTGTTTAGTACAATAAGGAAGCTGGCAAACCTCATTTTCCAGCCATTGGTTGAACCTCTGGAAGACTTGATAGAATATATTTGGCCACTATGCAACATGATGCTTGAGTCAAGGTCCGTTGTGTGCAGGTCTGACGAGCGCACCAGAAAAGGGGAATTCGTTTCTGTCTGTTTTCCCAATTCAACACTTGTCATAATCCGACGCTCGCATTCATTTTGGCTCCACGGATTTGGAACATGAAAAAAGTCCCCATCATGTCAATCCTTTGGAGATGGTTGAAGCCGCAGTCGGGATTGTGGATATGGCATGGACAGCGATAGAGAAGCGTCGGGAGCACGCCCATCATGATGCAGTGGCTGCAACTTGGGAGGACTGTGTCAAGCTAGAAGGGAGCTGCTGGGGATTCGGCCGAGGGAGATACAACAGTAGAACGGGGAAAGCGTCCAGTTAACCACGCATTGAATAGAGCTGCCTTTCTACATAATTTGGAGTGCCACTCTCAGAGTCCAACTCTCTCGCACTGGCAGGCTCTTTCAAGGTTGACGGCTTGTGAATTGACTGAATGCTTACACTTATCTATTGCAAAGATGAGCTTTTCTGCGATTACATCAACTTAAGTATGTTGAGCGGAAGCTTCTCAGGCTTCATTTGGTTGTGAGGATGCGGTTGATGTTGTGTTTGCATCCGGTTACACCCAGGATCTCATGCCAAAGAAGGATTTTTGTATAGCCTCTTCTTGTTTCTCTCCTTGCAAGCTTGACAGATGCCAGATTAGTGTATCAATTCAGGGAATTCGCAAGGTTACTACTATTGAATTCACCTCCCCACCATAGGCGATTTCTCTGCCGGTTGTTTTCGAAAGCTCCCAGTTTCCAAAACTTTGTGGACTGCTCTCTGGTACGATGAAGAATGTGAGAGTACAAGAAAAGTGACAGTGGAAGGCTTGCTTTCATGCAGTCATATACAGACACAGGTGTGGCGTGTGTTGTAGGAAGAGGAAGCTTGATATGCAGTGCATCGCTGTAGTGGAAGGGATTTTGCAAATAGCGTCGTGCCTGAAGGTTCTTGTATAGGCAGGGAAGGTGGTCTGTTCACCAAAGGAAGGCATACGCCCACAGCGTTAAAAAATTGATGCTCCCTTTCTTGTTGATCGAGTCGATTCGTGCAGCTCTTTGAGACAATCCAGGGTTTTTGATATCGATATTGGCTGAAGGCTTCCGTTTTCCCAGCACGGTTAGACTTCCTTATCGGGTGTCACCTCTATTCACCCACCAGGACTGAAGTCTACAAGCTCGCACACAAGCCAATGCGGTATGGTCTCTTCAATCTTTCTATAGCTGCTGCATTCATTGTTTCTGCTACTTCAACTGAGGATAATGAGATTTAAAAGTCCCGCCATACTTGTGTTCTCTCATATATGAGATCTTATAAGCCTCAGAAACAGAGTTCTGTCCGAGAGTAGATAGTGAACGATTCGGTAAACTGAACGCATCAGTGTGGTGTTTAACGTTGTTCTGCTACAGAAGAAATCAAATTGATGCAATAATCTGTTGTGCTTCTCTCTATGTTTTTTTGTCTCACCAAAAGTTGAGTTTTCCATGACTACTGTGATAAATGGCTGCACCTGGCAATTGTAGAAACAGAGCTCTATTTGCTTTAAAACACTTTGTGTCTTACTTGTTCCCTCCATATTCTTGAGCCATACAGCGAAGCACGCCAATGGACCAAGTGATCACTTCATGAATTGATACGACTGGACTGTGTTGTGAACTTAAGTATGTATGATACACTAAGCAATTAATTTTCTTGGTTGGTTCCAGTGTATGGAGGATTTTCTGTGTCGTTCCCTTGAGAGTTCATAAGGGTGGTGTTGTTTACATGCTTGAACTCGTTGATATGTTGAGATAATTGACTGAATAACTCATTGATTTTCTATGGTTTGAGGGTTTGGATGCGGAGGGTTGTGAACCAATTTGCTCATTTGTATGAGCTAATTTCTACGTTTGAGAGAGGTAAACAAACGATTAATTTTGATTGAACATATGGGAAACTTCAAGATGTTGATGTAGTGTAGTTCGGTTTGGTGTCATACCATTGTCTCGCATTTCACACCTTTCATGATCACTCTGTAGGTGAACCTAAGGGCTTGAACGCAAACCCTTGTGGCCATTTTTGGCATGCACAGACTACCCTCAGTGTGTAGGCTTTGATTCCTGTGACAACATAAATAGAGACATAGGGAGACGGTATTCAAGATGGAGGACGAAGAAGGGTGTGAAATTGTTTGGATGATTGGGTGAGAAAGAAAAGTAGTGAAAAATAAGAGAGGAAGGGAATGTGTGTGTATATACGAGGGGGCAAGTGCACATGTGGATGTGGTGTGTGCGAATATGTGTGTGTGTGTGTGTGGGTAGAGGGATAGGAGAGTGGATGTGTGTACAAAAGTGTGTGTGAGCATGGGTGTGCGAGGATAGGAAAAGATGTTTGAACGGGAAGTAAGTGATTGGGAAAGAGAAAGAGAGAGAGAAAGGTGAAAGAGAGTAAAAGCGTGGGTGGAAATGCATGTATGTGCACAAAACGGGTGTGAGGGAGTGAGAAAGAGTGCATGAAAGGAAGAGGAATAGAGTAAATGAAATAAGGAAGTGTGGGGGAGAAAAGGTTGTGATCACGAGAAGCAGTCATTGGGAGTTTGGTTTTAGGTTGTGGTCGGATTCAAGTCTCCATGTCTACAGTTGAACATTATTGAATGACCTAGAGGAAAAGAAAGTGGTATAATTCAAGGAAAAAGAGTGAACCCAAGCGTGTGTGAGGCTAATTCCGTGGGGTATAGGAACCTACCATTTTGGTGCGTTTGCCGGGAATTTATGAGCTAGTGCATAGCCATAAGAATAATCCATTGCGGGATAATTATGGGCTCCAGGTAATCCAATTGGACCGATTCCGAGGGGTTTGAACAAAATAAAGTCTCGTATAATCACTTTTTCCTTGGGCTTTAGATCCTTTTCATTTGGTGCGTTTGCCGGGAATAGCTTGGTACATCTCTATAAGAGAGTGCCATAGGTTCGCCTAGCGCCAGAGGTTGGCCGAGCTTGCGGACCCAAGATCTAGTACATGAGCAAGGGGAGCTCATCGTCAGGAGCAACACAAACTCAAAGAGAGGAACGCGCTCAGAGAAGAGCCCTTGAAAGAGAAAGGAGAAGGTGGGAACCGCCAGGTGAGTGGACCTCGATTGGTTCGAAGAAATCAATAAAAGACGTGTACTCCCGTAGGAGAGTCGCGAGCCAAGTACGGAAGTTTGAAGGAGGGATCCTGAGGCCACGTGCATTAAACTTCTGGGATCAAAGTGATATCGACATCACACCTCTGTTCGAAATGGCTCAGCGGATTTCGGTTCACTTGGGGGACTTCACCAAGTTTTCAGGTACATTAGTAAGAAAGATGGGCGTGAATGCCCCGAATGATGAGACATTGAAACGTAGATTCATTTCAGGATTGCGAGATCCTACGGCACAGCAGCATATCAGCCTGACAAGACCTGCGACCTTAATGGATGCTAAGGAACAAGCAAGGCTTTGGGAGGAAGTACAATTATGCCAACAAAGGAAGATGGAGCTCTTATACGAGCCTATGGGAGGCCCAGGAAACATACCGATGAAAGATCCTGGCCAAGGAAGTCCCGCATTGACGACCCCAGCTTTTGTAGCTGCCACTAGCACGCCAGGCGAGGTAAAGCCTGCGCTAACCGAAGAACGAATATTGGAGTTGGTCACACAAGCTATAAAAGTTGCCACGATAACCCAGGAAACATACACAGTAAAACCAGAGGTCACAACAAACCCGAATCAAGTGTTTCGATCGAATACATGGTGTGGAAAGTGTCATGGTTACGGCCATTTGGCTTCAGAATGCCCTACAGTCTCGAGAGTATTCACAGATAGATCGCCACCTAGGATGCGTTGTACTTTTTGTGGAAGGACAAATCACACAGAGGACCGATGTTACAACAAGAGAGCCTATGAAGAAAGGACTATGAAATCCGGAGATACGAGAGAAAGACCTTACACGGGATTGCCCGCTCAAAGTGTACCACCTACATCTCGTTGGGAAAACAGACCGACTTATGGATATGGTGCTCAGGGTCAAGGAGGAGACTATCCAAGAGGAGCCGTACGTGATCAAAGAAGAGATGGTCCAATCCAGTGCTGGAGATGTCATGGCTTTGGCCACACTCAATCTAGATGTCCAAACGAAAAGAAGCCAATTGATTATACCCCGCTATGTAGGTACTGTAGTGGAGAGGGCCACTTTGATGAAGATTGTCCAAAACGAAGGGCTGCCGCCGGCAAGGAAAAAGGACTAGTAGGGTCCTCGAACTATGTTGATACTTAGATGCATTCCACATTGAGAGCTCAAGAGCACGTTCCTACGATCGGAGTAGTGTTCAAGACACCGAACCCTCAAGAAGGCTCTAGCTCGTCAATGCACTTTGTGGATGCTTACGAGGCCAAGAAACCACACAAAGATCCAACTGTGGCAGTAGTCACAAGGACTCAAGAATATTCGAAGAAGAATCCAGGAGGCGAAGGTGAAGAAGGGAGTCAAGAGAGGATAGCTGAATACGAAGAGGTAGAAAACCAAGTTGGAGGACTTGTTGGGCAGCAAGAGTTTGAGGATGGGGAAGAGGTTGAGATTCTTCCACCAGTGACCAAGGAGTTTGTGCCGGGCATAGCACCATTCCCTGAAAGATTAAGGGCTCCGAAGTGTAGAAAGGAAAGACAAAGTTCGGAAGAAGTAGATATTGTAAAGTTGCTTGCTGACACGGAAGTCACGCTGGATATTGGCACATTACTGAAATGTTCACCCGCCTATAGGAAACAATTCTACAACGAATATATTAAGAAGCCGAGGAAAGCTCGAGATAAAAATAGACAAGATAAGGATGTCCAAGGAATCATTCAAAGTATTACGACGCAAATTGACTCGAATGCTCCAGCTGTGACGGTCGAAATTAAAGGATATGCAGTCCTTGGTGCTCAATTAGATAGTGGAGCCGCAGTCAACCTGATGACTGAGTTCATGATGAAAGCTTTGGGCCTCAACCACATGGAAGAGACGCCGATGTCCTTGAGAATGGTAGATCAAACACAAGTGAAGCCTGGGGGTCTTTTGAAGAATGTAAGCACAGTTGTGGGCGGTCTAGAGTTTAAAGTCGATTATCTGATAGTAAGACCAAGGACCTCAGAGGCCACCTTCTTGATCCTACTTGGACGGCCATGGCTGGTGCAAGCCGAATGTGTGCATGACTGGCGCACAGGTTTTATTTCGATAGGGCCAAAGTCTGATCGGATTCAAATACAAGTATCCCCACCCTCGAGCAACAAGAAGAAGACAATAATAGTCGATGAGATGGAAAAGAAAGAAAAGGAGAAAGCAAGGCACGAGAGTGCACGAGCTAGGTTTTCTTTGAACACGGACACCTACAAGAATCTGCTTCAAGACGGGTTCAACTTGCAGCTCTTTAAGAATCAAGACACGAAGATGGGAGAGTATCAAAATCCATTGCTCTATAACGACGATTCGGACCAGGAGTTGCTGGGATGGTTGACACATACAAGTAAATTTGATTGCTACATGTTGAGTATAGACTCAAGTAAAAACAAACCTACTCAATCCCTGGAGAAGGGAATTTCAAGAGAAGAGTTGAAACTGGAGTTAGCTCCGGCGATGGAAGTGCAACAGTTGAGAGAAAGAGTTAGAATGCTAGAAGCAGAGATTCTAAAGAGAAGTCGAGAATCGGAAAAAGAAGCGAAGAGTAGGACCAAAGTGTCGGAAGCCATTGCAAAAGTTGCATTAAAGAAATTAGGTTCAATTGAAAGAGAACAAGACAATGATTTACTGGCCCATCATACATGCATGATCGGAGAGCACATTCCAATCACAGTGTTAGCGAGAAATAAGGACTATTCGCGAGAAGCTCAGTTGGAAAAATGGGAAGTTTTTCCAGAAAAGTTCTTGAGTGTAGGGTCAGAGCTACCAGACAGGGTACGAGATTGTATTAAAACGACACTCAAAAATTTTGGCGAGGCCTTTGCATGGTCATACAGTGATCTGAGAGGAATTGATCCCCGAATCTGCCAACATTATATAGACTTGGAAGAAGGCACACGACCAATATGTCAACGACTCAGGCGAACGAACCCAGTCTACTCGGAACTGATCAAGTTGGAATTGACCAAATTATTGGAGGCAGGATTTATATATCCCATCGCATCTAGCGAATGGGTATCACCAATTGTAGTTGTTCCAAAGAAAAATAAGAAAATCCGTATTTGCATAGATTATCGAAAGTTGAACGAGCGCACAAAGAAGGATCATTTCCCCTTGCCATTCACTGATCAAATATTGGACAGAGTGGCTGGCCATAAGTTGTACTCATTTTTGGATGGTTTCAGTGGGTACAACCAAATCCAAATCCATGAAGAGGATCAATCAAAAACTACTTTCACGACAGAATGGGGTACGTATGCATATCGGGTGATGCCATTTGGATTATGCAATGCACCGGCCACATTCCAAAGAGCAATGATAGTTGCATATCAAGACTACTTGCAGGATTGGATGGAGATATTTCTCGATGACTTCGCAATCAGAGGCGACGATGAAAACATGATGGAGAGGATCGAAGCGATTTTAAGAAGAAGCATTGAAAAAGGCATCGCATTGAATCCTGAAAAGTGTACATTTGGAGTACGAAGAGGATTGCTTTTGGGACATGTTATTTCCGAAAAAGGGATTGCGGTTGACGAGGACAAAGTGGAGAAAATTGGACAACTTCCACCTCCGCAAAATTTGCGACAACTCAAAGGATTCTTAGGCCATGCAAATTATTATCGACGATTTATATTAAATTTTGCATCCATAGCGGCATCACTGACGAATCTCTTGAGGAAAGACCAACAATACCAATGGAATGAAGAGTGTCAGGTTGCATTCGACTCGATCAAGGAGAGGTTAATAAATGCACCGATTTTGGTAGCACCTGACTGGACGAAGGAATTTCATGTACATACCGACGCTTCTCATACTGCGGTTGGAGCAGTACTATGCCAAGCCGATGAAAAGAAGTTGGACCACCCTATTTATTACGCAAGTCGCAATTTGAATAGCACTGAGAGGAACTATACGACTACGGAGAAGGAATGTCTCTCGATGATCTTTGCGGTGAACAAATATCGGCATTACTTGATGGGAAAGCATTTCACGTTTTATGTGGATCATGAAGCCCTTAAGTACATCATTAATAAACCAGAGTTATCAGGGCGACTGATGAGGTGGATGCTACTTCTCCAAGAATTTCAGTTCACAGTGGTAACCAGACCAGGCAAAGCGCATATATTGGCCGACCATTTATCTCGAATTGTTAATGAGGAGCCAATCTCTGGTGTGCCCGACGATGCTCCTGATGGACATCTATTCCAGGGTGAAGCTAAAGTACCTTGGTATGCCGATTTGGTGAATTTCTTGTGCACTACTAAATATCCACCAGGAGCAAGCAAGAGGGAGAAGCAAAAACTGTTAGCATTGGCGAAGCACCATAGCATCATTGGGGGGCAACTCTATCGATATTTTGTTCATGAGAGCATTTATCGAAGGTGTCTCGAGGAGGAAGAAGCAAATCTAGTGTTGAGGGCTTTGCATGACCTTGTGGTGGGCATTTTGCTGGTGAACTGACGGCAAGAAAGATTTTATTAGCAGGGTATTGGTGGCCAACATTGTTCAAAGTCTCACACACATACTGTAAGAAATGTGACAAATGCCAACGAATGGGAAAACCCACATTAGCACATGCTGCTCCTCTTACGCCGGTGTTGGCTCTTAAGCCGTTTGAGAAATGGGGAATTGATTTTGTGGGGCCTATTGATCCTCCCTCACGACGAAGATCCAATAGGTATATCTTGGTCTGTACTGACTATGTTACCAAGTGGGTGGAAGCCAAAGCTCTGAAAACTGACCGAGCTATTGATGTTGCTAAATTTTTGTACGAACAAATTATCACTCGATTCGGATGCCTGTTGTAGATAGTGAGTGATAGGGGGACACATTTTGTCAACGAACTGATCGAAGAACTAATGGAATTATATAAGATCAAACATAGAAAAAGCACTCCATATTACCCGAGAGAAAATGGACAAGTGGAGGTCACCAACAAAATTCTTGAACAGATTCTGACAAAGACACTAGCTGTGCATAGGCGAGACTGGGATGAGAGACTTTTGGAAGCTTTGTGGGCATATCGAACATCCTACCGAGTGACGACTAAGAGCACTCCGTTCTCCCTAGTATATGGCGAGGAAGCCATCTTTCCCATTGAAAAAGAAATTCCGACATTAAGAGTGGCTATTGAAGCCAGATTGGGCCAGGAAGAGTCGTTAAAGGAGAGGTACATACAACTGGTCAAGCTGGAAGAAAAGAGACTCATTGCACAGCAAAGTTTGGAAGCTATTCAGAAGAGACATAAGGAGAGGCATGATAAGAATCTCAAAACCTATGTGATTCAAGAAGGGGATTTGGTACTGGTCTATGATAGTAAGTATTATAAATTCCCAGGGAAGTTACAGACAAGATGGGCGGGACCATTTAAGGTGGTGGAACTCAATTCTAATGGTTCCATGCAAATTCAAGATTTAGGAGAAGAATATGCTCCCGTGAAGGTTAACGCGCTTTGAGTTAAACCATATTTCAAGTGATGTTAGGATGGGAGGAGCCAGACGAGATCCAAACGAAGTGACAAAGTAGACTCTTTGTACATACATGTATAGTATTATATATATATGCGCATATGTAATCTATGATTTGTGTGTCATAAATATCCTTCCTTGGTAGCTCAAGAATTTTGGACTTCTAATATTTTTTGTGTTATGCAGAGACTGTTAGAGCCTAAGTAACAAAATGGCAGACCAAATTACGCAACTCTACTTGTACGAGCTAAGGATATATTTCTCGGACCAAACGTTCGCTCGCATGGACATAGATGTCGACGACTTTGAGACGGAATACGATGTTGAGGAAGCACATTGGCTGGTATGCTTTATAAACCAGGATTTGGGTGTTGCATTTTATATTGAGTGTTTTGAGGAGTACCTAGCTCGACATGTAGGATGGGCGGGAGATCGATACTACTATTTTGATCCTTCTAGGGAAATGCTTAACGAGGAAAACGATATCACGTGGGCTTGGGCAGATGTGCTAACGCTAGGAAGTGATGACGGAGCTCCCGAAGTTGAGCATGATTCGCCTTAGAGAAGTTGTCGGGATTCGAGTACGATGTGAGACTACATGAGACATTCCGGGGACTCACATTCTAGGACACCTAGGGATAGGTATACTTAAGGCATAGCTGGTTGGAGTTACCAAGTGAAAAGTTGAATCGATGAATACATATGTAGTGTCTGTAATTGAGAGAATGAGGTGAAGAGGTGGTTGATCTGTCAAAGGCTGGAGTGTATATGTTTGCATGTATGTGTGGGAACAGTGGGAAAAGTCTCTTTCTTCCTCTCCCTAATTCTCAGGACTTGGGTGAACTAATTAATTATGAAAAGAAAAATGAAGAAAAGAAGAGAAAAGAAAAAGAAAGTGTGTTGTGTGATCGTACCAATGCGCTATGGTGGGCTAGTAGGTGGGTGGATTTATCCTCGCCGGGTGGTTAGGACCACGAGCCGCAGCTGGTTTCGCCATATGCTTGGGATGTATGTGATTGTGTCTTAGCTACGCGCCATAACGGGTTGGTAGGTAGGTGGAGCCATCGTGGCTAGGGAGTCACGACCATGAGCCGCATCCAGCTTCGTTATGGGCTAGCTGATATATGTTATGTGTTATCATTGTGTGTTTGTGTGTTGTGCGCTGCATCGCATTGGTAGATGGGTGGAACCAACCTGGTCGGGTGGTCAGGTCCACGAATCGCATCCAGTGTCAATGTAGGCCAACGTGTGATTAAAATAAAATTTTCATATGAAGTTATTCCCCACTCCTGAGGGGGAGAGGAAGAGAGGAGAGGGCGATGATCGCCTGGAAGGGAACGTTATTTTGTGTGATTGGTATGTGTTGGCTTGCGACAGATCAGCTCACTTTGAATCAACATTCTTGAAGGCACGGAGACTCTATATGTACTTATGGATGAGGCTTTAGCGAGGTAATGCAACTGTCTTGCTTTATAACTTGTGTGCTCTATCTCAAGGTTTTTCTAGTATGTGTGACACTCCAGGGTTCTGATGTATGTCTTGACTTGCACTCGAGTTTTGATGGCTTTTGTAGGACGACGAGGGGGATTCTTTGGAAGTGTCTAGTCATGAAATGATTGTACATAGCGAATAGTAGATGCAATAATGGAGTGGGCATTTTGGGTATTTTTGCATCTCCGATTGTGTTCATTTCAGTTGTTGCTATTTATTTCGGTATTTTCTTTTCTGTTTTTGTAATAGTAGTTGCATGTGTAAAACATGGAAAGGCGTGCATGTGTTATTTGGTTGAGACCATTTTTCATAATGGAATGTGTGAGCAAATTGATGCATGGCTGAATTGGAATTGCATATGTGTGCATGTTCTTGGATCATTTGGAAGTAACTGTTTTGTATGTATTCATGAGTGATTCTTTTAGCACTAATAGCTTCGATGAGTGCAGGCTCAATGGAAGTGACGGCTTGATGAAAAGGTATGCGACCAAGCTATAAACTGACATGTTCATGATTGTGTGAATTATATGACAGCATAGAGTGGCTCGTCGAGGACGACTTCGCAAATAAGAAGAGGGAAGTATGTTAGCCCTAAAAATGGTTGATTTTTATGCACTAATGCGGTTCTATTTGGCAGGAAAATACGCTTGATTGCAGGCACTTGAAGAATGAATTTGATAATTGATGAGAAGTATGTGGGGATATTGATTGTAGGGATGGGGAGAAAAGGGCTTGCTATTGTATCGGCAATTATCTGAGTGGCCTTGTACCTCTTTCTATAGGGCGACTGGAGCACCTTCTTGAACTGAATTTAAGCAGGAATAAATTGTCAGGTGCAATCCCAGTGGAGTTGGGGAATTTAAGGGGACTTGTGAAGATGGATTTATCATTCAATGATCTTCATGGGGTCATTCCTCGAGAGTTGGGTCAACTGCAAGGTTCAAGATCCACTGACCATGGGAACAATGCTTAAACATCATAATGATTTGTCATGTGTATCTTTTAAAGAAGATGCTCTAGTCAGATCTCAAAGTAAATCATCCGATTCACATGAGACTCATGATCTTTCTGACAATATTAGTTCATCAAGCAGTTTTCAAGAGGAGGATGAGGAAGTATTACTTATCTATCCGGATACACTGCTAATCTTTCGGTTCTGTGATCCATTATTACCCTTCAAACTTAAAGAGATCATAACAGCAGATCAGAGACTTCTTAAAATGTTGGAATCTGGATTACCTTCATGGGTCATCTTTTTGCAATCTTATCCTGTTTTCAGAAAGTGTTATAGGCCCTGGATGAGACCCCTAGCAAAGACTTTGTACATTTTAGTCTCTATTACCACAGTCATCATTGGTTTCTATGACTTGTACAAGAATGTTCCAATTTTAAAGGCTATTGCTGCTCGTATATGTGGTCCTTTCTTTGAGTGGATAGAGGCTTGGGGAATGGTATCAAGAATCAAGTATCTGGGCACTTTCGTGTTCTTGCAAAATTGGCAGAAGGCTTTGCATTGGTTGCTTTTGGTATTTAGTACAATAAGGAAGCTGGCAAACCTCATTTTCCAGCCATTGGTTGAACCTCTGGAAGACTTGATAGAATATATTTGGCCACTATGCAACATGATGCTTGAGTCAAGGTCCGTTGTGTGCAGGTCTGACGAGCGCACCAGAAAAGGGGAATTCGTTTCTGTCTGTTTTCCCAATTCAACACTTGTCATAATCGGACGCTCGCATTCATTTTGGCTCCACGGATTTGGAACATGAAAAAAGTCCCCATCATGTCAATCCTTTGGAGATGGTTGAAGCCGCAGTCGGGGTTGTGGATATGGCATGGACAACGATAGAGAAGCGTCGGGAGCACGCCCATCATGATGTAGTGGCTGCAACTTGGGAGGACTGTGTCAAGCTAGAAGGGAGCTGCTGGGGATTCGGCCCAGGGAGATACAACAGCAGAACGGGGAAAGCGTCCAGTTAACCACGCATTGAATAGAGCTGCCTTTCTACATAATTTGGAGTGCCACTCTCAGACACTCAGAGTCCAACTCTCTCGCACTGGCAGGCTCTTTCAAGGTTGACGGCTTGTGAATTGACTGAATGCTTACACTTATCTATTGCAAAGATGAGCTTTTCTGCGATTACATCAACTTAAGTATGTTGAGCGGAAGCTTCTCAGGCTTCATTTGGTTGTGAGGATGCGGTTGATGTTGTGTTTGCATCCGGTTACACCCAGGATCTCATGCCAAAGAAGGATTTTTGTATAGCCTCTTCTTGTTTCTCTCCTTGCAAGCTTGACAGATGCCAGATTAGTGTATCAATTCAGGGAATTCGCAAGGTTACTACTATTGAATTCACCTCCCCACCATAGGCGATTTCTCTGCCGGTTGTTTTCGAAAGCTCCCAGTTTCCAAAACTTTGTGGACTGCTCTCTGGTACGATGAAGAATGTGAGAGTACAAGAAAAGTGACAGTGGAAGGCTTGCTTTCATGCAGTCATATACAGACACAGGTGTGGCGTGTGTTGTAGGAAGAGGAAGCTTGATATGCAGTGCATCGCTGTAGTGGAAGGGATTTTGCAAATAGCGTCGTGCCTGAAGGTTCTTGTATAGGCAGGGAAGGTGGTCTGTTCACCAAAGGAAGGCATACGCCCACAGCGTTAAAAATTTGATGCTCCCTTTCTTGTTGATCGAGTCGATTCGTGCAGCTCTTTGAGACAATCTAGGGTTTTTGATATCGATATTGGCTGAAGGCTTCTGTTTTCCAGCACGGTTAGACTTCCTTACCGGGTGTCACCTCTATTCACCCACCAGGACTGAAGTCTACAAGCTCGCACACAAGCCAATGCTGTATGGTCTCTTCAATCTTTCTATAGCTGCTGCATTCATTGTTTCTGCTACTTCAACTGAGGATAATGAGATTTAAAAGTCCCGCCATACTTGTGTTCTCTCATATATGAGATCTTATAAGCCTCAGAAACAGAGTTCTGTCCGAGAGTAGATAGTGAACGATTCGGTAAACTGAACGCATCAGTGTGGTGTTTAACATTGTTCTGCTACAGAAGAAATCAAATTGATGCAATAATCTGTTGTGCTTCTCTCTATGTTTTTTTGTCTCACCAAAAGTTGAGTTTTCCATGACTACTGTGATAAATGGCTGCACCTGGCAATTGTAGAAACAGAGCTCTATTTGCTTTAAAACACTTTGAGTCTTACTTGTTCCCTCCATATTCTTGAGCCATACAGCGAAGCCACGCGAATGGACCAAGTGATCACTTCATGAATTGATACGACTGGACTGTGTTGTGAACTTAAGTATGTATGATACACTAAGCAATTAATTTTCTTGGTTGGTTCCAGTGTATGGAGGATTTTCTGTGTCGTTCCCTTGAGAGTTCATAAGGGTGGTGTTGTTTACATGCTTGAACTCGTTGATATGTTGAGATAATTGACTGAATAACTCATTGATTTTCTATGGTTTGAGGGTTTGGATGCGGAGGGTTGTGAACCAATTTGCTCATTTGTATGAGCTAATTTCTACGTTTGAGAGAGGTAAACAAACGATTAATTTTGATTGAACATATGGGAAACTTCAAGATGTTGATGTAGTGTAGTTCGGTTTGGTGTCATACCATTGTCTCGCATTTCACACCTTTCATGATCACTCTGTAGGTGAACCTAAGGGCTTGAACGCAAACCCTTGTGGCCATTTTTGGCATGCACAGACTACCCTCGGTGTGTAGGCTTTGATTCCTGTGACAACATAAATAGAGACATAGGGAGACGGTATTCAAGATGGAGGACGAAGAAGGGTGTGAAATTGTTTGGATGATTGGGTGAGAAAGAAAAGTAGTGAAAAATAAGAGAGGAAGGGAATGTGTGTGTATATACGAGGGGGCAAGTGCACATGTGGATGTGGTGTGTGCGAATATGTGTGTGTGTGTGTGGGTAGAGGGATAGGAGAGTGGATGTGTGTACAAAAGTGTGTGTGAGCATGGGTGTGCGAGGATAGGAAAAGATGTTTGAACGGGAAGTAAGTGATTGGGAAAGAGAAAGAGAGAGAGAAAGGTGAAAGAGAGTAAAAGTGTGGGTGGAAATGCATGTATGTGCACAAAACGGGTGTGAGGGAGTGAGAAAGAGTGCATGAAAGGAAGAGGGATAGAGTAAATGAAATAAGGAAGTGTGGGTGAGAAAAGGTTGTGATCACGAGAAGCAGTCATTGGGAGTTTGGTTTTAGGTTGTGGTCGGATTCAAGTCTCCATGTCTACAGTTGAACATTATTGAATGACCTAGAGGAAAAGAAAGTGGTATAATTCAAGGAAAAAGAGTGAACCCAAGCGTGTGTGAGGCTAATTCCGTGGGGTATAGGAACCTACCATTTTGGTGCGTTTGCCGGGAATTTATGAGCTAGTGCATAGCCATAAGAATAATCCATTGCGGGATAATTATGGGCTCCAGGTAATCCAATTGGACCGATTCCGAGGGGTTTGAAAAAAATAAAGTCTCGTATAATCACTTTTTCCTTGGGCTTTAGAGCCTTTTCAGTATGCATGTATGTGTTTATGTGTGTATGTCTCTCTATGTGTGTGTATGCATATATGTGTGTGTATGTGTGTGTATGTGTGTGTATATGTGTCTGTATGTGTGTATGCATGTGTATGTGTGTGTATGCATGTGTATGTGTGTATGTGTCTATGTGTGCATGTGTGTGTATATACTATATGTGTGTGTGTCTATGTGTATGTGTGTGTACCTATGAGTGTGTATGTGTTTATGTGTGTATGTGTCTATGTGTTTGTATGTGTTTATGTGTGTATGTGTATGCATGTATGTGTATGTGTGTGTATGTCTCTCTATGTGTGTGTGTATTCATATGTGTGTTTGTATATGTGTGTCTATGTGTGTATGCATGTGTATGTGTGTGGATGCATCATTATGTGTGTATGTGTCTATGTGTGTATATGTGTGTGTATGTGTGTGAGCATCTATGTGTGTGTATGTGTGTGCGCGTCTTGTGTATGTGTGTCTATGTGTGTGTATTTGTGTGTATGTGTGTGTGTCTATGCGTATGTGTGTGTGTGTCTATGCGTGTATATGTGTGTGTGTGTAAGTGTGTGTGTGCGCATACCTGTCAACCGTCTCCCTTCTCTCTCTCCCTCTCGCGCGCGCTCTTTCTCTCTCTCTCTCTCGGTCTTGCGTTCAAAGCCCTGCACAAATGTGCCGGGAGAATTGATATTTTTTTTTTACATTCCAGAGCGTCGCATATGCGACGCTCTGCAGTTTGCCAACGTCGCTAAGTGCGTCGCTAACTAGCGACGCTTTTAGTGACGCTTTGGTGTTGCGTCGCATAAGCGACGCTACCGTCGCTTATGCGACGATGCTCGGCCAAAAAAAAAAATCCGATTTTTTTACCGTCGCTTATGCGACGATTTCATCGCATAAGCGACGGTTTTCGTTTTTTTCCCGATTCGGGGGCGTCGCTACGCCCCCCTTTTTCTTGTAGTGATCTCTGCCTTGTGGTTATCAATACTTGTTCGGTCGGTGAATCTCTGTCTAGTCAGTGAAGTCTGTGTAGTAACTGTAGTGTGTTTGGGAACTCTGAGTCGTATTGTGGTTGTCTTCTGTGTTGAAGATCCGCTATTGTACGGTAAAGATTAAGTTACAGTAAGGTTCGTCTTAAGCTAAGTACGGAATCTTTGTCCCGTAAAGGTCATGACTGGGAGTTGTGTTACATTAGTTCTGATATGGCACGCTGATCACTGAGTAAGTCTTAATCGGTGTAGGAATCTACATCCAGTACTGTGTGTTTGATAATTTGGAGTCTTTCTGTGTCTTTCGGTTCTGGTTGATTGTCTACACCTGTTCGGTAAAGATTAAGTCACTGTTATTGTCTCTATTGTTACAGTAGTTTGTGTTCAGATAGTTTTTGAGTTAATCAAGTAATTCTGCATTACGGTATTGACTAGTTCTTGCGCTGAACACTGAGGAGAGTATTGACTAGTATGTGTTCGGTAAACTTTGGAAGAGTTTGATTGCGGACTGTAAGATTGTAAGTGTAACAGATTCTTGATAGAGTTCTTGAGCATTAGTATCTTGCTGTGTCTGAAGTGGTTAGTTTGGGAAAATCAAGAACAGGGCCTCTGTCTAACAGACCCCTTCCACTCCCAAGAACCCAAGTAGATGTTTAAACGTGCTTCTGACAGTTAGTTGCGCGTTTAACACTGGCGTCGTCTGTGGGAAGGTGGCATCAAGAGTGTTGCCAGCTAATTGTGGGAAAGTGGAACCAGATTGTTGCCATTTGTCTGTGCGAATGTAGCATCAAGAATGTTCGTTGATTGATTGTGAAAGTGGTCATAGATTGTGAATCGATTGTAAAGAAGAATAGTACACAAAGTATTGCAAACAGTATATGCCGGTTACTCGTTCCGGTGAATCATACCTGAAGCATAGTAACCAACAGTCTTGGGCGATACCTAATTTGCTAAGGACGCCTCCAAGAAGTAGAACCGCAGATAAGTCTAACCCAGCTGTCAAGGAATTGAAGAACGCCAGTAGGGATTCCGGTAGTATTCTGGTAAAACGTACTACGTTTCTGGCAGATTCCGGTGCGATTTCGGCACAGTTTGTTGAAGAAATAGTAACTCCAGAGTCTACCAGGACGAAGCTGAAGTTAATTTAACACCATTGGGTCAAGATTCGAATTTGTCTGCGGATAGAAACGTCTTGGCCAAAGAAATCAGTGAAAGTGAAAAAGCACCTTGTTTTGGTGAAAATTCGACACCTTCCGGTGTTATTTCGGTACCAGTTGTTGAGAGTTCATAGTCTTTCGGTGATGGTTTACCATTTCTTGGTGGATCTTTAGTCTAGTCACCATTATTTGGAGTAAGTACCCCTACATCTGATAGCAAGGAGGAAGGTAGCTTGTTCGAAACTGAAATCAGAAACATATTGAACGATATTATCAAGCCGGAAAGTGTACAGAATCCAGCCGAAATTTTTGATTACCTGCAAAACAATAAAGAGAAGATGAATCAAACAGTGCAGGAATATGCCACCCTATTCAGAACGCATTTGAGGCAATTACCGCCAGCACATGCCAACCTGCCGGATGACGTTATCACCCAATGGTTTATCAATGGTTTGACTCCGCAACTTAAACAGATTATAATCATACGCTGTGTGGGAGCTATGACGCTAGATGCGGTGATCGCAATGGCTTTGCAGCTGGAAAACAAGGTTGGAGGATTTACAGAAGACCTAGAATGGTTAAAAGCAAGTAAAAATGTTGCAGAAGATCCGACCACACAGATGTACTGCACCACGTGCAAGAATTCAAGGCATACCAGTGCCACTTGTGCCCTCAACCAGTTGTTTTGCACTATCTGTAATACGACAGGACATTCCACCAAAAAATGTGGATACAATGCCAAAGTACAGGGAACAACAACAGTGAATGCAATTATACAAGAACCAGGGCAGTCTGCCAATCACTATGTACCCCCGCAATTGAGAAACAACCAGTAGCAGGGATATCGAAATTACAGAGGACAGAGAAATAATAACTACAATGCAAACCGTTGGCTGGCAGGACCAGCACAAGAAAATACTAATTTGCCACCACCTCGCTGCCATTTTTGCGGTGAATTTGGCCACATTAGAAGATTTTGTAAAGATGCAGCAGAATATGATCAGAGAAAGAAAGAACGGCAGAATCCAATGACTAATATGGTTCATATCACACCAATAGAAACACAAGCTGCAGTAGTTCAGACCAGATCCAGTAGGCCGTTACAACCAGCAGCTGAAATATTTGAACCAGACATCCTAGAACAACAAAGAACATATGACAAGGCTAGTCACTGGACCACCACAGAACCTCTAGTGTTCCCAGATCCTATTCCGGTGACACAAGTTCCACTGCCAAAGGAAACTGCACAGGAGAAAGAGTCAATTCCAGTAACCGACGCATCGTCTTCAGAATCAGTGAAAGGTACAAGTCAAGTAACTCAAGCATGGGAAATCTTATCTAAAGCATCCATTACTCTTCCTCTTGGACAATTACTTGCACTAGTACCAGGAGTCCGTCAACAATTCCAGCAACAGTTTAGTACTGAGTCTGCCTGCATTCCAGCAATGGCAACAGTACAACCAGAAACTAACGCTACGGTGGATCATTCGGTCCCATTGATTACGATATGGTACAAAAATCATAAAATCAATCAAGTACTAATTGATGGAGGGTTTGGTGTAAACATTGCTACTGCCGCACTGTGTAAAAAGTTAGGATGGACGAAAATTGAGCCTGTTCAGTTTTTTGTAAGGATGGCTGATCAGTCCAGAGTCCACCCAGTGGGACTAGTACGAGATGTTCCCATAACTTTGCAAGGTACAACATTTAAGATGACTTTTGTCGTCCTAGAACTACCAGAGTCTAGCTTGGATTATAATCTGCTTTTCGGCCGTCCTTGGTTGAAACAAGCCAAGGTGATACAAGATTGGTCCGCACAGGAACTCACTTTCAAGGACAATTATCGTAAATATGTGGTAAAATTAGATGCTATACAGCCTTGTGAATTACATGCTAGACCTTATTTTATAGAACCAGTTCATATGTTAGATGGTTTGTCAGATGATGAAGAAGAAGATTTTTTGAAGAATAATAATGATTTGATCTCCCTAGGAACTGTTGATCTACAATCTGTTGTAGATAATTGGAATCCGACAGTTTGTACGGTGATGCCTGTGACTGAAGAAGACAAGAAAGAAGATATTGCTGCTATAGATGACACTGATCTACAACAACTTTTAAACCCACCCGATGTTACAGAGAAGTCCCGATAATTCTATGTACCAGAAGATCAGTTAATTACATATAATTTAGGTGATGAAGTTAATCAGCGACCTGTAAAAATAAGGGAAGGATTGCCTGAAATGTTTCAAGCAGAGTTAATACAGTTGCTTCGAGAGTTCTATGATGTTTTTGCATGGGATTACAAAGATATGAAAGGTTTGGATCCCCACATTTATCAACATAGGGTCATGCTGAAGCCAGAAGCAAAACCAAAAAAACAACCCAGCTACCGGATGAATCCGAATTATGCAGCACAGGTAAAGGTAGAGCTGGATAGGTTATTAAAAGTTGGATTCATTGTACCAGTAGAGCATGCTGAGTGGATATCACCCATTGTTATCGTCCCGAAAAAGAATAAGCAGCTACACATATGTGTGGATTACCGGAAACTGAATGCAGCTACGGTGCCAGATCCGTTTCCCCTTCCATTTCTGGACACGGTGCTTGACAGAGTAGTACGACATGAAATGTACTCATTCTTAGATGGATACAGTGGTTACAACCAGGTCAGAATGGTTGAGGAAGATATACCAAAAACAACATTCATTACCAATTGGGGTGTTTTTGCTTGTACTGTTATGTGGTTTGGATTAAGAAATGCCCCCAGTACTTTCCAAAGGTGTATGCAGGAAATATTCTCCCCCTATCTTACCTCTTTCATGCAAGTATATCTTGATGATTTCTCTGTGTTCGGTAGGATGGTAGCACACTTGTTCCATTTACAGTGCTGCTTTGAGAAATGCAGAGAATACAGACTCTGTCTGAACCCAAACAAATTTGTGTTTGCGGTTTCATGAGGTAAGTTGCTTGGCCATATTGTATCTGCACAGGGCATTCAAGTCGGCCCAGATAAGGTAGCAGCTGTGTTGGAAGCACCTGTACCTACTACAGCAAAGGAAGTAATGCGTTTCATGGGTCAAGTGAGATGGCATGGTCGTCATTTATGGTGGCTCGCTCATTTAGCCATTCCATTCAATGGTTTAATCACGAGTACTCCTAAACAGTTTGAATGGACTCAAGAATGTCAAACAACATTTGATCATCTAAAGTGTTTATTAACGCAGGTCCCAATTTTACAACCACCTGATTGGGAACGCCCATTTCATGTTTTTATAGACGCCTCAGATATCGCCATCGGTAGTGTGTTAATGCAACAAATAGATAAGTGGTTCAGGCCTGTTTACTATGCGAGTAGAAGACTTGCTCCTACAGAAAAGAATTGCTCTGTAACTGAAAGAGAATGTCTGGGTTTAGTGTATTCTGTAAAGAAATTCATACACTATTTACTTGGCCGCAAATTTAATTTTCATGTAGATCATGCTGCACTTGTTTATCTAGTACGATAGCAGCATTTAGGTGGTCGATTAGCACGATGGGTTCTACTTTTACAAGAGTTTGATTTCGAAGTAATCCATCAGCCGAGCAACTCACATACCTTAGCAGATTTCCTTTCTCGCTTAGATTCGGGTGAAGCTCCGGTCGGTGTAGATGACACCACACCAGCCATTTATGTTACTGAACCAACTAATGATGAATATGTAGAACCACCTATGCCATCTACATATTATGATCAGATATTAACTTTTCTTACTGATGGATGTATTCCTGCTCAGACCTCTCCTGCAATGCGTAGGAAGATTGCAGTGTACAGTCACAGATTCCGGTTAATTGCTGGAGAATTATGCTATATGAATCACACTAGAATTTTACTTCGTTGTATTCCTCCGCATGAAGTTAACTCAGTCATTATTCTGGCTCACTCAATTCCTTTCGGTGGACACTTTGCAGTAGATTTAACGCATCGGAAAATTCTTCAAAGTGGACTTTGGTGGCCTACTATGTACAGGGATGTATCTCAGTTTGTCAAACAATGTGATACTTGTCAGAGGTCTGGACAGCCTCTACAACGCCATTTTTTCCCTCTCCAACCTGTCTTGCCGTTGGAGCCTTTTCAGAAGTGGGGCTGTAGCTCAGTGATGAGTAGCACCTCCTTTAATGTCAATCCGGGAAGACGTGAGGATGGTATGGAGACCTCGAGAAAGTGGTGACACAAGTGCGTGAGTGAGAAGCACGCTAACATGCACACACATACACACACACGCATACACACAGTAAGACAAAGAGTGAGGATCAATGGAGTTCTTAGATTACTTTCAAAAAGCTCTTACAAGTTCATTTCAATTACAATCTAACCTCAAAAATGAGCTCTCTAGCTCTTTTTATAGTTTTTGACTAGGTTTTGGCCCTGTCCAGACCTAGTGTCCGGCCTAGTTAAAAATTAGGTTCCAGGGCCAATTTGAGGGCTTAAACGGAGTCCAAAAAATACGAAAATTGATATGTAGGTACTTCTAAGGCTCCTCAAGCTCAAGGACTCCTTGGCTTGCACAAAATGGAGCTACAAAAATATGAAATGGTATTTACAATGATTGTTAGTGATAAGAATCACTGTTACAAGATTTGAGAAAAATTGAAGGGCCTATCTGCCAGATTTGCGTCGACTACTTTGTCTACTTACTCCTTCACTTTGTTCTGACTCTCTCCGCTGACTTCTTTGTCTAGTGAGTCCTTGGGTGCCTTGGCTTCCTTGTCTAGTCAGTCCTTGGGTGCCCATACTGCTCTCAACACCCCCCCCTCTCTCGCGTCTGTCGTCCCTGACAGACTCTTGTTGCTGGGAGTGTTGGATGTAATATTCCACAACCTGAGTGGCAAGCTGATGTTCTTGTAAGCGTAGTCCTCTGGCCAAATCTGTCATCATACGATCCCAATCAATTGGTCCTGGAATGTCCGGATGTGGCAGACGTAACTGATCTGCATGGATCGCTTGTTCTACTGCGAATAGATGTAGCAAATGTGTGGGTCTGGGAATGAAAATTTCAGAATTGTATTCCCAGAATCCCGTAGAGAACATTTCCTCAAATGTCTGCTTGAAGCATGCGGGCAAGTACTTTATTCGTGCATGCCAAGCAAAGATGATAGCGACTGAGGGGGTTTGGCTCATGTCGTAGACTAAATCCTTGTTGCCTTGAGAGAATCCAGGGGCAGAGATGTATGGAGCTTGGACATTCCGAAAGGTTTTGAAGACAATGGTCATGAGCTCGAATATCTTCATACACATTTTCGCCGCGATGTCGGGTACATTATTGAGACGTGTAGACCAGTGTCGAATTGTTGATATCATGTAGGCTACGGTTGGAGGTCCTCGAGGTGGAGCAAAATACGGATAGTTAACCCAAGCCGAGCACTCTTTATTGTTGCGTACCTTAATTGCAAATGCTTGCCAGGATCTGCGACGTACCACTGGACAATAGCATGGATTATACTTGATGTATAGTGGCATGGTTGCCCAGGTACTCATCATCTCGGGGTAATCGGTGAGTAAACGTGCACGCCAATTAGGTTGGAAGATCGAGCCAGCACGTGCATCGGTCGGTAAATCCCCTATCTCAAATTGAGTGGCGAATGTGGGCTCCTTCCCTGTATGTCTTTTGACTTCTGCATTATAATCATGTAGTAAGACAAAATAAGGCATGTATTGCGATTCTGATGTTGTGATTAACCGTTGATGGGATAAATGTTGAAAGTAGGAAGACCGAAGGACCGTTTCTTCCAGATTCGTGAGAGATTGCATTTGCACGGCCACACGATCATCATGTGTCTTACCCACTTTCTCGACCCTTCTGACCCAATCTGGAACTTGAATTTCTAACGTGTCTTGTCCTTCTTCTGTAGTTCGACCACCAGGCGTCGGCATAGGCTCGTATGGCTCTTCATAGTTGTCATCGACGGGGATTTCCACTACTGTTTCAGGTTCTGGTTCTTCAATGGGCGAGGGTGGCCGTTCATATGGTAAGAGGCGTGCTTGGAGTTCTGCCACCTGTTTTCGGAGGGTCTCCATTTCTTCTGTAGATTGTTGTGATATTACCGGCTCCTGTTGAGCAGTGGGTACACTGGCTATCTGTTTCTTTAGATCGGCACATTCAGTCTCTAGTTTTTCATATGACTCCAAGAAATTTGCATGTTCCTCAAGTAAGATGCGAATGTCTTCTGATGGAACTGCTCTATATCTGGTAGGGCTAATGGTTGCTCCTACGGTTCCTTCCATAGCCGCTTCAAAGTTGTCTTGATTTTGTTGTTGAAGTCGTTTGTTCTCTTCTAGTGCTGCGGCCATATGCTTCCTTAATAGCCCAATGTTGCGTCTGAGTGTAGCGTTAGATATCATTTGCGCTTGAAGCACTGTTTCTAGTTCCTTGACTGCTTGGTCATCTACAGTTGATGTCTTTGATTCCAATTCGGAGTGAGCCTGCTGTAGTGTGGTATGCTCGGTTAGGAGCGTCTGGTAGTCAGCTTCAAGAGTGGTGACTCTAGCTTGGAGACGTTGAGATTCTGCCTGAAGGGCAGCAGTGCGTTCTTCCAATTGATGGTAGTCTTGTTGTAGCTGATGTGCACACTGAAGTAATGTGTTGAACGTGCTATTTACATTATGAGATGCAAGGGGAAAAGTTTGAAATGTAGGGGAGGTGGGATTGGGTAGGGGGGTAGTGAATGCTGTGTGTGCCAATGATGTGAGTGGTGATGTGGGGGGCAAGGGAGGGGAAGGTGGGGAAATCGTGGGGAGAGGTGCTGTGGTTGGTGAAATGTCCATTGGGTCAGACAAGGTGGTGTGTGCAGGGGCTACCATGTAAGTGGGTATGGTAGGTGAAGTGAGTGTGGTGTTCGTGTAAATTGATGTCGTTGCGAACATCGGAAAGATGTGCCTCGGAAACATTGGAGAGCGGATGATCTGCTCCACAAGGGACGGGTATTGGGTGGCGCGGTCAGGTTGAAAGAGGTGTAGGGGCCAGATGGGAAGTGAGGGTCATGGAATGGAGGTACCCGTATTGGGGGATAGGTCAGGAAACACAGGGTGCCTTCTGTGGGTGCTGGGTTTCCAACTACACTTGTAATTATGGGATGGCCAGTCATGGGTTCAGAGGATAGACGGGTCGAAGTGTACAAGGGATTGGTGACGAAGGAGAAGAGGGTGTCTTGTGAGGTGGGTTCTCGAAATGAGAATGATGTGAATGAGGATGGATTATAAGTGAAGGTAGAGGTGATGACTGTCGTTTCTTCCAAGGTGGGGGGTGGTGGTGGGGGCGGAGACGGTGGTGATGGAGGATGCTGGGGTGAGATGGGTGATGTCTGAACAAAGGTTTCAGCGGATAGGTCAGTGGTGGTTATGGGGGTGGCTGTGGTTTCAATGGGTACCTCTGGTTCTGTGACGGGTATCCTAATAGTCTTACCTGCTCGTGGTAACGTATCCACTCTGCGTTTGTCATACCTTACGGACTGGCGGACTGCGATGTGGACAGCCTCTGGAACTCCTAAAGAGTCTGACACTAATTTGAGGGTGTTAATGAAGTGTTGGTCCACCCCTTCATCTGATAACATTTCTTGCATCAAAGCTTGACCTGATACCAGAGAGAGTTGATGCCTTTCTTGTACTGCTTTGATAGTGTCGTATAGCCTTCGTAGTTGAGCTGTATATGCAGGTGCACCTACAAGTTCTGGCACTTCTTGTTGCTCCTCTTGGTGCTCTTGATCATACTCCTCCTCATCATCCTCCTGTTCTTCATCTTCGTCATCTTCTGCATCCACTTCAACAGGTGTGACAGGTGCTTGGGAGGTTGTGGCTGGCGTTTGTACATTCTCCGCTTGTGGTGCCTCTTCTGCCTCCAGCTCTACATCTTGTAATAGTTGTTCGAAGTCTTCATTAGTGAGTTCTTCCAAAGGTGCACCACTAGGAAATTCGAGATCCGTTGGGATGGGAGGGAATATCAAGGTGGAACCATCGGTGCTACGTCTTGGAAGTCGGAGTGTGAATGGTCGGACTCTTCGGGGTGGCGGGGTGACGTCTGGTGTTAGGGTGGCTCCACGTGGTTGAGCACATGGGACTTGGACCGTGCCTCTCATCTTCTTAGAAGGGGGTCCAGTGGATGTCCTGCCTCGAAACTGCTCTACCCGATTCCACATCAGGGCTCGTTGGATTGGAATGTCATAAGCCAAACACCTATAAATGATTCTTGTCAGAGCACAGCAACCATATAAAACCTGTTTCCGCGGCCAGCGTTTGTGTGCTAGGTGTATCTGATCAATTATCTAGTGGGGTAGGTTGATAGTGAGGCTCTGTGTCTCTGCCAGATACAGGCTAAACCAAATCTTTTTGTGCGGCATGGTGAATCTATCCTGCGCCGGGAAAGCAAAGTGTTGCATGCACATGCGAAGGTGTATTGCAATATTAGGCGTCATGGATACCATGCCCTTGAGTTTGGTGAGACTTCGATTCTTCATGTAGTCCGGTACTAGGGTTTCCTTCTCTGTAGGAATATGCATGCCGCGCATATCTAGAGCTTCTCTCACCAAATTGTTTGATAGCCTAAACCTCTTGAGCTCATTCCCCTTTGTCAGAGATGGAATCACAAATGAGCTTGCACCTTTTGGGTTCGGATTTGGAGTCAAGGTGTTGATGAGATAGTAGCATCGCATGAAGTCAGGTTTTGGGAGTCGGGCACTGAAATAGGCACTCAATCCGGCTTTTTCCCATATCGGACGTAGACCTTCCGCATTTTGTAACTTCTCAAATTCTCTTGTAAAGAAATGGTATCTGCCTTGCTTTCCATTGTAGTCCAACTCTGATTCCCATAGGTACGTTCCTTCCCCCAAGGGTCCTGCCACCTCGGTAAACCAATGTGAAGTCTTTCCCACGGGCATGGTGTGGCCACGCGGAGGGTCCGCAATAGGTATGATTTTGACGGCCTGCAATTCTTCTGGTCTTTCAATTGTCTCAGGCAAAACGGGTAAACTGTCCAAGTCCACCACTTGCGGGTTTGTTTCTATGTGAGAGCTAGTTCCTGTTGCCTCCGCCATGTTGAAAATGTCGCAGCGGATTCTGTGAGAATATATGAATAAACGTTAACATTGCAATGGACACAAAAATGACATGGTGTCCCTTGTTACAACATTAACTTAAAGTTCGGGAGTGGTTAGGGGTTAAAAAGTGCTCGGTGCTGGTGTGTGTAGTTAGGAGTTAGGTAGACCTAAGAGCTAAGCGAAATGATGTGATGTGAGAGTGAAGCGATTAGTAGGTGGTCATGGATTTACAATCGGGGTCAGGGGGTTTGTTACAAGTCTTGGGCTGCCAAATGCAGTGGATGGGTTTTGCTCGTGGTTGAACATGAGGCCTTTTAGGGACCCATTTACAACTGATTCTGCTCGTGCTCATGTGCCTTGGTGTTGAAAATGAGTGGATGTAGGCCGTGCGAGTGAATGGATCATGCTATGTAGGGTGTGTTCTTGGTGTAGCTATTTGAGCCCGCAAACAAGCCTTAGGCACCCAAATTTGTCTTGATTGTGGGCTAGCCTTCATCGACTTTTTGGGCACCCAAATAGACTTCACGTTAGCAAAAGAATTTCCGAAAGACCTCTTATTAGTGACGTGTTGTTGGTTACTAATAAGAGGCTTTGCCCGTATGGTTGGCTTGAGTGCAACCGGGTGTTCGCCTTTTCGCACCCACACTTGGTTCACTTGTTGAGACATTCTGCTGCACAGGTTCTTTTGATGTCCGGCATAGGTAGTACTCTGCTTCTTCTACCTTTGCTCCACCTTTGGTCGTTGCCTCCTTCTGGCCTTTGGAGAAGAAGGGAATTCCTTTGCATCCCTGACTCCTTTTTTGCGAATATCATTCCTCTGCAACACATAGTTTTGGACAAGAACAGCATGGTCAACTTCATGTGCACCCCTGGAGGGACCAGGAGTCTGTGCCTTTTATAGTTCCTTGAGTGCTCCATTATCCAACTCTACTGTAATTCGACTATGATTGACCCATACCTGAAGAAGTCCACTTCTTAGGTTTAAGTTGACTGCTTGGTCATAGATCCAGTCTTGACCCAAGACAAGAGGTTCAGTGAGATCCTCATCTTGACACACTAGTACTTTAACTGTCATTGCCTCATCATGAATGTAGAGGGGAAGTTCCACCTCGCCTATACAAGGGGTTTCCACGCCTCCCAATCCTATGAGATATGCTTCCACAGGATTGACAGTTAACTGTAACTCTTGACAGTAAGACACTTTAACAGCACTAGTGGCTGCACCTGAGTCAATCAAGGCTCTTACAGTCCTTGCACTTTTTCCTTGTCCTATATCTAGGGTTACGAAAGGACGTCGATCAGTTATCCTAGGTGAGCTGGTTCCTGCGACTTCACACATTGCCATATGATATCCTTGATCTGCATAGTCATTTATCCTAGGCTGCTCTCTACCTTGCCTTCGTAATTTCATCCTTCTGATGCGTTCTAAAGCTTCTGCTTGAGCTTCTTCTCTAATTCGCTTCTCTTCCTCTTTGCGTTTCTTAGCAGTGTTGAGTCGGCTGAGCATTTCCTCCGTGAGGGTTTCCTGATACAACTTGACTCTGCATCCGCTAATATAGTTAGGGAGAACATCACCCTCTAATGTGGCCAATTGTACTGCTCCACTCGTGGAGATCCTATTGATAACCATAGGTCCGTAGCCTCTCTTTTCTAGCTTCCTCGCGTGTTGTTTTAGTGTATGGACTAAGACTAGATCTCCTGCTTTCAAGCCTTTATCCTTCACATGGGCATCGAAATATGCTTTCTGTCTCTTCTTGGCTGCATATATTCCTGCGGCGGCTCTCAGTCTTGTTTCTCCTAATCGTTCAAGGTCAAAGATCCTAGAGGAGAGCTCATGACCTGTCCATTCGTGCTCTTGTGCTACTCTCAATGTAGGAATCAGGAAGTCCAAGGGTAGCACAGCGTTTTGGCCGAATACCATCTGAAAGGGGGTGGCTTGGAGTACCGTTTTATAGGCAACTCGGTATGCCCAATCAGCATGGTGTAGCTGTTTGTCCCAATCAGAGCGTTTAGTGTTCACTAATTTCGTCAGTACATTGCATAAGATCTTATTAGTACTCTCAGCTTGTCCATTAGCTTGATGGTGATACGGGGCAGACTTTTTGTGTATTACCAAGAACTCTTGGAGTAGATTTTCAATCACTTCGTTCAAGAAATGAGTACCTCTATCACTTACAAGCTCTATAGGTAGCCCGTATCTCGTGAATACATTCTCAAACAAGAATTTGGCAGTTGTTTGAGCATCGTTCTTTGTCGTAGCCTTTACCTCTACCCACTTGGTGAGATAATCTATCGCAACAATGATGTATTCCGCATGAGAACCCTTGGCTGGGGGATTAATAGGACCTACGAAGTCTATTCCCCACTTAGAGAATGCACGTCCACCCATCATAGGTTTCAGTGGCATCTCATCTTTGCGTATAGGATACTGAGTCCTTTGACAGACATCACACCGTTTCACATAGGTATGTGCATCCATGTGAAGGGTAGGCCACCAGAAGCCCGCAAATAATATCGCCTTGATCACCCGATCTGGTCCAAAGTGTCCTCCTGCTACACCTTGGTGAGCAGTTTCCAAGATCTTCAGATATTCACTTTCGTGGACACATAGTCTCAGGTAACCATCTTTACCACGCTTATATAGATTATCACCAATGAGTGAGTAATCCAAGGCTTCTTGTTCTAAACTCCTTTTCCTAGCCAGAGTCATGTCTGGAGGGAATGTGTTTGTCCTCAGGAATGATACTAGTGGTTCGCTCCAATCTGGCACAATGGATACTTGATAGAGAGTGGCATGTTCCACAGG
Organism: Ceratopteris richardii; assembly: GCA_020310875.1. NCBI lineage: Eukaryota > Viridiplantae > Streptophyta > Polypodiopsida > Polypodiales > Pteridaceae > Ceratopteris > Ceratopteris richardii. Next base: position 37,807,597 of record CM035406.1, read on the forward strand.
TGGTTTAGTGCAACAGATTGGGCATTCCTTGCACAACTTTTGGACATCCGCTTCCATAGTTGGCCAATGCACTCCGAATCTCTTTAGAGTCTGCAACGTTCGTTGCTTTGAATGGTGTTGCTCTAATGCACCTACATGTGCTAATTGCAACCATTTAGCGTACTCATCCTCTTCTACGCAACAAGCCAAGATCCCTTGATCTGTGTGCTTGTACATGCTTCCTGCCATTATGTGGTACTTTTGGGCTTTTACAACCTCTCTATTCCGTGTGTTTACCACTGGATGGTTAGGCCCGTACGTCAATACTGGTACCAATGGCTTAGCCCACTGCGGTACAACTTCCAAATTAAACAAGTAAGCATCAGGAAGGTCATCTGACACTCCTTGTGGGGCTTCTCCCGATGTGAGCCTAGAGAGGTGATCTGCTCTCAAATGAGTCCTCCCTTTTCTTACCACAACCTCAAAGTCATATTCCATGAGCAAGAGAAACCATCTCACTAACCTTCCTGTATTGCATGGCTTGTTTACGAGATATAGCAATGCCTGATGATCAGTAAAAAATTTAAACTTATTTGCAAGCAAATAGTGTCTAAATTTCTTAACTGCATATACCATGCCTAATCCTTCTCGCTCTGTAGTGGTGTAATTCCGTTCAGCCGCATTCAATTGTCTACTGGCATAGGCAATTGGAAGATCCATATTACCTTCACCAGTAGGTTGTGCAAGCACACATCCAATGGCATAATTGGATGCATCCACATGAACATGGAATGGCTTATTCCAATCTGGTGTGGTCAAGATTGGTCCTGAACACAATCTTCGTTTAAGCTCCTGGAAGGAATTCTCACATTCATCCGTCCACTCAAAGTTTGTCAGAAGTCCGTACATGGGCTTTGCAATGACAGCATACATGTGTATAAATCGTCCATAATAACCACAATGCCCCATGAAAGCTTGTACTTCCTTGACATTCTTTGGCCTAGGTAGCTCTGCTATGGCTCTCACTTTTTCTTCGTCGGTAGATATGCCATTCTTTGACACTATGTGTCCTAGAATCTTGCCTTGCCTGACCATAAAAACGCACTTTTCTGGGTTCAGGCAGACTTGGTATTCTCTACATTTGTCAAAGATTTGTCTGAGTTCAGGAATATGGGTTTGTCTAACATTGGAATGAGCACAAAGATCATCAACATAGACTTCTAAACTCTTCCTCAGGAACTCCTTAAACACATGGCACATCAGCCTCTGGAAGGTAGCTGGTGCATTGGTAAGCCCAAATGGCATTACTCTAAAAGCAAAAATGCCCCATTCTGTGGCAAAGGCTGTCTTATGCTGATCCTCTGGAGCTATGGCTACTTGATTGTAGCCCGAAAATCCATCAAGGAAGCTGTACACTTCCTTGCCTGCCACTCTTTCTAAGAGATGTTCTGTGATGGGAAGCGGATAGTTATCTCGAATCGTGGCTGCATTAACCTTTTTCAAGTTAATGCACACACGCAACTTGCCATTCTTCTTGGGCACCACCACGATGGGGGATACCCATTCAGTGTGCTCAATTTCATAGATAAATCCAGCTTCAACCAGTCTATCTATCTCTTCTTTGATCTTCGCAGCATAATTATCGTTATATGTATAAGGCTTTTGCTTAGAGGGTTTGGCGTCTGAAGTCATGGGGATGGTGTGCGAGCATATGTCCGGGTCAACCCCTTTCAAATCCTTGTAACTCCAAGCGAATACATCTCTGTATTCTCTTAGCAAGGCAATCAATTCGTGCTCTTCTTCTTCTGTCAGGTCATGGCCTATATACGTGCATCTCTCCTCGCCTTCTTCAATGGCCACAACTATTTTCTTGGTGGTTTCTTTGTTATCATAGGCCTCTCCTGATTGTGCCTCTCGTTTAGGCATTCTTATCATGACTCTCCTGTCATCTATCTCATACTTCTTAAAATTTTCTGGGACCTCAAACAAAGATTCTTCCTCCTCTGGTGAGACTTCTTTCTTCTTTCGTTTCTTTCCTTCTTCCTTCGGGGTCATATGCGTTGCTAATCTTACATCATTTGTAACCTCTCCATGCCTCTGGGGTTGAAATTCTACTTCATGGAAGTATTCTTCATCTGATGCAAATGGTGGGTCCATAATGATTGACTCTAGATCGGAGTCACTTGCATCCTCAAATGCATCAGGGCTAGGTTCGCATTCTTCTAGAACTGCCTCTCCCATGATTGGCTCTATGGAGAAGACTGAAATATCATAGCCATCCTCATCACAGTGAGGTGTCCATTGTTCTTCGTTGATGGCTACGTCCATTGTTGCTAAGATTTCTGCCCAACCGTGAGGTTCAAATTCTTCGTCTGGAAAAACTACAGGTGCATAGGCTGGGTCTTGGATTGATCTATGGGTTTCTTTCGCACCTACCTCTCTGGCTTTCTCTCTCTTCTCTTCTTCTACTGCTACCTTGCACATCCATAAGTGAGTGTCTTCATGCATCCATGAGGATCCAGATTCTATGGAATGCACAGATTCCGTATCATCTTTGGCTCTATGGATGGGATTCCACTGGATAGGAGGGACATCTCTATGAGAATAATCCTTGAGATTGACTTTGGTTGTAACACCCAAGTGCTGCAGGTACAAGGAATTGGTCCCCCAATCCTGTACCACTTGCAACTGTCGCATGAATGGTCTTCCCAAAATCATCTCATAGGCATGATTTTTGCTGAAGTCACATATAGCAAAACTATGTTCAAACTCGACACCACATGTGGTGAGAGTTATTCCTTCTAGCAATCCTAAGGGTCTCTCTATGTGACCATCGGCCATCTGCAATTTCATTCTCGTCGGCCTGAGTGCCGGCTTGCCCCAACGCTTCCATAGGGAAGTAGTGGCAATTGCAACTCCTGCACCTGAGTCCAAAATTGCCTTGGTGGTGTACTCCTGGTAGGTGATGGGAAGATAGGTGTTCCCTTCTTCACCTTCACACATATCTCCTATCTTGTCCAAGGGAATTTCTGGCACTGTCCTATGGGATCCTACCTTGGAACAAGGTTTTGCAGCTTCAGTTACCTGACTGGCTTCATATTTTCGAGCTTCTGATCTATCCTTAGGCAGTTCTTCCAAAGTGGGATCGCGCTGCACCTTGGTGTTCTTTACTACCTCCGTGTTCCTTGATATGACTGAGTCATCGTTCCTTACCATGACTGTGGGTGCTCTCATACATGTTGACTTTGCTTCCCATGGGCCTGTGAAGTGGGGTAGCTCCTGTATGGAATTAGACTCAAAGTCCAATCTCTCATGAGACTGAGTGCTCTCATGTTCCCCGTAAATAGATGGGATGTCTTGTGGGAATTGGTCGTGTGCATCATCCACAAGTTCAAAAGGAGGGGCAACTTCACTTTCGTTATCCCATTTGTCTTCTTGAATCTCTCATAGGAAGTCTGGTGCAAACCGATTCATAGAAGAAGAAGTGTCTGGCTCCGTAGAATTAGGCGCATATGCAACCTGGGAAGGAGGGCTTATTCTATCGTTGGCTCTCTCCTCGTTCCCATAGATGGCTGGAGCACAAGCTTCTTGGGGAGGATTACTTATTCTATTACTTTTCCGAACAGGCTCATACGCTCTCTGAGAAGGAATGTGGGTCACCTGTGGAGGTACATAAGCTTTCGGGGGAGGCCCATCTGCCTTTTGGGGGGGAAGATAAGCTTCTTGAGGAGGCACATGGTCTTCCTGAAGAGGCTGGCTTATCCGTTCTCTTGCCCTATCCTTTCTTTGAGGGGCAGTTTCCTTCTTTGATTGTGCAATCAGCTTCTCTATTCTTTCCAGCAGTCCATCAAAGTGTAACTGCGTCTTAGCTGAACTAGAAATGTTAAATAGGCGGCTGGCCTCAAACATGGTCTGAGCCAATTCCACCATTTTGGCACAAATCTTAGTTCGTTCAAGCTCTAGCTCGGCTCTAGGGTAGCATTTTTCATGATCAGTTATGGTTGGCCCTTCTTGGATCCTGGCCTGATATGCTTTAAGCATCATGTTTAGGTCCTCGGGAGTGGGATCTGCTAGGACTGATCCTACTCTAGGGGGTGGTGGGATTTGATAAGGCGGTGGGGAAGGTGGTGAGTCGGGTGGAGATGGGAGTGGTGGAGGCGGGGTAATGTGAGAGGGAGTTTGAGCTGTGAGTTCAGTTATCCTCGCTTTGGTTTCTCTTATGCTTTCCTCAAGCTCACTCATCTTTTTAGCCCATTGTCTTTTCATTCTTTCTCGACTATCTTTCCACGCTCTAGTCCTTTTCTTTGTCACGCTCTCGGTTTCACTAGCCTCTGGGCCCTTTTCCTGGCTTGCCTCTTGGTTTTGCTGCAATGCCTAAGCTCTAGTAACCACCTGCACTGGTGCAGTGGAAGTGACACTTCCTGAGGCATCCACAACCAACCCAATCACATTGATAGGAGTGATTTTTGGCATATTATTGGGGTTCTTTGGGCAATCTCGTAAGAGATGCTCTTTTCCACAATCTTGGCAAAAGCCTTGGATCGTCACGGACTGATTTTGTGTAGGTGGAGGTAAGGGACAATCACGAATGAAGTGATCCCCCTGACATCGGTAGCATGGTCCTCTAGGAAAGGGTGGTCGTACCTGCCTAGGTTGAGGCCTAGGGTTGGGGTTTGCATACATGACGTTCGTGTAATCCGACTCCCAACTAGGTTCACTTGGTTCTTCACTATAGTAGGACTCACCATGTTCTGGAGACTGCATGTAGTAAGCCTGGGGACTATCGACATGTGTAGAATCAAAGCTATGGTCACTCGGGTCACTTTCTGAGATCAATGGGGTTACTAGTACTATGGCCCTATTCACGTTTTCTTCTGCCACAACATACTTTACTGGAATCACGTTAGCGGGGTTTGGAGGCTGTTGAGCTAGCACCGGTTGGGGTCTCTGTTGGGCCTGATATGGTTGCTGATAGGTTTGTTGGGGTCTAGCATATTGTGGTGGTGGATTTTGGTTCTGGTATCGGCCTTGTTGGTAGGGCTGCGGATAGGGTTGCCTAACTGCCTGCTTGTTGTATGGGCAATCTTGTGCGGTGTGATTGGTGTATCTCCGTTCTATGGTGCAGTACTGGCTACTAGGGTTTACTTGGGGTTGAGCCATAATAGGGCAGACATTCGCCATATGGTCACCACCGCATGTATAGCATCTTTTCACAGGGGCAAACCTTGGGATTTGTTTGCTAGTTACACCTAATTTCTGAGCTACTTTTTCGGAAAGTTCCTCAATTGATGTGGACTGCGTGGAAGAGTGACTAGATGCACTATCTGAATCTTTGTAGATTTTGGAAAGCTCTAGTTCTTCCCCTAGGTTATCTTCAATGTCAATGCACATGCGTACACACTCTTCTATAGTCCTAGGGTCCTTCAGATACACATAGGATCTCAATTTCGTACTCAGCAATCCATCAAGGAATAAGGCTACTTGTTTAGCAGATGTGGGTAGTTCCGAAATAGGGCACCTTTCAAGATATTGTCTAAATCTTCTTCCGGCCAATCTGACAGTCTCTTGGGGGGTCTGTTTGAAGCTGTGAATCAATGAGGAGGTATTGTGTCTTATGCCGCTCTTAGAGAACTCTACAATGAATGCCTCTAGGAGTTGGTCTATGCTCCTGAACTGTCGCTCATCCAATGGCTGAAACCATGTAAGTGCTGTGTTCCTAAGGGTTAGACCGAAGGCATTGTATTGCGTGAACAGATCCTCCACTTGTTCAGCTCTCAAGACTTGCTTGAACTCCGCCACATGATCATAGGGATCTCCTGTGCCGTCAAAGTAATTCTTCATGGACTTAACTAGCTGGGTGGGTCTCAAAGTTCTTGTGTGCTCTCTAGGCCTCGGTAGAGGGAATCCATCTACATTTCTTTGGTTCCTGTGGGCTCTATGCATCTCAGGTTCTACCCTATTCGTCTCTGTTCTCGTTCTTTCTCTGCCCACTGGGTTGGCAAAACTTACTTCTGGTCTATCTCTACTTCTGTCTCTTTGCGTACCATGAGCTTGGAAAGTTCCAGCCCCAGGGTGACCATAGGATACATTTGATCTTGGTTGAGGGAAAATAAATTCACCCTTCCAAGTGTAAGCATGCCTATCATTTTCTGTCACCACAAAGATCCGTTCTGAAGCATGATCTAAGTAGGTCACTCTGCCTGGGCTATCCGGATCCTTAAACTCATAGATCATGATATTTCCTATGTCTGTTGGCTGATTAGACTTATACCTCCAAAAGGCTTCATCAGTTTCTCGATTGAGGAGCAACTCTATGCTCTTGTTGTCTTGGGGGACCCATTCATGCGTGATAATCCTAGTGAGAACTGATTTACCTCGAGGGGTTCTAGGTTCCGCACCCATGTTCCCTTGTTCCAGGTCACCTAAGTCCGCTTCTGAGATTACATTCCCAAAGTCATCTGTCCTATCAGGGTGACTAGTGACTACATATATAGTTCCTTCTTTGTCCAGGTATGCACCATTTTCAAACTTGACAGCTGGGTGTTCTAGTCCAATGGATTGATCAGGGTTTTTAATCTGGACCACAGATCTTCCTAAGCCGTCCTCATAGATGCTAGCACCTAATCGGTTGGTCCTAAGGTACTCCAGTTGCGTTTTTTAAGGGCCTTCTACCCTGTACAGGTAAGGCACACCTGAACTTCCCGTAGGTCTGTCCATGCCTTGAGACATCTCTGACTCACTGGTCTCAGAGCTAGGGTAGTTCGAGTGGTGGCTCAACTGTTGGGCCCAGGACCTAGTAGTGTGGTTGACACTAGCCTCTGAAGATCTAAGGCTTTGTCTTTCCCTTGCTAAATGTCGTCCAGATCTAAGGTTCATATGCCTATCTAAGTAGCCCAATTCTTTGCCCAGAGTACAACCTCGTTGCCGCTCAATTGGTATCAGTCACTTGATTCTTTTTAGTTATTTTATCGCGTTTGAGTTCTTGTCTGATATCACGTCGTCAGGAATGTTTGAATGTTGTTTCGCACTTGCAATTGATCGTTCCACGTTAGGTTCTTTTCCTTTATGTTATCGACAGTACAGAGATTAAATTTTTAGCTTGAACTTGAGTTTTTAGGTAGTCTTCAACTTGATAACTGCCTATCGTCGCTCTGACTTACTCCTACCTCTCGTCGTTCTTAGCCTAAGCTATGAATTGACAGAGGGGGTTAAAAGTGTCCAACCTTTTTGTTTCCTGCTCGGTTGCCCTTGAGTGCCCAGGAAATGTGTTCCCAAGCTCACACTTACACTTGCTTAGAACGCCTCTCGATGCTCTGTAAGAGTTTCAAAGTTAGCTTTGAAATTTACATTCCAAAGACAGAACCAATTATTTTCATTCATGTAGCACAAACACAAACTTGCATAGTGATTTTCAAGAAAACAATCCTAAGGACCCCTGACTTTGATCCCCCTGGGTACGGTCAACTTCAAAATACCCTACCTAAAAATCAATGCATTATCTTTATAAAAAACAGTTGAGGGCGTGTAGTATATGCTACGAGCTTTCTAACAAGCCCTAGAGCTCAAAAAATGGATCTCGTATGAAAAAGTTGTGACCGTTCAGGGTTCTAGGGTTACGACAGGGTTCAAACAGGATCACTGTGCAACAGGTTATCCCCAAGTTGTTTTCCTAAGGCTTCCTCATGTGCTCAAGAGTATAATATTTGTGCCCAAAATTAGCCCAACTCTTCAATTAACAGACCCTAAAAAATTTGGCTAAAATTGGCTGTCAATCGCGATGGACAGGGCAGTCAATCGCGATGGACAGAGACTTCAGTCAATCGCGATGGACAGGCAGTCAATCGCGATGGACAGAGACTTCAGTCAATCGCGATGGACAAGGGGTTGAGTCAATCGTGATGGACAGGCAGTCAATCGCGATGGACAGAGACTTCAGTCAATCGCGATGGACAGGGGGTTGAGTCAATCGCGATGGACAGGCAGTCAATCACGATGGACTGAGACTTCAGTCAATCGCGATGGACAGGGGGTTGAGTCAATCGCGATGGACAGGCAGTCAATCACGATGGACAGAGACTTCAGTCAATCGCGATGGACAGGGGTTCAGTCAATCGCGATGGACTGGCAGTCAATCGCGATGGACAGAGCTGTCAATCGCGATGGACAAGGCTGTCGATCGCGATGGACTGAAATTTTGCAAGATTTTCAACAATTTTAGTGGAAATGTGGTGTGCAGGGTCTCTAGTCCACTGTGGTGCACTCAGATTTACCAACAAGTGAAAATTTCTGTCAATCGCGATGGACAGAAGGCGGCGACTGCGAGACAGTTTCGTCGAGTTCCGTACCTGCGCAGGAAGCTGGAGATGGTGATGTGACCTGTACCTGCAAGATAGCTCAAGAAACATGCAAAAACAGCACATGCAATTTCGCTCTCTCGCTCTCTCTCACAAGTGAAATGAGGGAAATGAGGTGAAGATGGGGATATAGTCAAAAATTGAAATTTTTCGCGATGATGGAGATGGAGGTGAAAGATGGTGAGGATGATGATGATGATAATGATGGTGAAGAAAGTAAAAGAAAATCGATGAGAGTGAAGAAAATACCTACAACTCCAACGCGTCAACTCTACGTCTTACCATCACACGCTCGTCCTCAAAGCTCGATCCCCGGCAATGGCGCCAAAATTTGGTGTAGCTCAGTGATGAGTAGCACCTCCTTTAATGTCAATCTGGGAAGACGTGAGGATGGTATGGAGACCTCGAGAAAGTGGTGACACAAGTGCGTGAGTGAGAAGCACGCTAACATGCACACACATACACACACACGCGTACACACAGTAAGACAAAGAGTGAGGATCAATGGAGTTCTTAGATTACTTTCAAAAAGCTCTTACAAGTTCATTTCAATTACAATCTAACCTCAAAAATGAGCTCTCTAGCTCTTTTTATAGTTTTTGACTAGGTTTTGGCCCTGTCCAGACCTAGTGTCCGGCCTAGTTAAAAATTAGGTTCCAGGGCCAATTTGAGGGCTTAAACGGAGTCTAAAAAATACGAAAATTGATATGTAGGTACTTCTAAGGCTCTCAAGCTCAAGGACTCCTTGGCTTGCACAAAATGGAGCTACAAAAATATGAAATGGTATTTACAATGATTGTTAGTGATAAGAATCACTGTTACAAGATTTGAGAAAAATTGAAGGGCCTATCTGCCAGATTTGCGTCGACTACTTTGTCTACTTACTCCTTCACTTTGTTCTGACTCTCTCCGCTGACTTCTTTGTCTAGTGAGTCCTTGGGTGCCCTGGCTTCCTTGTCTAGTCAGTCCTTGGGTGCCCATACTGCTCTCAACAGGGGCCTAGATTTTGTTGGACCTATTACACCTCCAGCCATACTCAGTAATAATCGTTATATTCTAACATGTACAGATTATGCTACCAGATGGGCAGAAGCATGGGCTTTAAGGCCCGCCACAGCTGTTTCGGTGGCAAAGTGTCTCATGAAAGATGTTTTCCCACGTTTTGGCTTACCTCTGGAGCTTGTTACAGATCAAGGCACACATTTTGCTAACAACTTAATGGAAGTACTCACCCATTCATTTCAGATAATGCATAAATTCAGTTCTCCTTATTATCCTCGTGCCAATGGTTTAGCTAAGAGTACAAACAAAACCTTGTTGAATATGCTTCGAAAACTGATTCTGGAATCACCGGAAAGGTGGGATCAACTGTTACCTGCAATATTATGGGCGTACCGGACTACCTACAAGGTAGCAACAGGACTAACACATTTCAAATTGGCTTATGGACTGGAAGCCATAGCACCAATGGAGATTGTTGTGCCAAGTTTACGTGTAGCCATCACTCAAAAACTACTACCTGAAGAATTCACGAATTTAATTGCTTCTCGGTATCAAGTATCTAGTTAACCTTTTTTGTTTCGCTGTTAAACACTATTGTGTTTGCGTGATTTGTGTGTTTGTGCTCTCTGTCTACCCTACGCTCTATTATCTGTGCGCCATGGAAGCTTTGACAAACTTCACCGCTTTCCGTGATGGACTCCCTGCCGATGTAGGAGAGTTCCTACGCAGCCGTGGGTTGGTCAACTTCGCTGAAGTACCTTGGCATTCAGTGGATTGCCACCCGTTCTATGCCCACATAATCGCCGCCATCGCTGCCACACCTGCCACCAAGCAGAGTTGGCCTATCACTGACCTACCATCCCATACTGTAATCACTTTCCAGGCCTTTGCTTAAGCATTTCGACTCCCTCGACAAGGACGAGAGAATGGCCCGAATTTACCAATAGCTACCATGATCCAGCTATTCGCTAGGCACTCCTCCAACGAATATGCAATCCTCTGTCGCCCCGAACCTGAGAGATCAGCACTCCAATTTTTTAGTTGCCATTTTAAATCTCTAGAAACGCACATATGGCATATCTCGACCCTTTTCCTCCGCTATAGAATTAGCTGCTCGAGAACCGGTCAACTTTGCTTCATATTTCTTCCGCCGCATTCACAAAGAATGTGTTTCAATCATCAAGCAGGTCAATAAAGGAGATATGCCAAGGTCGAGACTGCCGCACATCCTATCTTTCCTATTTCCGACCATTCTTGCAGCACTACCACCACCCCGAGGACCCATTCTGCGCCATGAGGAATTTGCACAAATATTAGAGGACGATGAAGAGGATGACGAAGAGATTTTCCACCTCCTTCGCCGGAAAAGAATTAGAATAAGTTCATCCGATAGTGACGTATAGGGTTCAGCCGCAGGAAATAAAGCAGATGACAAAGAAGACGAAGGACAAGAAGAAGAAACCTTTCACGATACAACAACATCAATGAATAAGACTCGGTACAGTCATCTCCCAAGCATCAACAAGAACAGGATAGCACTGCTGATTCGGCAGCCAGTTCTTCTAAAATCGAATCTCAACAACAAGACAAACATGACAAGTCAGAAGAGGAGCAAACTATCATTAAGGAAGTTTCCGAAGAACTGCTTAAAGCAGTCGAGTCTACAGCTGCCGGCCATGTTGACACTACACAACAAACCACCGAAAAGGTAACCGAAACTAACTTTGTTCTACCCACTTCCCCACCTGAACCTCCACTCAACCCTCTTCTTCCTATTCCACCCACTGTCCCTGACGGACCCACTGCTTCTTCATCCTCATCACCAAATTACTCTCCACCAAATTCCCAACAGCTCCTCACCGCTTCTTCATCGCAACCTCGTTCGCATCCTCCAATTCCTTCAATCTCCTTATTTTCTGAGTTAACATCCATGGGTCAAATGCTGATCCACTTATCACAACAACTACCTGCACAAATGAAGCAAGTGATAGATACTATCCGAGATGAATTTCAACACAAAGTTGATGTGCTAGAGGCAGACATCACTCCTCTCCAAGAAGAATTACAGGCAGTCAAGGCCGAAAATCATGCGTTAAACGGACAAATTCAGGAGTTGCAGGCCAGACTTGTAGAACAGGAAATAATTATCAATCAAAGAGATGTGGCCCTGACAACCATCCAAGAGAAAGATGAATTACTGAGTGTTGCAGATGCAAAATTAGTCAACTTGAAGCAGTCAGTCCAGGATAAAGAAGATGCACGAGTAGCTTTAGGGAATCTGTTAGAAGAAACCAGACAACAACTACATGAAGCAATACAGCAAGGACAAGAAATGGCAGATCTGCTCAAAAAGACTAATGAAGAACTACAAAGAAACAAATCCAATTTATTTGAAGTAAACAGTATTCTCAAACGAAAATTGACTGTGGAAGCTCAACTACAAAAGGTGATAACAGATCTTCGAAGAGAAAGGGATGCCTACTCCAGGACAATCTAGTTCCAAAATCAGGAGATGGAAAGAAGGGAGAACCATCTGGATGCTCAGAAAGATAGATTAGCCAGAATGGATAAGCAAATTGCAAAAATGAAGGTGTCCAGGGATGCGGCATTGTCAAATGAGTTCTACTTACAAGAAGCTTTTCTGCAGACACAGACAGAAGTTTTGATGACTGAAGTCATTTCCTTAAGTTCTGTACGAACAGATGCCCAATTAGTAGAACCAGATATTTTGAAACAGATGTTAGAAGCCTTAAAGAAGAGTCACCCGAACTTTTAGATTAGCCCGATCGATGTATTTAGAAGGCATTGTAGATGAACCCTAATTTTTGTAAACCTACGGGTTCGAGTCCACCGTGCGTGCCAGTGTTAGTCGGCCGCCGGATTGGCAGTTGTAAAAATTGAATCTTTTTCTAGTCCGCACGTACGAAAGGTTGTTACAAAGATGTTTGTATCTTTATATAAATGAATGAAAAAGAGGCGCTCGGTGACGATCAGTTGGATCACCAGACTGTCTGTCTGGGTGATTGATCTGCACATTACTATGGTATGTGTTTGCGTCATTTTGAGTACCTTGTTCTCATCTCTGCCTTGTGGTTATCAATACCTGTTCGGTTGGTGAATCACTGTCTAGTCGGTGAAGTCTGTGTAGTAATTGTAGTGTGTTTGGGAACTCTAAGTCGTATTGTGGTTGGCTTCTGTGTTGAAGATCCGCTATTGTACGGTAAAGATTAAGTTACAGTAAGGTTCATCTTAAGCTAAGTACGGAATCTTTGTCCCATAAAGGTTATGATTGCGAGTTGTGTTACGTTAGTTCTGATATGGCACGCTGATCACTGAGTAAGTCTTAATCAGTGTAGGAATCTACATTCAGTACTGTGTGTTTGATAATTTGGAGTCTTTCTATGTCTTTCGGTTCTGGTTGATTGTCTACACCTGTTCGGTAAAGATTAAGTCACTGTTATTGTCTCTATTGTTACAGTAGTTTGTGTTCGGACAGTTTTTGAGTTAATCAAGTAATTCTGCATTACGGTACTGACTAGTTCTTGCGCTTAACGCTGAGGAGAGTATTGACTAGTATGTGTTCCGTAAACTTTGGAAGAGTTTGATTGCGTACTGTAAGATTGTAAGTGTAACAAGTTCTTGATAGAGTTTTTGAGCATTAGTATCTTGCTGTGTGTGAAGTGGTTAGTTTGGGAGAATCAAGAACAGGGCCTCTGTCTAACAGACCCCTTCCACTCCCAAGAACCCAACTAGATGTTTAAACACGCTTCTGACAGTTAGTTTTGCATTTAACATATGGTAACTAAGAGTTCTTTGATGGCATTTGGTCTCACCAATGCTTCTTTTACATTCATGAAACTCATGAATTGATTTTTATGGCTCTATTTAGCTCAATTTGCAGTGGATGTTAATTGTGGTAAACCTGGACACTTTGAACGTGATTGCAGGTTGAAGAATCAAAATAACAGAAGGCAGCAGAATAACTATGCATCCACAAGTGCAGATGATTCTGAGAAGCTGTTCATGGTTCAACATCACATGATGAATACGTCTGTTGGTGTTTCAAAATCGAATGATAATGTGTGGTATGTTGATTCAAGTGCTTCAAATCACATGACCAATCATGCAGAATGGTTTAATAGTTTGCAGAAAATGCCACTTCCTGGATATGTTGAAACAGGTGATGATACATCGCATCCTATTGAGCATACAGGAAACATAGCATTCTCTATGGAGGACGGGAAGGTAAAACATCTTGCTGATGTGCTGCATCTCCCAAATATAACAAAGAATCTGGTTTCTATTGGACAAATGGTTGACCACGGATTACAAGTCAGGTTCAATGCTGATGGATTATATGTAGAAGAGTACAAGCAGGATGGACGACTGGTTACCAAAGGAAACAAAGTGGGTAGGATGTTCACCTTAAATGTGAAGATTCTTGAAATGAATGCAGCCATGTTTGCAAAAGGTGCAAAAGTTATTGCAGATATAGAGATGTGGCACAAACGGATTGGGCATGCAAACTTGCAAAGGTTGAAATTAATGCAGTCAAAGGAGATTGTCCATGGACTACCAAATTTCAAAGTTGCAGAAATGCAAAAGGTATGTGCAACATGTCAATTTGGTAAACAGTCAAGAGCATCATTTCCACATGACAAGCATGTTAGTGAGAATGTACTAGAAGTAGTACATACAAATGTTTGGCGTCCAGCAAAGACCACATCTATGGGCAGTTGCAAGTTTTATGTTACTTTCATTGATGACCATACACGCAAAGTATGGGTATATTTCATGAAACGGAAGAACGAGGTGTTCATTCACTTTCAGAATTTTAAAGCTATGGTGGAAAAGAAAACAGGGAAGTACATTCAGACATTAAGATCTGATGGAGAAGGTGAATACATGTCAAATGAGTTCAACAGTTTTCTAAAAAATCATGGAATTCGGCGTCAGTTTTCATGCAGGTACACACCACAACAGAATGGCGTTGCTGAACGCAAAAATAGACATATTGCAGAAATAGAAAGAGCCTTGATGGCTGAGAAGAATATGCCTCATTGTTATTGGGCAGAAGTTGTGCATAATGCTGTATACATCATGAACATAATTCCGACTACTGTTGTACATCAAGTTACACCTGAAGAGAAGTTCATAGGTAAAAAGCCAAACTTATCACATCTAAAAGTTTTTGAATATATAGCATATGTACATGTCCCAGATGAATTGAGGACGAAACTTGATCCAAAAGCAGAAAAGTGTGTCTTCATTGGATACTCCCTTGAGCAAAAGGGATATAAACGTTATAACCCACTCACACAACAAGTAAAGGTGAGCAGAGATGTGGTATTTGATGAAATGTCAAGCTTCTATGTAGATGCCAAAGAAAGACTGAGTCTTGAACCAAATGACAATGAAATGCTAAAAAATCAAGTGCAGAATCTCAGGTTTTGAGTGGACCGGATACATCACCAAGCAATAATTCCAACTCAAATCCATGGAGTGGAAGATTACGTGGAAATTTCAGTCGAGCAAATTCATCAAATACATCCAAGAAAGGTAAAGAAAAGCTTTCTAGTAGTCAAAAAACATGTGCAGGTTTTGAAGACGTTGATGGAGATTCAAGCGATTTAGAAAAGAGTCTTGATGAGGAACTTGGACTGCCCTCTGTGAAGACTCCAGGAGTATGAAGGGCACATGCAGATGATACAAGGAGAAGTGACCCAGGACCAAGAAGATCTGGGAGGATGCGGAATTCAGTGCAACGATTGACATATGATAGTTACATGGCTCTTCATTGTGCCTACATGACAAAGGTAATACAAGATGCTGAACCTTCTTCCTTTGAAGATGCAATTGGAAATGCAGATTGGGAAAAAGATATGGATGAGGAGATGGCTGCACTTTATGGAAATGATACATGGAAGCTGGTTCCATTGCCACAAGGAAAGAAACCCATAGGCTGCAAATGGGTTTACAAGGTAAAGCATAATGCTGATGGTAGCATAAGCATGTATAAAGCACGATTGGTAGCTAAAGGATATGCACAAACATATGGCATTGATTATGAGGAAACATTCAGCCCTGTAGCTAAAATGTCTACTGTCAAAACACTTGTTGCATTAGCTACAACAAAAGGATGGACTTTGCATCAGATGGATGTGAAGAATGCTTTCCTACATGGTGAGTTACAGGAAGTAGTATATATGGACCAACCACAAGGATATGAAGATGCAAAGCATCCAGAACATGTTTGTAGGTTGCAAAAGGCTTTGTATGGGCTGAAGCAAGCCCCTCGTGCATGGCATGCAAGGATTGCTGATTACTTAACCAGCATTGGGTTTTCTATGTGTGATGCATATCACTCACTATATGCAAGGAAGGCTGATGATGACATTACTATTGTGGCTATTTATGTTGATGACCTAATTATAGGTGGTGATAATGAAGGAAGCATCAAAGAGGTAAAGCAACTTCTTATGCAGGAATTTGACATGAAAGATCTTGGTGTGCTGCGCTATTTCTTGGGCATTGAGTTTATTCATACAGAAACAGGTATATGGATGTCACAAAGGCAGTATACCTTGAATATGTTGCAAAAGTATGGTATGGCTGATTGTAAGCCGATTTCTATGCCATTAGATTAGAATTTGAAGTTAGATACTACGTGAGGTAAACCATTGGAAAATGGTACTATGTATAGGGAAATTGTGGGAAGCTTGATATATCTCACAATTACAAGGCTTGATCTTAGCTACCCTATTGGACTTGAAAGTTAGTTTATGCAGGTTCCCAAGAAGCCACATTTGGATGCTGTAAGGCGCTCTCTATGTTATGTGAGTGCTACTTTGGATTATGCATTGTTTTATGAGGCTGGTGTAGATTTGCAGGTTTACAGATACACTGATGCAGACTTGGCTGGTAGCAGTCCAGATAGAAGATCTACTAGTGGTTTTCTATTCTCACTTGGGAGTACAACTATTACATGGAGTAGCATACAGTTAGCACGTAACCTTGTTTTCAATGCTAGAACAAAGCATATCGAGGTACATTATCACTTCATTAGAGAAAAGGTATTAGCAGGTGATATTGATCTTGTTTATGTGAGAACAGATGAGCAGGTTGTTGATATTTTCACCAAAGCACTTGGAGCTGAGAAGTTGAAGAAGTTTCAGGAGATGCTTGGATTACAGGATATGGCATTGAGCTTGAGGGGGAGTGTTGAGATATCAAGCTCAACATGTGATGATCCAAAACGACACGTACCAGTTTTTTGTTTTCTCGAACATGTATAGTGGTTACGCCAGTATATCTCAAGGATACTTCATTGAGCTTTATTAGATTTATCTACCGAGAATGATGGCACATTTATTTCTTGTCAGCTCACTCATTCACAGACATTAGGTTTTTCCTTATGTACTGATCTTTATATATTGCACTTGTTGTATTCTTGTTTTTAGGTCATTCTTGTACATTCCTTTTTATGTAATAGAAGAAGAATAAGAAGATCATTCTTCCTTGCCTCAATCTGTGTGTGTGCTTCTCCTTGAGAGTGAGAGTGTGTGTGTGAGCTCTCTTCTTATCTCCTTCCTCGTGACATTTTGTATGTTGGTTGTTGAGGATCAATTCGATGACACTAAGTACCCACTGTGGGCATACATGATGCATCATGTATTGGTAACAAAACTCCTATGGAATATTGTGCACGGAATTTAAAAACATCCTACTACACTTGCAAATATAGTGATTGACGGTAATGCAGATGGTGTTGAAAATTGTGATCTTCAATTTCTTGGTTATGGTTTGGTTTGGATTGCCTCTACTATAGAGCTACTATAGAGCAACTTTGTGGGGATGGTAGAGAAGCACATGTGCATGCATTGATAACTTTGTTTGTGAAACATGCCATTATCCCTCACATTTTCTCTTGTAGGACAACAAAATATGCTTGGGATACTCTTACAATAGTATACGAGGAAAGAAATAAGGCTCATGTTTGTGACCTCCAAAAACAATTGTATAGTGAGCATATGAATGAAGTAGATTCAATGGATAGATATTGTTTTTTACAAAGATCAAAAATTCAAAAGAGAATTTGATTCCTATTGACGAAGTTTTGTCCAATAGTTCACATGTGTAGACTGTTCTTAACAGTCTTTCAAGTTCATATTAGAGTTTTGCATCTACTCTTTTGCTGATTATGGAAGGCAATTGAAATGCCTTAACATTTGAGGATTTGGACTCTGTTCTATAATAGGAAGATCATTCCAGCTAAAACATGTCAATTATGTGTGTTGTGGATCAAGCTTTCTTAGCTAGTCAAGAGGGCAAATGCAAATGGAGCTCATCTACTAGTAAGTAGAAATCTGCCAATGTTGCATAGTCAAAGAAGGAAGGCAAAGATGACAAGAAGATAGAAAAGAAAAAACAATTTTGCAGGGATTGTAAGGCAAATGATCATGTCATTAAGAATTATCCTAAACTAGTTGCAAAAGAGGCAAAGAAGAAAGAGGCTAGAATGGTTATTACAAAGGCCTTTACACCTAAAAAGGAGTTTTAATCTTGTTCAAAATCAAGAATGGGCATTTGATCCTCATTGCAATTATCACCCATCTTCTCATAAGCAATGTATATCTGTAGTAGACTCAAATGTTTGGTACTTTGATAGTGATGCAGCCAAACACATTACCTCGCAGTGTAGTTAACTCATCATATCCTATCATAGGAGTTGGAAAGATAATTCTAACTACTATTGATGGTGTTTCTTTCACATTTTGAGATGCCTTATATGTGCTAGGGATGAAGAAAAATCTACTATCCATTTCAACATTAACCAAGATTAGCTTGGCTGTCAAATTATTGATGACAGATGTACAGTTCATGATATTTGGAATCGTGATGTTATCATCACTTTAGGCATTTTATGTCATGGGTTGTATAAGCTGATATATTATGCAAAATTTGAGAATGATTTAGCATGTGGAGTTCATGATTCTTAGGCTATCTTAGATGCAAAGCTTTGGCATGCATTCTTTGGTTATCTGAATGTTGCTAGTTTCCTTCGCCTCCAAAAATCTAAAATGTTGTCCTCTCTACCTAGACTTGAGATACTTTCTAAACATGTCTATGAAGGCTATATTTTGGCAAAAATATAGCATTCTTCCCTCCCAAAAGATGGTTCAATTAGAGTTGCACATAAATTGCAACTTGTGAATATGGATATTTGTGATCCTATGGAGGGACTTTCATTTGGGAATTACCTATACTTTGTTAATTTCATTGATGAATTTTCAAGGCATGCATGGGTATGCCCATTAAATGCAAAGTCCAAATGCTTATGTGCTTTAAAATGTTCCTAATTATGGCTGAATATTTCATCATGTAGAATGGGAACCCTCCATTCTAATCGAGGGGGGAATACATGTCTTTTGAATATAATGCATCTTTGGGTGAGCATGGGATAAAACATCATTGTACAATTCTATATACACATCAACAAAAAGAAGTTGGTAAAAGGAAGAAAATGTCTCTCATGGAAATGTTAAAATATATGGTCAAAAGTCAAGATTTAACACATCTTTTGGCTTGAGGTTCTTATGTGTAGGTAGAGCCTTTAAAGAAAAGGCTATCATTTGTAGCCGTCTTTTTTTTTTAAATGCAAGATGCAGTTCAATCCTTACTTTCATGTACCAAGGAGATAAGTATCTCAAAGGATGTGTACGAAAAGTTGCTGCTTCTTTTTAAAGGTGGAGAGTCAAGTGCTTTTCCTAGTGAAGCAACCTCAACTATTACAGGTTTTAAATGATGATGCACATTCCATGTTTTATGTAGATTTATGTTTACACTTATGCATGAGATGGTGTGTACCTAAGCAAGAACTTAGGGACTTGTGACAAAAGAGACTATACCTCTATCACCAACAAGTACATAGAGTGGGGACCACACATTTTAATTATCAATCCGAGAAGTATCTTGAACCTAACCGAGTGTATAAAGACATGTACTTGCACAATAGTAAATGAAGTGGAATAGCTTTTGATAAATGCAAATGAGTATTTTCATGCACATTCATCACTCTCATAGGTGAAAATGGTGTTGCAATATATGAAACAATAGTAAGCACGAAAATAGACTTTTCTCTCAGCTCTAAACTTGAAATATGGTCAATAGCGAGTTGATTTCGAAGCTCTCGATGAGAAACGCATCCAATGATGGTGCTCTTGTCCAATTTTGACAACTCTACTTCTAGATATGGGCAAAAATAGAGATTCACCACACACCTGCTCATGCCTCACACACACATTACACACTTCAGAAAAGGAATGAATTCAGTAGACAACACTTCCATGCACTCATTCCAAGCTACAAACACACATGCAAGCTCACAAGGAAGGAGATGCAAGAGGAAGAAGAAGCAAATTCGAAAATCAGAGATGTCTTACTCACAATGGCAAAAAGTCTTTACAAAGTATCATCAAATGACTTATATACATGTGCCCTAAAAAATGGTCCTTTCACACAAGAGACCGGCACTTTATTGTAGAAACCCTAATTTCCTACTATTTACAAGGATTATGATACATTGCTTGGGATTTATGCATCTACAGGACTCCTCTAGTGCATTTACATGGCTTTCATGAGGTTTCCATAAGCATTTGAAGAAGAAAAATTGTGCCCATAATTTTGAAAATTTTGGGGCTCCTCTTTAGTTCTCTATTTTCTCTGCAACACTCTCCCCCTCTTTATCTCTGTCATCCCTTGACAGACTTTGCTTCATGTCTTTGTTTGCTGTGTTAATTTGGGCTGCCACACACGCATCCAGTGGCCAAGAATGTGATATTCTTAATTAGTCACGCGTTTTTGCTTCTAAGCCTCTCCCCTTTCTAGCTTTTGTTCCTCGTTGTTGTTCTTTATTTCCAATCCTCTGGACCTGGTCCTTTTGCATTGTAGCTTCATGCATGCCCCTGCGGGGCTTTGGGCAGACGATGATACTTCTTATTGCACAATCTTTCATTTTGATTTTCATCTTCTTCTTCTTTTGTTGGATTCCCCTGTCTCTATTGCCACATGTTCCCTCTCCTAAACTCTTTCGTCCCTGACAGGCTTTGGATGTCGACGAGAGTATGTCTTATGTATCTTTTGCTCTGTTTCATTTAGCAGATTGGCTTCACGTATCAGGAGTTGCTTCCATTGTTCGGACTTGACACCATCATGTGGTGGTTGGCGATGGTAAGCAAAAAAATTGAGTTCATAGGGGAATAATCTTGCATTCAAATTCGCGGACATCTTTAGGAAGATTTTTGAATCAATCTCAAAAAATCCAGTGAAGAAGGCTTCTTCAAAAGTTTGCATGTATGTGCTAGGCAAAAACATGAGTCACGAATAATAGGCGATAATGGTTAGTCTACTTGTCATAATAGAAAGGTCGAATAGTAAAAATTTGTCCCTTGATTGATGCCAATAAAATTAAAAAATGTGTACTATGCATGCTTCAATACTTTGAGTATAGTTAGAATCATGCTAAGGATTTTTTTGGTCACTTTCTTAGTGAGGTCAGAAACTTTTGCATACCGAGATAACCAAAATTCTATTTTTTTGATCATGTACTCTTCCGTAGGCAAATAATTGTGGGGTGGGCTCGGGAGTAATGAAAAATTGAGCCACTTCTTATTGAGTTTACCTTGACTTTGTAATTCCCAAAATTTTGGACAGTATCGTTGACCTGGCACATGAAAAAATGCGGGGTTAACTTGTAATAAATACGATGCCTCCTGCCAGTGCACCTGCAATGTTGGATTTCTTTCCAAAAACTTTCTTCTCCATATAGGATCGACAACATCAAACTATTCTTGAGTGTATTGAAAGGTGTCTATTTTAAAGTTTAACTGCTCATTTGGATCCTTTCTCACAGTCTTCTTAATATACTTCCGAGTTTGTTCTTTCATAATTTCGTACGGGAGATTGAAGGGCTTCATGATTGCCTCTAAATCTTTGCTCTTGATTTTAGCTTCCTTCATGAATTTTATGACTTCATTTTCAAAATTCTCCGTAAGTTGAGACACCAGTAGTGCTCGCTCTTTCTGACTTAACTCTCCAGTATACGACATTGGGTGATCATCATACTCCTCGATACCTGGACTCATTATTGGTGAATGAACGATTGGGGGAGAAAGAGGGCATACCTCAATCTTGTCAGTAGCCATCCTGGATTGCACAATTGGCGTCCTCAAGTTCTTGGTCTGTTCTATTTGGGCCTTCAGCTCTGCTATGATTTTATCTTTCTCTTCATTCTCTTGTTTACTAACCCGAGCTGCTCTTCCACTTTTTCCTTTGCTTCACATATAGTTTTGACTTGATCAGCATCTTCCTTGCATTGCTCCATGTACTTGTGTACTGCCTCATTCCATTTAAGCTCCCAAGATTTGGCTTCTGCTTTATATTTGGTCTCTATCTCTACCTGTTTTCTCTATTCTTGAGTTAGTTTTTCTTCCAACATTGACAACTTGGTATGTAACTCTTGTATGCTGGTGTCATCAGTGCTTTCCAATGGTTGATTTAGTAGAATGGAATTCATTAGTTCTTTATTTCTCGTATGCAGGTTATCAACTTCGTCCATACATACTTTGATCTGATTTTCTAGGGGATTGCTGCAGTTAAGCATCCTCATTTTCTCCGCTTCATACATTGCACACTGCTTTTGCAATTTTGTCACTTCTTCTTGTAGTATCGACACAGATGTGGTTAATTCTTGTATATTTCCTTTTAGCAAACCATTCTCTTCTTGGACACGATGACACTCTTCTGTCATTCCTGCCAATGCTGCTGCCTTTTGCACAAGTTCTTTTTGCATGGTTGTATTGTTGGCAGAAAGTTCTTCACTTGGATTTTGGAATCGATTTCTTGCCTCACATAGTTCCGCCTTCTCCTTTTCCTCTTCCATCAAGATGTTTTGAGCTATCATTGCGGTGTCTATCATTGTTCTACCCACAGGTTTTAGTTGATTTACACCGACATTTAGCCAACTTTGCGATATAACTGGCTCTTCTCCTATCTAGACATCTTTACCTTCTGCCACATGTAATGTGTCTTCATGCATTTTCCTTTTGTGGAGTTGAATATGTGGTTCACCTTCCTCAATGGGATTGGTGGAGACTTCTATTGCTTGTTCTTCAAAAGGCCTCTTATGAGAGTCCTTTACCACATCCAGCGATGAGGGTTCAGCCACAACCCCTATAGGTAACACATGTTCTTCTTTATCTTGCATTTCGCTTATGCTTGGTTCTATCTTTGGATGTTTAATCATTCTGTGTTTGGGGGGGTGAAGCTTCCTTGAGGGATATTTTTGTTTGCTCATTTAATTGTATTATATGTTCTTCCACTATTGATGTTTCATGCAAAGGTTGAGGTTGCTCTCTTGGTTTTGCTTCTTTTTCGGCCGATCGCTAAACTTGGTTGAGTTCCTCTCAGTCTTCTCCCATTTGTTCATCAATTTGTATATCTATATTAAGTGTGTCATGATCATGTGATGAATCACTTTCTGAGCTAGAATCATCAAGTCCCAATTCTTTAGATCGATCTTGGTGAGATACATTTCTTTCTACTTGTGTTGATCTTCATGTTCACATTTGATGGTATTGGTGACCCTGCACCGTAAGGTTGATTTGTCCTCTCATGTGGACATGTGTGGCTTCAAGTTCTATGGATCGACCTCTTTTGGTAATAGATGGTGTTTCAACTATCAACACCTTAGGAAGCTCATGTGTTGTTTTAGATTGTGGTGTCTATGATGCCTTAGTCATAGAAGCTCGTTTTGCACCCCTCATAGTCAGTTTGGAGCTTGTACCAATTTCCTCTACTAGGGTCACACTTTTCCTTTTCTTTGGTACTGTAGCCGCTTTCACATACCTTGCCATTTCAGCCGTCAAGATCATCGGCCGTAGACACTCCTTCATGTTCAATGCTTGATAGATGAGGAGTGTGAGAGCCGAACTTCCATTTATGAACTTTTGTGACCCCACTGCTTTTTGGCTTCAAAGATTCGTTCTTGAATGTAGGGTGTCATATTAACCTGATTCCCAATTTGCCCGAGAGCATGAGATAACAATTGTACTATGACTTTTTGAGGAGTCGTGTATCTATTCATATTTGGAAAATAAAAGTGTTAATGCACCAATCTGACTTCCTCTTCAATGTCTATTCTATTGATGTCAAAGAAAATTCTTTTCTTTGCCTCATGGCATTCATCCTGCAAGAGAGTAAGGATTACGAACACCACGTACTAGAGAGATGAATCTCCTCCCAACCAAATGCCTCTATATATAGCTCTCTCTAGGGAACTACCTTCTTGGACAGGTGGATACTAGCCAACCATGTGTCGGCCATGTAACTACATATGCGCCAAGTGTCCCAGTCAACTCGAGTTAACTCAAGTGGATGCTTCTAGAAGGCTCTAGATCTCTTTGGGCAAAATACTCTCCCCATGTTTCCCATGGGGATTGAACCCAGGACCTCCTCCTTCACATCCTTGGGACTTAACCACTAAGCTAAGTGGATCACTTGTTCACAAGAGCACAAGACCTTCTAGTAAGTCTAGACTCGAGATCTTTGGTCATACACACAGGTGAACAAACAGTGTCCGAATTCAGATCTGTCTGAATCGGCAAGACCCTTGGATCATAGACTTACTTTATTACATTCTTCCCCCCTTGGAAAAATATTTTCGTCCTCGAAAATAGAGCTACATACATACTATAGGCTACCCCCGAGACTCATGTTCTAAAACTGGAAGAACATGGTCATATTCTAAAACTGGAACACTGTCTCATTTTGCACTTTGATGAACTGGACAAAGTACAAACTAGTGAATGAATAATAAGGGTGGATCTAAACACATCCCTGGCCAATTCGAGTTTCTGGATATGCGATCTAGGCACAAACATGTGAACTAGGTGGATTCAAATTACTAGTCCATTTCTAGGCATAACTGGTGCATGGACTTAGTAATGAAGGTGGGATTCTTATCCCTTGCAAGACTTTGAGAACTCTTTGATTCACTTGAATTTGTTTAGGATAACTTGAAGTTTGGTTGTCCCAAATGTCTAACTTAGATGTTTGTACAATGGTTTACTTTGATCCAACAGTTACTTGATTTTTTCACCCAACTAGAGGACTACTTTGTCCTAATGAGTTTAGAAATCCTACGTAAACTATAAGAGAAAGTTACCATTTTCTTTGAGTTAGCCATACTATAACATGCCCAATACAAATTCGCAATGAAATTTGTCCAACTTAGGATACCATTCTCAAAGACTAGTTTTTAACTAAAAGTTCTTGGGAATTGTCAATCTATTGAGCAATTCCTAACTTTTCTATTCTAGAGTATACTAGACTCTAGGAAATCATTTATGCTATAACTTGAAGCAAACTCAAATAAATAAGTCCACTTAGACTTATCTTTTGAAGATTGAAAAGGTTCTTGTACATAACATCTATCTGGGATGTTTTAATTTAGTTATCTAGTTCTAACCAGCTAACCCTGGTCTTTTGTAAAAGGAATCAGATAACATATCTGAGCCAATTCCAAAATATTTGAAAAGCGGAAAGAAATAACTAAAACTTAGTACAACCAATTCAAACTTCGAAGATACGTAAGCTCGCTATGAGTCAAAGTCTAGATGGCTCAGGACTTTAACTTCTCAAAGATCTGTTTCAACAGGGTATTGAAGCATTATCTCTATTTCCAAGAGAAATAAGTTGGATTCTCAAAACGATTCAGAGCAACTCGAAAACATCATCCAACCACAAGATACTGGTGTGGTTACCAACATCAGTGTGTCGATCCACTGAGGTTCTGCTGATGAGGTTTTTTACTTAAACAATGCTTCACTTGAGACTATGTTCATGCCTATATTCAGTCCTTATGACTCCTTAGAATGTAATTCTTATGCACTTCTTAGAGTCAAAGAATTGAATGTGCCAAGTTCCACTTGGAACTTAGTCAATCTATCCTTAGTTAAGAGGTTCAATTCAAAGTCAAAGTCTTGCTCTTTCAGAAATTTATCAAATATTTTTGAATCATCAACACTTTAGCTTGAAGTTTCCTAAGAAGATCTTAGAAGTTACTTACTTCATATCTTCAATTTCCTTGATCTTGAAGTTATCTTGAAGTATCTTGAGATACTACTTTCATCCTTCTTGAATTAAACTCCTTCTTTGAAGTTTTAATTTCCTTGAGGATCAAACCCAACTTCAAGATCTAATCTAGGACTAAAATATAATCATCATCTCACGGTTTGATGTCACATACCATCTTTCCTATATCAATTTGAGTATAAAATCTGGTGTCCCCTACCACCCTATTTTATACTTACATTGACGAGTGAGTGAATTTTATCCTAAAGTCTAAACATCTCTTGATAGAGTACCTTCTTGCTTCAATTCTTTACAAGAATTTTGAAGTTTCAGGCATTACCTCTAACTAGATTTTCTAGGTTTTTGATCCCTTCACATGATCCTATCACGATCTTGTGCTTTCCTTGAGGAACTTAAGAAACCTTTTGATGGAGCATCCAATCTTCTTTGCTAGGGTTTTCAAATGAAAACCAATCAGAATTCCAAGTACTTGAATTTTCGTAGATTCAAGTTCAATTGGTTTATCCTTGAACAATTTGTAGTGATAAGAGCTTTCGACTTCTTATCTTTAGATTCCTTTCTTACTGAAGCTTTAGGTACCTACCCTGGCTGGGACTTTTACATGAATCTCTCTACTGCCTAAGTCTAAGCATCCACTCATGCTCTTTGAATCTCTCTACTTGCTATTAGACTTTTCTTGAAAGATTCTATTCTC
Organism: Ceratopteris richardii; assembly: GCA_020310875.1. Lineage (NCBI taxonomy): Eukaryota > Viridiplantae > Streptophyta > Polypodiopsida > Polypodiales > Pteridaceae > Ceratopteris > Ceratopteris richardii. The sequence goes on from CM035406.1 coordinate 37,833,778, forward strand.
ACATCTAGGGAGATTTTTCTTTCAAGAACTTTAGTCAAGGAATCAGTAACACTAAGCCAATGGTTCATCTTGGAATCTTTTGCTTTTTAGTCCAATGATTCATCTTGGAATCTTTTGCTTTCCAGTCCAATGATTCATCTTGGAATCTTTTTCTTTACTGGGATGATCTTCAAAAGAAATTCTTGACTTTTGGACAAGATCAAGACTTAAGGCTTTATTGCTTATCCAAAAGTTATTTCTTTTAATCCAAGAAAATAGTTAATTCGACTATTTTCTTTGTTGGCTTATCTTTAGGAAGCTGCTTAATTCCTAAAGATTACTTTGATATATCTTTTTAGGAAAATATCTTGATTCCTAAAGATTACTTGGGTTTCTTCTTTAAGCTCTAATTAGCTTAAACAAAACCAAGCATACTTTTCTCATCCTCAGAAAAGTGCTTAATAAAGTTTCCATGCTTTTATGGCCCTATGCATCATTACCAGAGATGAAAAACATGAACGAAACACAAATCTATTGAGCTTCAATGTTCAATTTGTATTTAATTTCATCGATTTGGTTGTTGAGTTCCATGGAATCGAAGAGTGCTCATGGAACTTGGAAATATAGCTAAAGTTATCATCCAATCTTGGGATGCTTGAGAAGTTACATAAATTACGTAACTAATCAACTAAAGCTTATCCATATGACTTTCTAAATATCACCTATACTTAGAGTAATCATTATAAGCTTATCTTCATGGCTCCCTAAGTATATCTGGGACTTAGAGTCATCATACATCACAAAAAGTTTGCAAGTAATTAAATTTTCTTGGTCATCAAGAAAATTTAATTCTTAACTTTCTCCTAGTGCCTACTTATACCTAGTAAGACATCAAACATACTTAGTTATCATTAAGTATTTGTCTTCGATAGCGGAGTATCAACTTGGGAAGGAATTGACTAATTACTTGAGCTGTAAACTAGAACTTGCATGTTTTTGCAACTAACTAGTCCTCTGTCTTCCCCAATGTCAAGCCGCAAGCTTTATAAAGTAAGCTAAATGCTAAGAGAAAACATTATCATATCTACTTGCAAACATCATCCCGTTCTATCATGCAAATGCATGTGCCTTCATGCAAATTCATATGCTCACATGCGTATGCATGCATGTTCTTTGCATGCCCAAAAAATAATGCAACAATCATGCATGAGCTTGATGCATGACTTTTCCTTGTACTAAGAATGTATATCATGCAATCTTGATGCATGTATATCCTTTCCTTTTTCCTAATGCACTATGATATAAAAACATATCCGTCTGGTGCAATACAAAGCTTACTCAATGGAAAGGAAATCTAGAATTAAACTACCAAAATACACTCTTTGATGCACAAGGATCCTTTTTTAAAATCAAGTCTTTCCTTAATGCAAAATAATGCTTGGAATGAGAAGTGCATTGTTTCATTATCCTAATCTAGACTTAATCGATTGAAATCTTGGCTATTTCAATGTGAATCTAGGATTAAGTGTAGAATAATGAAAACAAGATAAATAAAGCATTAAGGCCAAGTAGAAACTGGAAAGTACTTAACTTTGATCATAGCTTCATCCATCCTCTGATCCTTGCGAGGAGCTATTCTCCATCCTTCAAGGCCTTAGTGAGCATCCACACACCTCCTCGCCAAAGTTGGAAGTGTAACGATACCGGACTTATATTTTTGCTTCTTCGTATCCTCTCTTTTGTCTTGATCTTCAACTTTGATGTTCGTTGGTGATTACAAGAAGAAGCTCGAGTAATCATGGATAGACTATGAGAAGCATGATAGAACAGTTCATGATTTGATCCATGGGGCTAAAGGACGCAAACAAAAAATGCCAGAAACTTGTTCTTTATTTTGCGTGTAATAGAGATTACAAATTCTAATCTGCCGCATTACAGATGGCGCAGCCATAGCATAGCGGCTGTGATCTTCTGGAATATCTAGACGTTGCAACATCAACTCTTAACTACTGTAGCAAGTCTCCTTGCTAGATCCATCTTCTGTAATCTCCCAAATTTTTGTTCTCTGTTTGCTGCCGTGCATTCCGATATTGTGTAACATAATTCTTACTGTGCAATCATTTGAAGAGGAGCCAAATTGATAGGACAATTCTTTCTACCACCGATGTTGTAACTTCGAGCCCTGACTATCACTTATCGTAGCATTGTGTGTTTTGGTTGTTACTACATGAGATACTAATGACGGAGTATACTAGTTAACGCAAGAAAGCTTATCCATGCGAGGTCTTCAAGGTTTTGCTTTTTGTGCACGGCAAAAAGTAATTCAAGTTTGCATCATGCCACAGATGGCACCAGGTCATAAGCTCAGTCGGTGTTCTTAATCATATTAGAACAACATGTGCTCCGCCACTGCATAGACAGCCCGGCATATTTCTCCTACGATGTCAGAAGTTCAATACCTGGCATAGCTTATTTGGTTAGAGCATGTGGCTGAGTCGACCATTTCATCCCTCCACCAGGTTGAAGTTATGAATCTCATAACTGCAATCCCGATGACAGAATAGTCTATTTACTATGGGAGAAGCATGCTCTGCCGCGTGCACACACACTTGAAGGTGCTTGTGGATAGCAGCATCTCATGTCAGCATTGACCGCTGCTAATGAGCATCGCTATCGTGGTTAGAGAACCATATTCTGTGATGTATTGTGTTGGGTTCAACACCCGCTCTCGCTATCATATCTCAACTCCCGAAAAAAAGATATTTTGCTGTTCTAACTAACTTGGAGATGAGATAAGGCATCCGCGAGCAATATAGAAATTTCCAGAATTCGAAAAACATAAACTCGAACATTGGAGATAATGATAAAGATATCATCATAAAGACATCATCTCATAAGGAAGATGATGAAATATCAAGCTTTTCATAAAAGCTCCACCTTGGGGAGAAGATGATGATGAGCCACCAAGGTCACCATGAAAGCTTGCTCTGATACCAATGCAAGAGAGCAAGGATTATGACCACCACGTACTAGAGAGATGACTCTCCTCCCAACTAAATGCCTCTATATTTAGCTCTCTCTAGGGGATTGCCTTCTTGGGCAGGTGGATACTAGACAGCCATGTGTCGGCCATGTAACTGCATGTGCGCCAAGTGTCCCAATCAACTCAAGTTAACTCAAGTGGATGCTTCTAGAAGGCTCTAGATCTCTTTGGGCAAAATACTCTCCCCATGTTCCCCATGGGGATTGAACCCAAGACCTCCTCCTTCATATCCTTGAGACTTAACCACTAAGCTAAGTGGATCACTTGTTCACAAGAGCACAAGACCTTCTAGTAATTCTAGACTCGAGATCTTTGGTCATACACATGGGTGACCAAACGGTGTCCAAATTCAGATCTGTCTGAACTGATCAGACGCTTGGATCATAGACTTACTTTATAACACATCCTTTAGATTTGTAAGACCATCCACTGTCTAGCCAGATGCTACTTTAATTAGTTCATGCGTGAATCAAATAGTTTGAGATTCCCTGTTGCGATCTAACACCATGGCTTCAGGGACTGATGGCTTATCAAGAGCCATATGTAAAGTATTCATAACTTGTGTGCATCCTTGAAAATCTGGTTTGTAAATTGGAAGCTTCAAGTAAGCCTCAATTCCAACTTTAGTCCATACATTCACTACTCCTGACATCTCATGCAAGATTCTGAAATCTTGGGTCATCACTAGGAATTGATGTTCTCTATCCATGATCCTTATAGTGATAAGTGTTGGAGTTAGATGTCTGCGGAAGCACGCGAACAACACAAGGAAGAAGAAGAAGCTTGGAGCACAACACACAATACTGAATGTATTACTAGAGAATGTACAAAGATAAGTAGCCCATTAGGGCAATAGGCATATATACAAGCCGAGGGAAAAAAACCTCCTAAAGAGGGAAAAAAGTGCCTCGGCGGTCCTTGTGTTCACACACATCACTACCTAAATATATCAACAAATCCCTCCTGGGAGTGATGCGGTGAACAAGTAGCTGGCACTCATGTATAAGGAAGTGCCAAGCTATGTGGAAATCACTCCACAAAAGGAAGTAAGCCCAAAGCTTTGCGGAAAGCTTCAAACTTCTCCCTAGGCAGAGCCTTCATGAAAAGGTCTGCAATGTTCTCCTGCGTGGGCACATATGCCAAGCTGATCTCCCCAGCAGAGAACCTCTCCCTGACATAATGATAATGCACCTCAATGTGCTTAGTGCGAGCATGGAACACAGGGTTCCTCGCAACTGCCAATGCGCTCTGACTCTCAGTGAAGATGGTGGTGGAAGAAGTCTGACCAACACCCAAATCAGCCATAAGGCATCTGAGCCACACACACTCAACAATAGCTGTGAAAGCTGCCCTATACTCAGCCTCACAGCTGGAAGTGGCCATAGTAGGCTGCTTCTTGCTCAACCAAGATATACATGAGCTACCAAGCATGAAGCAAAAACCAATGGTGGACACACGAGTATCATAGCAACCAGCCCAACCTGAGTTAGAAAAAGCATGCAAATTTGGTGGTAGTGATCCCCCTTGGGATAAAACAACCCAAGTAGTGGAGTACCACTCAAGTAGCGAAAGATGCGCTTAACCGCCTTCCAATGCGTGACTCCTGGGCAATGCATAAACCTGCTCATCTGTGAGACAACAAACTGAATATCTGGCCAAGTAATGCATAAGTAAATCAAGCATCGAATAGCCTTCTGATAGAGAACAACATCAAATGCATCTCCAGCATCATGAAGACTCAATCGTAAACCTGTCTCCATAGGAGTGGCAATAGGTTTAGAGTCTTCAAGGCCAAAACGCTGCAATAATGTGTCAATATATTTTGTTTGACACAAAGCCATTCCACATCAACTTGCATAAACTGAATGCCCAAATGAGGCATGCAAATCAGCCTTGAAATTAGCAATATGCTTCTCAATAGGACCAGTGAGCAGCATCTCGTCAACATAGACAACAATAATCAAAAGCACACTTAACATATAAGATGCTTTCAGTTGGACTATTCTCAAAACCATGTGCAACCAGATAGGCATGTATCTTCTCATACCAAGCACGTGGTGCTTGCTTTAAACCATATAATGCCTTCTTTAACCTGCGCACCTAGTTTTCATGCCCTTTCTACACAAAGCCACGGGGCTGAAAAACATACACTTCTTCATGCAAGTCACCATTCAGAAATGTTGTTTTAATGTCCAACTGATGTACATTCCAACCACGATGGGCTTCAAGTGCACAAATGCTCCGAACAATAGTCATACGGCATGTAGGTGCAAAGGTCTCATCAAAATCAATGCCTCTTTCTTGCGCATAACCCTTTACAACAAGCCTAGCCTTATACCTGTCAACTGTACCATCAGGTTTACGCTTCAGCTTGTATACCCACTTAGTGGCCTTCTTGCCAGGAGGCAAGTCACATAAAGACCATGTACCATTCTTCATTATAGCATCATATTCAGATTGCATAGCAGCCATCCAATTTTCTGAATTTTGTGCTTCATCAAAAGAAACAGGCTCATTCTCATCACAGAGACTAGATCCAGCCATAGCATAGCAATTTGATGCAAAGGAGGCACTATAAGAGCATGAACGAGTACGATATGACAAAGGTGCATCTAATTTGCTATCACGCAAAGTCTGCACCAACCATTTTGGCATAGTTTTTGCCTACTGAATATCAGCTCTCTCATCAATAAGTGCCTCATGTAAATCTGCATCAGAAATGGAATGATCTGCATCATCATATGAAACCTGCAAAGGCTAAGAAGTTGCCTCATTAGGACCAGCACTAGACTATCCACCTGTAAAAAGAGGCATCAAAGTATCATACATGTCTTTGGAGCTAACAGATGTCTCCTTAGTACATGAAAGCAATGGTTGAATAGCATCTTCCACAAAAACAACATCACGGCTAACCAGAATGCGTTTAGTCTGTGGATGATATAGACGATAGCCTTTACTTTCAGAACAATACCCAACAAAAATACATTTTATTGCTTTATCATCCAATTTTTTGCGATGTTGTTCAGGCACTAATGTGTATGCCAAACAACCAAAAACACGCAGATGAGCAACAGATGGCTTGCGATCATGCCAAGCCTCATATGGAGTGATAGACTGCAGTGCTTTAGTGGGACACCTGTTCACTACATATGCTGCACACATGACAGCCTCAAGCCAGAAACTGTGAGGTAAAGCCTGACTCTTGACCATACACCTCGCCATCTCCATGAGAGACCTGTTCTTCCGTTCAGCAACTCCATTCTATTGAGGTGTATACGGCACTGTACACTGGTGTTTTATCCCACGTTCAGCCAGAAATGCATTGAAACCAGAAGACATATATTCCCCCCCTTGATCAGAATGGAGGGTGCCCATTTTACATGCTGACAGATTTTCAGCCAAAACCAAAAACTGTTTAAAGCACATGAACACTTCGGACTTTGCTTTGAGTGGATATACCCATGCATGCCTAGAAAAATCATCAATGAAAGTCACGAAGTAAAGGTGTGTTGACCTAAGTACCAACTTAGGGACTTGCGGAGTATCCCCTCTCAAGTGCATATAGTGGGGATACACACTTTTAATTATCAATCCAAAGAGTATACAAACCTAGCCGAGTGTATGAGGACATGCAATCATGTGATGATCAATGCAAATGAACTACTCAAAGAGTGTAAACAAGACAATGACTTATCCAAACAAGCTTCAACTGTTGGTCATGGCGTCACGATACTTCGTGCAGCAGCCGTCAGTATTTTGGAATTTTCTCCCAGCTCTGAGCTCCAAATATAGTGAATAGCATATGCATTTCGAAGCTCTCAGAAAGACGCATCCAATGGCAGTGGCTTCACTCAATTCTGATGCTCCTACTTCAAGTTATGAGCAAAATACTGAGTCATGGGAAATACCTTCCTACACTTCAGCACTTCCTACACTTTGCACACACCTTACCTACAGCAAATAAACACTTTCATGGATAGACAACACTCACAAGCACTCTTTCCAAGCAATACACATGCAAACAAGCTCACAGAGAAGAAGATACAGAGTGAAGAAGACACAAATTCGAATTTCTGTGCTCTCTATTCTCACAATGGCAAAAAGTTCTTTACAAAGAGTCACATTTGACTTATATACTTGTGCCCTAAAAATGGTCCTTTCACACAAGAGACCGGCACTTTATTTACTAAAAGACTAATTTCCTACTATTTTACATGGGTAAATCTCTAATCTTCTGTGGGTATGCATCTAGAGGACTCCTCTAGTGCATTTACAACGAAAAATATATTACAAGAATGATTATGATACAAAAATATGATGTCCACATCGGAAAAATTTGGGGGCCCGTCTTTTTCTCTGCTTTGTGCTCTCTTTAGCTCTGCAACACTCTCCCCCTCTTCGTCTCTGTCGTCCCTTGACAGGCTTTACTTCTTGTCTTCAGTTTGTTGTCTGCACGCAACCCTTGCTCAATTTTGCCTGTTTGTAAAACAGGTGTTCAGTTTTGACGGCCTCTTCTTAATTCTTGTTTTACATCCTCTAGGCCTGATACATTTGTCTTGCTTGATAAGTCGGGTTGCCACGCACGCCATCAGTGGAAGGTATGAGGATGTGGTGCTTCAGTCTTCGATCTGGACCTTCCACAGATCAATAGGTTGAAGCACCCTTGTGTGGTTGCATTCTTTCCTTGGTGTGTGTGCCCCTACGGGGCTCTGTGCAGAGATGGGTGTTGCACCCCTGCGGGGCTTCTTGCAGAGATATGTCTTCAGAGATTTCTTTTTAGTGAAGCTGCTTCTTTCGTTGTTTTCTTCTTTTCTTTCTTACTTGATTCTCCCTCAAGACTGCCCCCCTCCTGGACTCTGTCGTCCCCGACAGGCTTTGATAAGCGACGGGCATATGTTCTATATACTGTTTGCTCTGTGTCATTTAGCAGATTGGCTTCACGTATCATTAGCTGTTTCCATTGTTCTGCCTTCACACCGTCATTGGGTGGCTGTCTATGATCTGCGAAGAAGCTAAGCTCGTATGCTACTAATCTGGCATTTAAATTTGACGACATCTTCAAAAAGATTTCGGAATCAATCTCAAAAAATCCGGTAAAGAAAGCTTCTTCAAAAGTTTGCATATATACACTTGGCAAGAACATCAATCTGGAATAATAAGCCATTATTGTTGGTCGACTTGGCATAACCGATAGATCGAAAATGAGGATTTCTGTGCCTTGATTAATTCCGATGAAATTCAAAAAGGTGTAGGCCGCATGCTTGAAGACCTTGAGTACCGTAAGTATCATACTAAGTATCTTATTGGTCATTTTGACAGTTAGGTCAGGGACCGTCGTATAATTTTGCAGCCAAAATTCGATTGTTTTAATCATATATTCTTCTGTTGGCAAGTAGTTATGTGGCGGGCTCGGAAGCATAGGATAATTCAGCCACTGTTTATTTATAGTGCCGTTCTTTTGCATATCCAAAAATTCTCTGGTATCCCTTCTGCGTGGTATAGGACAAAATGAAGGGTTTACCTGTAATAGATAAGGTGCTGCTTGCCAATGCACCCGTAGTGTGGGATGTTTCTCCAAAAATTTTCTCCTCCAAATCGGTTGTGCAGCTTCGAATTCTTCTTGGCTGTATGTGAATGTGTCTTGTGTAAAATTGAGCTGCTCATCGGGACTCTTCTTTGTGGTCTTCTTGATGTATCGTCTCGTTTTCTCTTTCAGTAATCCGTATGGAATACTGAAAGGCTTCATTATCTTGTCCAGGTCTTTACCGTTGATTTTGGCCTCTTTCATTACCTTGATGACTTCATGTTCAAAATTCTCCGTCAATCAGGACACCACTAGTGCCCGTTCCTTCTGACTTATTTTTGCAGTGTATGGCATCGGGTGATCATCATGTATATCCGCCATCTGCTCACTTATTGGAGAATTATAGATCGGGTGAGATAGAGGACTTACCTCTACCTCGTTAGTAGGATTTTCCTTAACTAGCACTACTGGTGTCTCGATTGGTGCTTTCTCTTTTATTTGAGTCTTTAGTTGTGCTATGCATTCATCTCTCTCTTGTACTTCTTGCATGGCTACCCTGAGTGCATCTTTTGCTGCAAGTAACTCATTTCCGATTTCAGCCACATTATCCATGTTTTCACTGTAGCTTGTTGCAAGTTTTCCATGTGCTGTATTTAATTGCTTTTTTAATTCAATGATCTCTTGACTTTGCGTCCTTTCTGATTCTTCTCTCACTGCACGCTCTTGTCTCAGCAAATCTGCATATTGTGCGATCTGATTTCTTAATTCTTTTTCTGTTGTTTTTGAGGATTCATGTTGCTCGATCGGTTGATCATATAATAATGACTTCATTAATTCCTTATTCTTGCTTCGCAAGGTGTCATTCTCTTCCATGTATAATTTGAGCTGTGTTTCGAGCAAAGTACTTCTAGCTCTCATTCTCTTTGTCCGCCTCGCTTGCATCATATGATCTCTGTAAATTTGCGAGCTGTGCTTGGAGTTGGTGATGCTGAGTGATTAATGATTCATATTGCGTTTTTGTTTTGAGCAACTCATTGCTTTTGATCGTTAGCGCCTTTTGTGCCTCGATGAGTTGTGATGACAGTTGTTCGCTTATTATTTGGAATTGATTCTTTTCTCGCATTGCTCTATCATAGTCTGCATCTATGTCCATCATTTGCTTTTGTGTATCCATGGCTGTCTGAATCATCTGCCTTACTACAGGCTTCAGCTGAGTAACATCCACGTTTAGCCATGTTTTTGGTATACTCGGTTCTTCTCCAGTTGTGACATCTTTGCCTTGTGCTACATGTAATGTAGTGTCATGGGGCTGCCTAATCTGAAGCTGGATCCTTGGCTCAGCCCCCATGTTTGCTTGCTTTTCTTGAGGTGTATCATCTGGCACCTCGATCACAATTTGTTCTTTGTTTTGTAGCTCCTCCGCTTCCTTACTCACTGGAGTTTGTTCTTCCTCTTTAATAGGTTGTTTTGCATCTGTAACATTGGTTGGAGCTTCCTTGATGCTTATCTTTGTAGTATCATTTAATTGAAGGACATGCTCATGTTCAATAGATTCTTCTACTCTCTTTTCCGGCGTCACTTCCATTTGATTAATTTCATTCCATTCTTCTTCTTGGGTTTCTGTTCTTATATCAGTATCCAGAGTGTCTTTTTCAGGACTGGATTCCGTGTTGGTACTAGAATCATCAATGCCCAGCTCTTTGTATCGTCCAACTTGTTTTGGAGTCTTCTCTGTACTTTGTTGTGGTTTCTCTTGACTCGCCTGTCTATAATGATGACCTTGGACATTTAAGTTTACCTGCCCTTTCATGTACTGATGTGTCTCTTCGAGAGCAGCGGAAAGATCTCTCCTAGTAATAGGCATTTGAGCCGTCGTGATCTTCGGTAATACATGTGTTCTCTTTGATTGTGGTGTAGCTTGGGCTTCCTCCTCCCATAGACGCTTTGTACCCCTCATGGGTTTTGGTGAGCTAGTTCCAGCTGCTTCAACCATAACAATTGCTTTCTTTTCTTAGGGACTGTAGCGGATTTTGCATACTTGGCTAGCCCTTTTGATGTCGGCATCTCCCGTAAGCAATTTTTCATTTCAAGAGCTTCGTATATGAGTAAGGTCAAAGCCGAACTTCCATTTAAGAGCTTCTTCTGACCCCATCTTTTCTGGGCTTCAAATAATCTCTCTTGTATATACGGAGTCAGGTTCACTTTGTTACCCACTTGCCTCATTGCATGTGATAATAACTGGACTACAATCTTTTGCGGAGCAGTATATCTATTCATGCTCGGGAAACAAAAATGTTGGTGTACCAAACGTACAGCATCTTCGATGTCTATTCGGTTAATATCCACAAAGGATCTTTTCTTGGCGTCATGGCATTCCTCCTTGACATTAGTAATTCCTTCTTGGTTCCATCCGAAAGCTTTGTTGATCAACTCATGTGTGAATTGAATTGTCTTCCAAGTTCCGATTTTATCCAATACGCGTGCTTCCGGAACTGATATCTTTGTAGCTACAGGCTGCAGTGTGTTCATTACTTGTGTGCATCTCTGAAAATCAGGTAGATAAATTGGTATTCGAAGAAATGCATCTATCCCTGCTTGTGTCCATACATCTTCTATATGCGGTAATCCCTGTATTATTGTTTTGAAGTCCTGTGACATGATTGGAAAATAGTGATCCCTATCCATGATCTTGATAGTTGCCATGAAGATAAGTTCCGAGACTGGTTGGTCATCACGAAACCAATGGCCTCTGACTTTGGTTATTGACTCCAATGGAAGAAGTTGCACCTCTTCCTATTGCGTAGCTTCTGAATCAGGAGATGCCATCTGCACTCAATATAGAGTATGAATTAGTTGCCATATATTATCAGAAATCCTCCTTTATTTGTTTGTCATAAGCTCGATATTTCTCCGAGTGAATGGTGTCGCCCCTTTCCCGTGGGTGTGAGAAAGGTAATACCTGAATTTTTCACATTGTTAGATATTTTCATATTTTTATCTGAAAAGGAAAACAGAAAAGTTAGTTTATAGCCGAAGCGGTTATTATTTTTGGAGTAATTTTCTTAATGTAGGTACAAGTGCTCTCCTATTTCCCAAGAGGAAAATGTGCTTGACTATCCTGAAATAGAAGAAAGAAGTGCCGAATGCTTGGCCTTGTAATGTGGCCCTATCATGCATACTTTGGGGCTCGAAGGCTCCATATGTGTGCAATTGGAAGTAGTTGGTTGATGCATGCCGTTTGTTTTGTCTTTCGGTATCCAAATCTGCTTCATTTTGCTGGGCCTTGTTGTATGTTGCCCATTTCCGATGAATGTGGCTCTTTTCTTGTTGTATGTCTGCTCTATCTGATTTGTAAATCTCGGATTGGCTTGGGTTGCCATCGCAGACTCCTTCTTTCTCCAGTAGCTCCTTTTTTGTGGCTGTTTTGCCTGTGGACCATATTGGTTCTTCTTGTGCTGAGGATCATCATTTCGGCTTAGTTTCTTTGGAGCGCATGACTTAGGAATCCAGATTTGCAAACGATCCGGTTGAGCGGCTACTACTTTCTTTGGAATCCATATTGTAGTAGTTCGTTGTTGTCTTTGCTGCTCAAAATTATCTGCTTTGTTACTTGCTTGGTTGCTCCGATGTCGATAGTGCTTCTATCGTCGAAGATATTCCTTCACTTGATCTTTCCTTATCCAAGCTTGTTGAGTGTACGGAATAGGGTATATTGTAATGGGTACAAATTTTGAATTACTCAGAGGACTAGTCTCTCTTAGGCATGGTGCTTCACTGAGGTCAGTTTCAGCTTGATTGACACTCTCGTGACTTGCTAGACTAGAAGATGGTGTGCAAGTAGAACTCAATGTGTCAGCATATATAGTACTTGACGAAGAGGTTTCTATAGTGCTAGTGAACATACATTCATGACTTTGCTCGTTGGAATGAACTTCTTTTTCTTTACTCACAGATTTGATTGGTCGTTCGTCTAGCAAACTGAATACTTCACGATGTCCTATCCTGGCTGAGATGTATCCTAAAGCCAATTGAATGGTCACCTCATATTCGTAAATCCAGTCTTGACCTAACACTACCTCTTCAAGTAAATCCTGATCATGACACACTAATAGCTTTTGTTCCATAGTGTTGTTGCCAAGATGCAGAGGTAAGGTGATCTCACCTATGCATTGAGTAATCGTTCCTCCTATTCCTATCAACCGTGCCATCGATGGGCGTACTTCCTCTTTGAGTTTCTGGGTCAAAGAAAGTTTGATATAGCTTATGGCAGCTCCTATGTCAATGAGAGCATCCACCAAGTGGTACTCCGTTTTACCTGCTCCCAAATTTAAATACGGTTGCGTTCTCTGTGAACCCACGCTTTGATTGGCTCTAAAATTAGCCATTGGGATGAGTTCTTCTCCTAGTCGATATCTCTCATCTCTCTCTCTCTCATCCACTCTTTCCGTTTCTTAATTCGTTCTAGAGCTTCCTGTCTCGCTTCTTCTCGTATCCTTTCCTCCTCAATATGTCGATTCTTGCCTTTGATCAATCGAGACATTGTTTCTTCGGTCAATGGTTCTAGATATTTTTTTACTCTACATCCGCTGATGTAGTTTGGTAATACATCTCCATCTATGGTTGCTAAGTTGATGGCTCCACTTGTCGATATACGATTGATGATTAATAGGCCATATCCTCTCTTCTGCAACTTCTTAGCGTGTTGTTTCAAGGTATATACCAAAACTAAATCTCCTTCCTTCAACTTGTTGTCCTCAATGTGAGCATCAAAGTATGCTTTCTGTCGCCGTTTAGCAGCATAAATGCCTGCTACTGCTTGTAACCTAGTTTCGTGAAGTTTTTCTATTTGATCCAATTGAGCTAATAGTTCATGTCCTATCCACTCGTAAGTAGTTGCTACTCTGAGAGTGGGAATTAAGAAATCAATTGGCAAAATGGCATTTTGTCCATATACTAAGTTAAAAGGAGTAGTGCCTATGGCGGTTTTATAGGCTACTCGAAATGCCCATAAAGCATGATGTAATTGCTTATCCCAATCTGATCTTCCATTGTTAACAATTTTGGTGAGAACTGTACACAAGATTTTATTCAAACTTTCGGCTTGTCCATTGGCTTGTGGGTGATAAGGAGCTGATTTCTTGTGAATTACTAAGAATTCATTCAGTAGAGCTTCTATGAATTCATTCACAAAGTGCGTACCTCTATCACTTACAATTTCTTTTGGTAATCCAAATGTAGTGAAAATGTTCTCAAAGAGAAACTTGGCCGTAGTTCTTGCGTCATTTTTCTTGGTTGCTTTGGCTTCAACCCATTTGGTCAAATAGTCTGTGGCTACAATTATATATTCGGCATGGGATCCTTTCGCTGGTGGGCTAATAGGTCCTATGAAGTCTATTCCCCATTTCGTGAAAGCTCTGGCACTCATCATGGGTCTAAGTGGCATTTCATCTCTTCTAATTGGATATTTTGTCCGTTGGCAAGTATCACATCGTTGCACATATGTCATGGCATCTTGGTGTAGAGTTGGCCACTACATTCCAGCAAAGAGGATCATTTTTGTTGTCTTCTCTGTAGAGAAGTGCCCTCCTGCAGCTCCTGTGTGGGCCATCTCTAAAACAGAAAGATATTCGTCTTCGTGAATGCACACTCTTAATTGGTTATCTCTCCCTCGTTTAAAAAGTTGTTTTCCTATAAGGACATAATCCTTACTTTGTTCTACAAGTGCACGTTTCCTTGCTGAAGTAGCTCCTTCGGGGTATTCTTGAGTCTTTAAGAACTTTACCAGAGGCATGCTCCATCTCGGTGCTATTGTGGAATAGCATAGAGTTGAGTTCTCATCTGGATTTTGTTCTTGACAAATTTGGCATGCTGACACATAATTATGTGCGTCTCTCTGCATGGTCGGCCAATATATGCCAAACCTCTTCAGGGTTTGCCATGTTCCGTTTGCATTCAAATGAGTTTTCCATTGGTTTACATGTGCTTTCTGAAGCCACATTTCCTGTTCCTCTTCTTCTACGCATCTCATGAGTAATCCATTCGAATCCTGGTGATACAAACTTCCCGCAATGATATGAAGGTTTTTAGTCTTCCAAAGGTCTTGGGTTTGGTTTGGTGTGATCCCATCTTTAGGTCCATGTGTAAGTATAGGGATCAACTTTTCTGCCCAATGAGGACATACTTCCAGGTTAAAAAGGTACGTATCTGGCAGATCATCTGGTACTCCTATGGGCGATTCTCCATGAGTCATTCTTGATAAGTGATCTGCTCTTATGTGGGTATTTCCTTTCTTGACTATGACCTCAAAATCAAATTCCATTAGCAATAAAAACCATCGTACTAGTCGTCCTGTATTACAAGGCTTGTTGACTAGGTACAGTAGGGCTTGATGATCAATGAAGAATTTGAATTTGTTTGCCAACTGGTAATGTCTGAACTTTTTGACTGCGTACACCATCCCTAGGCCTTCTCTCTCCGTGGTGGTATAATTGCATTCTGCTTGATTTAATTGTCTACTAGCATAGGCTATAGGGTGGTCTAGTTTTCCTGTATCGGCGGGTTGAGCTAAGATGCAACCAATGGCAAACTTGGAAGCATCCACATGAATATGAAATGGCTTATTCCAGTTGGGTGCTCGAAGGATTGGTGCTGAACTCAATCGATTCTTTAACTCATTGAAGGCTCTCTCGGATTCCTCGGTCCAATTAAATTGAGTCAATAATGCATAGAGAGGTCTAGCAATTATAGCGTACATGTGTATAAATCTTCGATAGTATCCACAATGTCCCATAAATGCTTGAACTTCCTTAGCCGTCTTTGGTCTTGGTAAATCCAGAATTACTTTGATTTTGTCTTCATCAGTTGAAATTCCATTTTTAGATACAATATTTCCTAATATTTTTCCTTGTCTAACCATGAAGACACATTTTTCTGGGTTGAGACATACTCGATATTGTCGACATTTAGCAAAGATCTTTTCTAGTTCGGGGATATGTTCTGATCGTATAGCTGAATAAGTACAAAGATCATCCACGTAGACCTCCATACTTTTTCTTAGGAATTCTTTGAATACATGGCACATCAATCTTTGGAAGGTGGCTGGGGCATTAGTTAAACCAAAAGGCATGACTCTAAAGGCGTATACTCCCCATTCAGTTGCGAACGCTGTTTTATGTTGGTCCTCAGGAGCAATAGCTACCTGATTATACCCTGAAAAGCCATCCAGAAAGCTATAGACTTCCTTTCCTGCCACTCTTTCCAAGAGATGATCTGTAATTGGTAATGGATAACTATCCCTTATGGTCGCGGCATTTACTTTCTTCAAATTGATGCACACTCTTAACTGTCCATTCTTTTTCGGTACAACCACCAAAGGTGAAACCCATTCCGTGTGCTCAATCTCATATATGAATCCAGCATCTAACAATTTGTCTATCTCTTCCTTTATCTTTGCTGAATACACATCATTATATGTATATGGTCTTTGTTTAGAAGGTTTGGCTTCGGATGTCACGGGAATTCTATGGGCACAAATAGATGGATCCACTCCTTTCAAGTCCTTATAGGTCTAGGCAAAAACATCCCGATATTCTCGTATGAGGCGTATTTACTCTTGTTCTTCCTCTATGGAGACATCTTGTTCTATGAAAGTACATCGTTCTTCTCCTTCTTCTAACGTCACTACTATCTTCTTGGTTTGTTCTTTATTGTCATATGCTATTCCCGGCAGTGCCTCTCTTTTAGGCATTTGAATAGCAATTTTTCTCTCTTCTACTTCATATTTCTTTAAGTGAGCGGGCACTTCAAACTGATCTTGTGGCTTGTTTTCTTCATTCTCTGGCTCCTTATCTAACTCCAGCTCTTCTTTCTGTGTAGGCTCTTGGTTGTTTTCATTAGCTGCGATGCTTATTTTTTGATCTTCATCCTCAGGTTCCATTGGTTCTGGCTCCATTTCAATGCTCTCATAGTCCTCCTTCCATTCTTTCTCTATCACTTCTCCTTCTTCAGCCTCCTGAAGAACTACTACATAGAGACTAACATCATATCCTTCTTCGTCAATGCATTCATTCATGGTTATTACTTCTTCATTCACGCATACATCGAGGGTCGCTAAAATTTCCATCCAGCCATGAGGTTCAAACTCTTCATCTAAAAAGACTTGAGGCATGTAAGCTGGATCTTGTACAGACCTGGCTACTCCTTGCCCTTGCTGCCATCCCTTTCTCCTATCCTCTTCCTTTTTGGCAGTTTGGCATATCCATAGATGAGTGTCCTCGTTCATCCAAGATTGGTCACTGGAACCTATGCTGTGAATTGATTGGTCATCTTCTTCCTTATGAATTTGATTCCATTGTAAGGGAGGAACATCTTGATATGTATAAGTGTGAAGATTTATTCTCGTGGTTGTTCCTTCATGTTGTAGGTATACAACATCTTTTCCCCAATCTTGCACAACCTTTAGCTGTCTCATGAAAGGTCTCCCCAATATCATTTCATAATTGCTTGGCCTTTCAAATTGACATATTGCTAAGGTGTGTTCAAATTCAACTCCACATGTGATGAAAACTACTCGTTCCAATAATCCCAAGGGTCTTTCTGTGTGTCGGTCAGCCATTTGTATTTTCATACGCGTTGGTCTTAAAGCTAGTTTTCCCCATTTCTCCCAGATTTCTCTAGTAGCAATGCCTACACCAGCTCCTGAATCTAAGATGGCTTTGGTTGTATAACCCCTAAAGGTAATTGGAAGGCAAGTGTTTCCTTCATCTCCCTCACTAAAATCTCCTACCTTATCCACTGGGATCTTTATAGTATTTACTTCATCAGACATCTCTTTTTCTCTAGTCTTGACCTCCAATTGACTGGTCAATTTCTCCTTCAAATGTGGTTTGACCTTCAACAATTCCTCTAATGTTAGTGTACAAGGGATTTTTACTTTTTTAAGGTGTTGTATGATGTCCGCTGTTTGGACTGATGGGTTCGGTTCTTTTTTCCTTATTGAGGGGATGCAATACAATTCAGAATTATGTTCGTACTTCCCTGTGTAATTGGGCAATTCCTTTACTCCATCATCTCCTTTGTCACTGGGATCCATTGGTAAAATTTCTTCTGAATTTAATTCAGGTAGTGAATCCTCCATTTCCTCTTCTGCTTCTATTTTTTCAAAAGGTGGTTCAATTCCTTCTACTTTCTTCCATCTACTTCGGGAACAACTGATCCTTCCTTTTTTTCCTCACAATAATTGCCATTAAGTGTCTTACTTACTTCAGGTTTTTCATGGTCATTGGTGTTGATGCACACTTGGAATTCTCTTTCAGGAATTCGGGTCTTGGGCAATGGCATTACAGGTTTTTCTAAGGTCTGTTGAGCCACTTCTATCAATTTTTTGCAGATCTCCAACCTCTCTTTCTTTAGGTCACCTCTAGGGTATTCTCTTTCATGTTGTTCGATGGTCGGTCCGGCTCTTATTCGTGCCTTGTATGCCTGAATCCACATAGCTAATTCTTCAGGCATGGGATCTGCTAATACTGATCCTACCTCTTCTTTTTTGTACTTTTCATTTTTGTTTTGTTCTTCATTTTCCTCTTTTGGGTTTTTTTTGCTCTTCTCATTTTCCTTCTTCTGCAGTAACTTCTTTTATTTTATTCTATCTCTACGGTTCTTCCATCTTTGGGTTTTTTTACTGACAACACTTTTTTCAGGCTCTTTCGAGTCTTCCACTCTCTGTGGTGTGGGTGTATTCAATTCTGGGCTACTTTGATCGTGTTTTTCAGGTTTTTCTAGGTTCTCTCTAACTTTGGCTCTTGTTATTGCCTTCAATGGTACAGTATATTCCTTATCACTCCCTGATGACTCGATTACTTCTATCACATTGATTTGCACGTTGGATGTAACCTTGTTGGGATTCTTGGGGCAGTCTCTGAAAAGGTGTTCCTTACCACAATCACTACAGTAGCCTTCCCAGACTCGTTGTGGTGGTGGTGGGTTTGGCAATGTGCGTTCTCTTATGTAGTGATCACCTCCACATCTGTAACATGGTCCTCTGGGTACAGGCGGTCTATTCATGGTTCGGGGTGGTACGGTTGCTCTAGGAGCTGTGTACATCATTGGTACATAATCCTGCTCATATCCATACAAGCTATCTGGTGTTTCTATGTCATAAGCGTATGGGTCGTATGTTTGTCCATATTCTATCAGTGAGCTCTCATAAGAGGGATATGCTCCTTGACTATGGTCATATGATGAGTCATATGATTCATTACTAACCAAAGGTGTGGCTGGGACTATTGCTCTCTCTAGATTTTCTTCAGGTTGAGCTCTCTTGACTGAGACCACGTTCTGAGGATGGGGCGGTTGTTGTCCTAGTACTGGTTGTGGTTGGGTGTATCCTTGATATGCATATGGTCGTGGCACGGGTGCCTGTGGCTGATAAGTGGGATATCTAAAGGCTTCACCTCCTTGATCTCTCTGAGGGTATCCATAAGGTCTCATGTATGGCTGTGCTGGTCTCGCTGGCCTATTGTAAGGGCAATTTTATGTACTGTGATTTGTATATTTTTGTTCTATACTACAATATTGTAGAGATCCTGGGACAGTGGATCTATTATAAGCATAAGCAGGTGGTGGGACTACTCCCCTAGTACACAAGTGAGAAGGATGATCACCTCCGCACTGCATACATCTTCTGAGCATGGGTACTCTCATAGGGTTTTTGGGGTAGTTCCTCTGTCCTTGAACGTTCAACTTCTTTGCTACCAAATCGGCTATTTCCTCGACATTGTTTTTAGGGATTGATGTGCTACTGGCCGAATCTTCACTTTTCAAGCTACCTTGAGGTATTTTCAGGTCCTCTGCTAGGTTGTCTTCTAAGTCTATACATTCCTTCATGCATTCTTGCAAAGTCTGAACTCTCTTTACATATACCAATGATCTCAAAGATCCGTTCAACAATCCTTCCAAAAATAATGATACCATTTTATTTTGGGTAGGTCTCTCTTCTACTGGGCATCTGTCCACATACTGTTTGAATCTTCTTGCGGCCAATCTTACTGATTCGGTAGGGGCTTGCTTAAAGCTATGGATCAATGATGAAGAATTGTTTTTAATTCCTGACTTAGTGAATTCCTCAATCATTTCTTGGTAGACTTGTTCCATGTTTTGAAAAGTATTAGGGTCCAATGGTTGAAACCATGCTAACGCAGTGTCTGACAAAGTAAGACCAAAGGACTCATATTGAATCAAAAAGTCTTCTACCTGTTCGGCTCTAATAACTTGTTTGAATTCAGCTATATGATTGTAGGGTTCACTAGAGCCATCATAGTGGTTTCTCATGCATTTGGCAACTTGAATTGGCCTTAATCTTCTTCCTGCTTCGGGTGGTCTAGGCATTACTGGAAAAATTGGTCTTCCTATTGGTATGCCTGGTCCTCTGGCTACTGGTGGTCTGACTGGAGCGGGGATTCCATGTCTTGGGTCAATAGTTGGTTGGGGTTGGTAATTAGGGTTATTTGCAGGCATTGCGAACTGCACATGTGGTCTGACCGGGACTTGGGTTTGTCGTGTTTGTTGTGTTTGGCCCGGCTGTTGACATGAATCGTTATGGGATGTTCCGAGTGGGTTTCTTGAAGTAGTGGCTTGGTCCCTAGGGGGAAACACTGGGATATTCTGATATTTCAACTCAGCTCTTTCCGCTTCTGTTAAGGGCCAATATCTTCTCTGATTCTTATCCAGATATGTGATGATGGTGGGGAAATCAGGATCTTGTAACTCATAGATGGTGACTGGATTAGGGGCAGCCTCCCATATTGAAGAATGTGCTCTAAGAAGATGCTCTATCCCATTGATCAAATACACATCCATTAGGGAGTCGTCTTGGGGAATCAGGTCTCCCCTCCATATCCTAGCTACAGCAGATCTCCCTCTAGGTGTAGTTACTTGCTCTTCATTCCCACCTCCATTTAAGTTTGAAGCATTATTATCTTCACCCTCTTCATTAATGTTTT
Source organism: Ceratopteris richardii (assembly GCA_020310875.1). Lineage (NCBI taxonomy): Eukaryota > Viridiplantae > Streptophyta > Polypodiopsida > Polypodiales > Pteridaceae > Ceratopteris > Ceratopteris richardii. Next base: position 37,854,323 of record CM035406.1, read on the forward strand.
CCGGGTGCTCCATGACAATATATTGGATATCTCTTTTGTCCATGTAAAAACCTCCTATATACTTGAATGCTGGTCTAGGCACTATGTAAGCCTCTGGCGCTTTCTTTAACCTGGCCACTGATCTGTTTAGACCATCCAAATAAATAGGGATCTCATTTTGGTTGGTGTTCACATACTCCAAGGAGGTCCTCTACTCCCCTTCAATGATTGACATCATGCCAATCATGGGTATTGTGTTCTGCATATCCTCCGAAGCCATGGGAATTTCTTCCTCTGACTCACTGGAGGTCTCCGAATAATGTGAACGGTTACTTGGCTCTGCTACACTACCTACAGAAGAGATTACACTTCTTCGGCTTCCTAGGGTTCTTCTGGATCTCAGGTTCATCCACCTAACAACTCTGATCAGCCCTTGCAACCCTCTAGTCTCTGGGATTCTTCACTAAAGGTCAGAATTCCTAGAAGACTTTGGCTAGGAAATGACTGAAAAAGAATTTTTTCCAGATCACGATACTTGACTCCAGATTCCACGATACACGATCTCTAGCCTAAAACGATACACGATCTTTGGGTTCAAACGATACTCAATATTTGATCCCAGACGATACTCGATCTCTATCTACAACGATATACGATACTTGGACACATGCGATACACGATCTCTGACTTAGGCGATACCCTATCTCTGATAAATATCGCGATCTCTGATAAACGATACCGATCGCTTGAGTGAAACGATACCGATCTTTGACCGAAACGATACCGATCTCTCGCGCAACGATACACAACCTATGAACCAGACGATACACGATCGCTGGTGAATATCGCGATCTTTGATCAAAAATCTTTGGCACAAACGATAATCGATACTCGGCTCAAAACGATACACGATACCTGATGGAAATGACACTTGATACTTGGGAGAAAACGATACACGATCTTTGAAGTGGAAACGATCGACGATACCTGAACAAAACGATACGCGATCTTTGGTAAGTATCGCGATCTCTGAGAAGCGACACACGATACTTAAGCCAAACGATACACGATCTTTGATCCAGACGATACACGATCTACGATCTTTGGCCAAAACGATATACGATCTATGAACCAAACGATACACGATCGCTGGTGAATATCGCGATCTTTGATCAAAACGATCTCTGGGCCAACGATACCAATCTCTGATCGAAACGATACCGATAGAAGGGAAATATCGCGATACTCGACCACAGCAGCAAAACGATACTTGCTAAGTATCGCGATACTCGACCGCGGGAGCAAAACGATACTTGACCCTTGGACAAATTTTTGCTAAGATTTTTCCAGTTTTGATTACACACAGGTGTTTCACAAGGTCTTCTACCCTCTCCCCTCTCTCTGCATCACCCAAAACTCACTTTTTCAACCCTGGAGGTCCTAAACGATATCTGACGCAGGTCGTTTCACACTGACATTGATTTTTGAGTGATGAAAAAGAACTAGCAATAGAAGGGCTCACCTCTGATGTTCTTTCCAGCTCTTCTAGCACCCTCTTTTGCTCTGCCTAGCTCTCTATAGCTCTGAAACGATACTCGACTGTCTCTGCCCACGATACTTGACAGTCGCTTCCCACGATACTTGCTCTCAAACACCAGTAACTTGCAAATGACTCTTTTTGGGTTTTTATACTTGGGATTTTCTTGCTTACAAAAAGAAAACTTTACTGAACAAAGACTAAACTCTACCCTAATGACTTGGTCTACTCTCTAACTACTCCTACTCTACTCCTTCTACTCACTTCCCTAGACTAACAACTCACTACACACACTCCAAGAATGAGAAGTAGCAAGTGCGGTTGACAATGACTTACCGAAGAAGAGAAAATCACCACTCCTCCTCTTACTTCAATGCAAAAAGCTACTTACCATCACACGAATGCTTCGGTTTGATTCGTCACTCCCCGGCAACGGTGTCAAAAAGTGTGTTGACCTAAGTACCAACTTAGGGACTTGCGGAGAAAGAGACTATACCTCAATCCCCTCTCAAGTGCATATAGTGGGGATACACGCTTTTAATTATCAATCCAAAGAGTATAAAAACCTAGCCGAGTGTATGAGGACATGCAATCATGTGATGATCAATGCAAATGAACTACTCAAAGAGTGTAAACAAGGCAATGACTTATCCAAACAAGCTTCAACTATTGGTCATGGCGTCACGATACTTGGTGCAGCAGCCGTTAGTATTTTGGACTTTTCTCCCAGCTCCGAGCTCCAAATATAGCGAATAGCATATGCATTTCGAAGCTCTCGAGAAGACGCATCCAATGGCAGTGGTTTCACTCAATTCTGACGCTCCTACTTCAAGTTATGAGCAAAATACTGAGTCGCGGGAAATACCTTCCTACACTTCAGCACTTCCTACACTTCGCACACACCTTACCTACAGCAAATAAACACTTTCATGGATAGACAACACTCACAAACACTCTTTCCAAGCAATACACATGCAAACAAGCTCACAGAGAAGAAGATACAGAGTGAAGAAGACACAAATTCAAATTTCTGTGCTCTCTATTCTCACAATGGCAAAAAGTTCTTTACAAAGAGTCACATTTGACTTATATACTTGTGCCCTAAAAATGGTCCTTTCACACAAGAGACCGGCACTTTATTTACTAAAAGACTAATTTCCTACTATTTTACATGGGTAGATCTCTAATCTTCTGTGGGTATGCATCTAGAGGACTCCTCTAGTGCATTTACAACGGAAAATATATTACAAGAATGATTATGATACAAAAATATGATGTCCACATCGGAAAAATTTTTGGGCCCGTCTTTTTCTCTGCTTTGTGCTCTCTTTAGCTCTGCAACAAAAGGTAATTTCCAAAAGAGGGTGTCTGCGTAGGACCACAGACATCACTATGTACAAGCTGCAATTTTTGTGTAGCCCGAACTGAACCATCTTTTGGAAAGGAGGAACGCTGCATTCTGCCCAAAATACAGCCTTCACAAACATGTTTTCCAGGTGCCTTAAGTTTGGGCAAAGAGGACACCATTTCAAATTTCTGCAGGCGTAGCAAACTAGCAAAATTCAGATGACCAAAGCGTGCATGCCAAAGCTTTGCATCTGACATAGCCTGAGAATCATTTACTGCACATGCCAAATCATTTACAGATCTTTCATAGTCTATGAGCTTATACAGCCCATGACATAAAATGCCAGAAGCAATAATCACATCGCCATTTGACAGATCTTGAACTGTACATCTGTCATCAACAAATTTCACAACCAAGCCAATCTTGGCTAATGCAGAAACTGATAACAGATTCTTCTTGATCCCTGGCACAAATAAAGCATCTGACAAAGTGAAAGAACTACCATCAGCAGTAGTCAAAATGATCTTACCAAATCCCATAACAGGATAAGAGGAGTTATTGGCGCATGTAACAGTATTCCCTGTAGGGGCAGGCTCGAGTGAAGAGAAGAAACTGTGTTGTGAGGTAATATGTTTGGTCGCCCCACTGTCAAAGTACCAAACATCTGAGTCTACTGCAGACATGCACTGCTCATGAGAAGATGGGTCAAAACTGCAAATAGTAGTGAAGGCCCATTCTTCTTCCTGCACAAGATTAGCAGACTCTGTTTTTGGTCTAGAGGCTTCGGCAACAACCATTCCTGCCTCTTTCTTCTTTGCCTCTTTAGCAGCCAATTTTGGACAGTTCTTTATGATATGATAATTCCCTTTACAGTACTTACAAAACAACTTCTGTTTTTCTGATTTCTTCTCATCTTTATCTTCCTTCTTTGAATATGCAGAATTAGGAGATTTCTGCTTACTAGTTGAAGAGCTCCATTTTCCTTTGCCCTTCTGACTAACTAGGAAAGCTTGATCTGCAACTCGTATAATGGACCTACTCTGCCTAGACTGATCTTCTTGCAACAGAACAGAGACTAACTCCTCAAATGATAAGGCATTCGGATTGCCTTTCATCATCAAACGAAGAGTAGAAGCAAAACTCTGATATGAATAAGGAAGACCATTCAGAAACGGTCTGCACAAGTGAGCTATCTGGTATAACCTCATTAGCAGAAATCAAGTGTTCCTTCAAGTCTTTGATCTTTGTTAGGAAACTGTCCATAGAATCACCTTCATTCATGTTGGGCCTCTTCGTCGAAGGGAGATTGCATATACTTACTGATATTTTGCCCAGACTTTCTAATGCTAGGTCAGCTTTTGGTCTCCCTAAGTCTAGAATTTCACTCCAAAGTATTGATGGAGGAAACGGGAAAACACATGCACCAAGGGGAAACCAACTCTAGTGGTTACCTCTCGGGATCTCTCCCTCTCTCTCCTCACTCCCAAGCTACTTCCAAGAACACCCACTCTTATGCACAAATGCCCACACACGCTGTCATCGAGTTTCGTGGAAAGGAGAGAGGAATTTGGATGGTGGCTAACCAAAGAAGAACATGAGACTCTAAATAGAGCTTCCGAAGCTCAAATTCTTAACAAGGAAATGTTGTTTCCATACTCAACGAAAATGTTCGAATGATGAGTATTCTTGCAGTTAAAGATTAGTGTACAAACTTACACATTAAACATTCTTGGGATGACCGAAGTGCAGCATAGTGTGAGCAAATTTGGTCGTGACATTCCCATCAAAAATAAATATTGTCATATACCTTCGGATACATGGTACTATTCGCAAACAAAAGATGGGTTCTTGCAGATGGAGGAGCATCATATTCCTAGTTCATCACCTTGTTAGCATTGTTGACATATGATTGATGGGGGCTCAGATGTGGTTTCTTCACACACGGAAGGGCCACCCCCAGTGCTAAATGTGAGATCCTTTCTTCCACACAAGTGCGATACCTCTGCAACAAGGAAATGAGAAAACTGCACAACAGGGTGGTGTTTACTACCTACAATTATTGGGAGTTGGGTTTGAAATGTAACTTTCTCCTTTCAGTTAAATTATCAATCAAAGGTGGCAATGTTCATCATAGCCTTCAGATTTACTGAAATAAAGGTGTCGTATATATATTCTTTTCTATTTGTGCTGCCGACTTCGCTGAGGAATGGTCGCTCCTCCTCGAGTAGTAGTCTCCTGGAGAGAACTAATATCAACACACGTAGAGTGTAATGTAAAACAGGGACGATGCTGCTGTGACTGATCACTGCCAATGTTGGAAGTAATATAGCCTTTCCTCTTCGTTCACTTATATGTGAATACCCCCACACACTCAGGCTTTCGACGAGAGTGTTCCTATGTAGACAAAATTAGACCGCTTGCACTGCTATACATGGATTTAGCCATAAAGTGCCAGATCACCTTAAGTTGGCTATGCTACCCTCCATATCAGATCTATCGTGCGGCATGTAGCTCGGCACCCTCGCAAATTTGACCATTTGTTGACATAAAGCAAGAGAGCATATGGAGCACCAAAGTTTTTTTTGCGTAGTGGAGATGAGGAGGGAAATAAGAAACTTCGGGCCCCGGGTAGTGGAACAATAAGTTTTCACTGAGAGATTCAGGGCAGTCTTGCTATAGTATGTGTTTCTTTTAAATCATCGGAGAGTGACCTAATGGAGGAGCACCGAATTAGGCAAGGGAACACTCCTGAACCCACATTCAATATGGGACAAGGAAGATTTACAGAGTTCGAAAGGTTTGACATTGTATCATACATTGGGTACTTTATGACATAATTCCATCCGCTACCATCGGAGCTCTTAACAGCGGACGTTCATTTTATGAACTTAATCTATTCTAGCAGTGCATAGTAACGAAACAAAACACTTCAATTGTGGAAACATATTAGCATTTTGTACAAGATGTCTGCACCATATATCCAAATAAAAGAAACAACAGTCCTTAAACTCCCCAATTTGTATTGATCGTTATACTCTGACTATAGACATTCTATATCAACTGTGGGAATTCATGATGTCGCAGGTCACTATTGCAGTCAGATAAAATATTGCAAACGTGATATGCTTATCACACACTTATCTATCTCATTAATACCTAGAATCAACTTTTCCTTACGGCTCTCTATAGCAAAATAATTGGAATTGATTTACCGAAAAACATACTCTGTTAATGACTCCCGATCTTTCAAAGGTTCTGTGTGGATTTGAGAGAGAAGACGCCTCCACGTCTGTACAGCTCACCAGGTCCTTGTGTTAACTCTCTCCTCCGACGCTCTGTCTCCTTCGATGTCAATCCTCTTCTTTTCCACGCCTTCGCCCCCAAGCAGCTGCTGGCGTAGAGGGCTATCTGCCCTCGTAACTGGCAGGGATCCCACACTCGACTCCCCTCTGCTCTGCTGGTTTATATTCCTCTTAGCCATCGGAAGCCACCCCCCAACGAAGTTGAAGCCGACAAAAAAAGAGAGCCAAAACTTCGAAACTCTTTCCCTCCTTCCTCGACACCTGCTCCGAGTAAGCAAGCCGCCCCTCCCAATACAAATGCCCTTCTTCCCACAGGTCCGATAATATGCCCCAAATCTCCCTTCTTCTACACCTGTAGAGACGAACACCATGTGTACAGATGAACAACCCTGTACAGATGAACACCGCCCCCAATCGACAGCAGTCGACCCAAAAAAATAGGAAGCCCCCCCAGTCAACAATAGATAATAGGAAAAAACCCCCCTGATGGATAGCTCTTCCCCCCCTTTTTTTCTTTTTCACAAACGACAGAAGAAGGCCTAAAAATCTAGCGGATCAAAACGGCCCTTCAATTTGCAGCCACCAATACTTCAGTCCCTCCAAAAACCGTTTTTTTCCTCTGAATTCACAACAGCCTTGATTATGGTCTCTGAAAAAAAAATCCGTTTGCTGCAGCAGATCTGCTCCCTTTTTTTTTTCTGACAAGGGCCACTGCGATGGCAACGACATGTGATGAATTTGGGAAGACATGGACTTTTGGCTGAATTATTGGTTTATCCTGCAACAAAACTCGATGCTTCTTGTGACAGAGTCATCCCTTGTGCAATTGAACCACCTTTTCCACTATTGATAGGGACAACATTTTGTAGCTTATGAATGATGCCTCATCATAACAAAATTATTATGAATAATACCACTAATGAAGCATGCTATCGTTGCGGCATCCTAAAATTACAATGCTAAGGAAAGCCTCAATCCCTTTTTACTTCACCACCTCTCATTTTCCAAACTCCATGTCATAATGATGAGATAAATAGATGCAACACGTCCAAGCATATTTTCCCTTCCCCCAATAGATGTGGCTTTTCATGGCACAGCAAGCCTTGAGAACACCTACACTGCTCTCAATCCCTGTATCCACATTTGAGTGGATCTTATCACCACCAGCCCTCAATTCTCCTTGCAAAACACCTATATTCAAACAAATACTTCCCAAAATGGAACATGTTAGTGCATGAAAATTACAAACTTTTCAGCTAACATACTCCCCTCTTCTGAATTGTGAAGTCGTCCTCGACGAGCCACTCTATGCTGCAATATAGTCCAAACAACCATGAACATGTCAATTTACAACTTATTTGCATACCTTTTTATCGAGCCATCATTCCAAGTGGACCTGCACTCATTGAAGCTATTAGTGCTAAAAAAATCACTCATGAATACATACAAATCATTTACTTCAAAATGATCCAAGAACATGCACATATATGCAACTCCAATTCCAACATGCATCAAATTGCTCATGCATTCCATTATGAAAATAGTCTCAACCAAAATAACACATGCATACCTTTCCATGTTTTACACATGCAACTATCATTGCGGAAAACAGAAAAGAAAATACCGAAATAAACAACGATAACTGAAATGAATCCAATAGGAGATGCAACATACCCAAAATGCATACCCCATTATTGCACCTACTATTCGCTATGTACAATTATTCCATGACTAGACACTCCCAAAGAATCCCCATCGTCGTCCTACAAAAGTCATCGAGACTCGAGTACAGGTCAAGTCCTACATAAAAACCCTAGAGTGCCCCACACACTAGAAAACCCTCGGATAGAGCACACAAGTTATAAAGCAAGACTGTTGCATTACCTTGCTAAATGTCTCATCCATAAGTACATAGGCAGTATCTGTGCCTTTGAGAATGTTGATTTAGAGTGAGCTGATCTATCACAAGCCACCATACCAGTCACACAAGCAAATAACGTTCCCTTCCAGGTGATCGTCGCCTTCTCCTCTCTCTCTCTCCCCCTCAGGAGTGGGGAATAATTTCATATGTAAATTTTGTTTATATTCACACGTTGGCCTACGTTGACATTGGATGCGATTCGTGGACCTGACCACCCAACCAGGTTGATTCCACCCATCTACCGATGCAACGCAGCGCACAACACACAAACACATAACGATAGACAAGTAACATATATCAGCTAGCCCATAACAAAGCTGGATGCGGCTCGTGGTCGTGACTACCCAGCCACGATGGCTCCACCTGCCTACCAACCCATTATGGCGCATAGCTAAGACACAAACATGTACATCCCAAGCCTATGGCGAAACTAGCTACGGCTCGTGGTCCTAACCACCCGGCTAGGATAAATCCACCCACCTACTAGCCCACCATAGCGCGTTGGTACAATCACAACAACACAATGTTTTTTCTTTTCTTTTCTTTTCTTTTTTCCTCTTTTTTTTTCATAGTTATTTAATTTGCCCCAGTCTTGAGAATTAGGGAGAGGAAGAAAGGGTTGCTCCCCACTTTCCCCACACATGCATGCAAACATACACACTCTAACCTTTGACAGATCAATCACCTCTTCACTCCATTCTCTCAATTACAGACACTACATATGTATTCATCGATTTGACTTTTCACTAGGTAACTACAACCGACTATGCCTTGGTCCCTCATATACCTATCCTTAGATGATCTAGAATGTGGGTCTCCTGGATGTCTCATATAGCCTCACCTCATACTCGTATCCCGAAGACTTCCCTAGGGCGAGTCAGGCTCAACTTCAGGAGCTCCATCATCGCTACCTATCGTTAACAAATTTGCCCAAGCCCAAGTGATATCGTTCTCTTCATTAGGCATTTCCCTCGAAGGGTCGAAATAGTAATATCGATCATCCGCCCATCCTACATGTCGGATCAGGTATGTCTCAAACCACTCAATATGAAAAATAATATCCAAACCCTGGTTTATGAAGCATACCAGCCAGTGCGCTTCCTCCACATCATATTCGGTCTCAAAGTCGTCGGCCTCTATGTCCATACGGGCGAATGTTTGGTCCGAGAAATATATCCCTAGCTCGTACAAATAGAGTTGAGTTATTTGATCTGCCATTTTGTTACTTAGCTCCTAACAGTCTCTGCGCAACACAAAAAATAATTAGAAGTCCAAAATTTTTGAGCTAGCAAGGGATAATATTTATGACAACAAAAATCATAGCTAACATATGCGCATATATATATATATATATATACACACACACACACATATATATATATATATATATATATATATATATATATATATATATATATATATATATATATATATATATATATATATATATATATATATATATATATATATATATATATATATATATATATATATATATATATATATATATATATATATAACTATACATCTATGTATAAGGAGTCTACTACGTCCTTCCGCTTGGGTCTCGTCCGGCTTCTCCCATCCTAATGCTAGTTGAAATATGGTTTAACTCGAAGCGCGTTAACCTTCACGGGAGCACATTCTTCTCCTAAATCTTGAATTTGCATGGAACCATTGGAGTTGAGTTCCACCACTTTAAACGGCTCTGCCCATCTTGTCTATAACTTCCCCGGGAATTTATAATATTTGCTATCATAGACTAGCACCAAATCCTCTTCTTGAATCGCATAGGTCTTGAGATTCTTGTCATGCCTCTCCTTACGTCTTCTCTGAATAGCTTCCAGACTTTGCTGTGCAATGAGTCTCTTTTCTTCTAGCTTGACCAGTTGTATGTACCTCTCCTTCAACGACTCTTCCTCCCCCAGCCTGGCCTCGATGGCCACTCTTAATGTGGGAACTTCTTTTTCGATGGGAAAGATGGCTTCCTCGCCATATACTAGGGAGAACGGAGTGCTCTTAGTAGTCACTCGGTAGGATGTTCGATATGCCCACAAAGCTTCCAAAAGTCTCTCATCCCAGTCTTGCCTATGCACAGCTACTGTCTTTGTCAAAATCTGTTCAAGAACCTTGTTGGTAACCTCCACTTGTCCATTCACCCTCGGGTAATATGGAGTGCTTTTCCTATGTTTGATCTTATACAATTCCATTATTTCCTCGATCAGTTCGTTGATAAAGTGTGTTCCTCTATCACTCACTATCTCCAACGGGCATCCAAATCGGGTGATAATTTGTTCATACAAAAATTTAGCTACATCAATAACTCGGTCAGTCTTCAGAGCTTTGGCTTCTACCCACTTGGTAACATAGTCAGTGCAGACCAAGATATACCTATTGGATCTACATCTTGAGGGAGGATCAATAGGACCCACAAAATCAATTCCCCATTTTTCAAAAGGCTTAAGAGCCAGCACCGACGTAAGAGGAGCTGCATGTGCTAATGTTGGTTTGCCCATTCTTTGGCATTTGTCGCATTTCTTGCAGTATGTGTGAGAGTCTTTGAACAGCGTTGGCCACCAATACCCAGCCAATAAGATCTTTCTTGCCGTCAGCTCACCAGCAAAATGCCCACCGCAGGGTTCATCATGTAATGCCCTCAAAACTAGGGTTGCTTCTTCTTCCTCGAGGCACCTCCGATAAATGCTTTCATGGACAAAATATCGATACAGCTGCCTACCAATGATGCTATGGTGTTTTGCCAGTGCTAATAGTTTTTGCTTCTCTCTCTTAGTTGCTCCCGGTGGGTATTTAGTGGTGCACAAGAAATTCACCAAGTCGGCATACCAAGGTACCTTAGCCTCAACCTGAAATAGATGTCCATTAGGAGCATCGTCGGGCACACCAGAGATTGGCTCCTCATTAATAATTCGAGATAAATGGTCAGCCAATATGTGCACTCTGCCTGGTCTGGTTACCACTGTGAACTGAAATTCTTGGAGGAGTAGCATCCACCTCATCAATCGCCCTGATAGCTCAGGTTTATTGATGATATACTTTAGGGCTTCATGATCCACATAAAACGTGAAATGCTTTCCCATCAGATAGTGCCGATATTTGTTTACCACAAAGATCATCGAGAGGCATTCCTTCTCTGCAGTCGTGTAGTTCCTCTCAGTGCTATTCAAGTTTCGACTTGCGCAATAAATAGGTTGGTCCAACTTCTTTTCATCGGCTTGGCATAGCACTGCTCCAACCGCAGTATGAGAAGCGTCTGTATGCACATGAAATTCTCTCGTCCAGTCAGGTGCTACTAAAATTGGTGCATTTATCAATCTCTCTTTGATCAAGTCGAATGCAACTTGACACTCTCCAGTCCATTGATATTGTTGGTCTTTCCTCAAAAGGTTCGTCAGTGGTGCTGCTATTGATGCAAAATTTAATATAAATCATCGATAATAATTAGCATGTCCCAAGAATCCTCTGAGTTGCCGCAAGTTTTGAGGAGGTGGAAGTTGTCCGATTTTTTCTACTTTATCCTCGTTAACTGTGATCCCTTTTTCGGAAATAACATGTCCCAAGAGCAATCCTCTTCGTACTCCAAATGTACACTTTTCAGGATTTAATGCGATGCCTTTTTCAATGCTTCTTCTTAAAATAGCTTCGATCCTCTCCATCATGTTTTCATCATTGCCTCTGATCGCAAAGTCATCGAGGAATATCTCCATCCAATCCTGCAAATAATCTTGATATGCAGCTATCATTGCCCTCTGGAATGTAGCCGTGCATTGCATAATCCAAATGGCATCACACAATATGCGTATGTGCCCCATTCAGTAGTGAAGGTGGTTTTTGGCTGATCTTCTTCGTAAATTTGGACTTGATTGTATCCGCTAAAGCCATCTAGAAGGAGTACAATTTATGGCCAGCCACTCTGTCCAAAATTTGGTCTGTAAATGGTAAAGGAAAGTGGTCTTTCTTCGTTCTCTCGTTCAATTTCCGATAGTCAACACAGATGCGAATTTTATTGTTCTTCTTTGGGACAACCACAATCGGTGATACCCATTCGCTAAATGCAACGAGATATATAAATCTTGCTTCCAACAACTTGGTCAGTTCCATTTTGATCAACTCCGAGTATACTGGATTTGTCCGCCTAAGCCTTTGACATATCGGCCTAGTCCCTTCTTCCAAATCTATATAATGCTGACAAATTTGGGGATCGATACCTTTCAAATCACTATACGACCATGCAAAAGCCTTGCTGAAATTTTTGAGTGCCAATTTAATGCATTCTCGTACACCATCTGGTAGCTCTGACCCCATGCTCAAGAACTTTTCTGGAAAAACTTCCCATTTTTCCACGTGAGCTTCTCGCAAATATTCCTCATTCCTTGATGACACTGTGATTGGAAAGTGCTCCCCGATCACGCATGCATGGTTGGCTAGTAAATCATCGTTTTTTTCTTTTTCGACCGGACCCAATTTCTTTAGTTCAGATTTTGCAATGGCTTCCTGCACTTTAGTCTTACCTTTCGCTTCTTTTTCTGATTCTTGACTTCTCCTTAGAAGCTCTGCTTCTAGCACTCTGACCCTTTCTCTCAACTGTTGTACTTCCATTGTTTGAAGTTCCCTTCTCCAGGGATTGGGTAGCTTTGCATTCCCTTGCGTCTATACTCAACATGTAGCACTCAAATTCACTTGTGTGTGTCAACCATCCTAGCAACTCCTGGTCTGAGTCATCCTTGTAAACTAGTGGATCTTTGTACTCGCCCACTTTCGCGTGTTGGAGGTTGGACAATTGCAAGTTAAATCCATCTTGTAAAAAGGTCCTTGGGAGTTTCTGTGCGCAAGGCAAATCTTACCCATGCCATTTCTTGTCTAACCTTTTCCTTTGCTTTTTGCTCCCTTTCCTCAGCTATTGTCGATTTCTTGCCGGACAAGTTTGGAGACACTTGAAGTTGTATTCGATCAGCCTTCGGTCCAATTGTGATAAATCCTGTGCGCCAATCGTGCACATATTCGGCTTGCACCAGCCATGGTCGTCCAAGTAAGATCGAGAAAGTGGCCTCTGAGGTCCTTGGTCTTACTATCAAATAATCAATTTTAAATTCTAGACCGCCCACAACTGTGCTTACATTCTTCAAAAGACCCGCAGGCTTTACTTGCATTTGATCTGCCATCCTCAAGGACATCGGAGTTTCTTCCATGTGGTTGAGGCCCAAAACTTTCATCATGTACTCAATCATTAAGTTGACTGTCGATCCACTATCTAACTAAGCACCTGGGACTGCATACCCTTTAATCTCGACTGTCACAGCTGGAGCATTCGAATCAATTTGTGTCGTAATACTTTCAATCAAAACTTGGACATCTTTATCATGTCTCTTTTTCTCTCGAGCTTTCCTCGGCTTTTTAATATATTTGTTGTAGAATTGTTTCCTATATGCAGGTGAACATTTCAGCAATGTGCCAATGTCCACCGTGACTTCCGTATCAGCCAATAGTTTTACGATGTCAACTTCCTCCAAACTTTATCTTTTCTTCTTACACCTTGGAACCCTTAATCTTTCAGGGAATGGTGCTATGCCTGGCACAAACTCCGTGGTCACTGGTGGAAGAATCTCTATCTCTTCCCCATCCTTAAACTCTTGCTGCTCAGCAAATCCTCCAACTTGGTTTTCTACCTCTCCATGCTCAGCTATCTTCTCTTGACTCGCTTCTTCGCTTTCGCCTTCTAGATGTTTCTTTAAATACTCTTGAGTCCTTGTGACTACTGCCACACTCGGCTCTTTATGCGGTTTCTTGGCCTGGTAAGCATCCACAAAGTGCATTGACGAGCTAGAGCCTTCTTGAGGGTTCGATGTCTTGAACACTACTCCGATCGTAGGAACTGGCTCTTGAGCTCTTGGTGTGGAATGCATCTGATTCTCAACATAATTTGAGGACCCTACTGGCCCCTTATCCTTGCCGGTGGCTGCTCTTTGTTTTGGATAGTCTTCATCAAAGTGGCCCTCTCCACTACAGTACCTACATAACGGGGTATAATCAACTGGTTTCTTTTCGTTTGGACATCTAGATTGAGTATGGCCAAAGCCATGGCATCTCCAACACTGGATTGGACCATCTCTCCTTTGATCATGTGCGGCTCCTCTCGGGTAGTCTCCTCCCTGACCCTGAGCACCATACCCATAAGTCTGTCTGTTTTCCCAATGAGATGTAGGCGGGACACTTTGAGCAGGCAATCTTGTATAAGACCGTTCTCTTGTATCTCCCGATTTCATAGTCCGCTCTTCATAGGCCCTCTTATTGTAACATTGGTCCTCCGTGTGATTAGTCCTTCCACAAAAAGTACAACGCATTCTAGGTGGCGATCTATCTGTGAATACTCTCGAGACTGTAGGGCATTCTGAAGCCAAATGGCCATAACCATGGCACTTTCCACACTATGTGTTTGATCTAAACACTTGATTCGGGTTTGTAATTACCTCTGGTTTTACTGTGTATGTTTCCTGGGTCATTGTGACAGCTTTTATAGCTTGTGTGACCAACTCCAATATTTGTTCTTCGGTTAACGCAGGCTTGGCCTCGCCTGGCATGCTAGTGGCAGCTACCAGATCTGGGGTCGTCAATGCGGGACTTTCTTGGCCAGGATTTTTCATTGGTAGGTTTCCTAGGCCTCCCATTGGCTCGTATAAGAGCTCCATTTTCCTTTGTTGACATAATTGTATTTCCCCCAAAGCCTTGCTTGTTCCTTAGCATCTATTTAAGTTGCAGGTCTTGTCAGGCTGATATGTTGTTGTGCCGTAGGATCTCTCAATCCTGCAATGAACCTTCTCTTCAATGTCTCATCATTCGGGGCATTCGCACCCATCTTTCTTACCAGGGTTTCCATTCTCTGAATGTAGTTATCAATGCTCTCATTGACTCCCTGTCGCAGATAATCCATCTGTTGGGCCAATCTATCTTGGAAGCCTTGTCGTCCAAACTTTGCCAAGAAGGCTTCCTTGAGCATCTGATAAGTTCCACACTCTTGTGGTGTCAAATTACCATACCAGTTGGCTGCCTCATCACGGAGGATAGCCGGAAAAATCCTCAACCTTTGACCCTGGTCAACTACCTCATTGGCATCACAAGTAACCTCAAACAACTGGATAAAACTATCTCGATCCTCGTCCCAAGCACCTGAGAATTTGGTAAAGTCCCCCAAATGAATCGAAATTCGCTGAGCCATTTCGAACAGAGGTGTGATGTCAATATCACTTCGATCCCAAAAATTTAGTGCACGTGGCCTCAGGATCCCTCCTTCAAACTTTTGCACTTGATTCGCGACTCTCCTACGGGAGTACACATTTTTGGTAGATTTCTTTGAGCTAGTCGAAGTCGACTCACCTTGCAACTCCCACCTCTTCCTTTCTCTTTCAAGGGCTCTTCTCTGAGCGCGTTCCTCTCTTTGCGTTTGTGTTGCTCCTGAGGATAAGCTCCCCTCGCTCATGTACTAGATCTGGAGTCCGTAAGCACGGCCAACATGTGGCGCTAGGCGAACCTATGGCACTCTCTTATAGAGATGTGCCAAGCTTTTCCCAACAAACGCACCAAAATGTTGGGCCTCTTCGTCCAAGGGAGATTGCATATACTTACTGATATTTTGCCCAGACTTTCTAATGCTAGGTCAGCTTTTGGTCTCCCTAAGTCTAGAATTTCACTCCAAAGTATTGATGGAGGAAACGACAAAACACTTGCACCAAGGGGAAACCAACTCTAGTGGTTACCTCTCGGGACCTCTCCCTCTCTCTGCTCTCTCCCAAGATACTTCCAAGAACACCCACTCTTATGCACAAATGCCCACACACGCTGTCATCAAGTTTCGTGGAAAGGAGAGAGGAATTTGGATGGTGGCTAACCAAAGAAGAACATGAGACTCTAAATAGAGCTTTGGAAGCTCAAATTCTTAACATGGAAACGTTGTTTCCATACTCAACAAAAATGTTCGAATGATGAGTATTCTTGCAGTTAAAGATTAGTGTACAAACTTACGCATTAAACATTCTTGGGATGACCGAAGTGCAGCATAGTGTGAGCAAATTTGGTCGTGACATTCCCATCAAAAATAAATATTGTCATATACCTTCGGATTGTTGATATATTTAGGTAGTGATGTGTGTGAACACTCTAGGACCGGCGGGGCACTTTTTTCCCTCTTTAGGAGGTTTTTTTCCCCCGGCTTGTATATACGCCTATTGCCCTAATGGGCTACTTATCTTTGTACATTCTCTAGTAATGCATTCAGCCTTGTGTGTTGTGCTCCAAGCTTCTTCCTCTTCCTTGTGCTGTTCGCGTGCTTCCGCAGACGTCTAACTCCAACAATTGGTATCAGAGCAGGTCGTTGATTCTTCTAGGGCGCCGTCGACACTCCTTCGTTTGCAGTCTCAGATTCGCACAAAAATTGGTGAGCATACTCAGGGTGTTTTCGAGATCAAAACAGCTTCGCTATGTGGTGCCGAAATCGCGATCTGAGCTCGTTTCGGCCTCCGAACGCACTATCGCAGTGCTTGTGCAGGCTATTTCGTCCTTTTGTGCCAAAGGTATATACCAGTTTCTGTTCGCCAGTTTAAGCGTCTCGAAGTCTGCTACAGGTCTAGCAGAACTCGTCTGGGCAGTTCTATTCAACTTTTTGAGATACAGTCAATTTTCTGCATCAAGGTATTTTAGTCACCGGCCATGGTTGAAAGCAGTGATGTATTCCGTATGTTGGCTGTTGAGGATAAGTTGGATGGTACCAACTACCCATTATGGGCTTATATGATGCGACATGTACTGGTTGCAAAAGGATTGTGGAACATTGTGCAAGGTGTTGAAAGACGTCCTGTTACACCTGTAACAACAGGTACTGCAAATACAGGTGTTGGAGCTGATGAAGATGGTGTCGAAGATGATATTGTGCAGATTCTTGTTCGTGCTGCTGTTTCTGTTGCACCTACTGCAGAGCAGATTTGTTGGGATGGCAGAGATGCCCAGGCACATGCATTGATAGCTTTGTCTGTCAAACGTGCCATTATTCCTCACATTCGCTCTTGCAGAACAGCAAAGGATGCTTGGGATACACTTACCACTTTGTACCAAGCTAGGAATGAGGCTCGTGTTGCTTACCTCCCAAAACAGTTGGAGAGTGAGCACATGAATGAAGGTGATTCGATGGACAGTTTTCTTACAAAGATCAAAGACCTGAAGGAACAATTGATTTCTGCTGATGAGGTTATACCAGATAGCTCACTTGTGCAGACCGTTCTGAATGGCCTTCCTGATTCATATCAGAGTTTTGCCTCTACTCTTCGATTGATGATGAAAGGCAATCCGAATGCCTTGTCATTTGAGGAATAAGTCTCTGTTCTGTTGCAGGAAGATCAGTCCAGGCAGAACAGGTCCATTATGCGTGTTGCAGATCAAGCTTTCCTGGCTAGTCAGAAGGGCAAAGGAAAATGGAGCTCTTCTACTAGTAAGCAGAAATCTGCAAATGCTGCACAATCGAAGAACCAGGATAAAGATGAGAAGAAATCAGAAAAGCAGAAATTGTTCTGCAAGTATTGTAAAGGAAATGATCATATTATAAAGAACTGTCCAAAACTGGCTGCTAAAGAGGCAAAGAAGAAAGAGGCTGGAATGGTTGTTGCAGAGGCCTCTACACCAAAAACAGAGTCTGCAAATCTTGTGCACGAAGAAGAATGGGTGTTTACTACTGTTTGCAGTTTTGACCCATCTTCTCATGATCAGTGCATGTCTGCAGTAGACTCAGATGTTTGGTACTTTGACACTGGGGCAACCAAACATATTACCTCGTAGCGCAGTTTCTCCTCTTCACTCGAGCCTGCCCCTACAGGGAATACTGTCACATGCGCCAATAACTCCTCTTATCCTGTGATGGGAGTTGGTAAGATCATTCTGACTACTGCTGATGGTAGTTCTTTCACTTTGTCAGATGCTTTATTTGTGCCAGGGATAAAAAAGAACCTGTTATCAGTTTCTGCATTAGCCAAGATTGGCTTGGTTGTGAAATTCGTTGATGACAGGTGTACAGTCCATGATCTCTCAAATGGCGATGTGATTATTGCTTCTGGCATTTTATGTCGTGGGCTGTATAAGCTCATAGACTATGAAAAATCTGTGAATGATTCGGCATGTGCAGTTCATGATTCTCAGGCTATGTCAGATGCAAAGCTTTGGCATGCATGCTTTGGTCATCTGAATTTTGCTAGTTTATTACGCCTGCAGAAATCTGAAATGGTGTCCTCTTTGCCCAAACTTGAGGCACCTGGAAAACATGTTTATGAAGGCTGTATTTTGGGCAAAATGCAACGTTCTTCCTTTCCAAAAGATGGTACAGTTCGGGCTATGCAGAAATTGCAGCTTGTACATAGTGATGTCTGTGGTCCTATGCAGACACCCTCTTTTGGAAATTACCTTTACTTCGTGACTTTCATTGATGATTTTTCTAGGCATGCATGGGTATATCCACTCAAAGCAAAGTCCGAAGTGTTCATGTGCTTCAAACAGTTTTTGGTTTTGGCTGAAAATCTGTCAGCATGTAAAATGGGCACCCTCCGTTCTGATCGAGGGGGGGAATATATGTCTTCAGATTTTTAATGCATTTCTGGCTGAACGTGGGATAAAACACCAGTGTACAGTGCCGTATACACCTCAACAGAATGGAGTTGCTGAACGAAAGAACAGGTCACTCATGGAGATGGCGAGGTGCATGGTCAAAAGTCAGGCTTTACCACATAGTTTCTGGCTTGAGGCTGTCATGTGTGCAGCATATGTACTGAACAGGTGTCCCACGAAAGCGTTGCAGTCTATCACTCCATATGAGGCTTGGCATGATCGCAAGCCATCTGTTGCTCATCTGCGTGTTTTTGGTTGTTTGGCATATGCATTAGTGCCTGAACAACATCGCAGAAAATTGGATGATAAGGCAGTAAAATGTATTTTTGTTGAACAACAACGCATTCTGGTTAGCCGTGATGTTGTCTTTGTGGAAGATGCTATTCAGCCATTGCTTTCATGTACTAAGGAGACATCTGTTAGCTCCAAAGACATGTATGATACTTTGATGCCTCTTTTTACAGGTGGACATGCTAGTGCTGGTCCTAATGAGGCAACTTCTCAGCCTTTGCAGGTTTCATATGATGATGCAGATCATTCCATTTCTGATGCAGATTTACATGATGCACTTGTTGATGAGAGAGCTGATATTGAACAGGCAAAAACTATGCCAAAATGGCTGGTGCAGACTTTGCATGACAACAAATTAGATGCACCTTTGTCATATCGTACTCGTTCAGGCTCTCATAGTACCTCCTTTGCATCAGATTGCTATGCTATGGCTGCATCTAGTCTCTGTGATGAGAATGAGCCTGTTTCTTTTGATGAAGCACAAAATTCAGAAAATTGGATGGCTGCTATGCAATCTGAATATGATGCTATAATGAAGAATGGTACATGGTCTTTATGTGACTTGCCTCTTGGCAAGAAGGCCATTGGCACTAAGTGGGTATACAAGCTGAAGCGTAAACCTGATGGTACAGTTGACAGGTATAAGGCTAGGCTTGTTGCAAAGGGTTATGCGCAGGAAAGAGGCATTGATTTTGATGAGACCTTTGCACCTACATGCCGTATGACTACTGTTCGGAGCATTTGTGCACTTGCAGCCCATCATGGTTGGAATGTACATCAGTTGGACATTAAAACAGCATTTCTAAATGGTGACCTGCATGAAGAAATGTATGTTTTTCAGCCCCGTGGCTTTGTGCAGAAAGGGCATGAAAACCAGGTGTGCAGGTTAAAGAAGGCGTTATATGGTTTAAAGCAAGCACCACGTGCTTGGTATGAGAAAATACATGCCTATCTGATTGCACATGGTTTTGAGAACAGTCCAACTGAAAGCACCTTATATGTTAAGCATGCTAATGATGTGCTTTTGATCATTGTTGTCTATGTAGACGACATGCTGCTCACTGGTCCTCTTGAGAAGCATATTGCTGATTTCAAGGCTGATTTGCATGCCTCATTTGAGATGTCTGATTTGGGGCATTTGCATCACTATTTGGGCCTTCAGTTTATGCAAGTTGATGGTGGAATGGCTTTGTGTCAAACGAAATATATTGACACATTATTGCAGCGTTTTGGCCTTGAAGACTGTAAGCCTATTGCCACTCCTATGGAGACAGGTTTACGATTGAGTCTTCATGATGCTGGAGATGCATTTGATGCTGTTCTCTATCAGCAGACTGTTGGATGCTTGATTTACTTATGCATTACTCGGCCAGATATTCAGTTTGCTGTCTCATAGATGAGCAGGTTTATGCACTGCCCAGGAGTCACGCATTGGAAAGCAGTTAAGCGCATCTTTCGCTACTTGAGTGGTACTCGGCTACTTGGCTTGTTTTATCCCAAGGGGGGATCACTACCGCCAGATTTGCATGCTTTTTCTGACTCAGATTGGGCTGGTTGCTATGACACTCGTGTGTCCACCAGTGGTTTTTGCTTCATGCTTGGTAGCTCATGTATATCTTGGTTGAGCAAGAAGCAGCCTACTGTGGCCACTTCCAGTTGTGAGGCTGAGTATAGGGAAGCTTTCACAGCGACTGTTGAGTGTGTGTGGCTCAGACGCCTTATGGCTGATTTGGGTGTTGGCCAGTCTTCTGCCACCACCATCTTCATTGACAGTCAGAGCGCATTGGCAGTTGCGAGGAACCCTGTGTTCCATGCTCGCACTAAGCACATTGAGGTGCATTATCACTATGTCAGGGAGAGGTTCTCTGCTGGGGAGATCAGCTTGGCATATGTGCCCACGCAGGAGAACATTGCAGACCTTTTCACGAAGGCTCTGCCTAGGGAGAAGTTTGAAGCTTTCCGCAAAGCTTTGGGCTTACTTCCTTTTGTGGAGTGATTTCCACATAGCTCGACACTTCCTTATACATGAGTGCTAGCTCCTTGTTCACCGCATCACTCCCAGGGGGGATTTGTTGATATATTTAGGTAGTGATGTGTGTGAACACTCTAGGACCGCCGGGGCACTTTTTTCCCTCTTTAGGAGGTTTTCTTCCCCCGGCTTGTATATACACCTATTGCCCTAATGGGCTACTTATCTTTGTACATTCTCTAGTAATGCATTTAGTCTTGTGTGTTGTGCTCCAAGCTTCTTCCTCTTCCTTGTGCTGTTCGCGTGCTTCCGCAGACGTCTAACTCCAACACGGATACATGGTACTATTCGCAAACAAAAGATGGGTTCTTGCAGATGGAGGAGCATCATATTCCTAGTTCAACACCTTGTTAGCATTGTTGACATATGATTGATGGGGGCTCAGACGTGGTTTCTTCACACACGGAAGGGCCACTCCCAGTGCTAAATGCGAGATCCTTTCTTCCACACAAGTGCGATACCTCTGCAACAAGGAAATGAGAAAACTCCACAACAAGGTGGTGTTTACTACCTACAATTATTGGGAGTTGGGTTTGAAATGTAACTTTCTCCTTTCAATTAAATTCTCAATCAAAGGTGGCAATGTTCATCATACCTTTCAGATTTACTGAAATAAAGGTGTCGTATATATATTCTTTTCTATTTGTGCTGCCGACTTCGCTGAGGAATGGTCGCTCCACCTCGAGTAGTAGTCTCCTGGAGAGAACTAATAACAACACAGGTAGAGTGTAATGTAAAACAGGGACGATGCCGCTGTGACTGATCACTGCCAATGTTGGAAGTAATATAGCCTTTCCTCTTCGTTCACTTATATGTGAATACCCCCACACACTCAGGCTTTCGACGAGAGCGTTCCTATGTAGACAAAATTAGACCGCTTGCACTGCTATACAGGGATTCAGCCATAAAGTGCCAGATCACCTTAAGTTGGCTTTGGTACCCTCCATATCGGATCTATGGTGCGGCATGTAGCTCAGCACCCTCGCAAATTTGACCATTTGTTGACATAAAGCAAGAGAGCATATGGAGCACCAAAGTTTCCTTTGCGTAGTGGAGATGAGGAGGGAAATAAGAAACTTCGGGCCCCGGGTAGTGGAACAATAAGTTTTCACTGAGAGATTCAGGGCAGTCTTGCTATAGTATGTGTTTCTTTTAAATCATCGAAGACTGACCTAATGGAGAAGCACCGAATTAGGCAAGGGAACACTCCTGAACCCACATTCAATATGGGACAAGGAAGATTTTACAGAGTTCGAAAGGTTTGACATTGTATCATATATTGGGTACTTTATGACATAATTCCATCCGCTACCATCGGAGCTCTTAACAGCGGACGTTCATTTTATGAACTTAATCTATTCCAGCAGTGCATAGTAACAAAACAAAACACTTCAATTGTGGAAAGCATATTAGCATTTTGTACAAGATGTCTACACCATATGTCCAAATAAAAGAAACAACAGTCCTTAAACTCCCCGATTTGTATTGATCGTTATACTGTGACTATAGACATTCTATATCAACTGTGGGAATTCACGATGTCACAGGTCACTATTGCAGTCAGATAAAATATTACAGAAGTGATATGCTTATCACACACTTATCTATCTCATTAATACCCAGAAGCAACTTTTCTTTACGGCTCTCTATAGCAAAATAATTGGAATTGATTTACCGAAAAACATACTCTGTTAATGACTCCCGATCCTTCAAAGGTTCTGTGTGGATTTGAGAGACAAGACGCCTCCACGTCTGCAGAGCTCACCAGGTCCTTGTGTTAACTCTCTCCTCCGACGCTCTGTCTCCTTCGATGTCAATCCTCTTCTTTTCCATGCCTTCCCCCCCAAGCAGCTGCTGGCACAGAGGGCTATCTGCCCTCGTAACTGACAGGGATCCCACACTCGACTCCCCACTGCTCTGCTGGTTTATATTCCTCTTAGCCACCGGAAGCCACCCTCGAACGAAGCTGAAGCTGACAAAAAAAGAGAACCAAAACTTCGAAACTCTTTCCCTCCTTCCTCGACACCTGCTCCGAGTAAGCAAGCCGCCCCTCCCAATACAAATGCCCTTCTTCCCAGAGGTCCGATAATATGCCCCAAATCTCCCTTCTTCTACACCTGTAGAGACGAACACCACCTGTAAAGACAAACATTTCTAACAGCGCCCCCAATCGACAACAGCCAACCCAAAAAAACAGGAAGCCCCCCCCCGTCAACAATAGATAATAGGAAAAAACCCCCCTGATGGATAGCTCTTCCCCCCTTTTTTTCTTTTTCACAGACGATAGAAGAAGACCTAAAAATCCAGCGGATCAAAATGGCCCTTCAATTCGCAGCCACCAATACTTCAGTCCCTCCAAAAACCGGTTTTTTTCTCTGAATTCACAACAGCCTTGATTATGGTCTCTGAAAAAAAAAATCTATTTACTGCAGCAGATTTGCCCCTTTTTTTTTCTGACAAGGGCCACTGCGATGGCAACGACATGTGATGAATTTGGGAAGACATGGACTTTTGGCTGAATTATTGGTTTATCCTGCAACAAAACTCGATGCTTCTTGTGACAGAGTCATCCCTTGTGCAATTGAACCACCTTTTCCACTATTGATAGCGACAACATTTTGTAGCTTATGAATGATGCCTCATCATAACAAAATTATTATGAATAATACCACTAATGAAGCATGCTATCGTTGCGGCATCCTAAAACTACAATGCCAAGGAAAGCCTCAATCCCTTTTTACTTCGCCACCTCTCATTTTCCAAACTCAATGTCATAATGATTAGATAAATAGATGCAACACGTCCAAGCATATTTTCCCTTCCCCCAATAGATGTGGCTTTTCATGGCACAGCAAGCCTTGAGAACACCTACCCTGCTCTCGATCCCTGTATCCACATTTGAGTGGATCTTATCACCACCAGCCCTCAATTCTCGTTGCAAAACACCTATATTCAAACAAATACTTCCCAAAATGGAACATGTTAGTGCATGAAAATTACAACTTTTCAGCTAACAATTCATGTGCTCACTCTCCAACTCTTTTCAGAGGTAAGCAACACGAGCCTCATTCCTAGCTTGGTACAATGTGGTAAGTGTATCCCAAGCATCCTTAGCGGTTCTGCAAGAGTGAATGTGAGGAATAATGGCACGTTTGACAGACAAAGCTATCAATGCATGTGCTTGGGCATCGCTGCCATCATAGTGAATCTGCTCTGTAGTAGGTGCAGCAGAAATAGTAGCACGAACAGGAATCTACGGAATATCATCTTCGACACCATCTTTGTCAGCTCAAGCACCTGTATTTGCAGTACCTGTAGTCAGAGGTGTAACAGGACGTCTTTCAACACCCTTCACAATGTTCCAAAATCCTTTTGCAACCAATACATGTCGCATCATATAAGCCCATAATGGGTAGTTGATACCATCCAACTTATCCTCAACAGCCAACATACGGAATACATCACTGCTTTTAGCCATGGCCGGTGACTAAAATACCTTGATGCAAAAAATTGATTGTATCTCAAAAAGTTGAACAGAACTGCCAAGATGAGTTCTGCTAGACCTGTAGCAGACTTCAAGATGCTTATACTGGCGAATAGAAACTAGTATATACCTTTGGCACAAAAAGACAAAATAGCCCGCACAAGCACTGCTATAGTGCGTTCGGAGGCCGAAACAAGCTGAGATCGCGCTTTCTGCACACAGAACGAAGCTGTTTTGATCTTGGAGACACATTGAGTATGCTCACCAAAATTCGTGCGATTCTGAGACTGCAAATGGAGGAGTGTCGACGGCACCCTAGATGAAGCGAGGACCTGCTCTGATACCAATTGTTGGAGTTAGATGTCTGCGGAAGCACGTGAACAACACAAGGAAGAAGAAGAAGCTTGGAGCACAACACACAATATTGAATGTATTACTAGAGAATGTACAAAGATAAGTAGCCCATTAGGGCAATAGGCGTATATACAAGCCGAGGGAAAAAAACCTCCTAAAGAGGGAAAAAAGTGCCTCAGCGGTCCTAGTGTGTTCACACCACTACCTAAATATATCAACAATAAGAAACAAGTGCTCACTTGCTGGGTTATCATCTCTAAACCAATGTCCCCTTGCTTTAACAGTAGATTCCAAGGGAAACTCCAATACTTTCGCTTCATGTGTAGCTTGAGAATCAGTTGATGCATTATTGGTAGCTTCAAAATTTGAAGAAGCCATATGTTTTTGGAAGTAATCAATGATTAGTATTAATTATGAAGTAAGTTGTATTGGTGTGTTGATCGTTCGCTCCATGTGTCGCGTCCCCACTCACATGTGTAAGCAACATAATACTTGGCCTTGGATTACATTGTTTTTTCTAAGCTTCAATGAAAATAGAAACATAAAGGATATAGCCGAAGCAATTGGTGCTTATTATTTATGGTACATGGTGATCCTATTCTCCAGGTAGAAAATCTGCTCAATTAGTAGCACAATGATACTTTGGTGCCTCATGCATGGCCTTGTAATGCGGCCCTAGTATGCTTACTCTAGGTGCATAGAACTCATTATGAGTGCAAGCGGGATGTCTTGCTCGAATCATTGGTGAAGCTATCTCGGACTTTGGTATCCACATGTTCTTAGTTCCGATGCTTTGAATGTCCTTCTAGAAACTTTTGATGTTTGCTGAAGATATTTAGTTTTGTTGCACTTTCATTTGACATGCATATGGACTTGCAGTAGAAACTCCTTCATGTTTCTATCGCGGCATTTGTTTCATTGGAGTTGTGTGTCTTTTGAAGGGTCGTTTGTGCTGCCATTGATTCCATTGTACTTTGTTTGTTTGCTCCCTTGTAAGCTTGATAGTTGTTTTGGGTATCCATATTCTATTTCTTGATGGTTGAGCTGCCTACAATATTTTTGGTATCCAAATTTGCACTATGGTTGTGGACCTATCTATAACTGAAGTTTCAAGTTGGTGCCTTCTTTGAATGGATTCCTCTTGATTCTCCTTGTATTGAGACTAATAGATATCTAAATGATCTTTATGCACCCATATTTGTCGCATCCTTCTTCTCACAGTTGTTTGTATTGGTGTTAACTTCATGACTGGTTGAATGATTCCTTGTAGCCGATTCATAGTGAGACCCTCACTTGTTCTATCCGATTGGTTGGGTAAAGATGAAGGGTTGAGTTTGAGTGTCATGAATAAGAAGAGAAGGGGTTTCAGGATTCGAGACAGATGTGGACATGGGGATATCACGATTCAAGGTTGGTGTAGGTTCACATGCAGACACACATTGGGAACTGTTATGTTTCACGCTACTCATCTTTAGAGATTTTTCATCTAATAGACTAAAGACCTCTCTGTGTCCAATCTTCATGGATATATAACCTAAGGCTAAGTGGATAGTCACTTCGAATTCATATATCCAATCTTGACCTAACACCAACTCTTCCATTAGATCATCATCTTGGCATACTAAAAACTTTTGATGCATTGAGTTGTTACCCAGGTGTAGAGATAGACTGACCTCTCCTACACATTCAATGGTATTTCCTCCTATGCCCAACATGTAGGCCTTAGTAGGATGAATTGAGACACTTAATTGTTTGACTAAAGATAAGCGCATGCAACTTAATGTTGCTCCCGCACTAATCAACGCATCCACCAAGTGGTATTCCTCCGTTCCTACTCCCAAATTGAGATAGGGTTGTCTGGCTGGTGGTCTTATGGTCATAGCTCCTATTGTCCTATAGTTGTCCATGGGAATAAGCTCCTCTCCTTGCCGGTATCTCTCATCCCTTTCTCTCGTCCACTCTTTTCGCTTTCTTATGCATTCCAATGCTTCGAGCCTTGCTTCTTCCCTTATTCTCTCTTCTTCTTCCCTTATTCTCTCTTCTTCTTCCCTTCAATATCTTGCTTTAAGTAATCTACTCATCATCTCGTTTGTTAATGGTTGTGAGTATTTCTTCACGCGACAACCACTTATGTAGTTTGGCAAGACTTCTCCATCCAAAGTGGCTAGGTTCACAGCTCCACTTGTAGAGATACGGTTAATTATCAGCGGTCCATGTCCTCTCTTTTGCAATTTCTTAGCATGTTGTTTCAAGGTGTACACCAAGACTAAGTCTCCCTCCTTTAGTCCCTTATCTTTGATATGGGCCTCATAATAGGCCTTTTGTCTCCTCTTGGCCGCATAAATATCTGCTACTGCTTGTAGTCTACTCTCATGAAATCTTTCAATCTAATCCAATTGTTGGGATAATTCATGTCGAGTCCAATCATATGTTTCCGCTACTCAAAGAGTAGGAATCAGAAAATCAATTGGTAAGATTGCATTTTGTTCGTACACGAGATTGAAAGGTGTTGTGCCTATAGCAGTCTTATATGAAACTCGGAAGGCCCAAATGGCATGATCTAATTGCTTATCCTAATCTGATCGTTTATTATTTACTATCTTGGTTAAAATGGTACAAATCACTTTATTGGAAATTTCGGCTTGTCCATTGGCTTGCAGATGATAAGGGGCTGATTTCTTATGAATAACTAGGAATTCATTCATCAAAGTCTTTATCACGTCGTTACTGAAGTGTGTGCCCCAATCACTCACAATTTCAATGGGTAGTCCCAACCTTGTGAAGATATTCTCAAAGAGGAACTTGGCGGTGGTTCTTGCATCATTCTTCGTAGTGGCCTTTGCTTCCACCCATTTGGTTAAGTAATCCATAGCTACGATTATGTGCTCAACATGAGACCCTTTAGCAGGGGGGCTAATTGGTCCAATGAAATCTATACCCCATTTAGTGAAAGCTCTAGCGCTGATCATAGGTCGTAATGGCATCCCATCTCTTCGTATCGGATATTTAGTTCTTTGACATGCATCACATCTTTGAACATAAATAGTAGCATCCTCATATAAAGTTGGCCACCATAATCTAGCAAAGAGAATCATTTTTGCAGTCTTATCCACTGAAAAATGACCTCTTGCTGCCCCACTATGGGCCATCTCCAACACATGGATATACTCGTCTTCATGTATACACAGTCGTAGTTGGTTGTCTTGACTGCGTCTAAATAGTTGTCTTCTTATGAGGGTATAATCTTTATCCTCGAGAGCTCGTTTTCTTGTGAGGCTTGCTCCTTCCGGGTATTCATATGTCCTTAAGAATTTTAGTAAAGGCAAACTCCATCTAGGTGCGATTGTAGAATAGCATAATGTCAAGTTTTCCTCAGGTCTTTCTTCTTGACACTTGAGACAACTTGCTACATGCCTCTGAACATCCTTCGGCATCCTTGGCCAATAAACTCCTACTCTTTTTAGTTCTTGCATTGTACCACTGATACTTCTATGCTTCTTCCATGGGTTTATACGTGCATGTTTCATCCAACTTTCTTGTTCTTCCTCGTCTACACACCTCAAAAGAAGTCCATTAGAATCTTGATGATATAGGCCTCCTAGTACAATGTGAAGATTCTGGGTCTTCCATAGTTCTTGGGATTTGCTTGAATTAGTCCAATGACTAGGTCCATGGGTGAGTATATGTATCAATTTTTCTGCCCACTATGAACAAATTTCTAAGTTCAAAAGATAAGTGTCAGGCAAGTCATCCGCCACTCTAGTTGGAGGTTCTCCGTGTGTCATTCAAGAAAGATGATCAGCTCTGACATGAGTGTTTCCTTTTTTAACCACCACTTCAGAATCCAATTCCATTAATAAAAGGAACCATCTCACTAGTCTTCCCATGTTATAGGGTTTATTGACTAGATAAAGTAGGGCTTGATGATCAATAAAGAATTTGAATTTGTTCGCTAATAGGTAATGCCAAAATTTCTTTACAGCATATACCATTCCTAACCCTTCTCGTTCAATGGTAGTGTAATTATGTTAAGCTTGATTGAGTTGCTTTCTAGCGTAAGCTATAGGATGATCAAGTTTTCCTTCATCTGTCCGCTATGCTAAGATACATCCTATGGCGAATTTGGAGGCATCCACAAGGATATGAAATGGTTTCTTCCAATTTGGTATTTTTAGAATAGGCACTGAACTCAGTCTGCTTTTCAGCTCATTGAATGCTTTTTCACAATCTTCAGGCCAATTGAACTGAGTTAATAAGCCATATAGAGGTTTAGCAATTATGGCATACATGTGGATAAATCTTTGATAGTATCCACATTGTCCCATAAATCCTTGTACTTCCTTTGCATTTTTTGGTCAGGGTAGTTCTAGAATAACTTTGATCTTGTCTTCATCAATAGATATTCCATTCTTAGAAACTATATGACCCAAAGTTTTTCCTTGTCTTATCATGAAGACACACTTTTCTGGGTTTAAATAGACTCTATATTGTCTACACTTCCCAAAAATTTTCCTCAACTTTGACATGTGGTCCGCTCGCTATTCAGAATATGTGCACAAATTATCTACGTACACTTCCATACTCTTTCTAAGAAATTGAAAAAGATCGACATTTTATTGTAGAAACCCTAATTTCCTACTATTTACAAGGATTATGATACATTGCTTGGGATTTATGCATCTAGCGGACTCCTCTAGTGCATTTACATGGCTTTCATGAGATTTCCATAAACATTTGAAGAAGAAAAAATATGCCTATAATTTTGAAAATTTTGGGGCTCCTTTTTAGTGCTCTATTTTCTCTACAATAGATGGTTAACATAGAAGAGGCAAAAGCTATGCCTAAATATTTGGTGTAGACTTTGAGAGATATCAAATTAGATGGACCCTTGTCATATCATGTTCAAGCTCTCATAATGCGTCTTTTGCATCAAATTGTTTTGCAATGGATGTCTCTAGTCTTTGTGATAAGAAATGAGCCTATTTATTTTGATGAAGCACAAAATTCAAGAAATTGGATGGTTATTATGCAATCACACTAAGATACCATTATGCAGAATGGTACTTGCCCTTTATGGGATTTTCCTTTAGGCAAAAAGGCCATTGGCATTAAACATGTATACAAGCTACAACATAACCTTGATGGAGCAATTGATAGCTATCAGACTAAGCTTGTTGCCAAATGCTATGCTCAAGAAAAAGGCATTGATTTTATGAGAATTTTGCTCCCTCATGTTGAATGGATACTATTTGTAGCATTTGTGCACTTGTAGCTTATCATGCTTGGAATGTACATCAATTGAAGACAAAAACTACATTTTGGATGGTGATTCATAGAAGTGTATGTATTTCAGCATGAAAACAAAGTGCACCGGTTGAGAAAAGCATTCTATGGGTTCAATGAGAGAACCTTTAATTTTAACTATGTAGATGATGTAATTCTGATCATTGTTGTATATGTTGATGTTATACTGCTCACTAGTCCTAATGGGAAGCATATTGTTGAACTTATGGCTGATTTGCATCCCTACTTTTAGATATCACAAGACAACATTTGCATCATTATTTGGGCATTCAATTTATGCAACCTAATGCGGCAATAGCTTTGTGACAAACAAAATACATTGACACATTATTACAACACTTTGGCCTTGAAGATTGCAGACCTATTTTCACTCCCATGGAGATAGGTTTAAAATTGAGTCTTCATGATGCTAGAGATGCATTTGATATTGTTCTATATTAGCAATTTTTTAGATGTTTGATTAACTTATGCATAACTTGGTGTAGAAGCCCCACCATGTCTTAATGTGTTGATAAAAATTGCTCCCTCATCAAGTTTTCTTATAAGCTTGGTGTTGTATAACTATGGGTCAAATTGGCCAAAGACATGGGTTTTGAGGGTCTAAAACGACTTGGAGAACCCTTGGATTCTATTGGGAAACACTTGGAAAAGTTTCTCCAAGAGTGTGGTTTGAACCCTTGAACTATTTGGATTTATTTACTCCCAATTGAAGGGTTTTGACCCTTAGGATTGATATTTCCTAAGGGTATGGTATTTAACCCTTAGGGAGGCCTCTCAAGTCTTGAGACTTGTACGTACAAGCTTGATAGAAGTCTTTTTAAGAATCCATGTGAAGGCCATGACATTCCATGTGATTTCCAAGGTTAGAAGGCCTTGGATTAGAATCCATGTGGAGGGGACACTTGGCAAGCTCTCCTCATATTTCCAAGCTTGATAGAAGTCTTTTTAAGAATCCATGTGAAGGCCATGACATTCCATGTGATTTCCAAGATTAGAAGGCCTTGGATTAGAATCCATGTGGAGGGGACACTTGGCAAGCTCTCCTCATATTTCCTCCCTTAGCCTTGAGGTATATATATGGGTGGAGTTGGATGGACAAGCTTGATAGAAGTCTTTTTAAGAATCCATGTGAAGGCCATAACATTCCATGTGATTTCCAAGGTTAGAAGGCCTTGGATTAGAATCCATGTGGAGGGGACACTTGGCAAGCTCTCCTCATATTTCCTCCCTTAGCCTTGAGGTATATACATGGGTGGAGTTGGATGAGTGGAGACGTGCTAGCCAATTGTACTTCCGAGATTGGTTTTTTCTTAAGTTCTCTTCAACATCTTGTACAAGTAGAGATGCTCACGCAAGACGTAGAAAGTCATTTCTCCTTTTATTTATATAAATAGAGACTCGCATATGAACTATTAAATAGAATGTTTTTCATTATACTCCTTGCTCGTTCAAAGAGCCAAAAGGTGGAGATGGACAATTCTTAAGAGGTTTTCTTCTCAATTATTCTCTTGCTTCTTTTTTATTAGAAAGGATGCAACTCAAGAATCTTACGTGTCTCTACCAAGAATCTCAATCAATTTGGTACTTGAACTTAGAGTTAGAGAATGAACGCTTAAAAGCTTCTATTCTCTCTTTCCTTTCTAAGTAAGTGAAGTTCTATCTTTTATCTAATCCATTATGGAGGATAAAAAGGAAGCATGGATCTTGAAGACAACGGGTGTGGCTTGATTAATTTCAATCTCCACCAAGGAGAACCTTCAAAGCTAAGTATTATTTCATTCCATTCAAATATTTTACTTCTAAAAGAAACTATATGTGCATCTTTTGTGTATGCTAACGTATATTAAAGCAAACAAAAGTATGTATGGATTTTATGTGAAATAAGGTAATGTGTTTGCTTTCATAAGCATTTGGTGGCATACATAGAATATCCACAAAAACCATTTTTGTGGCAAAACATAAAGGTATTTTATTTGTTTGGGTAAATTTTAGTAGTATTTAGGCATTATTAGAGTTTTACTAAGGTTAAAGGGTAATTGGGCATACAAATAAGTATGTATATGCCCAAGGAAGTAGTTTAAAGGTGAAATGGCCAAACCTTACAAAGTCAAGTTTGAAGTATCCAAATGGAGAATCTTCCTCCTTCATGGAATCAAAGGACAGACGTAGCAAAAATGAAGGTAAGTACCATTTCCATTTCCATTTTCCTCTTTGACCATGCTAAAAGTAATGCATATAGAGATGCATTTTAAATGGAAATGGTGGTCCATATGCATTTGGAAAGATGCATGAGTTTAATAATTTTTGTGATAAATTAAAGGCATAGTTGAATGGAAAAAGGCTTTTCATTACCATGAGAAAGATTGACCACGCAAAGATTGTTAAAAAAATGCACATAGAATGTTCATTATTGCATGAGATAAAGATAATTGGTAACCACAAGTATGTATCCATGCATTAAAATGGAGTTCCAAGTTTGAATTCCATGCATGCTTTAAGGAGGGGTTCAACCTTTGGATCTTATGCATGCTAAAACATCTTCAAGAAAAGATGTATATGTTTTTTGGCATACACCATGATGCATGGATTGAATCACATATGCATGGGTTAATGGGACATGAGAGAGAAATCAAGTATTGTAAGTTTAAGGTTTAAGATAGAAAAATGACTTCTTCATATGAAGTCAAAAGCATAAAAGTTTAATGGTGTGCTGAGATTATGCCCATTAACTTTTACGCTTTTTATATGTTGGCTTGATTCAAGAGCCAAAAAAATTCAACTTAGGAAGAGGAACTTTAAACTTCGAATCCTAATTATGGACCCCCAAGTTCCATAATACCCATGGCATGCCTGATGAGCAAGGCCAAGCACTTAAAGCTTCAAATCCAACAAGTTTCTCTTCTTATTAAATCATAAACGGTAGTAATAAGAACTTGGATTGATCTTCTTAAGAATCCATGTGAAGGCCATGACATTCCATGTGATTTCCAAGGTTAGAAGGCCTTGGATTAGAATCCATGTGGAGATGACACTTGGAAAGCTCTCCTCATATTTCCTCCCTTAGCCTTGAGGTATACATATGGGTGGAGTTGGATGGGTGGAGATGTGCTCTCTCTTAGTAGTGTGGTCTTGCTAGTTTATTTATTTGTTTGTGGAAGGTAGTTTCACAACACTTGGTGACATGACATCTGCTTCAAATTTGCATCCTAATCCAATTTGCAATACCTTACTCTTTGTAGTATCCCCTCCTCCATGTATTCTATGCGATATCCTTATCCCTTCCCAATATATTTCTTGTTTTAGCAAACACTCACATCACAAACACTTACTCAAGGCAACCTCCAAGGATACTTTGTTTTGCTCGTGTGAAAAACCAGTTTTGTCAATCTTTTCTCTTAGTTTTCATGTAAGTAGTATCTCATAGAAGTCTCATAATGTTACAACAAGGAAAGCTCATGGTGAAGTGTTGGAGTTTGAGGTTTGCAGAAGCACGCAACCAAAACAAGCAAGAAGAAGAATAAGCTTGGAGCACAACACACAATACTAAACGTGTTACCAAGAGAATGTACAAAGATAAGTGACCCGCTAGGGTTATAGGCATATATACAAGTAGTGGGGAAAAACCTCCTAAAGAGGAAAAAAAGTGCCTCGACAGTCCTAGTGTGTTCACACACATCACTACCTAAATATATCAACAAAAACCCCCAGGCGTAATGCAGTGAACAAGGAACTTGAACTCATGTATAAGGAAGTGATCCATTACGATTATAGGCTTATATATAAGCGGTGGGGAAAAAACCTTCTAAAGAGGGGAAAAGGTGCATCGATAGTCCTAGTGTGTTTTCACACATCACTACCTAAATATATCAACAAAACCCCTTGGGAGTAATGCAGTGAACGAGGAACTGGAACTCATGTACAAGGAAGTGCTAAGCCATGTGGAATCAATCCACAAAAGGAAATAAGACCAAAGCTTTGAAAACAACTTCAAACTTCTCTCTAGGTAGAGCCTTTGTGAAATGGTCTGCAATGTTCTCTTGTGTGGGCACATATGCCAAATTGATCTCTCTAGTAGAGAACCTCTCCGTTACATAATGATAGTGCATGTCAATGTGCTTAGTACGAGCACGGAACACAAGGTTCCTCACAACTACCAATGCACTCTGACTTTTGGTGAAGATGGTGGTGGCAGAAGACTGAACAAACACCCAAATATCCATAAGGCATCTGAGCCACACACACTCAATAGTCACTGTGAAAGTTGTCCTATACTCAGCCTCACAACTAGAAGTGGCCACAGTAGGCTACTTCTTGCTCAAGCAAGATATGCATGAGCTACCAAGCATGAAGAAAAAGCCACTGGTGGACATACAAGTGTCATAGCAGCCAACCTAGTTAGAGTCAGAAAAAGCATGTAAATCTAGTGATAGTGATCCCCCCTTGATATAAAACAATCCAACTAGCCAGGTATCACTCAACTAGTGAAAGATGCATTTAATCGCCTACCAATGCTTAATTTCTGGGCAATGCATGAACCTACTCATCTATGAGAAAACAAATTGAATATCTTGTTGAGTTATGCATAAGTAAATCAAGCATCCAATAGCTTGGTGATAAAGAGTAGCATAAAATGCATCTCAAGCATCATGAAGACTCAATCGTAAACCTGTTTCCATAGGAGTGGCAATACGTTTGGAGTCTTCAAGGCCGAAATGCTACAATCAATATATTTTGTTTGAAACAAAGCTATTCCACCATCAACTTGTATAAACTGAATGCTCAAATAGTGATGCAAATCTTCCAAATTTGACGTCTCAAATGAGGCATGAAAATTAGCCTTAAAATCAGCAATATGCTTTTCATTAGGACCAATGAGTAGCATGTCATCAACATAGAAAACAATGATCAAAAGCACATCATTTGCACACTTAACATATAAGGTGCTCTCAGTTGGACTATTCTCAAAACGTTGTGCAATCAGGTAGTCATGTATCTTTTCATACCATGCACATGGTGCTTGCTTCAAAGAAAATAATGCCTTTTTCAACTTGCACACTTTATTTTCATGCCCCTTCTACACAAAACCATAGGGCTGAAAAACATACACTTATTCATGAAACTCACCATTCAAAAAAGCAGTTTTTAATGTCCAACTGATGTACATTCCAACCATGATGAGCTCCAACTGCAGAGATGCTATGAAGAGTAGTCATTCGACATGTAACCTTATACCTGTTAACTATTCCATGAGGCTTACGCTTCAGCTTGTATACCCACTTAGTGCCAATGGCCTTCTTGCCAAGAGGGAAGCCACATAAAGACCAAGTACGATTTTTGATAATAGCATCATATTCTGATTGCATAGTAGCCATTCAATTCTTTGAATTTTTTGCTTCATCAAATATGGGGTGATAGAGTGCAATGCTTTACTAGGACACCTGTTAAGTACATATGCCTCACACATAAGAACCTCAAGCAAAAAACTATGTGGTAAGCCTAACTCTTGACAATACACCTCGCCATCTCTATGAGTGACATGTTCTTCCTTTTTGCAACTCCATTCTATTGAGGTGTATATGGCATTGTACACTGATGTGTTATCCCATGTTCAAGTGAAAATGCATTAAGGTCAAGAGACATATATCCCCCCTTGATTAGAATGGAGGGTCCCCATCTCACATGATGACATATTTTCAACCAAAAGTAGAATTTGTTTGAAGCACATAAACACCTCGGACTTTGCTTTCACTAGATACACCCATGCATGCCTAGAAAAATCATCAATGAAAGTCACAAAGTAGAGGTAGTTCCCAAAAGAAGGTGTCTATGTAGGACCACATACATAACTGTGAACAAGTTGCAATTTTTTAGTAGCTCGAACTGAACCATATTTTGGGAAGGAGGAATGCTACATTTTTTCCCAAATAGAACCTTCACATACATGTTTACTAGGTGCCTCAAGTTTGGGTAGAGAGGACACCATTTCAGAATTCTGTAGACATAACAAACTAGCAAAATTCATATGACCAAAGCATGCATGCCAAAGCTTTGCATCTAACATAGCGTGAGAATCTTGAACTGCACATGCTAAATCATTCATAGATTTTGCATAGTCTATGAGCTTATACAACCCACAACATAAACTTCTAGAAGAAACAATGATGTTGCCATTTGATAGATCATGAATTATACACTTGTTATAGAGAAATCTCACAATCAAACCAATCTTGGCTAATGCTAAGCCTGATAACAAATTTTTATTGATCCCTAGCATAATAAAGCATCAGACAATGTAAAAGAACTACCTTCAACAATGGTCAGAATGATCTTACCAACTTCCATGACATGATAAAAGGAGTTTTTGGTGTGTATGACAATATTCCTTGTAGGGGTAGACTCAAGTGAAGTGAATAAATTGTGTTGCAAGGTAATACGTTTGGTTTCCCAACTATCAAAGTACCAAACATCTGAGTCTACTACAGATCTATGTTGTTCATGAGAAGATGATTCATGAGTGCAAATAGTAGTAAATGCCCATTCTTAATTTTGTAGAAGATTAGTAGACTTTGATTAGGGTGTAAAGGTCTTTGCAACAACCATTCAAGCCTCTTTCTTCTTTGCCTCTTTTACAACCAGTTTTGGACAACTCTTTATGACATGACCATTTCCTTTGTAATATTTGAAAAAAAAAAATCTTCTTTTTTATTCTGTTCTCATCTCTGTCATCCTTCTTTGATTATGCAAAATTAGCACATTTTTGTTTACTAGTAGAAGAGCTCCATTTACTTTTGCCCTTCTGATTAGCCAGTAAAGCTTGATCTGCAACATGCATAGTGGACCTGTTTTGCCTAGACTAATCTTCTTGCAACAGAATAGAGACTCTCCTGAAATGTTAATGCATTTAGAGTTAGTCTATGCCATCGCAATGAATTTTCTCTACAGTAGGTGCAGTGGAAACCAAAAGATGAACAGAAACTTGAAGAATATCACCATCTTCAGTGCCATCTGCATCAGCTTGAGTAACTTATTTGTAGGTGTAATATGATGTTTTCCAGAGTCCTTTTGCAACCAATACATGATGCATCATAGAAGCCCATAATGGGTAATTGGTACCATCCAACTTATCCTCAATGACCAACATATGGAATATATCACTACTTTTAGCCATGGCCACTAAGTAAAATACCCTAATGCAAAAAAATGACTATATCTCAAAAAGTTGAACAAAATTGCCCTATCACGTTCTACTGCATATTGGCGAACGGAAACCTGTATATATCTTTGGCACAAAAACACAAAATTGCCTGCACAGGCACTACGATAGTGCATTTGGAGGCCGAAACAAGCTGATATCGTGATTCCGATGCCACAAAGAGAAGTTGTTTTGAGCTTCTAATTGCCCTGAGTATGCTCACCAATTTTTGTGGGATTCTGAATTATGATCGGAGGGGTGTCGATGATGCCATAGATGAAGCAACGACTTGCTCTAATACTAATTGTTAGAGTTTGAGGTCCATGGAAGCACGGGAATAGCACAAGGAAGAAGAAGAAGCTTGGACCACAACACACAATACTAAATTTATTACCAAGAGGATGTACAAAGATAAGTGACCCATTACGGATATAGGCATATATACAAGTCGGGGGGAGAAAACCTCCTAAAGAGGGAAAAAAGTGCCTTGACAGTCCTACCGTGTTCACACACATCACTACCTAAATATATCAACATGAAGCTTGTTGATATTTTTAGTTCGTGATGTGTGTGAACACTCTAGGATCGCCGGGGCACTTTTTTCCCTCTTTAGGAGGTTTCTTCCCCTAGCTTGTATATATGCCTATTGAAGCAGAAATCTACTAATTCTGCACAATCGAAGAGGGAAGACAAAGACGAAAAGAAATTAGAAAAGTAGAAATTGTTCTACAAGTACTATAAAGGAAATGATCATAGCATAAAGAACTGTCTAAAACTGGTTGCTAAAGAAGTAAGGAAGAAAGAGGTTGGAATGGTTGTTGCAGAGGCCTCTACACCAAAAATAGAGTCTGTTAATCTTGTGCAGGAAGAAGAGTGGGTGTTTACAACTGTTTGTAATTTTGACCCATCTTCTCATGAGCAGTGCATGTCTGCAATAGACTCAGATGTTTGGTGCTTTGACAGTGAGGCGACCAAACATATTACCTCACAGGGCAATTTGCCCCTACAGGGAATAGTGTTACATGTGCCTACAACTCCTCTTATCCTGTTATGGGAGTTGGTAAGATCAATTTGACTACTTCTCATGGTAGTTATTTCACTTTGTCAGATGCTTTATTTGTGCTAGGGATCAAGAAGAACTTGTTATCAAATCCTGCATTAGCCAAGATTGGCTTGGTTGTGAACTTTGTTGATGACAGGTGTACAGTTCATGATTTCTCAAATGGCAATGTGATTATTGCTTCTAGCATTTTATGTCGTGGGTTGTATAAACTCATAGACTATGAAAGATCTATAAATGATTCGGCATGTGTAGTACATGATTCTCAGGGTATGTCAGATGCAAAGCTTTGTCATGCATGCTTTGGTCATGTGAATTTTGCTAATTTGCTATGCCTCCAGAAATCTGAAATGGTGTCCTCTTTGAACAAACTTGAGGCACCTGGAAAACATGTTTTTGAAGGCTGTGTTTTGGGCAAAATGCAGCCTTTGTCCTTTCCAAAAGATGGTTCAGTTCGGGCTACTCAAAAATTGTAGCTTGTACATAGTGATGTCTGTAATCCTATGGAGACACCTTCTTTGGGGAATTATCTTTACTTTGTGACTTTCATCGATGATTTTTCTAGGCATGCATGGGTATATCCATTGAAGGCAAACTCCAAATTGTTCATGTGCTTCAAACAGTTTTTGGTTTTGGCTGAAAATGTGTCAGCATGTAAAATGGGCACCCTCTATTCTGATCGAGGGATAAAATACCAGTGTACAATGCCATATACACCTCAACAGAATGAAGTTGTTGAATGAAAGAACAGGTCACTCATTGAGATGGTGAGGTGTATGGTCAAGAGTGAGGCTTTACCACATAGTTTCTAGCTTGAGGCTATCATGTGTGCAACACATGTACTTAACATGTGTCCCACTAAAGCGCTACAGTCTATCACTCCATATGAGGCTTGGCATGACTGCAAGCCATCTGTTGCTCATGTGCATGTTTTTGGTTGTTTGGCATATGCATTAGTACCCAAACAACATCATAAAAAATTGGATGATAAAGTAGTAAAATGTATTTTTGTTGGGTACAGTTCTAAAAGTAAAGGCTATCCTCTGTATCATCCTTAGACTAAACGCATTTTGGCTAGCCGTGATGTTATTTTTGTGGAAGATGCTATTCAGCCATTGCTTTCATGTACTAAGGAGACATCTGTTAGCTCCAAAGACATGTATGATACATTGCTGCCTCTTTTTACAGGTGGACAGTCTAGTGCTGCTCCTAATGAGGAAACTTGTTAGCCTTTGCAAGTTTCTGATGCAGATCATTCCATTTTTTATGCAGATTTACATGATGCACTTATTGATGAGAGAGCTGATATTGAACACGCAAGAACTATGCCAAAATGGCTGGCGCAGACCTTGCATGATAGAAACTTAGATGGACCTCTATCATATCGTACTCGATGAGGTTCTCATAGTGCCTGTTTCGTTTGATGAAGCACAAAATTCAGAAAATTAGATGGCTGCTATGCAATATGAATATGATGCAATAATGAAGAATGGTACTTGGTCTTTATGTGACTTGCCTCTTGGCAAGAAGGCCATTGGCACTAAGTTGGTATACAAGCTAAAGCATAAACCTGATGGTATAGTTGATAGGTATAAGGCTAGGCTTGTTGCAAAGGGTTATGCGTAGGAAAGAGGCATTGATTTTGATGGAACCTTTGCTCCTACTTGCCGAATGACTACTGTTCGTAGCATCTCTGCACTTGCAGCTCATCATGGTTGGAATGTACATGAGTTCGACATTAAAACACCATCATCTATCTGAATGGTGACTTGCATGAAGAAGTGTATGTTTTTCAGCC
Organism: Ceratopteris richardii; assembly: GCA_020310875.1. Taxonomy (NCBI): domain Eukaryota; kingdom Viridiplantae; phylum Streptophyta; class Polypodiopsida; order Polypodiales; family Pteridaceae; genus Ceratopteris; species Ceratopteris richardii. The sequence continues at coordinate 37,894,578 of CM035406.1, forward strand.
GTGTGGCTTTGTGCAAAAAGGGCATGAAAACCAAGTGTGCAGGTTAAAGAAGGCATTATATGATTTACAGCAAGCACCACGTGCTTGGTATGAAAAGATACATGCCTATCTGATTGCACATGGTTTTGAGAACAGTCCAACTGAAAGCACCTTATATGTTAAGCGTGCTAATGATGTACTTCTGATCATTGTGGTTTATGTTGATGACATGGTGCTCACTAGTCCCCACGAGAGGCATATTGCTGATTTTAAGACTGATTTGCATGCCTCATTTGAGATTTCTAATTTGGGGCATTTGCATCATTATTTGGGCATTCAATTTATGCAGCGCTATGGAGACAGGTTTACGATTGCGTCTTCATGATGCTAGAGATGCATCTAATGCTGTTCTCTATCAGCAGACTATTGGGTGCTTGATTTACTTATGCATTACTCGACCAAATATTCAGTTTGTTGTCTCACACATGAGCAAGTTTATGCATTGCCTAGGCGTCAAGCATTGGCAGGCGGTTAAGCGCATCTTTTGCTACTTGAGTGGTACTCGGCTACTTGGGTTGTTTTATCCCAAGGGGGGTTCACTAACGCCAGATTTGCATGCGTTTTCTCACTCTGATTGGGTTGGTTGCTATGACACTCGTGTGTCCACTAGTGGCTTTTGCTTGCTTGGTAGCTCATGTATATCTTGGTTGAGCAAGAAGCAGCCTACTGTGGCCACTTCCAATTGTGAGGCTGAGAATAGGGAAGCTTTCACAACGGCTGTTGAGTGTGTGTGGCTCAGACGCCTTATGGCTAATTTGGGTGTTGGTCAGTCCTACCACCACCATCTTCACTGACACTCAGAGCGCATTGGCAGTTGCGAGGAACCTTGTGTTCCATGCTCGTACTAAGCACATTGAGGTGCATTATCATTATGTCAGGGAGAGGTTCTCTGCTAGGGAGATTAGCTTGGCATATGTCCCCAGTAGGAGAACATTGTAGACCTTTTCATGAAGTCTCTGCCTAGGGAGAAGTTTGAAGCTTTTCGCAAAGATTTGGGCCTACTTCCTTTTGTGGAGTGATTTCCACATAGCTTGGCACTTCCTTATACATGAGTGCCAGCTCCTTGTTCACCGCATCACTCCCCAGGGGGATTTGTTGATATATTTAGGTAGTAATGTGTGTAAACACTCTAGGAATGCTGATCTTTAAGAGGTTTTTTCCCCCGACTTGTATATACACTTATTGCCCTAATGGGCTACTTATCTTTGTACATTCTCTAGTAATACACAGTATTGTGTGTTGTGCTCCAAGCTTCTTCTTCTTCCTTGTGCTGTTTGCGTGCTTCCAGAGACGTGTAACTCCAACAAAGCTATCAACACATTCAATAGAAACATCTCCCCAACTATATATAAGGTGATAGAAGGACAGTGCAAAGAGTCTCTATAGAAGAGTCAAGGAGTTGGTGCTCCGTCTGTTGGTGCCCACATCATCTTCAACGAAGAGTCTCATTATATGTTTCCATTTGGTTTGTAAAAAGTATAGTTTATCTGCACAATCCACTCTTTCTCTTTCCTCCGCTCGTCCATGTGAATTTCCATTTAAGCTTTTGTCTTGTTTTGAGTCTATTTCCAAGAATATTCCAGAGCATGTTTGTGGGTGCACTATTAATAGTAATAGTCATGAGCACACTATAAGTAGTAATATTGTGGATAAACCCTATTGAAAAGTCTTCACTATCCCTAAAAGCAATATAAGGCACACATAATTTTTGGCATTCCTAATGGGACCTAGGGGCATATTGATTCAATTCACATTGTGTGTATTCTACATTTTATGATTGGAACCCAATCTCGGCATACCTATCTCCTATTTGAACTCTCATGAACCTAACACCCACAAGAAGAAACTAATCCAATGCTCAAATTATGAAGACAACCACCCTTGGGCCTCTGTTTAGATTCCCACCACGTGACACCAACATGGCCCATGAGGATTTGGCTTCCATATTGTCATGGATCAATATCAACTTCCCTACCACTACAACATATGAGGGCATACCAACGTTGTCCATATCGATGGTAATGGCTCAACATCGGTATGACTGTTGGAAATACCTGAAAAAACCACGTTAGTCATATCGATGGTCATTTGACCATCAGTATAACTGTTAAAAAGTATTAGTTGGTATATGCATCGAAAATTCACAATGCTGGTATAGGTGTCTGTATAGGCATCGGTATAGGCATCAATATAAGCACCAAAATGATCGTCAATAATTTCCTAGAAATATCGATGCTCATACCGGTGCCTATACGGACACCTATGTCGATGCTTATACGGATAGTGTGTTTAACATAAGCGGACCCGAGAGCAAAAAGTGGACATTTGTGCATGTTTTGAACTAAGTAGTGCTATTGTTGAGTTTGTGCATGCGACCTACATTGTAATCGTATTATGCACGCACACACACACTGATCTCTCTCTCTATATATATATATATACACACACCTCTCTTTAGATCTCACATCTTGGTAAGTGATGCATGTACTCTTTCACCCTTTCTCTTTCTCTATGTTTTCTCTTTTCTAATTTCTCTTCTCCTTCGTTTTGCAGGAGCTTTTTGGCATCGATTCTTTGGAATTTGATGAGATACAACATTGATTGGGATTTGACGACAACGATCCAAAGAATTACATCGATGTAGGTGATTGTTTTTTTCTCTATTGATAGAGAGTGAGAAAGAGAGAGAGAGAGAGAGAGAGAGAGAGAGAGAGAGAGAGAGAGAGAGAGAGAGAGAGAGAGATGAAAGAGAGAAAGAAAGAGAGAGATATAGAGAGAGATAAAAAGAGAGAGAAAGAGAGAGATGAAAGAGAGAGTGAGAGAGAGAGATAAAAGACAGAGAGAAAAAAATAAAGATAGAGATACATACACACATAGATGTAAATGATTGTTTCGTTGTTTATTAGAAATAGAGATAGAGGGAGAGAGAGAGAGAGATGAAAGAGAGACAGAAAGAGAGAGAGACAAAGAGAGAGAGAGAGAGAGATACATGCACACACACATACTCATGTATATGCATGCATACATACACACACATGTTACACTTATATGTTCCTCGAGTAGCTTTGATGTGAACCTTTTCCCTATACATGGGCACTTTTTACTCTAGTGCTGGCTAGAGGTTTTTTCCCCATGTTACCACATGCTTGATACTCTCATATGTGGTGGTACTTTGTACTTAGGGATATTATTCAGCTCTTACTTCAGTTCAGTTCATCGATCAATAGAGAGAGCTATTCCAGCCATCGTCTTCTCCGTGTGTATTGTTGTGTTTGTGCTCCTTGTGTGTGCTTCTTGTGTGTCTCTCGCACTTCTACACACAACCAACAGTGGTATCAGAGCAGGTTCATCTTCTTCTCAAGCTTCGGTTTTTCGCGTCGCGGCGCGCGCGCACTTTAACAGTGCAAATCGACTTCGGAGCATAGAAGTGTGAATTTCAGCAGCCCGAAAACATTTCCACCAGGCGCGCTAGGGTTTTACCCCCATTTCGAAGCCATTCGTGCAGTCAGAATTGCCATCAGAGTGACGGTTTGTGAGCTGAAATTTCAGCACTCATTTTAGCTTTCATCGAAGTGAAGATTTTGTCGAAAGGATTACCGGAATCTTTTCAAAGCTTTGCTACTACACTCCGTTTGGTTGCAAAAGGAAATCCTAATATGTATGCATTTGATGAGGTTGTGTCTCTTCTTTTGCAAGAAGAGCAATCTAGAGTGAATAGGAGTGGTTTGATTGAGGGAACGCAAGCACTTGCTATCTCACAAAAGGGGAAAAACAAGTATGGTTCAGCTTTGGGTTCATCAAAACCAAAGCCTCAAGCTTCCTCTTCCACTCATTCCTCTAATGATGGTGATTTGCAAAAGAAGAAGAGATGCAAATATTGCCGGAAGGCTGGTCATACTATTGATGAGTGTAGAAAGCTTGCTAAACGCAATGAAAAGAAGAAGGAATCGGGCATGTCTATTGCTGAAAATTCAGCAAATGCAAAGAATGATGAAGCTAACATGGCTCAAGATTTTTGGGGATTTTTGGGCATGTGTTGTTACATGTCATTATGATGCTTCTTTACATTCTAAATGTATGGTTGTGAGTGAGGCTGATTCAGATTGGTTCTTTGATAGTGGTGCTTCAAAGCACATAACATCATGCAAAAGATTTTTTGCCTCTTTGAAAGATGCACCTAAAAGGAGGACATGTGGTGTGTGCAAACAATGCCTCTTATCCTATCATTGGAGTAGGAGAAATTGAGCTTACGGCTGCAAATGGAGGTGTGATTCTCTTGAAAAATGCATTGTATGTGCCCGGTATCAAGAAGAACTGAATTTCAGTTCCGTTGATTGCCAAAGCAGGACTTCATGTACACTTTGTTGATGATAAGTGTATGGTTCATGATTTCAGCAATGGCGATGTTATCGTGATGTTCGGTACATTATTTGATGGTTTGTATCACATGGATACATACAAGAGGGCTGCCTCGAATGCCTTGGTTGCTCATACTTCTTCCATGGCTGAAATGGAGCTTTGGCATGCTCGTTTTGGTCATTTAAACTTCAATAGTTTGCTCTACTTGCAAAAGAAGGACATGGTTATTGGCTTGCCTATACTTGAGTCCATTGAAAAGCATGCATGTGAAGGTTGCATTCTTGGAAAAATGCATCGTGCTTCTTTTCCAAAAGATAGTCACACACACACTACAAGAAAATTGCAACTTGTTCATAGTGATGTATGTGGTCCGGTCAAGACTCCATCTTTTGGGAAGCATGTATATTTTGTTACCTTCAAAGCATTTTTAGCTATGGCTAAAAATTTTTCTTCACAAAAGCTTTTGACTCTACGCATGGATCGTGGTGGTGAGTACATGTCACATGAGTTTAATGCTTTTCTTCGTGAAAGAGGTATTTCACACCAATGTACGGTGCCATATACACCGCAACAAAATGGTGTTTCCGAGTGTAAAAATAGAACTTTACTTGAAATGGCACGATGTATGGTTAAAGGAAAGCATCTTCCTCATAAGTTTTGGATGGAAGCGATCAAGTGTGAAAATTATGTGTTGAATCGCTGCCCTACAAAAGCATTGAGAGTCATCACTCCTTATAAGGCTTGGAATGGTCATAAGCCTATGGTTAGTCATATGCGTGTGTTTGGTTGTTTGCCATATGCTCTTGTGCCATCACAACAACGTCACAAACTTGATGACAAGGCAAAGAAATGTATATTTGTTGGTTATAGTGCTAAAAGTAAGGGATATCGGTTCTACCATCCATTGACGAACACAATTATTGTGAGTCGAGATGTGGTATTTGCTGAAAATTCAGTTTTCCCTCTACTTGAATGCAAAAAACTACCAACAATTAGCTCACAAGATGTGTTCGATACACTCATGCGTTTGTTCCAAAATGGTGTGCTTGACTATGGCCATGTAGACCAGCCAACTGAGGTTCAAAGGGCTGAAAAATTCCAGCCAAATAGGGCTGAAAATGTGGATAATTTTCAGCCAAACATGGCTGAAAAAATTCAGCCAAAAAATGTCAAAACTGTTGGAAATTTCCAGCCACATATGGCTGAACATTTGCATCAAAATATGACTGAAATTGAGCATGAAATTCAGCCGACGCATGATGTACATATTGAAGATATATTAAATAATGAACGCATGTCTATCAAGAGTGCACAATCTATGCCAAAGTGGCTGAAACAAACTTTGCAGGACAGCAAATTGAGTACACCTTTACTTGGTAGAACAAGATCAAGCTCTCACCATGCATCAAGTAATTTTGTGGATTATTCTCTTATTGCTACAGCATGAAATGAAGAGCCACTTTCTTTTGAAGATGCATGTGACGATCCACAATGGATGAGTGCTATGCAATCAGAAATGGATTCCATACATAGGAATGGTACTTGGGACTTAAGTGAATTGCCAAAAGGAAAGAATGCCATTGGTACAAAGTGGGTTTACAAGATTAAGAGAAAATCTGATGGTAACATTGATCGCTATAAAGCTAGATTGGTTGCCAAAGGATATGCACAACAATATGGCATTGACTATGAGGAAACTTTTGCACCTACTTCACGCATGACCACCATTCGTACCGTGGTTGCGTTGGCTGCTCATCGAGGTTGGAAAGTGCATCAATTGGACATAAAAATAGCCTTCTTGAATGGAGATTTGCAAGAAGAGGTCTATGTGAAGCAACCTCCTGGATTTGCTATGAAAGGGAAAGAGCATATGGTTTGTCGCTTGCATAAAGCCTTGTATGGTCTCAAGCAAGCTCCACGTGCATGCTATGACAAAATACATAAGCACTTGATTGCTCTTGGCTTCACATGTAGTCCGATTGAAAGCACACTCTATGTACGCAAAAATGGGGCTGATCTTATAGTGCTTGTTCTTTATGTCGATGACATACTCTTGACTGGGTCATGTGATGCAAAACTTGACATTCTTATGGCTGATTTGCAGCATACTTTTGATGTCACTTATCTTGGTCTTTTGAGCTACTATCTTGGCATCCAGTTTGTATCCGTTGAGGGGGGAATTGTTATGCATCAAGCAGTCCAACTGAAAGCACCTTATATGTTAAGCATGCTAATGATGCACTTTTGATTATTGTTGTCCACATTGATGACATGCTGGTCACTAGTCCTATTCAGGAGCATATTGCTGATTTTAAGGCTGATTTGCATGCCTCATTTGAGATGTTTGATTTGGGGCATTTGCATCACTATTTGGGCATTCAATTTATGGAAGTTGATGGTGGAATGTCTTTGTGTCAAACAAAATATATTGACACATTATTGCAATGTTTTAGACTTGAAGATTGTAAGCATATTGCTATCCCTATGGAGACAAGTTTACAATTGAGTCTTCATGATGTTGGAGATGCATTTGATGTTGTTCTCTATCAACAAGTTGTTGGATGCTTGATTTACTTATGCATTGCTCGGCCAGATATTAAGTTTTTTGTCTCACAAATGAGCAGGTTTATGTATTGCCCAAGTGTCAAGCATTGGCAGGAAGTTAAGCGCATCTTTCGCTACTTGAATGGTACCCGACTACTTGGATTGTTTTATCCCAAGGGGGGATCATTGCCGCCACATTTGCATGCTTTTTTTCATAGTGATTGGGCTAGTTGTTATGAGACTTGTGGGTCCACCAATGCTTTTTGCTTCATGCTTGGTAGCTCATGTATATCTTGGTTGAGCAAGATGTAGCCTACTATGGCCACTTCTAGTTATGAGGCTGAGTATAGGGCAGCTTTCATAGCGACTGTTGAGTGTGTGTGGCTGTTTACAAGAATGCATACACATTCTTGCAACAGGGAAGAAGAGAGAGAGAATGCCATAGCTTCAGTCCATTACATCATCATGCCCACATATTTAAAGAAATGATCAAGACAAAATTGTTCTTCACGTAACATGTACATAACACTATCACCACACACTTTCCGTTATCTACATACGCAGACTACCATAAATAAACAGCAAGGAAGTAGAGGGAGAAGAAGCCATATCCAACACACAGACTTGCTCCAAGAAACGTGCGCACTCTCGCCCTCCTTTTTTATTAATCCAAGTGATATCTTTATACAACTTTTCACACCCATTCGTACGGGGTTCATGACTTTCCATTGCAACCTTTCATAGACCCTTCAATTTGAGCCTTTAAAATATAAAATGCCAATATGTACGTGCCACTTTAACACTGGCATGCACGGTGGACTCGAACCCGCACCATGCTTACTAATGTCCTAGGTTTTCTAAATGCTTCTACCCTATGAAACATTATCCACCAACCAAAGTGCATTGCCCAAATCCATGGTATCGAAGGTAAGATAATGCCCATAATAATCCAGAACTATGAAAAATGTGTACTGCAAAGCAAAGTGCTTGGAACTGAATCCAAGATATGCAAGTACATTACACACAACCCATAGTCTGCCCTTCTATATGCTTTGGCATGGCATAATTACATAAGTCATCAATTACATTATTTTCATATGTGTTTTTACAATACATCATTATCATATACAATCTATGTAAATCGGTAAGAGGGCTGGATTATCCAATCATAGCTTTATCATCGGAAAGCTTTACTTCAATTCGGCATATCCCTTTTTCCATAAGTACTACAAAATGAATTATCAAATAATGATCAAGTGGAGCTTGTCAGTTTTAGTATGATCAGTATCAAATAACCATATATGAAGACTCAAATCATCATGAAGGCATGTATCCCATAGTCCCACATCAACCCTCACTTAGAACATGCACACAAACAAAAAACAAAATGAGTGAATGCTTCTGCCGTATCAACGCTACCTTACATTCACAATCCTCATGGAGTGTTTCTGCCGACTTAACGCTACCTCACACTCTCTCATTACCGAAAACAAATCAAATAAGTGCTTATGCCGAGTTAACGCTACCTCGCACTTAGGCCATACCACCTCATGCAAGCCTTTATCATGATCCATCAACATGCCAACTTATAGAATACAAATCGTCATGTGATGAGGGTCTTCATAACACAAACATAGTCCCAAAAGAGAACAAACCATCATGAATCATGACATGCAATAGATGTCACAACATACTAGCAAGGCCAACAGGTCAAGCGAAGCCACTTCATAACATAAATCAGGATCTGTATCACTATAAACATCAAGTGGGGAAGAGAATGTGTCCTATACATGACCGTAGGGCATGCCAATATCACATGGAGAATAAAACAACACAATGTTACACACTAAAAAAAGGACTCCATTTTACTTGCTATGTTCCTGCCTTTATTATTATTATGATTAGTATTAGTATTTTAATGTCATGTTATTTATATATATATATATATGTCTCACTCTTTCGGACTAACCAACTTTACCAAATTTACTAAATTGCAATCTCTGTTGAGTAATTTATCGTTGCCATGTTCAAAAATAGCATTGAGCAACATCGCTGAAGACCTTCCTACACAATTGGCAAGTAGGTATTCATAGACTTGGTCAGAACTTTTTTTTTTTTTTTTTTGAGAACAACAGAAAATATAATATTGATGCAGAAAAGAAATTACAAGACTAACTCCCAAAGCATTGCAAGGGAGGAGAACATCTCAATACAAAAGCTGATTCTAAGGCAAGGAGAGCCCAAGTCAGCACAACTTACATCAAGACATTTCTAATATACCAGTTAAAGTAACTGATCATATTGTCTCTGTCCCTAGATTGTATCTGAAGTAATTTGCTCTTCCAAGAACTAAAAGGGTACTTTTTGACAATATACAAGGGGTTCTTATCAAGAAATTTCTCATTGAGGGGAATATTGCTGCACTTGTAGACTATTCTTCTTATTCCAACAAGGCAGGAGAAAAGAAAGCATTTTCCTTTTCTTTCAAAGATCTTGCTGTTTCTGTTTTTCCAGACAAACCAAAGAATGTGAGCCCTCACCATCTGCCATAATGCAATGTCCATCCTGTAAGTTTCTCCAATAAGCAGCTCCTTAAATCCCAGAGGGTTAATACCAACAGTTTGACAGTAGAAATGAATGATTTTCCAGAAGTCAAAACTGTCTTTACATTTAAAGAACAAATGCTCCAAGTCTTCAACCTTGCCACAAGATTTGCACAATCCTGCATCAATATTATATTTCCTAGCTCTACTTCCAGTCCAGACACCTTTGTGTAAAATCAACCACAGCAGACAGGACTGCTTGTTAGCCATAGGGTAAGCCCAGATGCTTTGAAACCTGTACCTCCATTGATGATAGTTCCAGGACAGGTCCCACTTTTTATTCAATCTCTCACATATGCTACGAATACTGATGAAGGAAGACTTGAAACAAGCATACATGTCCTGAGCCACCACCTGTAAGGCAATATTTCTGACCCACAAGTACTCAGCCTTCATGTTCAGCAGCTTCATTTTCCTTTCTTTGATAATCTGTTTACAGGCCACAAAAAGATCATTAATATTCATAATTTGATTATCCTCCAACACTTGACCATTTCTCATCAGGTCCTCCCATTTATTGAAACCATAATTTTTACATTTATGCCATCTAATAGGGAGGGAAACTTCCCTGTGATTAGTAAACCACCCAACCCATAAAGAATCTTGTAATAAAAAGGAGGAATTCTTGGAAAACCATATGGGCAGTTTATAACCTTCCTTGATAGACATCCAGGCCTTCCAGAAGTTACAAACCAACTGACTCCCTTTGGGAACAAAGGTGACAGGGGCAGTCACAATGTCCCAAATAGAAAAGTTACACCAGCTTTTATTGTTACTCAAACAAAATAATTTGATATTTCTTTTAATCAAACAGGCCCAAAAATCTGAAGAGGAAATAGATCTCAGGATCCATTTAGCAGCCATTTGAGTAGCCATCCTAGAGGGGCAACAAAGACCAAGGCCACCTTCAGATTTCTTCATGCAGCATATCTTCCAAGCTACTTTCGGGATTTTAGAGCTGCCCCATAAGAACCTTCTGGATAAAGCAATGACTTGAGCAAGCTGCTTCTTAGTAGGCTGCCAACAGGCAAGGAAATAAGTTAGACCAGGAAGAATGTAATGCTTCAAAACAAAGACTCTTTGGGAAATATTGGCCTGCATATCCAACCATTTAAAGATTTTAACTCTGAATTTATCCAATACCCAATCCCATCTCTGCTGAAAAGTAATTTCAAAACCCATTGGGATACCCAATAATCTGAAAACAGTACCTTTTTTAATGATGTCACACCCTGCCCTATGCACACAGTCAGGAACAAAATCATTAGAAGCATAAAAACCAGTTTTATGGTGATTGACAGCTGAACCACTAGCCAAACAGAAGGTATTAAGACAATTTAAAAAAGTGCTGGCAGACATGGGATCAGCTTCCATCACAAGATTAGTGTCATCAGCAAACATCTGTAAGCAAAGCTTGTCAGTAGCATGAGGAATTTCAAGACCTTTAATAAGACCTTTATTAATACAATCTTTAACAAGCCACCCAAGACCATCACTAGTAATGGCAAACAATAAAGGAGCTAAGGGACAACCTTGTCTAACAGATCTACAAAGCTTAAAAGGGAAAGACAGGTGACCATTCATGGCTACTTTGGAATGAGCATTGCCAAACAACACACTAGTGAATTTAATAAAGTTTTTCCCAATTCCAACATCATGAAGAGATTGAAGAATAAAATCCCACTCAATCCTATCATAAGCCTTGTCAAAATCAATTTTGAAGAAGAAGGTTTCAATATTCTTGTCCTTAGCGAAGTCCATTCCTTCCCAAATAGAGATAATAGCATCAAGGATAAATCTTCCTTTAATAAACCCTTTCTGCTCAGGAAGGATAATGGAGTCCATCAATGGACTCAATCTTCTAGCAAAGGAGGAGGCATAAATTTTGTAAAGAGAAGTCAGACAAGAGATAGGCCTCCAGTTGTTAAGATCATCCTTAGATCCTCTTTTATGAACTAATTTGATAACTCCAGTATTAATGAAGGAAGAAAGAGACCCTCTACTTATGGCTTCTTGCCAGATCCAGAGAATAATGGGCACCAGAATTTCTTTAAACTCCTGAAAAAACTCATTAGGAATGCCATCATGACTAGGGGACTTACAGGGCTTCAATTTACTAATGGTTTCTCTAACCTCACCAGCAGAAAGGGGGAGATCAAGGAGGGAGACCAATCCCTGAGGAACTAATTTCTTCCTACAAAGGGCAATGGTAGCTCTTGCACTCCAGACCTGCTCCCCTCTCTTGGGAGGCATAGCGAAAACATTGGTAAAGAAGGAAACAGCCTCCTGTAAGTTGTCCTTAATACTTGTGGCCACATCACCATTGCTTTTCCTTAAAAGAGGAATAAAATCTTTAGCTTTTTTTTTTCTCATAATCTCATACATGTGCTTATTAGGTTTATCCACTTTTCCAGCCCAGAACTCTCTAGACGTGGCAAGGGCACCACAAGCCAGAAGGTAGTCTTCATACTTCACTTTTTCTTGAAGCTCCAGGATCTTCTGAATCTTAACTTTACTACTAAGATTGGAACTTTCAATTCTATCTATCTCTTTAATATGCATCATTCTTCTTTTGTACCTGGTCTCCCTGGCTTTTTTCTTAAAAAAGGCAAGGGCAGATTGAACATCTTTAATAGCATCCTCCCAGGCCTTGAAAGGGGAACATCCCCTGAAAAAATGCTTTTTAAAAATATTAATGATTTCCACCCTAACTATAGGAACTTTAAACAAAGAAATATCCACATGAGGCCACCCGGCTCTGTAAGACGGGTTGTTGCAAGACATTTTAACAATAATAGGAACATGATCCGAAATCTGAAGGGAGGAATCCGTATAACAGTTACAGTTCCACAAAACCTGAAATCTGGAGGAGTTCATGTAAATTCTATCAAGTCTGGCCGAAAGTCTATTACTAGCACATCTATTATTCCAGGTATGACCAGTACTAGAAGAAATATCAACAAGATTATGCAAGTTAACTAATCTGAACCATTGATTTTTTTCACCTCTAGTAATCACATTATTACAGTTACCAAATCTGTCAGCAGAGTTAGTGACCATATTAAAATCACCAGTGAGGATAAGATCCCCATCAAGCTTGCCAATTTCCTCCCAACATTTGGACCTGTCACAAGGATTATTAGCAGCATAAACAAAAATAATAGTGAAATTGAAAGGTTCTTTACACTTGAGTCCAATCCACTGATTGGAGTCACTAATCAAAGAATTTTCAACTACTTGACTGATACTAGACTCGATACCAATAGCAGCCCCACCCTTTCCACTGTGGTTAGTAGAAAACCAGGTGGTGCTACTAGAAATAATCTTTAGGTTGGCAATAAGCTGATCACCTCCAGCCTTAAGTTCCTGCAAACAGATAAAATCAGGAGAAAGAGAGGCATCTTTTAACCAAATACTAATGACCTTGCTTCTAATAGGATCAGACAACCCTTTAGTGTTTAAAGAAATAAGATTGAGGAAATCCATTAAAAAAAATTATTTTTTAAGATTCTTGATCGGTTTCACAGCTGATATGGAAGTCCTAATAACTTCTTTCCTTTTAGGCTTAGACCTGTCTTTGACAGAAGGACTACCAATCTTATCAATAATCATATTATCCTCAATATCATCCAACGTCCCTGCCTGGACCATTCCCTCTTCATCACTTTTATTCAATTGTTCTACAAAGGAGTCATTATTTTTTTTAGTACCCTCAAAATCATCTTCTGAGTGGCTCTGAACAGAGGTGGGATTAATTTTCAGAGTTTGAGGTTTAACACTGTTTTTCTTACCCACAACAGTCCAACCTTCACCGTTATCTACTTGATTCCTACCCGATAGGGTAGGCAAGGTCTCATTATTACCTTTTTGTCGGCTATCAGAATCTGCAATCTCAGACTCAAAAGAATTAGTCAAATCCAGAATCTGAAAAGGATTATTTATACCTTTAACAAGAGTTTCAGATTTTAAACCCCCCTGATAATTTCTCCTTTTGAATTTACCTGGCTGCTTTCTGAGATCCATTTCTTCCTTGGGATTTTCCTCCTTCTTAGCATTAGAACCCTGTTTTACAGATTTCTCATCTCTGTTTTCCTTACCCTGATTGTTCACAAGAGAGGGACAGTCCTTAATCAAATGCCCCTGTCTGTAGCAATGAAAACAAGCATTAGGTAAATTCTTATAAACAACCTTTTGTTCATGTAACTTGTATCCTTCAGAATTCTTAAGGACAAGAATAGGTTTAATTTCTTTTGAAATATCTATTTCGACAAGCATCATAGGATCCCATTTAGGGTTAAAACCGTTCCTAGACTTCTGTCCAAGAACCCTGCCTAAAATCCCTCCAAGCTTTTCAATCCAAGGAAAGTATTCCACAGGCAAATCAGGTAGTTCAATCCACACAGGAACCTTCGTAGGTTTTGGACCCCTAGGGTTAAACCCAGGAAACCATTTAAAAAAAGAGATAGGAGTATTTCGTATAAGCCAATGACCTTCAGCAATCACTTGCATAGCATTATTTCCATCTTCAAAAAAAAACAAAAAATAGTTATTAGGCAAATATTGAATGTGCTTGGCAAAGAGCCCTCTAGTTTCCCAGTTAACCTTCATCCAACTCTTTAGGACTTCCTGGGCAGGTCTAAGACCATGACATAAACCAATGACCACTTTCTCTGACAGATGGTTGCTCCATTTTTCTAAGGAAATACTATCAATGACCAGAGTGGAATCATCTCGGTCATCAACTTCAGGTTCAAGATTTATAGCATGCTCAGGTCGACGAATAGGGGAAGAGCCTTCCTCTTCCATGCCTAAACCAGTTTTTTCTTTTCCTTTACTGTCCCGAAAAGACGACTGTGGAGGAGACATACCTGCGAACCCTTGCAAGTTGAACATGGAGAAGGCGTTTTGTTGAGGAGCTTGAAGAGCACCAGCATAAGACGTAGATCCAGAACAATGCAGCGCGCTCAAGGGTTTGTTGGTTACCTGAATCTTGTCAAGGACTTGAGAGCCAGAAGTATACAAAGAGCCATTACCATTTAGGGTTTCACCATATTCGAATATAGGGTTGTTTGCGGTCTGCACGCTATCAATATCCATCTTCAGAAGGGACGGACCCGCCATCCCGTCCCTGAGAGCTTCATGAAGCGCCATGGCGGTGAACCAGAGCAGTGACCCACAGGGTACAACCCAGCAGAGCTCCCCAAGGGAAACCCCCGGGGAATGAACAGACAGAAGAACACGAGCCCCCCTCGTACCGAGGGGGGAGAGGGGCACTAAAGCCGACCCGCACCCCAACAGCTCACAGTCCGAGGTGCATGAAGGCGGGAGTGACCACCCTTGAAGTTTTCTACTTGCGTACGCTTCGAAGCTTTCCCTTGTTGTGCTCACCTCAATTTTCTCTATTGCACCATGGCTGTCATCTCTGTATTCTCCCCTTCTCAGATATCTGCGGCTGCTGCCTTGAAGAAGCTAGGATATGCCAAACAAGATCTCCCTTCTACCTCCCGGAATGCTTGTTCACGAGGTAAAGCCTCCCTTTGCACCTTCACAGCCACCAAAAAAAGCACAAAAACAAAGAGAGCAAGCCCCTACTTGGTCAGAACTTTGGAGAAGCGCTCGGCAGATTTCATCAGCCGAAGTGATATTCGTGATTCTCCCTGTTTTCTTTCTATGATTCCATGGCCTTAAAAGCACCGTAGGGGCACCGGAAACACTCTACCAACACTGTAAACATCCTTAAAATGCTACCAGAGAAGGGCCATAAGCACCAGAATGATACAAAAAACACTGGAATGGGGTAGAGACCGCTGAAATGGTGCCGTACGATCATCGTAGTATCAAGAGCCTGCCATACGGTCAGCAAAATACAGCCATAATATCACCAAAAGACCACCGTAAGAATGCAGAAGCGACTTGGTAGCAAAAGTGTAAGCGCACTCGTCATAATATTCACCGAGAACACTGGAATCGCTAAGACTGGGAATAACCGGAATTGGAAACACCGGATCACCGTAAGTGGAGAAGAGCACTGGGTGACACAACGAGAATTGTTAGGAAGTTGGAAGGCGACATGTTGTCCGTTTGAGGAAGGAGAAGTGAGGTGTATAGGGGTTCTGTGTGACTTGACAACTGAAGGTTTCTCCATCTTTGGCCGCGCATATCAGGATTTAGCGGAATCTCATACAGAAAGGATGAGTCGGCCTCATGATGACATGTGCGTCTGCCAGGACATGCAGGTGTGGACTTGCACAATTGCCCAAGCGTTCTTGGCTGGCCGCCCGTGCAGGTTCTAAAGACTCCTGTTCCCTTCGGAAGGCCATGGAAGATGGACGAGGTAAGTACTTTTATTGCAGAGTTTACAACCCAACCCATCTATCCACCTTTACCGCCTCGGACTCCACCTCGTAGATGGGCATCTGACATAGGATCAACTCACCATGACTGTTTCAGAGAACCTATTCATTCTCCTCCCTATCCTCCCATTCCTTTCATACATCCAAAATGTGGTGAATATAAAGATGTTATCTCTAAATAACATTTGCGCTGTATAGCAGTGGAATGTCTTGATGGTTCATTGCTCGTGTGTACGGCAGACATGCATGTAGTATGCCAATATGTCATTTGTAGCATACATACGATTATGCATTATTTGACCTTTCATTAACCTCAAAGACATGTCTTTACCGTAATCGGAAGACGGTATTCCTATAGTTTTTACTCCTGGTAGATCTTACAGTAGCACCGGAAAAAAAATTGACATGCAGCGTTGCCTATTAAAACAGGTGTTTTCTGAAACTTGTCAAATGATTAGTTTTGATGGGTGCTTTCCTGTCATTTGTTATATATATATATATATATATATATATATATATATATATATATCATTTGTTATATATATATATATATATATATATATATATATATATATATATATTATATGTAGATGTCTTCTATTAACATGTCTCATATCCTGTGGTACGTGTGGAAAAACAGAAACAGCAAGCTTTTTGACAGAAATGGAAAAAGTTTTCTTTTCTCTTGCCTTATTGGAATTAGAAGAATTGCCTACATGTGGAGCAATATTCCCCTCAATGAGAAATTACTAGATAAGAATCCCTTGTATATTGTCAAAAAGTACTCTTGTAGTTCATGAAAGAACAAATTGCTCCAGATTCACTCTAGGGACAGGAACAATATGATCAGTTTCTTTAACTGGTATATTAGGAACTATTTGATGTAAGTGTGTGCTGGCTTGGGCTCTCTTGGCCCATTGCCTTTGCTCCTGTTTTTCTGAGATGTTCTCCTCCCAAGAAATTTTGTGGGAGTAGCTCTTGTAATTTATTTTCCTGCATCAATATTATACTTTCTGTTTGTGCTAAAAAAAAAAACATGATTATCCTTGATGATTATTGTAACCTTGTAAAAACTTGAGTCCTTCCTTTTTTTAGGACTTTTTCTCCCCTGGTTCTGATCAGACTTCATGATAGTCTGATAGTCTTTTTGTAACTTCTTTTTTACCTGCATCAATTTTATATTTCCTGTTTTCTCAAAAAAAAAAAAAAAAAAAAAAAAAAAAAACATGTCACAATTTCACTTACGAAAGGTAGAAGCAAAATTTTCGCCTGTCAGATGACATTTTGTCTTGGCCGTGAATTGTACGCCTGATTAGCACCGGAAACAACGCACTGGTCGAGGATTTCCAGGAAATTATCACTCGACAATAGAAATCATCAAAATATAATCACGTGCGCCACCGTGAGCACACCGAAAATAGAGAATATCAACTTCTGACAGCAGTGAAATCACAACAGTTGAGACAGCACCGACAATTACGCAGAGAGCGCTATAGATCACCGGAGGCATTCGGCCAGAGCAAGCAAGGGGCTCGCCTTCAGCAGCGGATGAGTGTAGTGGAATGCACCAGACAATCTTCGCGCTATTCAAGCATGAGAAGCAGATAATCACCAGACAGGAACACATCACTGGGATAATCACCGAAATCACTCCAAGTGATCAGAGGAAATCAGACCGGAAACGAACCAGATGGACCGGAAGTGGACCGAAAACAGACCGGCAATGTACCAAAAATGGTGGAAAAGAAATGGCCAGTAGCGAGGAGATTATATGAGTCAGATGGGACAATGAGACTACGTGGGTGCGCACCAAATTAATCACGAAAGTGGTACCGTAATTATACCAACGCTCCGCCGAAAACACACCGAAATAATACCAATGGCATTCTGGGAACGCACCGAAAACAAAAACCACCGGACTGATTGCGATACGCGGGTCACCGAACTAGCAACACCCGAGCAGCACCGTAATCAGTGTGAGCATCGTCAGCATTGGAGAATTCCATGTAATCGATGGTGCCATCTCCTTCCACATCAGCAACATCCATCACCTGACGATCGTCAGCAAGTTTGGACCCTTGCGCTGCCAGTCCCATTTTCAGCTCTTCAAAGGTAATCGAGCCACTATTATCGGTATCCATGCTTTTGAACATCTGTTTCAGTCCCATAAGCTCCTTTTCGAGACAACATAAAAAGAGAGTAAATTAATGGAATGTGTTGCAAAGTATACAGGGAAGCAGTGATCCCATCAACACAAAGGACACCAGCAACCACAGGGGTTACACATTACATACCATTATAAATCTATCTTGGGAATAACATTCTAAAAGGGACTCCCTCCATTTTCTAGGAGGCAGAGACTTGATAGTATCCTTGAAATCATGGGGGGCATTTTTGATGGCTTGAAGACTCTGTATACCAGTAAGATAGAGAGTTTTCCTGAGGGCACACAAAAGGTTCTTTTTGCCACTTTTAAACAGGGTTTGATTTCTACTGATCCATATATGCCATAAAATGTGTCCCCTCCATAGGTTCCAGAGAACAAGGTCAAGTTTATTGCAGCAACCAAGAATAATCTCACTGATGCCAAGTGTAGGAATCTTCTTAATAGCCAAAATAGGGTCCAGAAGACTCCAGAATTGTCTGGCATGCCAACAATTAATAAACAGATGGGTTAAATCCTCTTCCCTGCTACACAAAGAACATTTTCCATTATTTGGATTTACTCTCTTTGCCCTGTTGCCTGTCCATAGACCATTATGCAAGATCAGCCATTCCAAGAAGGAATGTTTAATGTTGAGGGGGAAAGCCCAGATGGCTTTAAATCTGTATCTCCACTGATTGGCCGACCAGTTGCAACCCCATCTATTGTTCAATTTGTTAACAACACAGAGAACCGAGCCCTTGTTAGCTTTAAACCTTTGCCACATGTCTTTGGCAATATCCTCGATGCGTATGTGGCTGATCCTACATTCCTCCATCTTCTCCTTTAAGAGGGACTTCATCTCCAATAAAATCTGCAAACAACCAGAGGAGCATTGATTCAGCCCACGGATAACATCATCAGATATCAGCTCACCAGAACTGAGGAACCATTCCCAGTTCCTTATTCCAAGCTTGAAACATTTATGCTCTCTAATGTCCACACTTTTATTCTTCCACAGGGCAATCCAGCCCAGCCATGGAGATTCCTGCAAAAAAAAATTAAGATTAGTAGTAAACTTGGAGCTTGGTGAGAAACAAGTCTTGACCTTCATCCACATAGACCAGAATCTGCAAGAAAGGGTACTACCAACAGGAGAAAAGATGGTAGGAGATATCACAATGTCCCAAAGGTGGTTGTTAGTCCAAGCTTTGTAGTTCTTGACATGAAATTTATTAGTGTTCCTTTTAAGGAGAGTAGCCCAAATATCCGAAGAGCCTAAAGCCCTAAGGATCCATTTAGAGGCCAAATTCTCAGCCATTTTTATGGGGCAGATGATTCCTAGCCCACCTTCATGTTTAGGCATACAACATATCTTCCAAGAAACCTTAGTCACTTTATTATCC
Organism: Ceratopteris richardii; assembly: GCA_020310875.1. Classification (NCBI taxonomy): domain Eukaryota; kingdom Viridiplantae; phylum Streptophyta; class Polypodiopsida; order Polypodiales; family Pteridaceae; genus Ceratopteris; species Ceratopteris richardii. Next base: position 37,914,025 of record CM035406.1, read on the forward strand.
TGAACATTACCTCCCCATAAAAATCTTCTGGCAAGGGTAATGGCCTGACCTACCTGTTTTTTTGAAGGACTCCAACACGCAAGGAAGTACACCAGGGAAGGAAGAAGGTAATGCTTCAATATAAAACATCTGTGAGACAAAGAGGCATACACATTATACCACCTGAACATTTTTTCCTTAAATTTATTAATCACCCATTCCCATCTTTGTTGCATGGTAACATTGAACCCCATGGGAATGCCCAGCAGTCTGAAGACACTTTGGTCCTGCAAGACAACACAACGAGAATTAGTGATACAGATAGGAATCATTTTATTGGAGGATCTGAACCCAGTTTTGGAATGGTTAATATGAGAGCCACTAGCCAGGCAAAAAGTATTCAGACAATCCAGAAAACTTTCAGCATAAGCAGGCTCAGCCAGAGTGCACATGTTAGTATCATCTGCAAACATTTGAAGACCCAATTGATGATTGGAGTTAGGAATGGGGATGCCTTTGATATTTCCTCTGGACATTTCATGGTTCACAAGCCACCCAAGAGCATCACTGGAAATAGCAAATAACAGAGGGGCCAATGGGCACCCTTGTCTAATGGATCTGGCAATTTTAAAGGGGGGGGAGAGCTGACCATTTAAAGAGACTCTGGACCAGGCATTACCAAAAAGGGTACTAACAAATTTAATAAATTTTTTTCCCATGCCAATATCCTGAAGGGACTGAAGGACAAAATCCCATTCAATTCTGTCATAAGCCTTATCAAAATCAACTTTGAAGAAGTAGTAATCTATCTCTCTTTCAGCAGCATAATCAAAGCCTTCCCATAAAGAGATGATAGCATCTAAGATATATCTCCCTTTAATGAAACCTTTTTGCATGGGTAAGATGATAGAATTCATGATGGGGCTGAGTCTACTGGCAAGGGCAGAGGCAAAAACTTTGTAAACAGAATTAAGACAAGTAATAGGTCTCCAGTTGTTAAGATCTTCCTTAGGGCCCTTTTTGTGGATGAGTCTAATAACCCCCATGTTTATGATAGAAGACAACGAACCTTTTCTAGTGGCCTCTCTCCAAATCTCCAGAAGGTAAGGGGTGATGAAATCCTTTAGCTCTTTGAACAACTCATTAGGAATCCCGTCAATCCCAGGAGATTTCCCAAGTTTCAATTTATCAATGGCTTCTTTCACCTCACCATGAGAGAGGGGCAGGTCCAGGAGAGAAGCCAGTCTCTGAGGGAGCGTTTTCACCCTAACAGAAGCAATGTGAGCCCTGGCTCTCTGGATGTCCTCCCCCCTCTTGGGAGGACAAGAGAAGACATTCATAAAGAAACTAGAAGCAATTTGCAAAGATTCATCCATGTTGGCAGCTTGACCCCCATTACTGTTCGACAGTAAAGGGATGAAATCCTTGTTTTTCTTTTGCTTTAAAAGATCATACATATTCTTATTGGGCCTGTCCATGTTTCCTTCCCAGAACCTTCTGGAGTTAGCCAGGGACCAGCTCGCTTTCAGGTACTCCTCACATCTCAACTTGTGATTAAGTTCAATAAATTCCACACAGGGGTTATTAGAATCATACATCTTAAGGGCTTCCAGGATTTTCTCTTTCCTGAGCGACCTAGTCTTACTCACTTTGTCTTTGTAGAAGGTAAAGATTTTCTGGATGTCTTTAACCACCAACTCCCAGCTTTTAAGAGCCGAAACGTTATGAGAGAAGTGCCAACTTATGGACTCCTTAATTTGATTAATCAACGAAGGGAACTTGAGCATTCTCGCATCAAGATGGGGCCATCCAGCACGAAAATTGTTACAGTTCTTCTTGAAGGTCAAACAGATAGGAACATGATCAGACAGCAACAGGGATTGGTCAGTGGCCACACTGATATCCCAGAATTGTTTACCAAAAGCAGAATTAGTGTAACACCTATCGAGCCTGGCACCAAGCGCATACCCATTAGACTGTCTATTATGCCAGGTGATGCCAGAGTGCTCCGTATGATCAATTAAATCATGTAAATGACAGAGAGAATACCAACAAGACTTTTCAGCACCATATATGCAAGCTCCCTTTTTATTAAGTCTATCATTAATACTGGTAACCATGTTGAAGTCTCCTATGATGCAGATATTACCTTGAAGGTTCTTTAATTCCTCCCAACATTTGCTTCTCAAGTTCCTGCAGTTAGAGGCATACAGACTGACGATATCAACATCCATAGGGGAGCCAAAGGAGATAGAAACCCATTGATTAGAAGGACTTTTAGTCACCCCCTTAATGAGGTGGATAAGCTTAGGATGAACACCAATCACTGCACCCCCTTTTCCTTGATTATGATCAGTAAAGTGCCACTTGAAATGCCCATCGATGATTTTCAACTGGGTGGAGAGCTTATGACCTCCTAACTTCACTTCCTGAAGACATAAGACATCAGGGGACTTGGAAAGGTTACTTTTCCAAATATTGATGATCTTGGCCCTGACAGGATCCGTCAGACCTTTGCTGTTAAGGGAAACAATATTCAATAAATCCATAAAAACAGAAAGAGGGAGAGAGACAAGGGAACTTAAAACTTTGAGGACTTGTTCGGCTGCAGATTAGAACCTGAAGTCCTAACCACCTCTTTCCTTTTTGTCTTACCTTGCAATTTAACAACGATTTCGTTGACCTTGTTAATGGACGTTGGAGAATCATCTTGAACAGGAACATCATGAGACATTTGAGCCAATAGTTCTTCATCGATTTTATTGATTTCTTCCATAATAGAATCAACACAAGAGTCAGAGCGATACCTGTTATTGAGGGACTTTTTTTTACCCACCACCTGCCACTCATTGGGGGAAGTAGGGTTTGCCGGCATCTGTTTAATAGAGGGGTCCTCTTGATTATCTATATTATTATGAATATCCTGGTTGTTTTCCTTATCCGTTTCACATTCATCCAAAAAGGAGTGATTAGTAACATCAAGAAGAACACTATAGGGATTAGACAACTTCCCTGCTTTCTTTCGTTGAGGTTTAGCAGCGGCTTTCTTTGTACTTGTTCCTGCTTGTCCGTTTGGAGAGTTCCTGTTGGAAGGAGCACCACGATTTTCTGACTCAGGAGAGGACGAAGTGACCTTTGCTCCCAAAGAGGATGAATTTAGGAGGGGACAATCCTTGATCATATGACCCTGTTTAAAACACTTGAAACAAGCATTAGGAAGGTTTCTATACACTATTTGCTGTTCATGCAGGAAGAAACCCTCAGAGTCCTTTATCCGAATAGTTTGTTTAATAGGTTTAGCCACATCTATTTCAATCATTAGTTGGGGATCCCATTTGGGGTTAATACCACCAGTCCTAGTCCTCTGACCTAGAACTTTTCCTAACATAGATCTGAGTTTGTTTAACCACGGATAGTAATCAACCGGAAGATCCGGGAAATCCACCCATATAGGAAGCTTGGTAGGCTTGGGTCCTTTGGGATTGAAACCAACATGCCAACGGAAGAAAGAGATAGGGGTGTTTCTTACCAACCATTGGCCTTCCGTTATGACTTTTAGAGCACTAGCCGAATCATCAAAGAAGAACAGGTAGTAGTTATTTGGAAGATATTGCACCTGCTTGGCAAAAAGACCCCTAGCTTCCCAGTTTACCTTCATCCAATTTCTGAGAAAGTCCTGAGCTGGTCTTGGCCCATGACAGAGGCCTATAACAACTCTCTCCACAAGTTGAGTATGCCAATTAGTAAGAGAGTTTCTGTCAATGATAAACTCTTCTTCATCTGGAAGAACTTGATTTTCTATATTTAGAAAGTGAGGATTTTCATCCATAGGCGCCTTACCTCTATCCAATGCAGCTTGAGAGCGAGGGGAAAGATCCATACCTGTGACATTATCGAAGTGCAGAGCCTTATCTGAGGTCTGAGCACGATCAGGGTGCTCCGGAGAACGAGCAATATCTGCGTACGATTGCGAAGATGAACATTTGAAGACTACATCCTGGAGCGACATTGCTTCCAACCGTGCGGGAGAAGGAGGAGGAGGAGACGACGCAGGGCCACAAGGCCCCAAGCCAGAGAGGCCGCACCCGGACAGAGAGAGGCTCCCCACAATCCCCAGCCGGGGAGGCCGAGAACAGGAGAAGAAGCCCTAGCCCGCCATGCAAGGGGCAGTAACTCACCACTCTCGCAGGAAGAAAACTGGATAAGCTCCTTTTCTGATAGACTTGCTTCGATTAGCTTCAGTGCCAATTTCTTGAGCTTATTCATGGCCCGAGACTGTTTCATTCGGCCCAATACAGCATTATCAAGTGGCTTATCAGATAGCTCGAGTAGTAGAATCGTGTTTGTGGACACGGCTCTATTCGAGACTGCTCTCGCGCTGAGGTTTTGGTGTAAACCCTAGGTTTCAGTGTGTGTCGCTGCCTCTCTCGCGCCCCCCTGAGGGAGGGCTTATCTTCGGGGCTCTGTTCTTGATAGTCTCCATGTCGCTGCATGAAGCTCTCAGGGATGGGATGGCGGGTCCGTCCTTTCTGAATGAGGGGCTGAACGGTCTGTAGTCAACGATCAATCCCGTTTTTGACTTTTGTGGAACCCTAAATGGTGTCTCTGCGAATACGTCTGGCTCACGAGGACTCGACAATCTACAGGTATCTTCTAAACCTACTAATGCCCTGCAAAACCCCAATGCAAAGTCGTACGTTGGTGCTCTACAAGCTCCTCAACAAGGTCCCTTCTCCATGTTCAACATGCAAGGATTTTCAGGTATGTCTCCTCCTTAGTCGATTGTGAGGGACAATAAAGGAAAAGAAAAAATAGATATGGGATTGGAGGAGGAAGTGTCTAACCCTAATAGATGTCCTGAACATTTCATCAATCTGGAACCCGAAGTAGAAGAAAGACAAGATTCCACGTTAATCATTGAAAGTACGTCTTTAGAAAAATGGAACAACCATCTGATTGAGAAAGTTGTCATTGGATTATGTCATGGTCTTAGACCTGCTCAGGACATTTTAAAAAATTGGATGAAGATTAAGTGGGAAAGTAGAGGCCTATTCGCCAAACACATTCAGTATCTTCCTAACAATTACTTTCTGTTCTTTTTTGAGGATGGCCACAATGCTATGCAAGTGATTGCTGAAGGACATTGGATAATCCGAAATACTCCTATTTCTTTTTTTAAATGGTTTCCTGGGTTCAACCCTAGAGGCCCAAAACCAACTAAGGTGCCTGTGTGGATTGAACTTCCTGATTTACCTGTTGAGTACTATCCTTGGATTGAAAAGCTTGGGGGACTTATAGGTAGAGTTCTTGGACAGAAGCCTAGGAATGGCTTTAATCCCAAATGGGATCCTCTGATGTTAGTTGAAGTTGATATTTCCAAAAGCATCAAACCTATTCTTGTGCTTAAAAATTCTGAAGGGTACAAGCTGCATGAACAAAGAGTTGTTTACAAGAATTTACCTAATGCTTGTTTTCATTGTTATAAGCAGGGGCATTTGATTAAGGACTCTCCCTTTCTTTTGAACACTCAAGGTAAGGATAACAGTGGTGAGAAATCAGAGAAACAAGTTCCAGATGTTAAGAGAGAGGAGAATCCCAAGGAAGATTTGGGTCTTAGAAAACATCCAGGTAAAAACAAAAGAAGGTCCTATCAGGTTGGACTTAAACCTGAAACACTTGTTAAAGTTATAAGTAATCCTTTTCAGGTTCTTGATGTGACTAATATTGATGAGCCTGAGAACTCAGAGATTGCAGGTGTTCAAAAGGGTAACAAAGATTCTCTGTCTGCTCTATCGGGTAGTAGTCCTCTAGACAGCGGGGAGGGATGGACCTTGGTTGGTAAGAAAAATAGTGTTAAAACCCAATCCCTTAATTTTAATTCCTCCCCTGTGCAAAACCAGCCAGAAGAAGATAATGAGTATGTTCTTCAAAAACATAATGATCTTTTTGTTGAACAATTAAACAAAAGTGATGAAGAAGGTATGCTACAAGCAGGTGTTTTGGATGATAATGATGATAATATGGCTATAGATAAGGTGTCTAGCCCATCAGTCAAAGATAAATCTAAGTCCAAAAGAAAAGATGTGATTAGGTCTTCCATCTCAGCTGTGAAACCGATCAAGAATCATAAAAAATAATTTTGTTTTTTAATGGATTTCCTCAACCTCGTTTCTCTAAATACTAAAGGTTTGTCTGATCCTGTAAGAGGCAAGATCATTTGTAACTGGTTAAAAGATTCTTCTTTATCTCCTGATTTTATCTATCTGCAGGAACTCAAGATTGGTGGTGACCAACTTCTTGCCAATCTGAAGATCATATCCAGTAATTCCACCTGGTATCCCACTAATCACAGTGGAAAAGGTGGAGCAGCTATTGGTATTAAGACTAGTCTCAGTCAAGTTGTTGAAAAGCCTTTGATTAGTGATTCCAATCAGTGGATTGGCCTCAAGTGTAAAGATCCTTTTAATTTCACTATTATTTGTGTTTATGCAGCTAATAATCCCTTAGACAGGTCTAAATGCTGGGAGGAAATTGGTAAGCTTGATGGTGACTTAATTCTTACTGGAGATTTTAATATGGTCACTAACTCTGCTGATAAAACAGGTAATAGTAACAATGTGATTGCTGGAATTGAAAAAAATCAATGGTTTAGATTGGTGAATTTGCATAACCTTGCTGATATCTCTTCTAGTACTGGTCATACTTGGAATAATAGGTGTGCTAGTAATAGGTTATCGGCCAGGTTAGATAGAATTTACATGAACTCCTCCAGATTTCAAGACTTGTGGAACAATAGCTGTACCATTGACCCCTCCCTTCAGATTTCGGACCATGTTCCTATCATTGTTAAGTTGGCTAGCAATAATCCGTCTTATAGAGCAGGATGGCCTCATGTGGATATGTCTTTGTTTAGGGCGCCTATGGTTAAAAAGGAAATCAGCAATATTTTTAAAAAGCATTTTTTCCGGGGTTGTTCCCCTTTTAAGGCCTGGGAGGCTGCTATTAAAGATGTTCAGATTGCTCTTACCTTTTTTAAGAAAAAAGCCAGGGAGACCAGGTATAACAGAAGAATGATGCATCTTAAAGAGATAGACAGAATTGAAAGTTCTAATTTAAGTAGCAATGTTAAGAATCAGAAGATCCTGGAGCTTCAGGAAAAAGTGAGGTATGAAGACTACCTTCTGGCTTGTGGTGCCCTTGCCACGTCCAGAGAATTCTGGGCTGGGAAAGTTGATAAACCTAATAAGCACATGTATGAGATCATGAGGAAAAAAAAAGCTAAAGATTTCATTCCTCTCTTAAGGAAAAGCAATGGTGAGGTTGCCTCTAGTATCAAGGAGAATTTGCAGGAGGCTGTGTCCTTCTTTACCAATGTTTTCTCTATGCCTCCCAAGAGAGGGGAACACATCTGGAGTGCAAGAGCTGCCATTGCCCTTTGTAGGAAGAAAATGGTTCCTCAGGGCTTGGTCTCCCTCCTTGATCTCCCCCTTTCTGCTGGTGAGGTTAGAGAAACCATTAGTAAATTGAAGCCCTGTAAATCCCCTGGACATGATGGTATTCCTAATGAGTTTTTTCAGAAGTTTAAAGAAGTTTTGGTGCCCATTATTCTCTGGATCTAGCAAGAAACCATAAGTAGAGGGTCTCTTTCTACTTTCATTAATACTGGAGTTATTAAATTAATTCATAAAAGAGGATCTAAGGATGATCTTAACAACTGGAGACCTATCTCTTGTCTGACTTCTCTTTACAAAATCTATGCCTCCTCCCTTGCTAGAAGGTTGAGTCCTTTGATGGATTCCATTATTCTTCATGATCAGAAAGGGTTTATTAAAGGGAGGTTTATACTTGATGCTATTATCTCTATTTGGGAAGGGATGGATTATGCTAAGGATAATAACATTGACCCTTTTTTTTTCAAAATTGATTTTGACAAGGCCTATGATAGGATTGAGTGGGATTTTATTCTTCAATCTCTTCATGATATTGGTGCGGGGAAAAACTTTATTAAGTACACAAGTATTTTGTTTGGCAATGCTCACTCCAAAGTTGCCATGAATGGTCACCTGTCTTCCCCTTTTAAGCTGTGTAGATCTATAAGACAAGGTTGTCCCTTAGCCCCTTTACTGTTTGCCATTACTAGTGATACTCTTGGCTGGCTTGTTAAAGATTGTATTAATCAAGGTCTTATAAAAGGTTTAGAAATTCCTCAAGCTGCTGACATGCTTTGCTTGCAGATGTTTGCTGATGACACTAACCTTGTGATGGAAGCTCATCCCATGTCTGCTAACACTTTTTTAAATTGTCTTAAAACCTTTTGCCTGGCAAGTGGTTCTGTTGTTAATCATCACAAAACTGGTTTTTTTGCTGCTAATGACTCTGTTCTAGAGTGTGTGCTTATGGTAGAGTGTGATATCATTAAAAAAGGTACTGTTTTCAGATTATTGGGTATCCCTATGGGATTTGAAATTACTTTTCAGGAGAGATGGGACTGGGTCATGGATAAATTTAGATTGAAGATTTTTAAATGGATGGATATGCAGGCCAACGTCTCCCAAAGAGTTTTTGTGTTGAAACATTATATTCTCCCTGGTCTAACTTATTTCCTTGCTTGTTGGCAGCCTACCAAGAAGCAACTGGCCCAAGTCATTGCTCTGTCCAGGAGGTTCTTATGGGGTAGCTCCAAAATCCCAAAAGTAGCTTGGAAGATTTGCTGTATGAAGAAGTCTGAGGGTGGCCTTGGCCTTTTTTGCCCCTCAAGGATGGCTACTCAAATGGCTGCTAAATGGTATCTAAGGGCTGTCTCTTCTACTGACTTTTGGGCCTGCCTGATTAAAAGAAATATCAAATTATTCTGCTTGAGTAGCAATAAGAGTTGGTGTGATTTTTCTCTTTGGGATATTGTATCTTCCCCTGGCATATTCATCCCCAAAGGGAGTCAGTTGGTTTGTAACTTCTGGAGAGCTTGGATGTCTATCAAGGAAGGATACAAGCTACCCATCTGGTTTGCCAAGAATTACTCCTTTGTTTTGCAGGATTCTTTATGGGTTGGTTGGTTTACTAATTATAGGGATGCCTCCCTTCCTATAAGGTGGCATAAATGTAAAAATTATGGTTTCAATAAATGGGAGGATCTGTTGAGAAATGGTCAAGTGATTGAGGATAGTCATATTTTGAATGCTAACAACTTGTTTGTGGCCTGCAAACAGATAATCAAAGAAAAGAAGTTGCAGCTGCTGAGTATGAGTGCAGAAAATCTTTGGGAAAAATCAATAGCTTTGTCTGAGGTAGCTCAGGACATGTACTCTTGCTACAAGTCTTCCTACACCAGCATCCTTAGCATATGTGAGAGATTGAATAATAAGTGGGACCTGTCCTAGAATTATCATCAATGGAGGTACATATTTCAAAGCATCTGGGCTTACCCTATGGCTAACAAACATTCCTGTCTCCTGTGGCTGATCCTGCACAAAGGAGTCTGGATTGGGAGCAGAGCTAGAAAGTATAATATTGATGCAGGATTGTGTAAAGCTTGTGGCAAGGTTGAAGATTTGGAACACTTGTTTATTAAGTGTAAAGGCAGTATGGCCTACTGGAAAATCATACAATTCTACTGCCAGACTGCTGGAATCAATTCCCTGGGAATCAAGGAGCTGCTTATTGGGGAAACTTACAGGATGGCCATTGCCTTGTGGCAGATTGTGAGGGCTCATATCCTTTGGTTCGTGTGGAAAAGCAGAAACAGCAAGCTTTTTGACAGAAATGGAAAAAGTTTTCTTTTCTCCTGCCTTGTTGGAATTAGGAGAGTTGCCTAGATGTGCAGCAATATTCCCCTCAATGAGAAATTGCTAGATAAAGACCCCTTGTATATTGTCAAGAAGTACCCTTTTAGTTCATGGAAGAACAAAATACTCCAGATTCACTCTAGGGACAGAAACAATATGATCAGTTTCTTTAACTGGTATATTAGGAACTGTTTGATGTAAGGTGTTTTTTGGCTTGGGTTCTCTTGGCCCATTGCCTTTCTCCTGACCTTCTTTGTTGTTCTCCTCCCAGGCAATTTGTGGGAGTGTCTCTTGTATTTTCTTTTCCTGCATTAATATTATACTTTCTTTTTTTTTTTTTGAACACAACAGAAAGTATAAAATTGATGCTGGAAAATAAAGTACAACAGATGCCACTACTACCCTGACAGGGAGGGCAGAGCAGGATCACCCAAGTATAATGTTAACATAATCACCAAGGAAGGTAATCATGTCCAATCTGGACTTGGAGTACAAAGGGAGAAGCTTAGCTTTCCAAGCATTAAAATGGTTTTTCTTCATGATTTCAAAGGGACTCAGGGGGATCGATTGGCTACTTTGATTGGCAGTGAGACAAAGGTTGATGATGGTTTTCAACCCATATATACAAGAGAAGAAGTGGTCTTTGTTATTCGTTCTAAAAAGGGCATTGTTTCTCTTCTTCCAAATAGACCAGAAGAAATGATTCCTAATAATTTGCCACAAGAGAATGTCAAGGCCACATGATTCACCAATAAGGATTTCCTTACAGCTGGGTATTTTTAGACCCTGCAACTGACTGAAAGACCGAATGCAGCTCCAGAATCTTGTAGCAGATTTGCACTTTACAAACAAATGCTCCAAGTCCTCTACTTTATCACAACTTTTACAGAGACCAGCATCAATTTTATACTTTCTAGCTTGACTTCCCGTCCAGATTCCTTGATGGAGAATTAGCCAGTTTAGACAAGAATGCTTGTTGGAGATAGGGAAGGCCCAGCAACACTGGAATCTGTACTTCCACTGTAAATGGGACCATTGCAGGTCCCACTTTTTGTTGAGTTTCCCAGTGATTTCTTTTACACTTCTGGACTTCCTTCTGTAGCAGCTTAGCATATCTCCAGCAATGTCATGGATAGTAATCTCTTTTTTCCACAAGTTGACCTCCAATTTTTTCTGCAGTTGCTCTTTCTTATCCAGAAGAATCTGTTTACAGAACACAGACAATCCATCAGTATCAAGAATAACATTGTCATCCAGCACTTCTCCTCCATTTATCAAGTCTTGCCAATGGGCAAAGCCTTTTTTCCTGCACTTATTCCATCTGATGGGGAGGGACAGATGGTTGTTCCTTACAGTCCAGCCCAGCCAAATGGAGTCCTGAACAATGAATGTAATATTGTTAGCAAACCATAACGGGAGAATGTAGTTAGATTTAACTGACATCCAAGCCTTCCAAAAGTTACATATAAGTTGACTGCCCGTAGGCACAAACTCAACAGGAGAAGAGATCACATCCCACAGAGAGCAACCATCCCAACTTTTGTTGTTCTTGACTTTAAATCTATTGACATTTCTTTTAATCAAACAGGCCCAATAGTCATTAGAGGAAACAGCTCTAACAATCCACTTGGCAGACATTTGAGTGGCCATCCTAGAGGGACAAATGAGACCAAGGCCCCCTTCACTCTTCTTCATACAACAAATAGACCAAGCAACTTTAGGTATTCTAGATCCTCCCCATAAGAACTTCCTAGCCAGAGAAATGACCTGCCCAATCTGCTTTTTGTTAGGCCTCCAACATGAGAGAAAGTAAGTCAAAGAGGGGAGGATATAATGCTTCAAGGTAAAAGTTCTATGAGACAAAGTACTATTCATATCATTCCACATGAAGATTTTAGATCTGAATTTATCAACAACCCACTGCCACCTCTGCTCATAAGAGACACCAAATCCCATAGGAATTCCTAACAACCTGAAAATGGAGCCTTTTTTAATAATCTCACAACCAGCAGACACAACACACTGAGGAATCTTATTATCAGTGGAGTAAAAACCAGTTTTATTATGATTGACAACCGAGCCACTAGCTAGACAAAACAACTTAAGACAGTTGAGAAAATAGTAAGCAGAGGTTTCCCCAGCTTGCATTAACATATTAGTATCATCTGCAAACATCTGCAGACCTAGGGGAGAGGCAGCCTGGGGGATATCTAAGCCAATAATGTTACCTTTGGAGATGCAGTCTTTCACCAACCAACCTAAGGCATCACTAGCAATGGCAAACAACAAAGGTGCCAAAGGGCAACCTTGCCTAATAGACCTGCACAACCTGAAGGGGTTAGAAAGACAGCCATTTATAGTCACTTTAGAAAAGGCATTACCAAACAAAATGCTGACAAATTTGATGAATTTTCTTCCTATACCAATATCCTACAAAGATTGCAGAATGAAATCCCACTCCATCCTGTCATAAGCCTTATCAAAGTCAATTTTAAAGAAGTAAGTATCAACATTGAGCTCATTGTAATAGTCTAGACCTTCCCATATAGTGATAATGTTGTCAAGAATAAACCTACCTTTTATAAACCCTTTTTGCTCAGGGAGAATGATGCTATCCATGAGAGGGCTGAGCCTCCTGGCCAAAATAGAAGCAAATATTTTATACAAAGAACTCAGACAGGAGATGGGTCTCCAATTATTCAAATCATCTTTGGGACCTTTTTTATGTATAAGCTTGATCACTCCAGTGTTAATAAAAGGGGAAAGGGAACCCCTTCTAGAGGCCTCTTGCCAAATTTTGAGAATAATGGGCACCAAATCTTCTTTGAATTCCTGAAAAAACTCATTGGGTAAACCATCATGACCAGGAGACTTACCAGGCTTCAATTTGTTAATGGATTCTCTAATCTCACCAGCAGAAAGGGGCATGTCAAGGAGGGAGTCCATTCCCTGAGGAACCATTTTTTTCCTACAAAGGGCAATGGCAGCTCTTGCACTCCACACATCTTCCCCTCTCTTGGGAGGTTGAGAGAATACATTGGCAAAGAACCTGTGAGCAACCTGCAGATTTTCCTTCATACTGGTAACATGCAAACCATCATTGTTTCTGAGCAGGGGAATGAAGTCCCTGACTTTCTTCTTTTTCAAAAGCTCAAACATTTGTTTATTTGGCTTGTCTATCTTACCTGCCCAGAATTCTCTAGAAGAGGCAAGGGCACCGCTAGCAAGGAGGTAGTCCACTTTCTTGACTTTTTCCTGAAGATCAAACAACTTAGCTCTTTTGGTACACACATCACTATTAGATTGCTCAAGTAATTTAATCTCCTGTATGATCATCATCCTTCTTTTGTATCTTATATTCTTGGCCCTATTTTTATAGTGTTTAATAATATCTTGAATTTCTCTAACGGCTCTTTCCCAGGCTACAAAAGGAGGCAGATCCGAGTCAAAGTACATTAACAGAATTTCAGAAAATTTGTTTTTCACAACAGGTATCTTAAACAACGAAGAGTCCAGATGAGGCCAGCCAGCCCTATAATTGGGGCTGTTATTGAACAACTTGACAGTCAAAGGCAAGTGATCAGAAAGCAAAAGAGATTGATCAATTGTGCAACAGTAATTAGACAATTCCCGACTCCTGCCCGAATTCATGTAGAACCTGTCGAGTCTAGCAGACAAATACTGCCACTGCCCCCTGTTATTCCAGGTATGCCCGGTATTAGCAGAGAGATCCACTAATTTATGCTTATCTATCAAATTATACCAACTCTGCTTCTCCCTACCAGACACAACATTTTCACTATTACCAGTTCTGTCACAATTAGAAGTGACCATATTAAAATCTCCAGTCAGCCAGATGTCTCCTTTGATCCTGGAAATCTCATCCCAACAGTTGGTTCTCTGAAAAGCATTGTTAGCAGCATAAACACAAACTAAGGTGACATTGAGAGGAGCTTTGCACTTAACCACAATCCACTGATTAGAAGGGCTCGACTGCACTTCTTCAATGAGGTGTCTAATTCCATTAGCAATTCCAATAGCCGCACCTCCTTTGCCCATGTGGTCAGTATACACCCAATGACAGTTGCTAGAAACAGTTCTCAAATTCGTCAACAGAGGGTGGCCACCTATCTTAAGCTCCTGTAAGCAAATAAAGTCAGGAACGAAAGAAGCGTCCTTCAGCCAGTTATTTAAAACCTTGCCTCTAATCGGATCAGAAAGCCCTTTTATATTAAAGGATACCAGTTTGATGCAATCCATAAGAAAAAACAGAGGGGAGAAGAGACTTACTTCTTGAGGTTCTTACCAGCCTTCACAGCGGAGAAGGAGGTCCTTACCGTTTCTTTCCTCTTGGCATTGTTTTTACCTTTCCCTTTAGGACTAGGGGACCTGACATTGGCCATATTGACATCATTTACAATGGAACAGACATTATTAGTTTGGTTATCGGTAACCTCATCAGCACAGTTAAGTTGTTCAACAAACATATCATCACTATCATCTTCTTCAGAAGACACAGAGACAGGAGTGGTGCTAGTATTAGGTATTTTTCCATACTCTTCTGTGTCAATACTATCACTGCCAGCCTGATTTGTACAAGTATTTTGAGTACCATTGAACAAATCCTTGTTCTTTTGTTCCACAGAAGTATCTGCATCCGAGGTATTTAGACCACTATCCTGCTCGTTTTCTAATATCTGAAAAGGATTAAAAACCCCCTTAACAAGAGGCTCATTTCTGGCAACCATATTAGGGTTTTTTTTTCTTTTACTGTAGGAAACCTTTTTGAAGACCTGATTCTCTTTATGATGGACCGAACTGGCTGGAGTAGGTTCAGCTGGGGACACTTCATCACTTACCAACCCTTTCTCTTGCTTTTTAGCCAGCAAAGGGCAGTCTCTTATTAGATGTCCCTGCTTGAAACAATTAAAACAGGCATTTGGCAAGTTCCTGTACACAACACATTGAGTATGCATCTTATAACCCTCTGAATTTTTAATTATCAGTTCTGTTTTAACATCTTTGGAAATATCAATCTCAATAAGTAACTGAGGATCCCATTTAGGGTTAAACTCTTTTTTAGGCTTTTGACCAAGCACTTTCCCTAATAAAGATCCTAATTTTTCAAGCCAAGGGTAATATTCCACCGGAAAGTCAGGGAATTCCACCCAAACCGGCGCTTTAGTCGGCTTATTGTTCCTAGGATTAAACCCAGGGTACCACTTGTAGAAAGACAGAGGAGTATTCCTAATGATCCAGTGGCCCTCTGCCAAAACTTTTATAGCATTATTCACATCTTCAAAGAAGAAGAGAAAAAAATTGTTGGGAAGGTATTGAACATGTCTAACATATAATCCCCTACTTTCCCAGTTAATTTTGATCCAGTTTTTAAGGAAATCCTGAGCAGGGCGCGGTCCATGACAATGGGCAATCACTACTTTGTCCTCAAGGTGTAGGTTCCACCTATCTAGTTCTGAACTCTCAATGATAAGAGTACAGTCATCCTTATCAGCCTCTTCACGATCTAGATTAAGCGCGTGTTCTTTTCTAGCAACCGGAACGGAATCACCTACCGTATTAACAGCAGCAGAGACCTTGCCTTTTCCTTTATCTTCACACATACCAGACGGAGAGCAGAGATTACCTGACATATCGTGATCACCGAACATGGAAACGAAGTCATGTTTCTTACTCTGAAGCTTTTCAGCATATGTCATGCGGTCATTATGGTTGCCTTCCGTCTGTAGGACATGGACCTTCGCACCACTCGGGAGAGCATCCACAGGATGGAACGAGCTAGCACCAGCATCATAGACCGGGTTAACCATTGTCTTCAACACATAATCTGGATATCCAGAGCTCGAAGGAGGAAAACCATCACGAAGAGCATCGTGCAGAGCCATGGCGGGAACCAAGGAGGAACCCCCCCCTGTCGGGGGGAACGAGAGAATGGCGAGGAGGTCAGGGCAGCGCCGCGAGAAAGAGACACCAAGGGGCGGTAGAGGAAAACCTCACAGTTACTCCCCCACTACGCAGGTCCGAATCACCATTCAGCTTCTTCGCGGAAAGCGACTCGTTCTTGTCTAATATTATACTTTCTGTTTGTGCTCAAAAAAAAAAAAAGTGGCTTATCAGATGCTTCATTATCAATGCGAAGCCATGGAGGACTCAACTCCTCTGCGGTGATTAAACGCTCACGCGGGTCATGTCTCAGCATGTTCTTTACCAGATCGACTGCTCCGGTAGCGCTCCATATATCAGCGTCAGGTCCATAATGTCTGCGCAGGACCTCCGGTGCCGCATAATATGCGCTGCCCACTATGTCTTTAAAGACGTCACCTGGCTTAAAGAAGGCGGACGGGCCAAAGTCTGTGGTCGGTAGAGGAGAGTCATCAGACTTGCGATGCATAAAGTTTTCCTGTAGCTGTCTCTGACAAAGATGCGTGACCCCGAACTGGCCACGGCCAAGCTCCTTCCCAATTGTATAGTAGTTTTGCACATCTTCCAGAGGACGAGGAAGTACAGACCCAATGACAACTTGGGAGTTGCGAGGTGTAGCAGCAGATATTCCTGCTGCAGAGATGGACTTTCCTCGGGGTGTCGTTGACGACCCAGCAGCACGAGCAAAGGAAGAGGCATCAAGACCGTTGACCTTCTTGGAATAGGATTGGAGACGTGACTTCGGCGTAGAGAGGACCTCTGGTCCTTCAGCCGTTTACGCTACCTTCTGCAGATGCTGAGAAGAAGAGGAAGCAACACCAACATGCTCACCCAACCCATAGACCTTCTTGGAATAGGATTGGAGACGTGACTTCGGCGTAGAGAGGACCTCTGGTCCTTCAGCCGTTTGCGCTACCTTCTGCAGATGCTGAGAAGAAGAGGAAGCAACCCCAACATGCTCACCCAACCCATAGAGCCCAGGGGGGTAAGTCCAGACGGCGCCAGTGTTTACAAGAATGCATACACATTCTTGCAATAGGGAAGAAGAGAGAGAGAATGCCATAGCTTCAGTCCATTACATCGTCATGCCCACAGATTTAAAGAAATGATCAAGACAAAACTGTTCTTCACGTAACATGTACATAACACTATCACCACACACTTTCCGTTATCTTCGTACGCAGACCACCATAAATAAACAGCAAGGAAGTAGAGGGAGAAGAAGCCATATCCAACACACAGACTTGCTCCAAGAAACGTGCGCGCTCTCGCCCTCCTTTTTTATTAATCCAAGTGATATCTTTATACAACTTGTCACACCCATTCGTACGGGGTTCATGACTTTCCATTGCAACCTTTCATAGACCCTTCAATTTGAGCCTTTAAAATATAAAATGCCAATATGTACGTGCCACTTTAACATGGCGCAGATGCCTTATGGCTAATTTGGGTGTTGATGAGTCTTGTGCCACTACCATCTTCACTGATAGTCAGAGCGCATTCGTAGTTGCGAGGAACCCTATGTTCCATGCTTGCACTAAGCACATTGAGGTGCATTATCATTATGCCAGGGAGAGGTTCTCTGCTAGGGAGATGAGCTTGGCATATGTGCCCATGCATGAGAACATTGTAGAACTTTTCATGAAGGCTCTACCTAGGGAGAATTTTGAAGCTTTCCAGAAAGCTTTGGGCTTACTTCCTTTTGTGGATTGATTCCACATAGCTTGGCACTTCCTTACACATGTGCCAACTCCTTGTTCACCGCATCACTCCTAGGGGATTTGTTGATATATTTAGGTAGTGATGTGTGAACACTCTAGGAACACTGGGATACTTTTTCCCTCTTTAGGAGGTTTTTTCCCCGGGCTTATATATACGCCTATCGCCCTAACATGCTACTTCTCTTTGTACATTCTAGTGGTAATACATTCAGTATTGTGTGTTGTGCTCCAAGCTTCTTCTTCTTCCTTGTGCTGTTCGCATGCTTCCACAGATGTCTAACCCCAACAGTAGCGTCATACTGTATTACTAATCCACACTATAGTAGGAATCATTGTATTACTGAGATTTATTGGACGACATTAGTTGTATACTCTTTGTATCATTGAGCATAGTTGTTTTACTTGGCACATCGATCCAGTGATTTCTATTTCCCAACATCATATTTTGATTTATCATCCATGACCGAGGCACTTTCGCTTGCCTATTCCGAGGATGTGGGCCTACGACGTACATGAGGACCACCATAACAAGGCGAGGCCCCTCCACTTTTGAAAGTACCTCGCACAGAAATCAATGTAGTCGAAGATGATCTCGTCGGTGGACGTTTCAGAATGCACACAGATTGTGTTCACATGGATAATCCTCCCAACCATGTACCATTCTCTATAGCCCTCTCTTCCCTCATCAAGAGCAACCCCAAATGGCTACACACATGGATGCCACATGGCACTCATGTGTGAGCCCATCTATAATAAGATAAAAGGTGATTCACACTTAGGAGTTCTCCACATAACATTTCCTTCCCCTTAATTCTATTTTTGTCCGCAAAAATAATATTGGAAGGTCTTATTTGAAGAGAGAGTCAATGGAATAGTACTCCCACTATATCCCCATGTCGAACTCCTTCCTTACTAGAAACCCGTATATCACAATCCCCCTTCTCTATGGCTTCCCAAATCTCAGAATATGCAGGATCAACCCTACATTTCCCTCTAATGGAGTCAAGTAGCTCACTAGTGATCTAAGTAAAACTCAGTCCATTGAGCATAAGCATACGACTAAGTAAATCAACCACTACATTAAACTTTCCCTTCCTATACCTAAGCTCATAATCAAACTCCTGAAGGGTCTCTGCCCATCAAGCCTACGAACTTTAAGGTCTGTTTGATTAGAGAACCACTTGATGCTCTCTTGATCAAACACTATCGTGACTTTGGCACCATATAAATAATGATGCCACTTCTTCAAAGCATGGACAATTGCATACAATTCCTTCTCATAGACGTAGTAATTCTTCTGAGCCGGTTCTAGCTTCTTACTCTCAAAAGCTACTGGTCGACTATCCTGTACTAAAACCGCAAAATCACTCGTGTTAGACTCAACCACAAAGGTTTTTTTGGGATCTGCTATATGTAAAAGTGGAGCTGTAATTTCAATTTCTCCATACTTTGCTTTTTTTTGTCTCCCCAATGAAAGGCTTTCCCTTTCCCTTTAAGTTGTTCTGTCATCGAGACAACAATTCTGGCATAATTCTTAATGAATCTTTGATAGAAACCTGATAAACCTAGGAAGATCTACAACTCTTCTAGGTTCCTTGGATGTGGCCATTCCATAATAGCCCTTAATTTTTGAGGATCCATCTGGATTCCATTCTGGGAGACTATATGCCCAAGGTATCTAGCCTCTGTTTTGAAAAATCCACACTTTGACTCCTTAGCAAAGAGTGAATTTTCCCTTAGCACTTGAAATACCTTTCTTAAGTGTTCCAAGTGCTCCTCTTCTGATGCACTATAGATCAAAATGTCATCCAAGAAGTCTACTACAAAGTGTCCTAGATATGGCCGTAAAACACTATTCATGAGCTTCATGAAAGTTGTAGGAGCATTGGTGAGACCAAAATGCATCACCAAAAACTCAAAGTGCCCATATCTAGTCCTAAATGAAGTCTTAGGGACATCCTCTACCCTAATATTGATCTGATGATATCTCGATCTAAGGTCAAGCTTGGTAAAATACCTAGCTTGATGTCACTGATCAAATAGATGGTCCAATCTAGGCATTGGAAACCTATTTTTGATAGTTACCTTATTAAGTGCTCTATAGTCTATACATAGTCTCATACAGCCGTCTTTCTTATTAACTAAGAGCATTGGCGATGCCCAAGGTGAGTTACTAGGTCTAATGAAGCCTTTATCTAAATAATCCTACATTTTCTTCTCAACCTCCTCATGCTGAGAAACACTAAGCCTATAAGGTGGCTTACAAATAGGGTTAGTGTTAGTAACTACCTCAATGGCATGGTCAATGTCCCCTCTCTCAGGTGTTAGATTTTGGTTGACCAAATCTTGTCCAAATCCAATGTCAATGGTCTTTAGCAAAGCTTACAACTGTAGCTTTATAATGTGACAAAAATATCTAAAATCGGACATCGTATGAGCAAGGTATGGTGCAGAGAAGATGGGTATGTCACGGGTAGGAAGTGGAAAAGATAATCTTCATGGAAGGGTGAATTTGAGAACGCATACTGAGAACCTGAAGCTCTTCAAGAAAAACCCATGAGGCCACATCGCCCTTTTTTAGCTATATAATGAGGGTCCTTCTCATACATTCTTCACCCAAGAGGGAGGATGGAGGGAGGGAGGCCAGTCGACTCAACATGTGGTCTCTGCTTGTGCACCTGTTGTTGGCCGCCTTCATGGGCTATTAATGGTCTCCTTTGGGGGCCTATTGATGCCTTGATATGCATGTATGCCTGCTCCGATACGAGTGTTGAAGGTCTCTCCCTATGATTGCCTCCACTTTTAAAAGTACCTCGCACAGAAATCGATGTAGTCGATGATGATCCCGTCGGCGGACATTTCAGAGTGGACACAAAGCATATTCACATCGATAATCCTCGCAGCCACATACCATTCTCTATAGCCCTCTCTTCCCTCATCAACAGTAACCCCAAATGGCTACTCACATGGATGCCACATGGCACTCATGTTTGAGCCCATCTATAATAAGATAAGAGCTGATTCACACTTAGGAGTTCTCCACATAATATATATATATATATATATATATATATATATATATATATATATATATATATATATATATATATATATATATATAGAGAGAGAGAGAGAGAGAGAGAGAGAGAGAGAGAGAGAGAAAGAGAGAGAGAGAGAGTTGGATGCAGGTCCGTAGGTAGACTTCATGATCACAGGCGGTTGTCGAAAACAGGATCGATGAGAGAGAAAGTGAGAGAGAGAGAGAGAGAGAGCAGAGCTTCAAGGCGGTCATCAAAGAGAGAGGCAATTAAGAATCGAGTGAGAGAGAGAGAGAATGAAAAGCCAAGGACGATGATGCTAAAATGTGTGCGCACTTGTCATAAAAATGCCAAGTTTAAGATTTGAAGCAATTGACTTTAGATTTGAATGCTTGTTTAATCTTTTTATGTTTGCATGACAAAGTTCCTATCCAATGGATTTAAGGTTGGTTGGAGGTTCCTATCTAATGACAGAAGGATTTATAGATCCATCAATACTAATGGAAACTTCTGTAGTGGAATGTTTTGAAGATCCTGATAGCAAACAGTTGCTTGAATGGCACTACAACAGTAATGGTCAAGCAGCCACTAGCTTGAAGGCTTAATATTCAAAACATTCCGAGATTGTCTCCATGAGCTAAGGGAAAATATGCATAGCAACCAATCTACTGTTCACACACATAAATTGTAAAGCATAATGAAGTTATTGAAACCACTTTAACCAAATAAACACCTTAAAAATTAGGTTAGATTTCAAGGTAAACTTGCAAAATAAACACCTTAAAAATTAGGTTAGATTTCAAGGTAAACTTGCAGGGTTCATCATAAGGAGCATTTGCATGTTTTATGCCAAGAAGTGTGATCCTGATGTAATGGTTGAATAGAAATAATGAAGGACAGAGGATTTTCACACAAACAAATGTGAAAACAAGAAAGAGGGGATTAAAATGATTAGTTCTTTTGTTTCTTTTATGCGATTGAATAGAAATAATAAAGGCCAGGATTTTCACATAAACAAATGTAAAAACAAAAAAGAGGGGATTAAAATGATTAGTTCTTTTGTTTCTTTTATGCGATTAGTTTTGACACTAATGACAAAACTTAAGTATTTTTTTTCTTTTATTATCAAATGTACTAATGATGGTTTTTTTTTGTCCCCACAAGTTTTTTCTCTAAAGATTATATGAAGTAAAGAGTTGAAGATTTGAAGATCAAAGTGAAGAAAGATTACCCCCTGTGGATCTCTTCTGTGGGACGCCTCTCTAGGTTATTGCATGATTGGAAGTAAAGAGAACAAAGTTATTGCCGTGAGGACTTGAAGTAAAGCCTTGACCGAAGGCCAAAGAAAAGCAAAGATCTCACTGCAAAGATTGAAGTTGAAGCTCGTGGGCATCTTCTCACACTGTAGTGGGAAGTCTATCTTGTATTTGGACGATATGCACTGTAGTGGCATACTCTATCACTGATCCGCACTGTAGCAGGAATCATTGTATTATTGAGATTTATTGGATGACATTAGTTGTATAATCTTTGTATCATTTAGCATATTTGTTTTACGTGGCACATCGATCCAGTGATTTCTATTTCACAGCATCATATTTCGATTTATCATGCACGACCGAGGCACATTCGCTTGTCCATTCCGAGGATGGGTGCCTACAATGTACATGATGACCACCATACCAGGACGAGGTGCCCAGCATGTAGATGCGGCTCGCCGAACAGGGAGAATGACCCACACCCATCGCGTCTTGATCCAACCGCGTGTTGCTCTTCCCTCTTAGACCTCCTTTGCTCTCTGACACTATAGCATCGAACCTTGAAATACACTCACTTCCTTGCAACACTAGTACATATCATGAAAGAGAGCAAGAAACACCCCCCCCCCTCAGTTCCCTTTGCCATATTTTTTCTATTGTACTCTCTGTCATGCACAATGCATGCGACAAAGCTCCCATCGCACCCCTCTTTGGCCCCCCCAAAAATTGAAGAAAAAGACCAAGAAGCCGACCCCCAAAAGAGTGTCTCTGTATATACACTCCTTCCTTCAGACACCCTCCATGTTGTTGCACACAACAATGAGCACAAAAAAAATCCGTGTGAAATAATGGGGCATACCCCCTGCTCTGACGTTTGTCGATAGTGACCACTGCCCTGCCTCTCTCTCTCTGATGTTTTAGTGTCTGCTCAGAGCCCAATAATTGCTGCATAAGTTAATCTGAAGGAAGAGTGAACATATGCATATGTAGTTCCAAGAGCTACTCAAGGCATCCATATTTGTCGAGCAGATTTTTTTTAAGGATCGATCAATTTTCAGATCAAAGCATTTTCCAAGCACAAAGTCAACAAGAATTTCTACCAGAAGGAAGGAGCCCACAACTGATAGAAGCTTTTGTATGATACATATTCCAAATGAAATCCTCCATCCTCATAAACGTATGCTTCCTTTGAATGAGTTGATGATATTTGTGGTGAAGATACCAATTGTTGCATTGAGTTAGAAAGTGATGTTAGGTCTTTCACAAGCCTTGGAGGAGCTGCTTCTAAAGGATTGTTTGGTACTGCCTATCCCACAAATCCACTACTAGAATCTAGCATAATGCAACCAAGCATGGGCATGGAAATATTCTGTGCCTGAGACTACTAAACGTACATGAATCAAGTAGAATAATCTTGCAATCAATATGGTTGGACTTCAACCCAACTTCTGTGTTGTTTGCATTGATACAAATGTAGCTAGCGATTTCGTCCATGCAACTGCATCTTGGATCACCAAAGTATTGAAAACCTGCTATGCTTTTTTCAACCAACCACATTTAACATACATGTAAATAAAGGCATTGCCCGCAATGCCCCTTGAGAACTAGTTTCCCATGTACTTCTCTACCTTTATTAATGGCCCCCACACTGCAACAAGCTTTTAAGCTACAAACAAGGGTAACAACATTGGCAGTAATCCTTCAAACTTCATTTTAGCAAAACATTCTAGTGCTTCTCTTCCTCGTAACACACATTTTTCCTCTTCAGAGTGCATGCAATCAAGCATACATTCCACACAACAAAGAAATTTTAGTGCAAAAGAATCAGCAATAATTCTAGTTAACAACAGCCTATGGGTTTCTTTCCTTGTGGCAATAGAACCAACTTCCATGTATCATTTCCATAAAGTGCATCCATCTGCTCATCCATAGCTTTTTCCGAATCTGCATTTCCAATTGCATCTTCAAAAAAAGAAGGTTCAACATCTTGTATTACCTTTGTCATGTAGGCACAATGATGAGGCATGTAACTATCATATGTCAATCGCTGCATTGAGTTCCACATCCTCCCAGATTTTCTTGATCCTGGGTCACTTCTCCTTGTATCATCTATATGTTATTTTCTTACTCTTGGAGTCTTCACACAGGGCAATCCAAGTTCCTCATCAAGACTCTTTTCTGAACCGCTTGAATCTCCATCAATGTCTTCAAATCCTGTACATGTTTTACTATCAAGAGAAAGCTTTTGTTCACCTTTCTTGGATGTATTTGATGAATTTTCTGGAGTGAACTTTCCCTACAATCTTCCACCCCATGGATTTGAGTTGGAACTATTGCTTGCTGATGCATCTGGTCCACTCAAAACTTGAGATTATGCACTTGATTTTTTAGTATTTTCTTTGTTATTTGATTCAAGATTAACTCCATCCTTGGCATCTACATAGAGGATTGACATTTCATCAAACTCCACATCTCTGCTTACCTTCACTTCATGTGAGTGGGTTATAACATTTATACCTCTTTTCCTCAAGGGAGTATCCAATGAAGATACATTTTTCTGCTTTTGGATCAAGCTTCATCCTCAACTCATCTGGAACATGTAGATATGAAATACATCCAAATACTTTCATATGTGATAAGTTTGGCTTTTTACTTGTAAACTTCTCTTTAGGTGTAACTTGATGTACAACAGCAGTTGGAGTTCTGTTCATGATGTATAAAACAGTATGCACAACTTTTGCCTAATAAAAATGAGACATATTCTTCTCACCCATCAAAGCTGTTGCTATTTCTCCAATATGTCTATTTTTGCATTTAGCAATGCCATTCTGTTGTGGTGTGTACCTTCATGAAAACTGACATTGAACTCCATAACTTTTAAGAAAATTGTTGAACTTATTTGACATGTATTCACCTCCTCAATCAGATCTTAATATCTAAATATACTTTCTTGTTTGCTTTTCCACCATAACCTTAAAATTTTGGAAGTGAGTGAGCACCTTACTCTTCTCTTTCATGAAATATACCCATACTTTTCATTTATGGTCATCAATGAAAGTGTTGGAGACAGTGTCTACAAATAGACATAACATAGTTATGTGTTCGTTTTTGTACAAGCAAGCGTGCTTTGCATGTTGGCTAAGCCATTACTCTCTCAACCCATTGGTTGGGTTCAAATCCCACGGGCGACAGCAAATAAGCATTGGTAAAGTCTAGTTTCATGAAAAGATCTAAAAAAAAAACTGATGAACAATGTCAACGTTCTTTTTGCGTAGCTTTTTGGCGAACGTACGATCACAAGTTTGTGACGATCGATTTTGTTTTATTGCTTTTATGATATGCTTTTAACAAGGACAAAATACTATATAAGGAGGGCTTTGGATCTTTGTGCAATATCACTCAAGTCTCTCAAGTGCTCAAGGCTTAGGAGAGGGAGCTGATCAAGATCTTGAACATCTTTGGAGGCCATCTTGGAGGTGAAGTTCTCACACTCTTGGAGGAGTTGTGGTCTACTTTCGGAGATATTTGGAGGAGATTCTACCAACTTACCATCAACATCCATTGTTGATTTACTGTGAGTAGCAAGTCTATTTCGGTTCTTACTTGCTAGGTCACTCGTTTCTCATTTAGGTTGATCAAAATTTGGGTTCGCTATAAAATAGTTCTAAATTGTTCGTATTCTCCATAGTCTCACACACACACTCTTCATACCTCTTAGGCACACAATCTCTTGTATCTAGTTCCTATTTCTACTAGTTTGTATCATATACACACAATGTAATTTGACATTCATATACAATTTAGTGTAGGTGAGCCTCAAAGCTTACTATTACACTTGAAATCTCGTCTATTCTCTCTCTATCTCTCACTCATCTATTTTTGAGCCTTAAGGTGTGTATATTAAGGTTCATCTGTTGGAAGATCCTATAAACCTGTGATATATTGTTATTGTGGCCCACTAGCACTTCCAACATATGGTATTCAGACCTTAGAATACCAACATTTGATATCACAACCTAGTTGACATACACCCTTAACAAGATGAGTGACTATAGACTTGAGAATGAAGACAAGCTTGAGGGCATGTCTAATTATCCAATGTGGAGTTTTATGATGATGAATCTATTAGTATCAAAGGACTTATGGAATATTGTCAATGGCACTTATCCAAGGCCATGACAAGTCAGAGAAGAGGCGATTTCAACTTCTACAAGACCTACTCTTCATATTTCTGCTCAACAGGAGGTTGGTAAAGAAGAAGAAACTCTTTCATCATCAGGAGTCCATACTACTTCCGGATTACTTCCTACAGAAGAGCAATCCAAATGGGATTCAAGGGATGCTTTAGCACTTTCATATATTGCTATGGGAGTTAAGAGGCATACATTACCCCAGATCAGGTCTGGCAGAACCTCTCATCAGGCTTGCTTGGAGTTAGAGAATCCCTATCAGAGCAGAAAACCTGCTAGCAAAGCTCATTTAAGGAGACAATTAGCCAATACTAGGATGAAAGTTGGTGAATCAGTTCAGAAACATATTTTGAAGCTTAAAGATTTACGAGATCAGTTACTAAATGTTGGAGTCAACATTTCAGATGAAGAGATGGTAAACACACTTCTAAAATCACTTCCATCTACATATCGTGCTTTTGTTACTTCTTTATCTCTTCTACAAGAGATAGAGAAGTTTCATTTGAAGAGCTAGAGTTCTTATTACTTCAAGATGAAGATCAACAAAAGGGTATGGAAGAGAATGATGAAGCCATGTTATCATCATTGAAGGGTAAGAAGAAGAAGGAGACAAAGAAGGAGCAGAAGATTCAGCAATCCAAGAACAAAAGTAGGTCTTTTAATCCAAAGTCTTCTAGTCCTTTTCCTAATGCTTCTTCTACACCCAAAGAAAAATACTCGACTACATCTGATTCAAAGGAAGGAGTACGCCATTACTGTAAACCCAAGTCATTTCATAGTAGAATGTAAAGCAAGGATTTTTAATGAGAAAAAGAAAGCATCAGATAATAGTGTTGAAGATGATCCAAAACCTAAATCTTCAAAGGTTGATTCAGATGCATGTGTTACTATTGAAGAGATAGCTTTTGATCAGGCAGCACTAAATGCAATCTCAACTAATCCTTGGATTTTGATTTTGGAGCTACTAAGCATATGATAGGTTGCAGAAAGGTATTTTCGTCCCTTTCTAACTCTTCAGGTAGAAGAGTGATCATTGTAGATGGTCATGATTCGGATGTTCTTGGTGTTGAAGAAGTGAACCTCAAGTCTAGAGCAGGTGGAACTTTCACAATTTCCAATGTTCTTTATGTTCCATAAATAAAGAATAATTTGCTCTCTATCTCTACTTTCGTGTGAGATGGTTATAAAGTAGTTTTTAAGAACGATTCATGTTAGATCCTCTCACTTGATGAGGAGCATTGTCTACTTCAAGGTGAAAATAGAAGTGGCATGTTTGTGTTATCCAAAATTAGTCATGCCAATGTTGCTAGGTCTACTACACCTAAGGAGAACATAAAGTTATGGCATGCTAGATTTGGTCATATCAGCTACACAGCTCTCAAGTGTATCAAAGATCAAGGTATGGTAGAGAATTTGCCTAGTTTTGATTTACTAGATGATCTAGATTAATGTAAAGGATGTCTGGAAGGAAAGCTTCACAAACTACCTTTCAAGAAACATGGATTTATCACGGGCATAAGGAAGTTGCAGATCATACATTCAGATGTGAATGGTCCGATGAGAACAGATTCTATTCAAGGTTATAGGTAATTTGTTAGGTCCATTGATGATTTCTCAAGATATTCATGGATTTACGGTCTTAAAGTTACGTTAGAGTTTTTTCCTACTTTCAAGAAGTTCTTAGCTATGGTTGAAAATGAAATTCAGTCAAAGATCCAAATTTTGAGAAGTGATAGAGGAGGAGAGTACATGTCTAAAGACTGTAAGTCTTTTTTAGAAGACAAAGGTATCTCTCATCAAGTCACTATTGCTTACATGCCAGAACAGAATGGTGTTGTGAAAAGAAAGAATAGGATACTTGTTGAGATTATGCACAATATGATGTCATCCAAAAGGCTTTGTCCCAAGTTTTGGTTTGATGCATTGCATACAACTAATCACATTTTGAATAGGTCTTCCACAAAAGCTTTGAAGGTCATTACACCTTATGAAGCTTATTATGAGAAGAAAGCCAATGTGAGTTACTTCAAAGTTTTTGGTTCCCCAACTTATGTTCACATTGAGAAGAAGGATCGTGGTAAGCTTGATGTAAAAGCCATTAAAGCGGTCTTTATTGGTTATGCAATTGAAAGCAAAGGATATGGATAGATATCTATGTAATACATGACCAGACATTCATTTTGCAGTTTCTCAAGTCTACAAGTTCATACACAGCCAGCTCAAGTTTCAGTGGAAATCAGTTAAGAGATATTTGTAGAGATTAGAAGTTTTGCAAGTTATTGAACGTTGTACCATTGTGTCATTGAAGGGGGGATTGCTGGAGACAATGTCCACAAATAGACGTAACATAGTTATGTGTTCGTTTTTGTACAAGCAAGCATGTTTGGCATGTTGGCTAAGCCATTACTCTCTCAACCCATTGGCCCAGGTTCAAATCCCATGAGGGCCAGTAAATAAGCATTGGTAAAGTTTAGTTTTACAAAAAGCTCTTTTAAAAAAACTGATGAACAGCATCAACGTTGTTTTTGCATATCTTTTTGGAAAACATACGATCACAAGTTTGTGACGATCGATTTTGTTTATTGCTTTTAAAATATGCTTTTCACAAGGACAAAATACTATATAAGGAGGGCTTTGGCTCTTTGTGCAATATCACTCAAGTCTCTCAAGTGCTCAAGGCTAAGGAGAAGGAGGTGATCAAGATATTGGAGAAGATATTTGGAGGCCATCTTGGAGGTGGAGTTCTCACACTCTTAGAGGAGTTGTGATCTACTTCAGGAGATATTTGGAGGAGATTCTGCTAGTTTACCATCAACATCCATTGTTGATTTACTGTGAGTAGCAAGTCTATTTTGGTTCTTACTTGCTAGGTCACTCGTTTCTGATTTAGGTTGATCAAAATTTGGTTTCGTTGTAAAAGAGTTCTAAACTATTTGTATTCTCCATATTCTCACACACACACTCTTCATATATCTAGTTCCTATTTCTACCAGTTTGTATCATATACACACTTTGTAATTTGACATTCATATATAAGTTAGTGTAGGTGATCCTCAAAGCTTATTGTTACACTTGAAATCTCATCTATTCTCTCTCTATCTCTCACTCATCTATTTTTGAGTCTTAAGGTGTGCATGTTAAGGTTTATCTGTTGGAATCCTATAAACCTGTGATATATTGTTATTGTGGACCACTACCACTTCCAACATATGGTATGCAGACCTCAGAATACCAACAGAAAGTAACATAAAACCTGCAACCGCCCATAGATGTGGTCTTTGAAGGTGGCTCGCTCCCGTCGTGATCCTTGCCGACCATCACGATGACTCACTTTCACAGCATCACAATGACTCACTTTGAGACCATTGCAATTGTGTTAAGCCATCACAATAGTTTAGATAAACCATCGATGGCTCACTCCCGTCATGATCCTTGCGGACCATCGACTAAAATGCAAAAAATTAAGGTTGCTTTTTTGGCAATTTTGAGGCTAATTTGAGTGAATTTTTGAGTGATTGGTCCATCTTTGAGGCCCCTTAGCTTATGTGTGAAGAGATCCTATTTGCCGATTTTAACCCCAAGAGCTTGAATGTCCATAACTTCCTCATATGAAATTAGTTTTTTGAGCTCTAGAGCTCGTTGGAAAGCTTGTTTCAAAAGCATGTTGATATTTAGATAGGAAAAAATGAAATTGACACTTCTATGGGATTAGGAAACCAAGGGGCACTTGAGGATTTTACACCATTACAAAGAGAACAAGGACCCTTCAAAGTGTATCAATCAAAGTGCCTATTCATTAAGGTTAAGAGTTGTTCTAAACTTTGGATTTTTACAGGTCTATTAAGAACCATTAAAGGGCATCCAAAGCAAGAAAAAATATGGAGCTAATTAAGGATTAGGAAGCACGTCTTCTTGTGCACCAGAGAATTCAACAAAGTTGATTTCAGGTTGGAATAACTCTCAACCCCATTAGCCAAGTGTGTGTATTATTGTTGATTGAATTAGGACTGTGATAGGAATGCATCAAGTACAAGAGTACTAATTTCTCAAGTCCAAGTGTTAATCAAGAGAGTGCGATCATGAAAACCTAAAGTAAAGAACCTAATTTTAATGGTATGAATACTCAAACATAAAAAAGAATGATCTCTGACATGTACATTGAGACAAGATAAGAGTTTAAAAGAATTAAAAACTAAACAAGTAACTAAGAACAAAGAAGTAGAAGCAACCAAAATGTGTAGTGAGTGATTGAGGGAGATAAATTCATGAACCTTAGATCAACAAAACACATAGGCAAGGGAGATCGACAAAGCCTTAGGTCATCGAAAGAAAGTGTGAAGAGTACAACACATTCTTGGGTGCAACTGCTGAATAGTTATCCATACGAATTGAGCTTAGTGACAAGTCAAAAACGGCTTATAACATGGAAAGACTAGAAGGAGGGTTAAAATTAAGTTATTTAGAAAGACCCTAAGGACCCTATGTGACCGTGTTAGAATACGTATGAACCAACCACTTACGTGCTTGCATCTATGAGAATGGTTTGAGAAGATCAGTGGTTGAATTGCACAACCCTAACCAACCCATTGGATTGGAACATCCAGTGGTTACGGTTGAGAGAGATGCATACTTAGACTAGGAAGGAACAATGTATATCATAACTTACCAGCCTAATCTCATTAATGAGTTTGGTGTAGTCATTCCTGAGACAGAAGCAGGCGCTGAAGGGCAAGAACCATTAGGAGATGAACCTAGGATAAGGATGTTGAACCCTGAATGAACGCCTCAAGATAATAGAAGTATTGATTTAGTTTTGAATAAGGACGGGGATGAAGCATTTTGGAGATATAGGATGGAACAACCCAGTGAAGTAGGCTCGATCATAATTTACAAATTCAAGGACCCTAATATGCCTACAAAGGTAGTATACCTAGACAACACATAAAAATGAGTGTTTGTACTGTTTGATCATGAAAGACATGCTTATACATGGAGAGGTGAGTTGGTATTCCCACCATCACGAGCAAATGCAAACACTAGCCATCATAGAGTTGAGACATCCTCAGCCTATGGTTCCCAAAGAGAGAAGAACAAGGAGAAGCTAGAAGTAAGTTTTACCCACCCCATAGGGAGAGATAGATCAAACATGGACACTAATAGAATGGAAAGACCAAGAGAACCTAGACAACAAGGTGGTAGGGATGAATTTCCTCTAGCTAGACCCTGTGAGCATCCAAGAATATTATGACCTACCCAATTACCAAAGTCAATGAGAAATTATCTTGAGGGGATAGGAGATCCCTACGACCATGTTGCAGAGTCTAAGCAAGTGTTGTGAGTGGAGCAAGTGGAAGATATGTTCACACAGTACAATGCATTTGGACTTATGCTATAGAACATGGCTTTAACTGCATTCAAACAATTACAACAAAGGCAATTTACGGACATTCATCACCTCTTAGAGTTATTCATCACTAAATTATTTAAAATTGGAATCATGCACAACACTTCTTCATTAATCCACAGTTTGAAATAGACCCCCCAAGAAAGAGTCAGACTTGCAGGACGTAGATTTAGATAGTATATTGAGAGATGCCCAATGCAAGAGCTTCCCTCATAGGCGCAACAACTGCCTTTGTTTTTGGGAAGCCTCTTGAGATCTAAACTACACTCTTATGTATATCTAAAGGAACCCAGAACTCTAGAGAAATTTGTATGAATTTTTATATACATTGAGGACAATTTACGAGATGAGTTGGAACTTTCAAAGGTCTACAAAGATTCAGATAGCTCCTCTCAATTGTCATCGAAACATCCTAGTAGATGCTCAGGTTAACATCTGTTAAACGCTGTTACACCTATGGTGGCAATCATATGGAAAATGTGTGTCCCAATGTAACACAACCTCAAGCAAGTGGCCAGTACTACACAATCGAAAGATGATACACTAATCACATGGCATAAGACTCCCCATACAACAAACAAGTAGCCCGACATAACTATCCACAAGCATATACTCAACCAGGTAGATACCCAAGTGAGTACAATTCAGCCTCATTACTACAAATTACCCTTGTCAGACTCAATAGAGACCTCAACCAGTCTTAGCTCAATAACCATCTCCCCTAGCCAATGTAATCTCAATCAAATACACGGTTGCTGAAGAGAACCTCACTAGGGCTTTAGTGTCTTCATCAGCCCTGATCATTAAAAGTGATCCTAATTCTACCAGTTTTGATTCCACCCATGTAGATAGTCCATCTGCATATTACACCGAGTCACCCAAACACATGGAACTATAACACTATGATAGGCCACCATTGGAACCCAACTGGGAGCCTGACTATGCCAATGTAATGTATGCCAACCCTAACCCATGGCCCGAGTTGAGATAGCCAAGACTATAGGGCCCTAAAGGACCATGTTTTAGGTGCCAAGGAGATCATTTCATAAAGGAATTCCCACATCCTCCAATAGTAGGGCATTCACAATATTACAACATCCAAGGTTTTTGTGCAAAATGTGGTAAAGAGCATGTCATAAGAGATTTTCCAAAAAACCCTACTAATGCCTCTAAGGTAATGCCCATAAACATGATAGGTATTGAGCATACTTGAGACGGATCCATAACTATGTATGTGCCTATCTAAGTTATAACAAGAGCCTAGGTGTTATTACAAAACCAACAACATAACCCTGATAAGATAGCGGAAACTAGCGAAGTTGCGAAGTATAGTGGAAGAAAAACAAAAACTTGCAAGGATTCACGAGAAAGAATCAAGAGGAAATGGAGTAAGAAAATAAGCGAGTTGGAAGAAAGTCTAAAGGAAACTAGAGCTAAAATCTTAGAATTAACCTTGCAAGAGTCAAACCAGGAAATCCTAAACCAGAAATCACAATTAGTTCTAGTTGAACCCATACTTGGAAATTTAGACATGATGTTTCAAGCATACCAAGCAAGGTTAAAAGAAGGACCCCATGTAGCTGAATTGAGTAAACTTCCAAGGGAAGTCTTATAAATTGAGAGAACTAAGCTGTGCATGAAGATGGTAGAGTTATCCCAAATTATCTTTGAAGCCTCTCGATATATCAATTGGAGTAACATAGCAAAATAAGAGGTACACTTTCAAGGACTATTGGAGAGGTTAGAATACTTGATATTGAGCTAAAGAACCCTACTATCCGAGAGACATAGGAAGGTAGTGCACCATCCCTACCTCAAGTGTTGAATATCGAGGATGAAGAAAATATTTCTTCCATACATAAGTACTCAGAAGGGTTTTCTGAGATAAATCCAAGGGGAGAAGTGGAGACAAGAGCTAGAAACCCATCCACCTATTCAAGAGATAGATGACTTACAAGAAAAATTCCCCCAACACATCCACTCTATTTATGATAATGTAGAGGAAGAACCACTTAATGAAAAAACAAAGTTTGAATCTAACTTCTTACAGGAATTGCCCTAGTTCACAGGAACTTGGGAACCAAAGTCTATCACCATGAGAGCACCCCCCCATAATAGTGAGAAATGAAGACTCAGTAATTCCTAGAAACATGAAAGTGATAAAAAACACTAAAGTGTAGTGTCATCTTACTTTGGAAGAACTATTGAAAATTAAACCTGAGTTATGGAAGCATGTAGCAACCTAGTTCCCAGAGACATCTACCACTCGCTCTTAGGGAGGATCACATAAGAAGGTGCTAGAAATACCTGTGGAAAGAATTGGAGATATGAGTAAGGGAGAGGAAGGTAATACCTATCTTCCAATAGCCCACAAAGGATACACCACTGAAGACATCCTAGATTCAGGTGTCGCAGTAGCCATCGCTACCATGACTTTATGGAAACATTGGGGTAAACCAACACTAAGACCCACAAGAATGAAGCTGCAAATGGATGATGGAAATATTGAGAAACCATTAGGATTACTAGAAAGGATATCTCTCACCCCTTGTGGTATGGAATTTAAGCACACCTTCGCCATTTGTGAGTTAAAAAAAAATCACGCTTACAAAATGATATTAGGAAGACCTTTCATGCGATAGTTATAAATCATTCAAGATTGGGGAACTAACTCCTTGTACTTGCGACATTTAGGAGTGACCACCAAAGTTAACCTCAAGGATTATTTCCATCATGATGTACCCCCAATACAATGGAATACCATCCATACATCACCCCAAGAAATAGAGTCGATACAATCTATAGAATCAGATCCATCATGGTTACACAAGGATACTCATCTATGGATTTGTAAAGTAGCCAAACAAGAGGAAGAATGATTAGAAGTCCGAGCTTTAGGTTTAGAATGACATCCATCAACTCTTCAAGACCTTGCTTATGCACGGATAGTGTTTCTCGATGAGGAATTCGAGCCTCATGGTTGGGCAAAGATCTTAGCTACCATGCATATAGCACTGAATGAAGAACAATGCAAACCTCACTGTGATGAAAACGGATATGAAATTTCCATCTTTATGATAGAACCTTTAGAGGAAGAGCCTATCCTAGAAGAATGCATGGATTTGGCTCAAGAAGCAGATGAGACAAGTGATGAGGACCTAGAGTCTATTATCATGGAACCCTTTTGTTCAACAAAAGAGAAGTACCTTTACTTTGTGGAAGCCACTACTCTTGCATTGGGTAAGGAAAATCAAACTCAACAACACAAGTCATTCTTAGAAGATACAAAAAGTCAGCACAAAAAGAAGAAAGAGAAATACCTAAGACAGAAGAAGAAATGCCCCTCATGGAAGTACCGGAGAACTTCAAAAAGTATGACATAGAAGACAAAAGAATTATGGTATGGATGCGTAATTGAGATGCAGGCACTGGAGAAGTGTACGATGATCGAGAGAGAACCAAAAAAATAATAGTTATGACAAAAGAATGAGAAGAAAAATGCACATATATAGGGCATGATTTGACGGAGGAAAAAGAAGAAGAGGATTTAATTGCCCTATTGTGAGAGTATAGATGTTTTCTTGGAGTTAGAAGGACTTGAAAGGAGTATATGCATATATATGCTCTCATAGGATTCCCATGACCCCGGAGGCCAAACCTACTAAGCAAACGCAATACACCATTAATGATAAGTAAGGTACCAAGATTAAAGAGGAGATAGACCGATTGATAGAAGCAGTTTTCATTTATGAAATTGAGCATAATGAATGGGTATGCCCCATTGTGGTTGTGCCCAAGAAAAATGGGAAATTGTGTGTGTATTAACTTTAAAACATGAATGCTGCCACATTTAGAGACAGTTACCCTCTTCCTATCATAGATCATTTATTGGAACGAGTTGCAGGCAAGGAAGTCTACAACTTCCTTGATGGATCAACATAAGACAACCTTTTCCACAGAGTGGGGCATATTTGCATTTTGCATGATGCCATTTGGTCTTACAAATGCACTTGCCACCTTTCAACGATTAATGTGTCATGTTTTTAAGGACTTCCTACGAAAGAACTTGGAAGTTTATGTGGATGATTTGTGTGCTCATTCTAACATGAGACAAACAACATCCCTGAATTAAGGCAAGTATTTGAAAAATGTCGAGAATATGAAGTCTTTCTGAACCTGAAAAGTGCATTTTGATGGTCAAGTAAGGTGAAATTCTAGGACAAATTGTGTCAAAGAATGGAATCTCTTCACAAAAAAAGAAAATGAGAGTGATTGCACACTTACCTAGGTCGAAAAATGTGAAGGAAATACAAGCCTTCATGGGACATTGTGGATATTATCGGCCATTTATACACATGTATGTGATCATAGCAAAGCCTCTCTACTCCCTTTTGACCAAGTTTGAATGGATAGATGAATGTAAGAAATCATTCAATGAACTCAAACAATGTTTGTGTTCAGCACCCATCTTAAATACACCTTATTGGAGCAAGCCATTCCATGTTCATGTGGATGCGTCCAACTATGCTATACAGTGTGTGTTGACACAACCCATGAATGAAAGCAATATAGATCTCCCCATAGCTTACACAAGTAGACAACTAAATGCAATAGAGAGAAATTACACCACTATGAAGCACAAAGGATTAGGAATGATTTATGTAGTAAAACAATTTAGGCTATTGGTAAATAAGTTCAAACTCTTCATAGATCATCTGGCATTGTTGTACTTAGTCAATAAGCCATGTAACAGTGGATGATTGATATGATGGTTTCTATTACTAATTGAGTAGGAACGATGTAGTCGCAAGGAAGGGAAAGACCCACCTTAGAGCCGATCACCTTTCATGGTTAACTAGGGGACAAGCCCCTCAAGGAATAGCAGATGAACTACGAGATGCGTACCTATTTAATCTTTAGATAGTTCTTGAATGGGCCAAGACTATTGTCCCTATTCTTACATTTGGACCCAAGAATCCTTCGATTAGGATTAAAGAAGGAGAGATTATCAAATTACAAAGATACCAGATACTAGTAGGAAGCATATATAAACAAGATAATCAGAAAATTCTTGCTTTCTGTGTAGACGAATCAGAATACAAGAATTGGTTGCACTTAGCACATGTAGGTGCATTAAGGCAACATCATTTGAGACATTGTACATTGCAGACTCTGCATAGACTAGGAGTGCATTGAACTTCTATGGAAGCAGATGTCTATAGGCTATGTAAACAATGCCCAGTTTGTTGTGAAAGTCCATGTATAGTCTCTTAGTCCAAGGGAAATTGTCTCACACACACCTATGTTTTGTACAACTAACTTGTACTAGGCCACTTTCTTTTACTTTGAGTCCACAATTGCTCTTGAATATGTCCTTTTTAGGGATCCCCAGTAGGATCGCCAAATGGATAAGGTCTTAGTCCCCAAAATAAGATCTTTTAACACGAGAAAACACCAACAATATCTAACTATATCTAACTATATCTTACTCGGATTCTTTTCTCTCACAACTTTTTCTACTTTGAGCTCACAATTCGGTATAGATATTTCACTTTTGCAATCCCCGATAGGATCGCCAAATGAATCAGTCCTAGTGCCCAAGGAAAAGGTTGTAGAAATACACTTGTGAACTGCCCCAAAACACTCGAGATCGGCCTATTAGTGCTCCTCTAAGCCCACACTCAGACTCCAATATCATAATAGAATAGGAAAGAAACCCGATACCCACTACCAAGGTTGACCCTTGCAAGCACACTCTTCTTCTTGCACACACGTCCTATCTACTTCTTCTCCTTCTTCCTTTCTCTCTATTTTCCTCACTTACTCCCTTTCCCTCCACTTTCTTTTTTTCCTCCTCCCGAACTCTTGCTTGCTCTCACATGTACACTTGCACACACTCTCACTGTCCCTTCTTCCCGCTTCCCCTCTATGTCCCACACACACTTACTCTCTCCCTTCCTCTCACTTCTTTACTCTCTTACACAAACATACACTCACACACTCTTATCACTTTCACTCTCTCACTCACTTATCCTCACTCTTTCACTCACACTTTCTTTCTCTTCTCCTCCACACTCTCACTCTCCATCATGCTCTTCCCTGCATTCTCACTCTCTTCCACATCTTCCCTCCTTCCCTCCTTTCTTCTTTTCTTTCTTTCTTTCTTTATCTCTTTCTTACTCTGTTCCTCACGCTTTCTCAGTTAGCAAGTATACCATGCTCAAGGGACACAAGTGTCTAGATGGCAGCACATAGAAGACACATGACAGTTTATGCTAAGCAAACACGTGCACTCATGACTACCCAACTCTATTCCCCTTCCTTTCTATTCCTTGCGTTCGATGACTTCATTCATATGGACATATTATAGAAGTTTCAAACCATGTCATACAAAACATATGCTCCTCGATTAGGATTCTAGAAAACCTACAAGATTGGAATTATGAGTCTCACT
Organism: Ceratopteris richardii; assembly: GCA_020310875.1. Classification (NCBI taxonomy): domain Eukaryota; kingdom Viridiplantae; phylum Streptophyta; class Polypodiopsida; order Polypodiales; family Pteridaceae; genus Ceratopteris; species Ceratopteris richardii. Next base: position 37,951,792 of record CM035406.1, read on the forward strand.
CTATTCTTCCTATCTGAAGCACAAATATTTGGTTAACGAATGTTATCTTCGGCTTATTTGGAGAGGTAAGCTAGCGTTTTAGTATACATTTACAGATCAACTTTCGTTGGATACATACATACAGGCTCGTTTAGTCCTACATGGTAACTGATAATACCAATGTTTATGGGTGCACATGTAACTGAGTGAGAAAAGTTGAGTCCACACATCCTCTTATGCCACAGAATACCGGTATTCTAGTAATGTTGTGCAAAATCAAGTTTACACCCTTCATAATTAGACTTGCTTCAACGAAGATCAATAATCCATCAACATGAATCATAAAAAGCTAGAAAGGAATTGTCTCATGCAAGAGAAATATTCATAGTGAACTGACAATAAAACAAAACTGGTCGAGGGCAAACTTGGTTAAGAAATCCATAAGAGCATCACCATTCATGCATTTCCTCTCTGCAGCTTTCTGGCTGCCCCTTCCTTTCAATTTCGCTCTCTGATTCCTCCACGTGATTAGCTTCCTTCTTCAATGAGTACTCCAGTATAACAACGTTCTTCTGCTGGCTTCACCCTTCAGCTTAATCGGCTTTAGATTTATTCATCGAGCTTCCCTTGGAAATCAATTACTTCAGCAGATCACCCGCTTCCATTCTCTTCAAACATTTGTTCCTTATTTAGTGCCCAGAAATCTTTCTTTAAATATGCTCAATGGCCTGTTAATGCCTTCGTATCAACATCTCTCCAAGGAAAAGACACCTCAATTAACTTCCTTCGTCCCAATATTTGTAGGTACATGAATCTGCAAGTTGCTTTTCAACAAGCACCACGAAGTTCAGTGAGCCCATCAAATCTCCTTATAACCCACTAGCACCCAGGTTCCAAATGAGTTGAGGCCGATGATCAGCACAACTTTCATCAACCTGAATAGTTGTATAAATTCTTAGAGATTTCTCTAGTCTTCTTGTGATGCGCCAATGAGCTTCTGGGGTTCGCAGAGGTAGGCCATATTTTTATCGAAAGAAATGACTTCTTTCACATCAAAGATTTTCTTAGCAAAGAAAAAAACCGTTCGTCATCTGAGCACTTTATTGTGGCGATGATATGAGTCGATTGTCAATATGCAACTATGGGTGCAATTCACCATAAGTATGAACAAAGGAACTTGTTGTAAGAGCTCTAAAACCTTCATTGTCTTCCTTATGCCTCATATCTCCAGCACCATCTCTATTTGTAGATCTTCAACTGACCTGTTCTAAGCTCCACATGAAATTTGCATGTTGTAGAGGTGGCGAAGGGCAGAATTCCCTAGAGATTTATCCTCTATGTGGGTAATTTCTTCAAACTTAAGAGCTATTGGCATTACGATCTGCACAAGTGCCCTCTCAAATCTTCCATTCCTCTCATAAGTATTTGTCAACCATGTGCACATTAAGGTAAAACTCCACTAGTGGCAAGTATTACTCAAAATTCACAAAGATAACTCTGTCATGTAAAATATGCTGAAAGAATCAACTGCCAAGGAACTCAACTGCCAAGGAACTTCAACACCTGCTATCTCTATATTCTGGTCACTGGCATCAATCTCATTCTCAATCAATATATTCCACACAAAGCTCCCAAAAATTCTCTGCCTCAGCATCAAAATGTCGTGCTCTTTTGGATTCTCCGTAATACTCCAGATTTCAATAAGAGTTGATCAGCAATGGCATCTTATGCATTCCCTTTGTTCTCTGTGAAGCCCCTCTAGCCCCTTTGCAAAGGGATTTTCCCCCTGATTCCCTCTTTTCCTGTACCCCCACATCCACCGAAGCTCTCCTAGTGGTACTTAACTTCTTCACCCTTATTGACAAAAAAACTCCCCCCCTCCTTCCGCCTCAGATGGGCTTTCCTCGACTCCCCGGCTGCTCAGAGCTCTCCTCTATCGGCAGGATAGGAACTAGAGACCCGCGATAACTACCCCCTTGTCACCATCCATACGCTAGACTCACAGTTCTCATAGACTGTCCCCCACCTGAACCTCTTTCGTCACCTGATCTAGGGCATTTCGGGTCAGCAAAACGAACAATTAATGGCTAATGGCACCCCCCTTCTGTAAACACTATCTAGTGCAGATATAGCAGTGAATGCCATATCCTTTTCTGGGTAAGAAACAAAAGTGCAACCTCCACTTTGTTTCTGCTCTTTTTGAAAAAACATAAACATTTTCAACCCGACCGAATTGAGAGAATATCTCTGTAGGACTTGATCCCTCCAAAGGACCTTGTGGGTGTATTGGACCCCTTGCTCCCAGAGGAAGTATTCCTGTTTGTGGCACTAATCCAATGCCGCCTGGCCCTCCCCCTTTTTCATCGTTTCCCTAGCTCTCCAGGAGTGTCTGCCACATTAGACAAAAACAAAAAAGACAAAAGAAAACTACCTGCCAGCGCATGGCTGAGGCCGTCCTCTCTTTTCTTTCTTTGTACACAAAATAGAAGCGGCCAATTTTGTCGTCCCCTTTTTTCTGACAATTAGAACGGCCCCTTG